>OY728122.1:1405533283-1406828566 GCA_963277665.1 Viscum album | reverse complement strand
AAATCAAATGACATTCACACATATTCTTGTAAAAACAACACCAATGAATTAGATGTTTAACTCAACAAATCGAGATTGAGTAAAAATTACCCTTATCATGTTCATACCGATGACATGATAATTTATCAATGGAGTGATTATTTTTATCAAAAGTATATCCACAGAAAGGGGATTTGAAATTATGACATAATCAAATTAATAGTGATTCTACACATAATCTTGGAGTAAAATAATCAATGAAGTATGCGAAATGCCGAATGAGTGGAAATTGAAATTTCAAATTCCCTTATTGATTTGGTAACATAAAAAACATACACCCATGAAAGAAGGATCATACAATGATAATGTAAATATTAATTAATTAAATTATATTACACAATGAATACAAACATGGGTAGTACACACACCACATGTAATAAATAAGTGGTGAACAATGGAATTCTCGCAGAAATAAAAGTCAGATAAGAAACCCCTTAATTTGTACTTTTTCCTTGGTCGACGTTAGGTTAAACTCCTGTATAATGGTTAAATAATTGTTATTGAATTATAAATGAACCATTTACATTAATATGATATCATATATGATCTTTTAACATTGATTTGTCAATAATATCTTAGTATTATCGTCATTTTGGGTGTTAACTTACTCGTTTTCCTTTATATTATTTGTTACGTAAGCTGTGTTTGTTATGGATAGGTTGTAGATTATTAATATCCAGAATTATATCATTTCCTTAAAAATTATTTATAAATTATCAAATGATTATTATACTTGAATGGATACGATGGAGAATGAATCTCATCACTTTCGTGGAGACGGTAGTCCGTACGTAGGCACGAGCGACAATATCATTTTTTTATGTTAAAATAATATATAATTGGATGTTATATCATATAGAATGAATAATTATCATGTTATATTTATTATTTACATGAATTACACATCACTATTATACCCATCCAAATAATAATTTATTGAATGACAATTACACCACGACGTGGAGACGGTAAGCCGTACGTACGCACGTATGGTGACATGTCATTCAAAGGATGGATAGAATACTGAATATGGTTGTACCATATTTAAAATAATATTATTGTATATAGGAGATACCAGATTCATTATTTTAGAATGGGAATAAAAATAAAGATGAAGTTGAAGAAGAAAATAATTTGAAAAATGTTGGTAAAAACATTACCCCTTCTTCGGGTAATTCCTTTTGATTTGATCAAAAGGGATCCATAGATTGGCTTTCTGATCAAACAAAGGCCTAGAGGTTGTAGTGAGGGAATTTTAGAGAGTATTTGATTAGGTTTTGGCCGAACCAAAAATCTTTGAAGGTGTGATGTAATTTGAAGGGTGAGTGCCCTTTTATAAGAGGGGTGAGGGGAACCTTTGGAAAAGCTAGAAATATTATTTTATAATAAATTCATATTCGGTTTCTAATGGCTCCAAAGTGGATTATTTAAAGGTTATGTTGGGGATAGGTCGAAAAACACTAAATAAATATTATTTATACAGGTTTAGTTCATTATATTAACCTTATCTTTATGCATTAACTCTTAGTTAATAAGTTTCACTTTTACGATGTCTATTTGTATTTTTATATTATATGGTTAATAAACATACTATATAAATCCAAGAGACCCCCAAGTGGTCCATTAATGATACACCTATCAAGACATAAGTCTCTTGGACGAACCTTAGATTTTTAGAAATTTATATCAATTAATAATATTATATGTTTTTTAAAAACCCTTTTATGTCAATCTTGACACTATTCAATAATTGATTTTTGGGAAACTCATAACAGAATTATTTATTCGAACAAAGTCAATTAAATAAATCCTAAGATTTCATATTAAACTATAAAATTATTTTAATTCATTAAAAGTATCCAATTATATTTATTTGGGTATTTATAATATCAATTAGTTTAATTGTTTCACTATTATGGTAATTACTAAATCATCATTATGTCATAAATAAATTAAATTATTTAATGTCTAAAAATTATAAATAAAATATAATTATGTATGAAATAGTTTTATCTTTCTAATGAATATTTATATCCGAATTTATCTTTTGTTTAACCCTATATTAAAAATGTTTTAATAAATAAACTAGGATTTTAACTCTTTTAACACTTCTTTGAATTAAATAATAATAAATGTCCTAATCTAATCCAAGTGGACCAAAATGATAATATTTTATTCCTATGGTTTTTTCTGGTTGAGATACACTTGTCTAATAGAATTAGGACATCTGTTAGGGTAATATTCATATCATTTTTACCATAAACTACCCTTTTTACTTTTAACCGTGGTAAATAGAAGTAAAAAATTACTATTCAAAAAAATTATTTTCATCTCAATGAACCACATTTTACTCCATGATATTCACAGTGTCTCTTGGATTTTCGAAATTCCACTCACAGAAGCGATAAAATTAAGTTTTATGAAAAATTTAGTTTTTTAACTACCATTTAGTGGTTTCACTATTCATCAAAAAATGAAAGTTTGCAGAAAAATACCAAAACTTTGGCCTAATATATATTTGATATTATGAATTCAAAAATAATTTTTATGTTACAAAATTCAAAACAAATCAGTTTCATTAATAAATTTAAAATTTAATTCCCATCATCAAAACAAATAGCATGTTTTTAAGAGATAATAACTACCAAAATATTGACACTTGTTAATGTTTTGTTTAAATGTGAAATCACATGCAATGACCAACATTGTATTAAATGGTAAAAATATATTCTAAATATTCTTTAAAACCACTAAAATTAATAATTTATCACAATTAATTATTTCGATTAAAAAAGTTGTTTTTAATTAAAATTTAGTAATTTTCACTATTCATCAAAATATGAAAGTTATCTGAAAAGTACCAAAATTTCACCCTAAGATAATTTCGATATTACGAATCCAAAACATGAGTCCATTTTGAAAAATTAAATTTATAAAATTTCAAAAGGTGGGTATTACTATTCCTAACGGCTAGTTTGATTGGTCGTGGTGTGTTAGAATCTCGATGTTACGTACAATGCACGTCATTTAATTATTCAAAGGGAAATGTACTGTGGAAGCTTGGGGTGTTACAATATCCAAATAAACATTATCTTTAAGAATTGGTTTTAATAGTACACCAATTACTTGCATTTTATGAATTTAAAAATGCACGGTGGGTTTACTGGAACATTCATTTCCTTCAATTCCTATGTGTGATTATATTTTTAGCAGTCTCTAGTTACGTTTCCATCTGTTCCTGTACCTAAATCATTTTTATCCCCCTAGTAAATTTTTATGAATCTTCCTTCCACACGTTTGGAAAGTTAGATGATGAGTTTTTTTTGAACCTTTAGATTTGTTCAATAGATATATAGAATTAAACTCTACTTTCCAATTCGTATCTGTGTGATACCTATGAGATTCTCCAGTATCCAATTTTAATTTTATGGAAGATTGGAAAATTTCATTATAGAAATCAAATTATAAAATTTCTAATTATTTTCATAGACTATGTTTTATCCAACCAATACATTGTTGAAACTTATATTTGCGGGTAATTAAAAAGTTATAGGTGTTTCTTGAAAGTGATGCGATGTTTTACAAATATTTCATGATTTATTCTTCATCATTCTTCTTGTGGGAAATAATATAAATTTTAATTTTAAGTCAGATAGTGTGGGGAAAATATTTATTGAATATTGTTTTCTAGAATTCCTTCCACCCGATCACTTTGACCTCTTTCTCTTGCTTCTTATTTGAAATCAATGTACTCCATATGTCAACATGGCCATCTACATGACAAAAATTATTTGAACCTTCTCTTTCTCATAACATTTAATCACGGAGAATATATTCTAATTAGATTTGACTAATTGTTTTGTGATTAAGGGAACATATAAACCATTTCAATTTTCATTCCTTCGTCACATAAAGGACTAAAATAATAATTTATCTCCATTAGGGTGATTCAGATTCTCCTCCAAGTCCATTTTATAGTAATAACCGAAGTTGGCTAATCATAAATTTAATGATTCCCTCTCCAATCAGGTTGGCCTCTCATTTGGGATGTAACCACATGGCCCTTCGCAATGGTCATTTACCTGAATCCTCCAATTTTAAGCCATTATATAGAATAAAATGAAAATTAGGGATGAATATTTGTATGATATTAAACACCTAAATGGTAAATTTAATGAAATTAAAGAGAGATCATATAAATAATAATTTATTTATTAACATATTAATTTCCAAGATTCAATCAAAGTTATCAATGATATATTTTCAAAAATATATTCTTATTGGTATATTTTTCCATTAATAATGGTTCTTAATGAGCTTATAAAATAACCAAATCATGTCCCCTAAGAGTGTCAAACAAGTTGTGCAGTAGGGAAATTCTTAATGCACTATTACAAGGTTGTGTATAGATATGTATAGTGATTTCATGTTTTACCCCTATTTAATTTTTTTTAGATCCACATCCACTTGTAGTATCTATAAAGTGAATTATTTTCATGAAAAACCTCATTACCTATACATACAAAAATTTATGGATATTTTCATAAACTTATTTTTATCCCTAATCCTTTCTATAGTGTTTCTAATCATAAAACCAAAAATAATAAATGTATATTTGGATACAAACTATAATAACCCTTATCATTAGTACGCATTAATTGGTGATTTATTACATATAAATAAACATAATACAACCCAAAATAACAATAATTTTATTATATTTGGGAATTATTTACATATCATAACATCTTAAACATGCGATAATAGAAAATTGTTGAAAAGATATTTAACATTATTCTAAAATTCATTGGATATTAAAACAATATGAGATAACAAATATACATTATAAGATAGTGGTGACATATAAATACCAGTAAGAGAATATAAATTGAATAAGATAATTCATGTCAGAAAATAGGCATATCAATATGAAATAAAAGGAGTGTGAATCATAAATATGAAGAATGAGACATAATATGGCCTGGTAATCCAAAAAGAATCATAATACATGTGGAAACAATGCAAAATAATACATCATAAACAGAAATCAATGTTTTCTAGGAAAAAATAGATTTGGGAAAAGACCCATAAAGGAATATGGTTCACTCACTATCCCAACATGACCTCTCATGATACTAAAACATACCCAATGCATTGGAGCTCTATATAATTTTGGGCACACTTGTTGCATTCATTTAATTATCATGCTTAAGAGTTCTGCATAGATCATAAAATATGGATTCATTCAACATAATATTATATTACCCAATATTGGAATGTAATATAGAAAAATTTAAGTCCCAATTAAATGAATTATAAATGTATAAAGGTGAACACCCTTGAAATGAAATTGATATGACATTCACTACATAATTATTTTTTCCTGGAAAGTCACAGCGAAATTTCAACATCCTAACAACATCACATTAAATTTCATTAAATGAGTTGATGCGGGTGAAAAGGGTCAAACATAATTTGGAAATAAATTTTTTAGTAATCAAGGCACGTAAATATATATCCGAACACTGGTAATTATATATATGAGGCATAAGAAAATAAGGAAACTGGAATAAAGAAGAGAAGTTCAGTATCCATTACTAGTGAATGTGACTCCAAATGATTGGGAGAAGCTTCTTAAGTGCCTGTGGGTGAATTGGGAGGACTATATAGAGGGTGTGGAAGTGTATGGACATTAATAATGGTTGTTTAATGGAGATAAATGGGATCTTGGGTGGGTTTATTTAGGAAAATATTGGTCAATTATTTATCATTTATCAAAAATAGGTTTTTAATCTATATAATAAAACAATCCAAACGAAAACCATATTAGGTTTTTCCCATGTTTCCTAGTGGTTTTAATTATTTTATAATTAAAATGGATGAACCTAATAAAAAATTACAAATTATTTTTTTGAAGTGAGTCATAATCTTATGAAAATGATTTTCAAATTTAAAATTATATCAATGGTTTTTGAGGGATCATAATGAAATTATAAATTTAATTAATTGAACATAAAACAAAAATTTCAGGTTAAAACATAAATTTGATCATATATTAATTTTTTACAATTTATTACTTTATTTTATTCATTATGATTTCATAATACACGTCATAAATTTATACTTTATTTAATTTTTTAAACAAAATTTTACTGTCTCTAAAAATTGAAAAAATCACAAATAGATAATTTTAAAATTATTTTTTAAAAAAAATAATTATTTAATTCTAATATTTAACTAAATATGTGAATTTTTCCATTTAAAATATTAACCAGTGATTATTTAAAATGCTTGTTTTTTTATAATAATAGTTTTTAAACAACAAAAAATTACATTTGACTACATCAAAATAATATGATCATTTATATTGAATTAAAATTATTTAATAATAATATATTATTAAAATATAATTTATTTAAAAATTTATTAATTTATAAAAATAAAATTATTAATAAAATTGAAATATTTGACAAAAATAATACATGTGTTCTATTATATCAAAATAAAAATAATATTTAATGTTAAAATAGTATGATTAATGTATCTTCATTGTACTATAAAAAATTATCTACAAACTCATATTTCTAGACAATTGATATATATCCAATTAATAAACTAGAAAACATCCTATGTGTATGGAGTGTAATGGTGATGCTTTCATTTGGTGGTTCTCCAAACATGGTTTGGGTCGTGATCTTCATAAGCTTAAACATCTGCAGTATATTGTTTTAGTCATACTTAAGTTATTGGAGATATGCATGGGTTGGTCAAGGAAAAATAGCAGTGATTATATCTCCCTCATAATATCAGAGAAAGGGATTCATATGGTATAATCCTATTAGTTTAGTTCATCACTTCCTTTATCCATGTCAATTGGATTTTTTAAAACCATATATTTATAGTAATCATGTGATCACAATTAAATGGTTATATTGTCAATAATAATAATTTTTTATAGTCAATTAAATTTTATAGGATATAATAAAATCAAATAAGTTAATGTGTTTTCTATAACCATATTACATAATAATACATTTAATAAAAAATACAAGGAAATTTTTTTATAGAAATTTTCTTTTATTGAAATACTTAAAGAAACATAGTGAACTATAAATCTCAAAAATGTAATAATAAATGACAATCATGATGGGTAAGTAACACCTATATTTCAAGATACAAATAATGATATTATAATAAAACGGATAAATATCATGGGATCATGGAATATTGGACATAATCTCATAAGATAATATGATGATGATTATATTTCCCCGAAATTAAATATGAAATCATAAGAATAATACAAGGATCCCAGTTAGGAATTCCTAATATAATGTGCTAGGTGAACTGGTCATTCACCTGACATATTATCTCATGATACTAAAATAGTTCCTAAAGCAACAAAGAATGTATAAATAAAAAATCATATATCACAACATAATATATAGATTTATATTTTTTATACATAACTAAATCTAACATAAGTCATTAGAATAAGAAAACCCCATGAAAAAAATTTGTTGAATATTCTTGCCTCAATGAAAAAAAAGTTGAATCACATGTATTCACAAGATAATAAGTAAGTAATGATTCATTTATGTACATATTTGGATAAATAATCATAGGTATTTATAATTAATTCAAAAGAGTAAAATCTACAGGATGTCTTTTGACATGTATGTATTGAAAGGAACATCATAACTTTTGTTTTACGAAATGTGTATGGAATACTTCAAATATGTAATAAAAATTTATTTTTCATAATATTAGAATGAAATGAAAATATATTTCTATAAAATAATTAATTTTTAATGGAATAAATAAAATTAAAAACTTTTAATGGATTGACACATGATATGAAATAATAATAAATATAAGCTTTTATTTTATAGGCTTTTCTTAAATGATATGAATGGTAATGGAGACATAAGAACCTGTATATCCCCAAAAAATCAATGTATGTTAAGATATATTTATACATTATGAATATGTATATATTTAGAATATAAAATAAATAAAAGAGAATAATCTTGATATAAATTATTGTTTAGAGGGATAAATCATTTCTTGAAATAGGAGAGGGTGGATTTTATGTTCCCTTCCCACAGATCTTGACACAATTGGTATGTGTGTAAAACATTATAAATAATAAAATTATGAGTATTAAATAATATATTTATATCATTTTTCCTTTATATTTAATTTTTTACGGTTAATATTATATTTTATCTCATCCATTTATGACATAGTAATACTATTACATCAGTGACATGTTGTTGACTAGGATATGCCTCCAAAACCAATTCAATATTTTTATCAGGTTACTTGGTATTATCAAATAGTTCCATAATATCATGAATTTGAATGTTATATATTCATTATTATTTTATTAGACCTATTTTTATACAATTCAATGGGTTGTAAAAAATAGATTCAAATTAAAAATGGTATCTCAATATACTATTTCTCAATGGTTAATATTACCATGACCAGGATTCCTTGTTATCAATTATTTAAAACTAAATTTTCATTATGTGATACTAAAAATTTTAAAAATATTATTTTTATTTATTAAACAAATTTTTAATCCATACATGAATGTAAGTAATGGAAAATTAATCACCTCTCTCATGGAGTTAGTGAACTGGTGATAATATGGGAGATGATTTAATTTTAGAATTAAAGAATTTAGAGAATAATATAATTGATATTACATAAGTATAATAAAATATTTTTATACATATGATATTTATTTCACTCTATATTTATGGATTTAATTGACTTATAAGGTTATAAGAATAAGGAAACTTAAAAGAACGTGATCAAGAAAATTATCACTTCCTTGGATATCCTCCTTTTTAACTCATATTAATCCTTATTAGATCAGCTTTTGGAAGGAAAAAATATTCTACGACAAATGAATGTGTAATTGGGAGTCATTTGGGATGATTTTGGGTGAGCTATGTGTCTGATAGTGTGTAGATAAATAGTGCAGTGAAGAGTGGTATTTATAATGTGATAAGAGGGTTGTTTTTTAATATAAAACTTATAATTTTATTATTATGATAAATATTTCCTCTAGTAATTATTATTGTAAATAAATATTGTTATTAGTTCATGTGAATCTTAAATATTGGTTCCTTAAGTCATCCAAAATGTAATTAACCAGGTATTTTACTGAAAATGTAAAATAGTGTATTTTCATATTTCATTATTCACTAAAAATCCATCTTTTTGAACAACAAAATTGAAAAACAGTACCCTAGAATAATCACAACATGATGACTCAAAAAAATAAATCCATTTTTTTAAATTAAATATATAAATATGATAATTGTTTTTAAAATAATAACTTTTTTATGAAAAAATAATAATTTTTATGAGAGAACTAAATTTATAACATTTTGAAAATTTACTAATATGATAATAAAATCGTATTATAATTTATATACAAATAATTTTTTTTATTAAACCATTATATAAATATAATTTTTAATTTAATATTTTAAATTTATCAAAAGAATATGTTTTTAAAAAAATAAATAATATATATATATATGGTTTACCAAAAAACTATTATGTTTTCTATCTTTCAAACATTTATATAATCACATTTTAATATTTTATTTTATTTTATTCGGATGAAAATTTCTTATATTTTAATTTTTTTAGATACGAACTTATTATTCCATTTTTCATGGTTCTATTTTAATGGAAAGGTTACTATTCATAACATTTGTATTACTATTCTTTTTGGTTATATCACAATATCAATATTAATATTGGTGTGATACTTGTTATAAATATATTATATTTCATTCATCTATACTTCACTTCAACACACCTGAATGTTATATTATTTTTTTTCAACACTCGTTAATACCATACTAATGATGTATTTGTTTTTATATAATTTTTCATGAGTCTGATTATTATAGGGGGCCATAATAATCAAAATTTACTGATTAGAGTTATTTAATTTTTCTATGTTTACTGTACCATTATATGAATTTTAATTTTTTATAAATCTTTATTCTATATAAATAATGGTCAAATTGATATATTGAAGTGTGATTAATTTTCATTCTATGGTTCCCACATTTTATATTATAATAAAATACTAAATTTGACACATGTATATATATAGAAAGAAAATTTCATAAATTCTATAGTCATTTCATTGTTCCCTATTTACAAATTTCACCATTGAAATTTCATTTCTTATAGAATGATGAAAATAGATGAGGGTACCTCTATTTCATTTCTTCTTCAATTTATCCTCTTTCTAAATCTCACATATGGTTTCACCAAAAAAAATATCAGGTTAGCTATCTTCTATCTAAAAACATTGTCTTTGTAGTCAAATATCCTCACTAGTTTCACCTTATAAGAGAGATCATGCTCTAATTGTACCATATCTAGATTTTGTTCATGTGAGGGATATTTCATATACTTATTCAAGAGGATTAAATGGAAAAATTCATGCACATGAGATATGTTTGGTGTCTAAATACCAGGAAAATTTAAGGAAATTTTTTTCTTAAATAAAATGGAATTTTATGAGTCTTTGGTTTCTGACGGAACTTGATTCCGAGGCCCGGTGTGCCTGGAATCGATATCTGAAATTTTGTTCATGTACGTTCAGTAAAAGTATTTGCATGTTTTTCTATCTTTTGAACCGATGATCAGAATAGAAATATAAGGACACCAATGAACTCACTGTGGCCTTATTCTAGTAAGGGGTCCTTGAACGCAGTTGTGTTTTATGCAGGTTCAAAGTTAATATTTTGGGTTTTAGAATGATATAAATAAAATTTGTGGACGACAATTTTATTTATGGAAGTTTGTTCCCCCCCCCCCCAAGAGGAGTTATATATGGGGCCCACACCCACATAACCTCCCATGAGAGGATATTTGTGAGGTGGGTCCCACATGAGCCTAACCTTTTCATCTTCCCTTAACCCCCCTTTTACTCCTCCCTTCATTAAGTTGGAACCTCTTCACCTCCCAAGCATTTATGAGGCCACCTCCTCTCATAATTTGGGCTAACCCAAATAGTTAATGTACTAGAATTAACATGGCTGTAAATAATTTTTTTTGAATTATTTTGAATTGGTTGGAAAATCTTCTTAAATTGGGGAAGTTATTTTTTTTATATTTGTTTGGAAAATATTTCGGAGAGATCTTCCGAATTTGAAGGAGTTCCTCTCTTCAATGAGGAACACTGTCCATCCAACGTAGAACCGCCGAAGAACAGAGATAACTTTCTTCGATCTACGGGCAAGACACAGGATAAAGAGCCACCCGCATGGAACGCTGAAGACGCACCATCCTTAGCTCATTCTTTCACAACATGAACGAGTTGACACAGCCTCCCTGTGACGTCGTCTTCCGTGACACCCGACTACCAAGAATCTTATTTCGAGGTAGAGGAATTGTATAATTTTAGTTTGATAAAATTATACACTTATCATTGTTGCATGCGAATTGTTGTTTATGGGCAAATGATACCACCTAACGCGGAGGGTGAGGGCCAAACACACACAGTCCAGTGACCCACTGTAGTTTCTTTAATTTGCGATGAAGATCATCTTGGGAAGGTGGTGACGATTGAAGGCGGTGGTCACGCGCTAGCCACATGCGAAAGAATCACGGCCCGCAACCACGGGCCGTTCAGCTGAAGAAGGAATGGCCGGCTAAATCCAGCTGGGATGAAGGAAGATCGCGGCCCCACAAGGGGCACCACACTGCGGAGGACCACAGCCCGCACTCCGCGGGCCGCTTCGGCGGCAAACCGGCTGATTAGTCTGCGTGCTGAGTGAAGGAGCCGCAACACACGAAGATGCCTCGCAGTAGGACCGCAGCCCGCCTGAGCTGGCTTCTTGTGCCAGGAACACCGGTGGGATTTAGCTGGCCGAATTGAAGGGTGGCACCGCCGGTTTGGGAAAGAGGGCCACCCTCGGACTGCTCGGCCAGCCTGCCGAGCCGCGCCCTGTTGGGCCGCGCTGTGTCGAGCCGGGTCGGGCCGTGCCAAGCTGGGCCGTGATGCGCCCCGCTGGGTGGGGGCGCACTATTCACCGGGATGTTCTGAACCTTTTTCGAGTCGGACCCGCCAAAACTGCGTTGACCTGACCTGCCAATCCACTAGGCTTAACGGGCCAGGCCTATTTTCACTTAAAGATGAATAACTCAAAGATCGTGTGTCCGATCGATGAGCCATCTGCGAAACTAGGACCCTCATGATGTGGTGGTCATTTTTCGATACTCTAAGTGAGTTTTCGTCAAATTTGGAAAATCGCCGGGTTTGGAACGAGGGTATTTCCAACTGGGCCCTAGGAGAAAAAATGGTAATAACCCCCAGACTGGGCATCTGATTGATGTGCCATCTATCGCGTTTGGTTCCTTTTGACGAGATGGAACTTTGGGATACATCAACACTAAACATTTTTACAGATTATGTATCGACCCATTTGCTCGAGGAGTGGACGCTCCCGGAATTGAGCGTGTTGTGTGTGGGAACCCTAGAGCGGTATGCGACTACAACGACTATCGTACTGGAATCCTCCTGGGGTTCGGTGATGACAACTTCCATACCGGAATCCTCTGTGGGTTTGGTGATGAAGACTACCATTCTATAATCCTCCCTGGGTTCGATGACGATGATTACTATTCTTGTATCCTATGTGGGTCCGACAGTATGACTTCTGTTCTAGTATCCTACAAGTTTCTGACAGGGTAGCTGGTCTAGTATCCAATGGGGGTCGGAAATCATAGACGAATCAGTGGCTTCATCTGATCAAGTTCATCAATTTACATAAGATGTATACCTATGTGAGTTGAGTCTTGTCCTTCAATCATTATAATCTATGTGATTGACTTCATTATTATGTGGACTAGATTGTGATTGGGTTCGAGAGTTCGAGCCGGATTGGGATTGATGAATAAGTTATATGTATGGGGATTTACCTAAATAGAGTTTGTTGATACTTCGTGATTGTATATTTTCTTTGTTGGTTATTCTGCATGGATTCTGGGAGACCATTGGGGGTCTCGGGGTCACTACTGAATATTATTATAGTCACCCCTGCATGGGCTATGCCCGCACTACGTTGTGTTGGACGTAAATGAAGGAAAACACTTATCGTGGTAAAGACTTGTGGAGCAGGACGGTACCCGGAGGTGGACCACTAGGTGGGACACACACGGAGTGGACAGATGGACCCGAGGTTCTGGGGAGACCATCTGTACCCACCCATCAGGTGGGATTCCTGGAGGACGACTCAGTGGAAGTTGCTTTACATTACTGTTGTTGTACTAGACATTCAATTGTACTGTAGTTACTATTGAGCATGTATTTCTGACCGCTTTATTTCCAGTACTTACTTTTGTATAATGTTTCAATTTGTGCATAATTTTTTCATGTACACTTCTGTGTTTTTTACAATATAAAGGCAATTCCTTCCCTTTTATTGGGATTATGCATTTGGTGCTAGTTTCCAGCCCCTAGACTATGGATGGCGGGCTTGGGTTAGTTACGCCACTGGCCCCGAGGACGGGTCATGACAAATTGGTATCAGAGGAGTCGGTTCTACCGTAGAACTCAAGACTCTGATCATTAAATTTTGTGATATAAATAGGTTAAGAGTATTGAGTGCGGTATTCAGTCCAGGGAGTCTAGTGTTGGTGTGGCGGCTGATGTAACCATACACCAAGACCCTGACCCCTGATTTCTGACTCAGTGAACAAAAACAGTGATTGCATGTGTGTTTCAAAAATTTTCTTTGTGATTACTTGGTGTAAGCTCACCAGTTATACTGTTTTGACCGTGGCATACATGTCTATTTCAAGGATGGCCCCACGAAGACACCCAGCTAAGGTTCCGAGTCGTGTACGAGATGGCAGCCCACCGAGTGATGTGGCCTTGGTACAAGGCCCCATCATAGCAGATGAACCAACGATACCACTTCCAGATGAGCAACCAATACTACTAGCCCCAGTAGCACAGATTTCACGCCGCCTAAGTGTGTTGCACAAGTTTCAGTGGCTGAGGCCTCTGAGGATCTGTGGAGAGATAGACCCTCATGCAGCTAAGGATTGGCTTGTGGCTATCGTCAGAGTCATCAGATTGGTAGGGACACCAGCTGACCTTATAGAGATCCTTGTCGCAAGTCTCTTGCATGTAGTATTATGTAGATGGTGGAGCTTGATGCTACAAGTTCATGACGAGGCATCTATACTTTGGAAAGACTTTGAGAGTCTCTTTCACTAGGAGTTTGTTCCAGCCACCCCTCATGGGGTGTGGATTCATGAGTTACTTCATCTGAAACAGGGCAGCATGACAGTAGCTCAGTACTCAGTGAGGTTTACCGACCTTCTACTCTACTCCACGGACATGGAATAGGACCCATTCGTCTGGGTCCAGACCTTTGAGTATGGACTCAGACATGAGATCAAGGCTTCAATGATCTCCCTAAGAATTTCGACGCAGGTGAGAGTGATGGAGCGAGACCTTCTTGTGGAGATATTTCACGCTGAGCCGACACCAGCAGCGAGACCCCCTGCAGGGCGACACGTAGCAGAGTCTTCTGCATCCGACAGTAGACAGATGTCGCAGATGTCCAAGCAGACTAGGCCATCAAGAGATAGACCTTAGGATACATGTTTAGTTGTGAAGGTCACCCGAAATAGAGCCATCTATACGAGAATCAGGCGGTGCTATGCATGCGGCGGGAAGGGTCACATGGCTCAAGACTGCTTGACCCGCCATGTGGATGAGCATAAGACAGTAGAGGGACCTCCCAGGAAGAGGCATAGGTTCAACTGTGGCAGTCTGTAGGGAGTAGGTGGATGATGAAGATGAGATGGACGAGTTGCGGGTGGTGGATGACGTTTCAAGACTCTACCACCACAACCACCAGGAGGTCCACCCTGACCACAGGGAGCTGGAATATAGGGGCAGGATCAGCTCTAGGCAGTCGAGGCTTATGACCACAGTGCACCTGAGATGATTTGAGGTACTATCTATGTCTACTTAACCATTGCTGCAGTACTTATATACATAGGTGCGAGTCATTATTTTATTGCCTCTGCCCTTGTTCGGAGCTCGGAGATTCCAATGGAGTCGTTGGCTTGATCATTAAGGATAGAGAATCCTATGGGAGTTGACTCTATGATTACACACTAGTGCAGGCAGTGTGAGCTTACTCTAGGAGTTGAGAGGTTAGGCTAAGATATTCTTGTAGCGGCGTTGAGTCCTTATGACGTCATCTTGGGTATAAAATTGTTTTCTAGAGTCCATGCTCAGATCAACTGCATTAGATGCAAGGTTCAGTGTGTCCGCACGGATGGGACCAGATTTACCTTTACCGGCGAGAAGGGATCCTTTGCAGTGCAGAAGTGACTTACACAGAAGAGAGGGAAACCGATCACACATCAGTTGGATAGTCTCATCCATGGAGCAGTTGATCTGCGGAGTCTGCATTTTCCTATTGAGGTGGATCAGTATGCGAACATTTTTACTGATAACGTTCTAGGACTACCTCCTCACAAAGAGGTAGACTTCTATGTTAACCTGTACCCCAAGAAAACCCCAATATATACTCCTTCAAATTGGATGGCTCCTGCCGAGCTTTGTGTGATGCAGGTACAACTAGAGGACTTGAAAGGGAAGAGATTCATCTGACCCAGTGTTTCACCCAGGTCTTCTCTGATTCAATTCTCCAAGAAGGAAAATGGGAGCTTGTGACTGTGTGTCGACTACCATCATCTGAATCATGTGACCATGAAGAACAAGTACCCACTTCCGAGGATTGGTGAACTCTTTGATCAACTCAAGGGAGCACAATGGTTCTAGAAAATAGATATCAGTTCAGGGAATCACCAGCTCATAGTTCGAGACGAGGATGTGCAGAAGACTACCATCAGTTGTCGGTATGGCCACTACGAGTTCTTGGATATTCCCTTCGGTGTAACAAACACTCCAATAGTGTTAATGTGTCTCATGTAGAGTATCTTCCATCCTTACCTCGATCGATTTGTCATAGTCTTCATCGAAGACATACTGATATACTCGACTACTGAGGAGGATCACACCTACCACTTGGGGGTTGTACTGGATTCACTCCAAGGAACTGGCTTTAAGGTAAGCTCTCAAAGTGCCAGTCTTGGATTTAAGAGATTCACTTTCTGGGACACGTCATCTCAGAGGCAGAAGTAGTAGTGGATTCAGTGAAGATCAAGGCAGTGCTTGCTTGGGAGCCACCCAGGAGCATGACAGAGGTGCGCAGTATCCTAGGTCTGGCTGTGTATTATCGGAGATTTGTGCCAAAATTCTCTAGAGATGAAGCACTGCTTTTATCTTTGATGAAGAAGGGGAAACCCATCGTGTGGTTAGATATATTTCAGTAGTGCTTTCAGGAGCTGAGACAAAGGTTGACCGGTGCGCCCATCATGAGGTTGCTGGAAGAGGGCTTTGGGTACAAAGTTTACTGCGATGCATCAGGGACCAGACATAGGAGTGTCCTGATCTAGGAGCGAGCAATGATCGTGTATGGTTCACATCAGTTGAGATAGCACGAGAAGAACTATGCTACCCATGACCGGGATTTATCTAAAGTGGTCTTCGCCTTGATGATGTGGCGGCACTATCTGATGGGAGAGAAATTTAAAGTCTAGTCTGGCCACTAGAGTCTCAGGTACATCATCTCGCAGAAGGACCTAAAACTAAAAAAGAGGTGATGGATCGAGTTCCCCTAGGACGATGACTTTGAGATATTCTATACTCCTGGAAAGGGGAATATTGTAAGTGATGCTCTCAGCATGATATCGGGCATTCACCTGATAGGAGAGGTGACGAAGTAGCTAGCCGCATTGCAGATATCCTTTGTGGATAGAGATGGAGTAGCTTTTCTATAGTCTCTCATAGTCACTCCTCCACATCTTTAATGAGTCTGAGAGGCACAGCGTGGGGACATTAACTGTGAGATGCGACGTGCTCATATATCTATAGGGCAGGCACTTGATGGATTTTTTGAAGGAGGGGAGCACGCCATTCTCTTCAGGGGATTTATGATGGTACAAATTGCAATGTAGGAGGAATTGTTGAGGGAGTTTCACAGTTACCCTCTAGTGGTACATATAAGAGTGGAAAAGATGAACCAGGACCTCAGACGACAGCACTAGTGGACAGGTATGAATAAGGCTATAGAAGAGTTAATTTCATGATGCCTCACATGTTAGCAAGTGAAGGCAGAGCACCAGGTACTAGCATACTTGGTGTAACACTTAGAGGTCCCAGAGTGGATGTGGGATAGGATATCCATGGATTTCGTGATGGGGCTTCCACCTACATCTAGATGACATGACTCTATTTGGGTGATCGTAGAATGACTCCCCAAGTCGGCCCATTTCCAACCGATCTTAGAGCAGGGGTCAGTGGAGAGATTGAGATGCCCCTACATTCATGAGATCGTATGGATTCACGGTGTTCCATCGACTATCAATTCATATTGGGATGCTCGATTCATATCCTGACTATGGATGGGGATACAGGAGTCTTTTGGGACACAACTACGTCTGAGCACCGCCTTCCATCCTCATACGGATGACCAGATAGAGAGGACCATTCAGAATCTCGAGGACATGCTCCTTGCATGTGTCCTTGACTTTGGTCATAGTTGGGAGGATCATCTACCCTTGGTGGAGTTTGCGTACAAAAAAAGATACCACTCCACCATCGAGATGGCACCTTACGAGGAATTGTACGACCGACCTTACAGATCACCATTGTGCTAGACTGACCCTAGGGAGTCAGCACTTGTAGGACCAGAGATGGTTTAGGCTACCACAGAGAAGGTGCAGATCATCCAGTAGCGAATGAAGACTACACAGAGCAGACAACAGTCTTATGCTGATAGGAGACGAAGACCACTTTTGTTCTAGGATGGTGACTATGTCTTCATACGTGTCTCATCTTGATGAGGCCTATGAAGATTTCACAGTGGCGGTAAGTTATCTCCATGTTTCATCTGACTTTTCCAGGTCATTAGTGGAGTAGGAGAGGTGGCTTTCCACCTTGCCCTTCCACCTCAGTTGCACCGGGTGCATGAAGTCTTCCACGTATCTTAGATGAGGAGATACGTGCATGACCTTCCCACTTCATCGATCAAGGGGATATAGACATAGATTATGGGGAGGCATTTATCGAGGTCCCAGTGGAGATCGAGGATCGACAGGAGCGGGTCCTATGTGGACGGTCGATTCCTCTAGTGCGCATTGTATTGCAGCACGGTAACCTCCAGGAAAGCACTTGGGAGTTGGAGGCTCAGATGCGAGCTCAATACCCCCATTTTTTCATAGTGTGTGTTATAGATTTTCATGGACATAATTCCATGAGGTGGGAGTAATATAAAGACCAGTAAATTTCAGGGAATTTTTTTTCATGAATACATTGGAATTTTATGAATCTACGGTTTCTAACGATAGATGATTCTGTGGCCCGGTGTGCGTGGAATAAATTTCTGAAATTTTGTTCGGGTACGTTCCGAAAATTTACGTGCGCATTTTTATATCTTTTGAACCGGTGCTCGGAAAAAAAATATGAGGTGACCAATGAACTCGCAGCACCGATATCCTCTTAAGGGGACCTTTACCGCAGTTGAATTTTATGCGGGATGAGAGTTAATATTTGTGGATTTAGAATGAAAAAAATAAAATTTTTGGAACACAATTTCATTTATGGAAGTGTGTTTTTTCTTCCCAAGCTGAGTTAGAGGTGGCGCCCACACCCACATAACCTCCCATGATAGGATATTTTTGAGGTGGGGCCCACAACATCCTAACCGTTATATATTCCCTTAACCCCCCTTTAACTCCTCCCTTCATTATGGTGGAACCTCTTCACCTCCCCAGCATTTATGAGGCCACCTCCTCCCATAATTTGGGCCAACCCCAATAGTTAATGTTCTTGAATTAACATTAGTGTAAATAATCCTTTTTGAATTATTTTTAATTAGTTGGAAAATCATTTAATATTGTGGAATTTCTTATTTTAATACTTGCATGGCTAATATTTCAGGAGTGCTCTTGAGAATTTGAAGGAGTTCCTCTCTTCAATGAAGAACACCGTCCTTCCAACGAATAACCACCGAAGAATGATGATCACATCCTTCGATCTTTGGACAAGCCAAAGGATAAAGAGCCACATGCACGGAATGCCGATGACGCACCATCCTTGGATCCTTCTTCCCCGACGTCTACGAGTTGACGCCGTCTCCCCATGACGTCGTCTTCTACGATGCCCGACTACTGTGAATATTATTTCGATGTAGGATAATTGTATAATTTTAGTTTGATAAAATTATACACTTATCATTATTGAATGTGAATGGTTTTTTATGGACAATTGATACCGCCTAACGCGGAGGGAAATTACCAAATGCACATGGCCTGAAGACCCTCTGTAGTATCGTTAATTTGTGATGGAGATCATCATAGGAAGGTGGCGATGAACAAAGGCGGCGACCACGCGCTGGCCGCATGCGGAAGAATCAAAGCCTGCAACCGTGGGCTGCTCGGTCAATAAAGAACCAGACGACTAAAGCTGGAAGGGGCGAAGGATGATTGTGGCCCCACAAGGGCACTGCGCTGTGGAGGACCACATCAAACAATCCGCGGGCCGCTTCGGCGGCGAACCGGCCGGCTCATCGACCGACTGAGTGAAGGAGCTGCAACAACCAAAAGTGTCATGCAGTAGGACCACGGCCCGCCTGAGCTGGCCGCTTGCGCCAGGATGACAGGCTGGCTTTGGCCGGCCATATTGGAGGGCGGTACCGCTGGTTCAGGAAAGCAGGCCCACCCCCTCAGACAGATCGGCCACCCGGGCCGAGCAGCGCGGCCAACTGGCCGGGTCGCGCGGAGACGGGCCGGGCGGCGCTGAGCCGGGCTGCGCCGCGCCCCGCCGGGCTGGGCCGCGCGATTAACCGGTTCGGTCTGACCCTTTTCGATTCGGGCCAACCAAAACTGCATTGACCCAACCCACCAGTCCACTAGGCTTAACGGACCGAGCCCATTTTCACTTAAAGGTGAATAACTCAACGAACGTGTGCCCGATCGATGCCCTATCTGTGGAACTGGGACCCTTGTGACGTTGTGGCCCTTTTTCGATACTCTAATTGTGTTTTGGACCAATTTGGAAAATGGCCTGGTTTGGAACGACTGTATTTCCAACTGGGCCCCGGAGAAAAAATGCTAGTAACTCTCAGACCGTGGGTCTGATTGACGCACCGTCTATCACGATGGGTTCCTTTTGACAAGATGGAACTTTGAGATACATCAACTCGGTACATTGTGACAGTTGATGTATCGACCCCTTTTCTCAAGGAGTTGACCCTCCTAGAATCGAGCGTGCTGTGTGCGGGAACCTAGAGCTGGCCGCGATTGCAATGACTACCATACTGGAATCCTCCGTGGGTTCGGTGACAACAACTTCCATACTGGAATCCTCCGTGGGTTTGGAGATGACAGCTAACGTACTAGAATCCTCCATGGGTTCGACGATGATGATTACTGTTCTTTTATCCTATGTGGATTCAACAGTTTGACTTCTGTTCAAGTATCCTACGTGGGTCTGACAGGGTAGCTGGTCTAGTATCCTACACAGGTCCCACAACATAGCTGGTCTAGTATCCTACGTGGGTCCGACAGAATAGATGAATAAATGACTGTATCTGATCATCTTTATGACTTTACAAAATATTTATACCTATGTGAGCTGGGTCTTGACTTTCAATCATTATCATCGATTTGATTGACTTCTTTCCGATGTGGACTAGATTGTGCATGGGCTCGAGTATTGGAGGCGAACTGGGATTGATGACTTAGTTATATGTATGGGAATTTACCTAAATAGAGTTGGTTGATATTTCATGACTGTATATTTTCTTTGTGGTTTATCATTTATGGATTCTGGGAGACCTTCGGGGGTCTCGGGGTCCCTACTGAATATTGTTATACTCACCCCTACACGGGTTATGCCCACACTACATTGTGTTGGATACAGAAAACAGACAACACTGATCGTGGTAATGACTTGTGGAGATGGATGATACCCGGAGGTAGAACACTTGGTGGGACACACACAGAGCGAACAGATGGACCCGAGGTGCCGAGGAGACCATATGTACCCAGTCATCAGGTGGGATTCCCAGAGGACGACTCAGTGGTTGCTTCTTTACATTACTGTTGTTATACTAGACTTTCAATTGTACTGTACTTACTGTTGGGCTTGTATTTCTGGCCCCTTTCTTTCCATCACATACTTTTGTATACAGTTTTACATTGTGCTTACTTCAATCGTGTACTCTATTGTGTTTTTTTACTATATGAAGGCAATTCCTTCCCTTTTATCAAGATTTCGCCTTTTGTGCTAGTCGCTAGCCCCAGCCTATGGAAGGTGGGCTTGGGGAAGTCACAGCATGGGCCCGGAGGATGGGTCATGACAAATTGATATCCGAGGAGTCGGTTCTACTTCTGAACTCAGGACTCTGATAATTCCATTCTTTGAAGAAATAGTGTTAATAGTATTGAATGTCGTTTATAGTCCAGGGAGTCTAGTGTTGGTGTGGCGGCCGACTTATCAATACACGAGGACCGTGACCCCTGATTTCAGAATCAGTGCACAAAAACACTGATTGCCTGTTTGTTTCAAATTTTTTCATTGTGATTACTTTGTGTAAGCTCACTAGGTATACTATTTTGACCGTGGCGTACCTGTTTCTTTTCAGGATGGCCCCACGAAGGTATCTAACTATGGTTCCGAGTCGCCTACAAGATGCCATCCCACCGAGCGACGAGACCTCATTGTAGGGCCCCATCACAGCAGAGGCACAAGTGGTACCACTACCCATTGATCCACTGATACTACCAACCCCAACAGTAGAGAGTTCAGGCTGCCTGACTGAGTTGCATGAGTTTCAGTGAAAGAGGCCTCCCAGGTTCTGCAGAGAGACAGACCCTCAGGCTGCCGTGGATTGGCTGGTGGCTATCGTCAGAGTCTTCATATTGGTAGGGACACCAGTGGACCTTATGGTGATCCTTGTCTTCATTCTCCTACATGAATCATCCAGTAGATGGTGGAGCATGATGCTCTAAAAGCATGATGAGGCATATATAATTTGGAAAGACTTTGAGAGTCTCTTCTGCTTTGAGTGTGTTCCAGCCACCCTTCGTTCATTTCGGATTCTGGAGTTACTTCATCTATGGCAGTGCAGCATGACAATAGCTCAGTACTCAGTGAGGTTTATTGACCTCTCACACTACTCCATAGACCTGGTACGAGACCCATTCTTTCGGGCCCAGACCTTTGAGAATGGACTCAGAAATGAGATAAGGGATTTGATGACCTACCTCAGCATTTAGACGGATGCGGTAGTGCTATAGGAATCCCTTCTTGTGGAGAGACTTCTCGCTGAGCCGACACCTATAATGAGACCCACCGCAGGGCTACACATTGCTGAGTCTTTTGCATCCGGAAGTAGACAGATGTCGCAGAGATCCAAGAAGACTAGGCCATCCGGAGAGAAAACACAGGATACAAGTTTGGTTGTGCGGGGCACCCGAAATAGAGCTAGCTATACGAGGAGCAGACAATGCAATGCATGCGGCAGGCAGGGTCACATGGCTCAAGACTGCCCGAACCACCGTGCGGATGAGAAAATGATAGTAGAGGTACCTCCCAGACATAGGTAGAGGATCAACCATGGTGGTCCACAGGGAGCAGGTGGACAAGACTGAGGAGCTAGCCGAGTAGTGGGTGGTGGACTACGTGTCGAGACTGTACCACCACCACCACCACCAGGAGGTCCAACCTGACCATAGGGAGCTGAAAGACAGGGGTAGGCTCAGCTCCAAGAATTTGGGGCTTACAACCATGGTAAACCTGAGATGATTTGAGGTATTATCAATGTCTACTCCACCTTTGCTGTAGTACTTATAGACACATGTGCGAGTCATTCTTTTATTGTCACTGCACTTGTTCAAAGCTCATAGATTCTGACAGATCCATTGGATCGATAATTATGGATAGAGACTCCTATAGGAGTAGACTCTATGATTATAGACTAGTTCCGGTAGTGTGAGCTTACTCTAGGAGGTGATTGCTTCGGCCGAGATCTTATTATAGCGGTGTCGAGGCCTTACGACGTCATCTTTGGTATGGACTGGTTGTCTACAGTCCATGCTTAGATAGACTACATTAGGACCAATTTGTGATGTTTCCACATAGATGGGACCATGTTTACCTTTACCAGTGAGAAGGGAGCCTTTTCAGTGCACGATGGACATACACAGAGGAGAGGGCAGCCGATCACACATCAGTTGGCTAGTCCCATCCGAGGAGAAGTTGATGTGAAGAGTCCGAGTTTTCCTATTGTGGTGAATCAATATGAGAATGTTTTTCCTGATGATGTTCCCAGACTACCACCTCACAAAGAGGTAGACTTCAATGTTGACCTGTACCCTGGGACAACAACAATATCTACTCCAGAATATCAGATGGCTCCCGCCAAACTTCGTGAGCTGTACGTACAGCTAAATGACTTGTTGTGGGAGAGATTCATCTAACCCAGTGTTTCACCCAGGGCTTCTCTGATTCTATTCGCCAAGAAGGAGGATGGGAGCTCGCGACTATGTGTTGACTACCGTCGCCTGAATCAGGTGATCGTGAAGAAAAAGTATCCATTTCAGAGGATAAACGAACTCTTTGATTAGCTCAAGGGAGAAAGATGGTTCTACAAGATAGATCTCTGGTATGGCTATCAACAGCTCAGAGTTCGAGATGGGGATGTGCAGAAGACAACCTTCATGTGTCGGTATGGCCACTACGAGTTCTTGGTTATGCCCTTTGGCGTAACTAACACTCCTGTAGTGTTCATGTGTCTCCTGAACATGATCTTCCAGTCTTACCTCGATTGATTTTTCGTAGTCTTCATCGATGACATACTAATATACTCGATTATTGTGGAGGATCACTCCTACCACTTGCGTGTTGTACTGGATACAATCCGAGAGCACCAACTTTATGGTCATCTCTCGAAGTGCTAGATTTGGATTCGAGAGGTTCACTTTCTGGGACACGTCATATTGGAGGCGGGAGTTGCAGTGGATCTAGAAATGATCGAGGAAGTGATTTCCTGGGAGCCACCAAGGAGCGTGACAGAGGTTCGAAGATTCCTAAGTTTGGATGGGTATTATCAGAGATTTGTGCCAGACTTCTCTAGAGTTGAAGCACCGCTTTTAGCCTTGACGAGGAAGGGGAAACCCAACGTGTGGTCAGATAGATGTCAGCAGTGCTTTCAAGAGCTGAGGCAAAGGTTGACCAGTGCACCCATCTTGAGGTTTCTAGAAGAGGGAGGTGGGTATGTAGTTTATTGTGACACATCAGGGACCAGAATCGGGTGTGTCCTGATTCAGGAGCGAGAAGTGATCACGTATGGTCCACGACTGTTGAGATAGAATGAGCAAAACTACGCTACCCGTGTCCTAGAGTTAGTAGCAGTGGTCTTCTCCTTGATGATGTGGAGGCACTATCTGATGGGATAGAAATTTATAGTCTACTCTGACCACCAGAGTCTCATGTACATATTTTCACAGAAGGAAATGAACCTTAGAAAGCGGTGATGGCTCGAGTTCCTCCAGGACAATGACTTTGAGATATTCTATACTCTTGGAAAGGGGAACATAGTAGGTGATTCTCTCAGCAAGAGATCGGGCATTCACCTGCTATGAGAGGCGATAGAGTATCTAGTAACGTTGAAAATATCCTTTGTATATAGAGATGGAGCAGCTTTTCTATAGTCTCCAACAGTCACTCCTCCACTTCTTCAGCGAGTAATAGAGGCACAACATGGGGATGTTAACTGTGGGACGCGACGTGCTCAGATATCAACAGGGAATGCACCTGATGGATTTTCTTAAGGAGGGGAACACATCATTCTATTCAGGGGAAGTACGATGGTACCAGTTGCACTGTAGGAGGAAGTGTTGAGGGAGTTTCACACATCCCCTCTAGTGGTACATCCAGGAGTGGAAAAGATGTACATGGACCTCATACGACAAAATTGGTGGCCGGGTGTGAAAAAGGCTGTAGCAGAGTTCGTTTCACGATGCCTCACTTGTCAGCATGTGAAGGTGGAGCACCAGGTACCAGTAGTATTGTTAAAACACTTAGAGGTCCTAGAGTGGAAGTGGGACAGGATATCCATGGATTTTGTGATGGGACTTCCATGTAAATACAGAGTACATGACTCTATTTGGGTGATCATAAACCGACTCACCAAGTCGAACCATTTCCTACTGATCAGAGAACAGGGCTCAGTGGAGATCATGTGACGCCTCTACATTCAGGAGATCGTATGGCTTCACTCTGTGCCATCGACTATCATTTCCAATCAGGATAATCGATTCACATCCAGACTATGGAAGGGGTTACAGGACGCTTTTGAGACACAGCTACATCTGAGCACCGCCTTCCATCATCATACGGACGACCAGACAGGGAGAACCATTCATAATCTTGCGTACATGCTCCATGCATGTGTCCTTGACTTTGGTCATAGCTGGGAGGATCTGCTACTGTTGGGGTGTTTGCGTACAACAACAGCTACCAGTCCACCATCGTTATGGCACCTTACGAGTCACTATACAGCCGACCTTACAGATCACGTCAATGCTAGACTAACCCTGGGGAGTCAGCACTTGTAGGCCTAGAGATGGATCAGGCTATGACTGAGAAGGTGAAGATCATCCAGGAGCGAATGAAGACTACACAGAGTAGAAAAAAGTCTTTTGCTGATAGGATACGGAGACCACTGGAGTTAAAGGATGGTGACCACATCTTCCTATGGGTCTCATCTCGATGTGGTCTACATAGATTTGGTCAGGGCAGCAAGTAATCTCCATGTTTCATCTGACCTTTCCAGGTCCTCAGCGGAGCAGGAGTGGTGGCTTACCACCTGGCCTTTCTACCAAAGTTTCACCGGGTGCATGACGTCTTCAACGTATCTCAGCTGAGGAGATACGTGCATGACCCGAACCACAACATCGATCAAGGGGAGCTAGACATCGATGACATGGAGTCATTTATAGAGGTCCCGGTGGAGATCGAGGATCGACAGGAGAGGGTCCTATGTGGATGTTCAATTCCTCTGGTGCGCATTCACTGGTAGCACAAGAACCTCCAATAGAGCACTTGGGAGCGGGAGGCTATGATGCGAGCTCAATACACCCATTTGTTTCCCTTGAGTGTGTTGTAGCTTTACAGAGACATAAATCCCTTAGGTGGGAAAAAATATAAAGACCTGGAAATATCAGGGAAATTTTTTTCTTAAATACTTTGGAATTTAATGAGTTTGTGGTTTCTGACGGCAGTCGATTCTGAGGCCTGGTGTGCCCAGAATCAATTTCTGAAATTTTGTTCGGGTACGTTCAGTAAACGTACGTGTGGGGTTTTATATCATTTGAACTGGTGGTCGGAATAGAAATCAGAGGAGCCCGATGAACTCACAGCGCCAATATATTCTTATGTGACCTTTACCGCAGTTGAATAATATGTGGGATGAGAGTTAATTTTTGTGTATTTAGAATGAAATAAATAAAATTTGTGGAAAAAAATTTAATTTGTGGAAGTTGGTTTTTTCCTCACAAGGGGAGTTAGAGGTGGGTCCCACACCCACATAAACTCCCATGAGAGGATATTTCTGAGGTGGGTCCCACAGCAGCCTAACCTTTTCATCTTCCCTTAACCCCCCTTTAACTCTTCCCTTAATTAAGGTGGAACCTCATCACCTCCCAAGCATTTATGAGGCCACCTCCTCCCATAATTTGTGCCAACCCAAATAGTAAATGTACTTGAAATAACATGGGTGTAAATAATTCTTTTTGAATTATTTTTAATTGGTTGGAAAATCTTTTAAAATTTGGGAAGGTATTATTTTAATATTTTCTTGGAAAAAATTTTGGTAGAGCTCTTGAGAATTTGAAGGGGTTTCTCTCTTCAATGAAGAACATCGTCCGTCGAAAGAAGAACCACTGATAAATGACGATCACTTCCTTCGATCTTCAGCCAATCCAAAGGATAAGGAGCCACCCGCTTAGAACACTGACGGTGTACCATCCTTCACTCCTTATTCACTGACGTCAACGTGTTGACGCCATCTCCCTACGACGCCGTCTTCCACGACGCCTGACTACCACGAATCTTGTTTCGAGGTAGGGGAATTGTATAATTTTAGTTTGATAAAATTATTCACTTATCATTGTTTAATGTGAATGGTTTTTTATGGAAAATTGATATAGAATAATGCGGAGTGCGTGGGAAGAATGCACATAGACCGACAACCCTCTGTAGTATCATAAATTTGCGATGGAGATCATCATCGAAAGGTGACGATGAACGAAGTTGGTGGCCACCTGTGGAATAATAACGGCTCGCAACCGCAAGCTGCTGGGCCAAAGAAGAACTGGTCATAAAAAGCTGACCTGGACGAAGGAAGACTGCGGTGCCACAAGGGGTGCCGCGCTACGAAGGACCACGGCCCCCGCTCTGCGGTCTGCTTTGGCGGCGAATTAGGTGGCTCTTTGGCCGGCCAGGTGAAGGAGTTGTGGCACCCCAATGTGCCGCGCAGCAGGACTATGGCCCGACTGAGTGGTCCGCTTGCGTCGGAATGACCGGCCGGCACCGTCCGGCCGGAATGGAGGGCGGAGCCGTCGGTTCGAGAAATCAGCCCCCCTCGAACTGCTCGGCCAGCCGGGTCGTGCCCTACCGGGCCGGGCTGGGTGATTCACTAGGCCTGTCCGTCCCATTTCTGAGTCGGACCCGCCAAAACCGGGTTGACCCAACCCACAAGCCCACTGGGCTTAATCGGCCGAGACCATTTTCACTTAAATGTAAAAAAACTAAAAGAACGCGTGTTCGATCGAAGTGTTTTATGAGGAACTGAGACCCTCGTGACATGGAGGTCCTTTTGCGATACTCTATGTGATTTTTGTACAATGTTGGAAAATGTCTGGGTTTGGAATGAGAGTATTTCCTTCTGGGCCCCTGGAGCAAAAATGCTAATAACTCTCAGACCGTGTGTCCAATTGATGCGCTATCTATCGCGTTGGGGTACTTTTGATGAGACGTAACTTCGGGATACATCAACTCGGTACATCGTGACAGTTGATGTATCAACCCCTTTGATCCAGAAGCAGACCCTCCTAGAATCGAGTGTGCTATATATGAGAACACTATATCTAGCTACAACTGCAATTACTACCGTACTGGAATCTTCCGTGGGTTAAATGACGAAGACTTCCGTACTGGAATCCTCTGTGGGTTCGGCGACGATGACTTCTATATTGGAATATTCTGTGGTTTCGACGACGATGATTACTATTCTTTTATCCTACGTGGGTTTGACAGTTTGACTTATATTCTAGTATCCTATGTGGGTCAGACAGAGTAGCTGGTCTGGTATCCTATGTGGGTCCAACAGCTTAGCTGGTCTAGTATCCTATATGGGTCCGACAATTTAGATGAATCAGTGACTAAATCTGATCATCTTTATCATTTATGAAAGATGTAAAACTGTGTGAGATGAGTCTTGACATTCCATCTTTATCATCAATTTGATTGACTTTATTTTTGTGTGGACTGGATTGTGCTTGGCCTCGAGAGTTGGATCCAAACTTTGATTGATGACTTAGGTATATGTATGGGAATATAACAATGTAGAGTTTGTTGATACTTTGTGATTGTATCTTTTCTTTGTGGTTTATCCTTCGTTGATTCTGAGAGACATTCGGGGGTCTCAGGGTCTCTATTGAGTATTATTATACTCACCCCTTCACAGGCTATGCCCGCACTACATTGTGTTGGATGTAGAGAATGGAGAGCCCTGATCATGTTAAAGACTTTTAGAGTTGGACGGTACCCAGAGGTGGAACACTTGGTGGGACGCACACGGAGCGGATGGATGGACCAGAGTTACCGAGGAGACCATCTGTACCCACCATTCAGGTGTGATTCTTGGAGGATGACTTAGTGGTTGTTGTTTTACTTTACTGTTGTTTTACTAGACTTTTATTTGTATTGTAATTACTATTGGGCTTGTATTTCCGGCCCCTTTCATTCCCGTACTTACTATTGTATACTTTTTTACTTTGTTCTTACTTCTGTCGTGTACTCTGTTGTGTATTTTTACTATATAAATTCAATGCCTTCCCTTTTATTGGTATTTATGCCTTTGGTGCTAGTCTCCAGCCCCTGGCCTATGGAAGGCAGGCTTGGGGTAGTCAGGACAGGGGCCCTAAGGACAGGTCGTGACATGGGGAATGCTTGTCGCTAGGCATCCGCATTGATGTGATCAAAATTGTCAAAAGGGACTACTTCTATGGGACTTATTATTCACTTTCATCCAAACCACATGACTATATTAAATGAAGAAATATGATGGAATCTTTTTTCTTTAACCATCAACTCTAGGACACATCGATGATTGTCCGCATAACTATTATATTGAATTTGTGCTACTCTGATGTGTTGTTTAATAACCATGACTATTTCTACCATTTCTTATACTAGTTAAGGATCCATTAAGTTGCATTTACTAATATTTTACCTCCATATGGATGTTCTACATTTCATCCCCTTAAGTAGTTCAGTAATATATATCGGAATTCTTGTGAGGAAGATATTTTCATTTTAGAACTTACTGATATGATTACGTTGATAACAGCCTCTTTCAATGTCCATGGAGTAAGTTGTCAACAGATCCTAATGTTTTTATATGGTCTTATTAGATCGTCTATAAGTATGGGGAATTTCCAATAATAATTCTTCCCTTTATATTCAACAAAAATTGAATTATTTTCTGGAACAATGAGGTAAACCTTGAATCCCTATGAGAAACAATTGATAATGGTTTTCCTTGTAGCACCACCACATAAATGATGTATATCCATTCCATATGATCATGTGATAATCACTCATTAATGGAAATGAAATGTGTTTTTTTTAAATACATCCCACTATAACAAAATTTGGAATTAATTCCTTATGATGACGTGGGAAGACCCGTGTCAAAATTTATGGTGATTTTAAATCATTTACATGATAGTTTTATTAATAATCTCTTTATCACCTTGTAATTTTTCCGTTATACTATCACTTGTTGGTGTACGAAGAACATTTATGAGTATTCTTCAAGTTTCTCCTTCATTTATTGAAACAAATAACTCTATTTTAGATCTCTAAAAAACATTGTGCTCCCAGTTTAAATAAATATTGTTGATAAATGAGTATCATTCAATAGATTCTTCTTTTCATGATGTAACAAAGGTTCACAGAGTGAAATATAAAGTCAAAAAAATCCTTATTTCTAAAGGAGAAACTATGAGAATTATTCTATCTTATAGAATCTACGTTCATCTAAATTATAACTACATCACATTGAGATTCCGAAATCTTCCCTAGAATTGATGGTTAAAAAATAATTTTAGAAATGTCGAATATCGTTCCTTCTTTTAGGATTCTAATGTAAATCCTTTCATGTATAATAATTTTATATATTTATCAATCCTTATCATAGACAAGGTTTTGGGATATTATTCCACATAAATCATCATCCGATATATTCTTTTTCTTATGATGTTAACGGGTTGAGAATTTATAGTCCTTGATCAAATATAACTATCAATGTTGGCATATATAAATATACATCTATGTGAATATATAATTCAAATTCTTGGGTTTTTTATAAATTTCAAACATTTATCAATAGAGTTATTACATTCATATTGTTAATGTGAATATTACAATAATAGGCTCTAGATCATGCATGAGATAATTTTATTCCTCGACCTTAATATTTATGTAGTCATATACTTTATATTTATAATTATTAATGAGTAAACAACCAAATACCTTGTTTTAATGATCAATATATATCAAAAATACTTCACCACAAGTTTGTAGTGTGATTAGAGTTGTTGGTATTAGCCTCTTCTTCAATTTCATAAAGCTCTATTCGAATTCATTTGTATAAAAAAATATAACTTCAATAAAAGTTAGCTTGGATATTGGTTTAGATAATCCTAAAATGTTTCCCATAAATTGACATTAATACCGAGATAATCCAAGTATATTATGGATCACTATGATAGATGTTGGTCGGTTCTATTCTTCAATCATCATTTTCTATGAAGGGATCAAAAACAACCCATTACTTTTGATAAAATAACCCAAAAATGTAACATTCTCAATACAATGTTCACAATTTAACTAATTTAAATATACATTATTTATTCCCAAATTATTTTTCTCACTACTCATACACTCCCCATGACCATCCTTTATTTTGGAGTATATAAGAATAATTACAATATAGGAAACCATGATCTTTTTCAGTTAATATATAGGTACTTAATTCATCAAGTCAATTAAAAATACTAGTAAATAAGTGAGTATGAAGGTAATTACTATGAACTCATATATTTTATATGTTATTCAAAAGGAAAAAATATGTAATATCATCCGTATTATCCTTTAGTTGATGATATCATGACTAAAGGTCCACATTAGTGATGTATTGTGACACATGTTGATGATTGAACATGTCATAATTCTAAGGAATGGTATAATTGCTTATTATATTTCTATTTTGCGTTCAAAATAATAAATGAAAAGGTGAAATGGACCCTCCATCTTCTTAAAGATTATAAATAACAAACCTAATGGGGAAACACCTAGGAATATGAAACACTTATTCATGTTATGTTATAGTTTATTATTTAATTATTTCAATTCAATGGGGATCATTTAGTGTGTATAATTGAAAATTGGAAGATATCTATGTATATGATTAAATGTGAACTCAACAAATCATTTTGTAGGAAGACCAGGAAACTCATTATAGAATGAGGATCATTCAATGTGTAATATTTTGGGATAGCTCTTGAGAATTTGAAGGAGTTCCTCTCTTCAACGAAGAACACCATCCTTCCAAGGAACAACCACTGAAGAATGACGATCACTTCCATAAATCTTTTTCCAAGAAAAAGGAGAAGGATCCACCTACAAGGAACGTTGACGACGCGCCATCCTCAGCTCCGTACCCCCCAACGTTAACATGTTGACTCCGTCTCTATGTGACGCCGTCTTCCTCGATGCCTGACTACCGCGAATCTTATTTCGAGGTAGGGGAATTGTATAATTTTAGTTTGATACAATTATAAACTTATCGTTTTTCAATGCGAATGGTTCTTTATGGACAATTGATACCACCTAACACGGAGGTCGTGAGAGGAACACACATGTCCTGAAGACCCTTCGTAGTATTTTAAATTTACGATGGAGATCATCTTGGGAAGGTGGAGATGAACGAAGTCAGCGGTCACGCGCCAACCGCATGAAAAAGAATCACGGACAGCAACGGAAGGCCGCTCGGCCGATGAAGAACCAGCTGGCTAATGCGGGATAGGCCGAAGGATGACCGCAGTGCCACAAGGGGTGCCACACTATGGACGACCGCGGCCCGTGCTCTGCGTGATGCTTCAGCGGTGGATCGGCCGGCTCATTGGTTGGCCGGGTGAATGAGTTGTGGCACCCGGAGGTTCTGTAAAATAGGACCGCGTTCCACCCGAGTTGGCCTCTTGCACTAGGAAGTCCAGCATGCTTCGGCAGAACTGATTGGAGGGCAGCGCCGCTCGGCGTCGTCGGTTCGGGAAAGCGCCCCCCCCCCCCCCACCCCCGGCCCCCTCGGACCGCTCAGCAAGACGGGTCATGCCCTGTCGGGCCGGGCCGCTATGACCCTTTTCTGGGTCGGACCCACCAAAACTGGGTTGCCCCGACCAGCCAGCCCACTGGGCTTAACGGGTCGGGCCCATTTTCACTTAAAGGTAGATAACTCGATGACAGAACGTCCGATCGATGCGCCGTCTACGGCACTGGGACCCTCGTGACGTGGCAGTACTTTTTTGATACTCTAAGTGAGTTTTGGAAAACGTTGGAAAATGGACGGGTTTGGATCTAGCGTATTTCCAACCAGGTCCTCAGAGAAAAAAAGATAATAACTCTCATACCGGGCATCTTATTGACATGTCATCTGTCGCGTTGGGTTCCTTTTGATGAGACAAAACTTCGGGATACATCAACTCTATACATAGTGACAGTTGATGTATTGAGCCCTTTTCTTGAGAGCGGACCCTCACGGAATTGAGCTTGCTGTGTACGGGAACCCTAGAGCTGGCTGTGACGACAAAGTCTATAGTACTTGAATCCTACGTGGTTTCGACGACAAAGACTTCGATACTTGAATCCTCCATGGGTTCAGAAATGATGACTACCATACATGAATCCATTGTGGGTTTGACGATGATGATTACTGTTCTTATATACCATGTGGGTCTGAAAGTTTGACTTCTTCTCTAGTATCCTACATGGGTCCGACAGAGTAGATGGTCTAGTATCCTATGTGGGTCCGACAGCTTAACTAGTCTAGTATCCTACATGGTTCCGACATCTTAGATGAATAAGCGATTTCATCTGATCATCATTATCAATTTACAAAAGATGTATACCTGTGTGAGCTGAGTCTTGACTTTAAATCATTAACATCCATGTGATTGACTTCTTTCTTGTGTGGACGGTGTTGTGCTTGGGCTCGTGAGTTGGAGTCGAACTCAGATTGATGATATAGGTATATGTATGGGCATATAACTAAGTAGAGTTGGTTGATACTTTGTGATTGTATCTTTTCTTTTGGGTTTAGCCTTCGTGGATTCTGGGAGACCTTCAGGGGTCTCGGTGTCCCTACTGAGTATTATTATACTCACCCCTACACTGGTTATGCTCGTACTACATTGTGTTGGATGTAGACAATGGACAACACTGATTGTTGTAAAGCCTTGTGGAGCTGGACAGTACTCAGAGGTGGACCACTGGCGGGACACACACGGAGCAGACATACGGACCCGAGGGGCCATGGTGACCACATGTACCCACACTTTAGGTGGGATTCCCAGAGGACGACTCAATGGTTGATGCTTTACTTTACTGCTATTGTACTAGAATTTTAGTTGTAATGTACTTACTGTTGGGATTGATATTATAACCCCATTCTTTCCACCACATACTTTTGTATACAGTTTTACTTTGTGCTTACTTTTCTCGTGTACTCGGTTGTGTTTTTTTACTATATAAATCAATTCCTTCCCTTTTATCCGGATTTACAACATTGGTGCTAGTCGCTAGCCCCTAGCCTATGGAATTCCGACTTGGGGTAGTCACGGCATGGGCCCTGAGGACGGATCGTGACATAGTGGCAGTGCAAATTGATAGGAATAAGCTTTGATGTGTTCAAAAATGTCAAAAGGGACAACATATATGGGACTTATTATCCCCTTTCACCCAAATCGCGCGACTCTATTAAATAATGATATACGAAGGAATCTGTTTTCTTTAACCATTATATCTAAGTCTCATTGATGATTGTCGACATAACTATTATATTTACATTGTGCTATGTTGATGTGTTGTTTAATGGACATGACCATTTCTACCATTTCTTCTACTAGTTAAGGATCCATTAACTTTCATTCACTAATATTGTACCAGAATATGGATGTTCTACATTTTATACCATTAAGTAGTTCATTAATATATATCTAAATTCTTCAGAAGAAGATATTTTCAATTTAAAACTTGATGATAGGATTATGTTGATACCTGCCACATTTAATATTCATGTATTAAGCTCTAAACATATCCCAAGGTCTTTATATGGTCTTCTTATATAGGCTATAAGTCTGGGGGATAGCGAATAATAATTTTCCACTCTACATTCAAAACAAATTAAATTATTTTCTGAAACAATTAGGTATTCATTTAATCCCCATAAGAAAATAATGATAGTGGTTTTCCATGTAGAACCACCACTTATATTATGTATATCCTTTCAATATGGTCATGTGAGATTCACTCATGAATGGAAATGAAACGAGTTTTATTTAAATGATATCCCACTATAACAATATTTGGAATTAAGTTCTTGGGATGACTTGGGAAGACCTGTGTCAAAATTTATGGTGATTTTATCTCATTTACATGATTGTATTATTAATAATCTCTTTATCACCTGGTAATTTTTACTTTATACTTTCACTTTTTGGTGTACCAGGAACATTTATGAATCTTATTCTTGTTTCTCCTTCATTTTTTGACTCAAATAATTCTCTTTTAGATCACTAAAAAACATTGTGCTCCCAGTTTAAATAAATATTTTTGAGAAATGAGTATCTTTCAATATCTTCTTCTTTTTTTGATGTAATGAAGGTTCACATAGTGAAATATAAAGTCATATAAATACTTATTTCTCAATGATAAATTATTATAATTAGTCTATCTTATAGAATCTACCTTCATCTCAATTATCACAACATCACTTTGAGATTCTTAAATCTTCCCTAGAATTGATGGTTAAGAAATCATTTGAGAAATGTCAAATATGGATCCATATTTAAGGATTCTAATGTAAATCCTTTTCATGTACAGAAAGGTAATATATTTCTCAATCCTAATCATATAAAAGGTAATGGGATCTTATACCACTTAAAACATCATCTAATATATTCTTCTTCTGGGGATGCTAATGGATTGAGAATTCATAGCCCTTGATCAAATATAACTATCAATGTTGGGATATATAAATATACATCTATGTGAAAATATAATTCAAATTTTTGGGTTTTTTATAAATTTCTCACTTTTATCCATAGATATAATCCATTCACATCGTAAATGTGAATATTAACACAATAGGCTCAAGATAATGCATCAGATAAATTTATTCATGGACCTTCAACTATATTGAGTCATATACTATATCATTATAATTATTAATGACTAGACAACCAAATACCTTGTTTGAAGGATCAATATATATATAAAATACTTCCCCACAGGTGGGTAGTGTGACGAGAGTTGTTGGTATTAGCCTCTTCTTCAATTTCATAATGCTCTATTAAAATTTATTTGTATACAAAAACATAACTTCAGTCCTAGTTAGCTTGGTTATTATGTCAGATAATCCTAAAAATTTCCCCACAAATTTAATTTGACACCTAGATAATCCAAGAATATTATGGATCACTATGACAGATTTTGGTCTGTTCTAATCTTAAATCTTCATTTTCTATAAAGGCATCAAAAACATCCCATTACTTTTGATATAATAACCCAAAAATGTAACACTCTCAATACAATATTCACATTAACAATACATTAAATATAAAATATTTATTCCCAAATTATTTATCTCACTACTCAAACACTCCCCATGATCATCATTTATATTTTATTATATCATAATAATTACAATACATACAACCATGATCTTTTTAGTTAATATATAGGTACTTAATTCATCAAGTCAATAAAAAATACTAGATTATTAGTGAGTCTAAATGTAATTACTATGAACTCATAGATTTTATACGTTTTTCAAAAGGAAAACTAGGTAATATCATCCTTATTCTCCTTTAGTTGAAGATATCATGACTGAAGATCCATATTAGTGAGGTATTGTGACACATGTTGATGACTGAACATGTCATAAATCTATGGTATGGGATAATTGTTTATTATATTTCAAATGTTTCTTTCATTAAAATAAATGAATATGTGAAATGACCCATCCATCTTCTTAAAAAATCTATATAACATACCCAATGGTGAAACACCCAGGAATATGAAACACTTATTCATGTTATGTTATAGTTTATTCATTAATTATTTTAATTCAATGGGGATAATTCAATGTGTATTATTGAAAATGGGATGTTATATAAGTATATGTTTAAATGAGAACCCATCCTATCATTTTGGAGGAGGACCAGTAAACTCTTTATAGATTGAGGATCATATTCCCTCACAATTGGAATGTATTCAAGGATGGTCCTCTCATTGGTCTCAATCGATTGAGTTATATATAAATTCTCAAAAGGTTGAAATATTCATTCTATGAAGAATTTTATAAATGATATTTTCCAACATTCTTATATTCGTATAAAATCAATGTTTGATTCAAGGAAGGGAAATTAATTTCCTTCTCCTGATAGTTGATGTTGTATCTATATAAAGATATCCAATTCATGCCTAGTATTACATCAAATTATACTAAAGGGGGTATGACAAGGTTTTCGTGGAGATTCTATTAACAAATATATATTAGAGAGGATAAATAATCTTCTTATATAATAATTACAACCATTGGAATTTTAACTGATAATGCATCCTTCATGTACTGAAGTGGTGATTGAATAATTGTACTAAACATTCATGTTATACATGAATTAATAAAACCAAAATAAAGAAAACAATTTCCTATTATTTTTAGCATTATTAGTGTACATATTACACTTTTTTCATGAAAATCTATACATGATATTAATAGCCAATGATCGTACCTGCATTCTTGTCCATTAAGGTAATGTTCATTAGTTATCCTCGATGACTCTTGGATTAGATAATTTAATTTCATTGTTCATATGTTCCTTGTAGTTGAAAAATTATACCATAGGATGAGGATTGATTAAAACATTATTTTATTCTATCATATTATTGTGATTCTTCATATCCATTTGATATTCATTATATTTATCCCCATTTTTAAAAATATTGAAACATATCCTTGTTTCCTTGGGGAAGTTATAAGGATGATTCATCCTATGATTATGACAAATTTTAGTTATAGTTTATTCCCTCAACATGATTTATCCGTTGATCCTCTAGAATTAAGGAATATTCACTTATTTTTATATGTAACCCCATGAGAAAATAGAGAATCAATTATCTCCATATCATCTTTAAAGACAAATCATAAAATTTTATCAAATCTATCAATGTATTGATTCCCCAAATAATTTCAAAAACTCAATTTTTTCATCCAATGAAGAGGATAACGTTACATTCTGTTTTGTTGAAAAAGCTAGTGGTGTACTATGAATAGCTTTATAATTTTTTCCACAAGTCCTGATTAAATCATTCTCCTTTATCTGGAGTCTAAGTATCTCCCTCTCTATTTTTTGATAGAGAGTTGAATGAAATTATTTTTTGAAAAATATTTTCCTGAATCATTCCCACACGACTAATTATATTTATTAATTAGGATTTATATTAATGACCAGTTCCAAGTACTTGTAATATTGTCCCACTAAACGATCTATAGTATGTAAGAAATGCAATTTCGCATTGCCATGTAAGACAATGAATATCATATCAATAGAGTTTTTCCATTGTTCAATGACAACAGAATAAGAATATATAATAAATATAGGATCCCTTTGCTACATAAAAAATAGACTAAAACATTTTATATCTTGGTAAATAGAGGGAACTCCACCAAATTAAATTTTTTATTCAAAACCTAATCCAGTTGTGAAATTTCCACTATGAAGTTATAGACCCCAATTCCCATCATATTAGGGAATTCGTTTGGTTAATAATTACATTCCCCACTACATAGGTTATTGGAATGATTCATCCTATTTGGATCCATTTATTCATATAAAGTAATGTTAAAGATTATAAAACAAAAATTGATAATTATATAAAAATAAAAACCCTGAATAAAGAAGGGATAACTTATATATACCATGTATACATTAACATATGAATGTTTTTGTTGGAATATTTGTTATCCATGGTGATTTTCTTATTAGGTACTCTAAATTATCTTTGCATATATTATGTAATAAAATTATAAAAAATCATAGAAATATATATTAAAATACATCATAATATATTTAAAATATTATGATAATCAAACAAAGCATGTTTGTATGGAGTGTTAAACCAGTTTTGTGGTTGGGCCCATTTAGTGTGCACCAAATGAAGATCGATTTAACACTGAAAAAAACATTTCATTATTTTTTACCCAAGGAAATTTTGAGAATGATATTATATACACCTATAGTATCCAGATAGGGATTATATTTCTATGAAAACATGTACTTTTTTACTTTATAAAGTGTTTAGGATATTTTCACAATCATAGACTTGTCCCTACAGTTTTCACAAATGTTTCTCATCTTATTCCCAAAAATAACTACATGTTTCGTTGATTCTAATTACATTAACCAAATTTTCCAAAATATTTAATTATATTATTTTTTTCCTATTGATCGAAAAAATAAAACCCAATAATATAGAGGCATGTTGTCTTTTGAGATATTACACTCATATAACCTATACTTAAAAAATAAACTACAACATCATAATTTAAATATATATAATGTGATAAAAATCTCATTTATAATATATTATTATATTTATGACACCCTATGATATTAAAATTATAAATTTTTATTCTAAAACATATAAAACATGAAAAAAAAAACTTAAACAACCCAAAAATATATTTTTTTAAAAATTTAATATCTTCGATAGCATGTGGAAGACACACACCTAACCCTAAATAAACCATAATATAGTATTACACTATAACATAGAAATTTCTTTTGAATGAATGAATATTAATAAATAAATTGTAAAAAATTATTGTTATCTTTTGACTATATATAAAATAAGAATCATTTAAAATAAAAATAAATGTTTTCTAAAAAACTGTATTTAAAAAAACAGTTTACTCATGCCTTGGACACATAATTTAAAATTAATATTTACCATTTTTATAAAATTTATTTTAAAAAATGATGTTATTTTTTGAAATCATCATATAAAATTATGTTACAATTATCTATTTTAATTTTTTAAAAAAATTTCATTTTTTGACGAATATTTAAAATCAATTTTTTTTGGAAACTGCAATTTTGTTTAAAGATTTTTCAATGTAAAATTATATTTAATTATATTTAATTTTAAAATATCTAATTTATATTAAAATATAACTAATTTAGGTCATTTATTCATTGTCATATTGAATTATGATGTTAAAATCATCAATTCATATGAGAATTTCATCTTTGGAAACACTTTTGTTCTCTTTCATATGGAAATATAATTTTAAATAAGATTATAACACTTAATTTAATTTAATTTGGAATATTATGTTCCGTATTTAGAATCATAATAATTTATATTATCATATAAGGTATATAATTTTATGGTCATATGTTGATATTATATCCTAATATGTTATACAATTACCCATTTTAGAGGCGTTTGGTATAATAATAATCATTGGTGTAATTGATTCATTTAAAAAAAATAATGTCTTTCATCACCTCCATTATAATAGTCAACCCAACTCCAACCCTTTTCATGCTTCCAAATCCATTTCATACATCCTAGGATGGATTTTTTTGAAATCCTAAATAAGTTTTCTAGAAATGTGTTAATGTTCATAAATGAACATTACCATGATTATATTAACCTAAGTGTATTATTAAATAAGTATTAAATAATAACATCAACATATTAAATATACTAAGATGTTATTATGTTAATTTTATAACCCATATCCATATCATCTTCCAACAAATGGGAAACAAAACTATTGACCATGTGTACAACAGACAACTATCTCATGAAATAATTTAAATTATTTTCCATCATCGACATTCAAGGTTGTATTTAATTATTAAATAAACACATTTTAATGATATTTATGATATTATTATAATATTGGAATTTTATTATAATATAAAATTTATTACATTCCATTTCTTTTATAATACAACAATACCCCTCTCACGTACAACATACTACTTCCTTAGAAAAATATGTGATTTATCTTTCAATTCATCTTTAAATATAAGGTAATAAAAATAAATTTACTAAATAAATGAAATATATATGAAATTTAATTGATTAAATAAAATTAATAAAACAAAATCTTCCTTACCCTTCCACCCATTAAAGAAATGATAACGTTGCACGTTGGTGCGTATGACCTATAGTCTCCATGATGTGATTTGATCAATTATCAATGTTAAAATTATAATGACAATTATGAAAATTTATATAATAAAAAATGATATTTTTAACATTAATATCACACTAGAGTTGATTTAACTATATAATGATCAAGAACTGAAACATTCCTCACAAAACATGCATGAGAAAACATGGAAATTAACATCTAAAATACTAAAAATAATGAAATATTATTGAAAAAAGATATATAAGATGTTAAAAGAGAATAATATATTAAATTATAAATAATATTAGGGTTATGGTTCTATTATAAATTATAAAATTTCATAAAACCATTATATAAGAGGTTAAATCATGTTTAACCAAAAGGTACTGTGAATTAAGGGAGTTCATCAAAATTTATCTTCATTGAGGAATATTATAATATTATTCCCCTACATACATTTATATGATGTATATAATAACCCATTAATATGTAACATAATGAATTAACTTGAATATATCTTGGGGTATGTAATTTCATAAATCAATATCTTTTCATTGGTTAAAATTACTTCATCATTGTCTTTGAAATTAAATAATTATGTGTGGAATGACTTTTTCAAATATTATTTTATATTTCCAATTTCATATTGTGGGTTTTTTTTATGAAAATAATTTATTCATTTATTTACTCCTACCTCAATGATATGATTTTTGTAAGGGTTTATTTCAAAATATAATTTTTAAACTTGATTGTTTACACTAGAATTTTCATTGAAGGAAATTATTTGATAGTTTTATGATAAAACAATTTTATTTTATTATAATATTTTAATCTAGGAATATTTCATTTAATAGTACCATTTTATACTACTTGGTACTAAAAATGATTAAAAAATTATTTTTTACAAAATAATACTTAATTTCTAAATTTGGTCAAAAATATTTTTTCTCTGAAAACCATGGTTGATAAATTTTTTAAAAAACATTATTACATTTATCCCAATTATTTAATAAATAATTATTTACACTTGTTTTAATTTTAATAAGAAATACAATAGAATGGAATCGTCATACAATTTACCAAAACAATGACTATTTGGGTTTTACTAAAAATGTTGAAGGAATATTTATTTTACCATGGACAGAATATACATAATTTCATGCATTTATGACCACTCAATTTTTTAATGATTATTTTAAATTCATAAAAGTTGGTTTCATATAATATTTTTTTCCAAATATTTTATCATATTTTGGTTTTGTAAATTACTTTTTCAAATTGGAATGGACATTTTTCACAAGAAATCTTTTAAACATACTTTTATGGAATTTTTATTCATATTCAACAACAATCCTTTATTTTAAACATAACCCAACATATATATGTTATATGGATACCATCACAATACTTAGAATGAATGGTTTATTATTATTTTTACCTGGTAAAGTATTGACATTTACATTATTGATGCATATAATTAGTTTGTAAAATTACCTTGAAATATAAGTTTTCATTTGATAATTTGACATTAAAATTAGTCTTAATATCATAATTATGAATCTTAGATATATATTTTCCTTATACCCTATATAATTTATACATACATTTTTCTACATTGAAATTTATTTTATTATCATGTGACGTATTGATAAATTCATATTCTTTTCTCAATACAGATATTTTTTTATCAGGCACATTTTTGATGAAATAAATCAATTATTCAATATATGTGTAATGTTTTAGACTTGTAGTGGGATGTGGGATCATAATTTTATATCCTATTTATGCATTGGTAGTCTCATATGGTGAATAAAATGATGGAATTAATTTTTTTACCCTTGGTTTTAAACTATCATGTAAATGTTATTTTTAGTAGAGGTATCATGATGCCTAAGATAATAACATACAATAAATAATAATTTCATCATCAAGAATTCAATTAGTATTATTCATGATATTTTCACAAGGATATTTTCTACGGATGAATTTTACTCTCAATTATTACTTAAATTACATGTTTTTCTAGTTATTGACCATGAAAAATTTATTATAACATATCTATTATTGATATAAATGTTATTTAAATAGAATTTTGGATCAGTTATACAATTCTATATTTGGTATTTATTATATATTCATGATATTCCAGATATTTATATTGAATGTCTACTCAATTATTTACCTTTCCATATTGATTATTTGTTATATATTCATTATCGTTAAGTCATTGAAATAGAATGTATATTAAATTATTTACTTTTCTATATTGATTAATAATCATATAATAATTATAATCATGTTATTGATTAAATGGAATTTTTATTTAGTTATATTCATTTCCATGTATATTGTGATAAATTAACTATTCTTAATTTACTCATGATAGCTTTTACTTTACATAACTCTTACTTGTTATTTATTCTCACCCTTATTTTATTTCCTTTCCCTTGAATTATAATTAATTATTATAAATGATATGATAGGATATTATAGAGTTAATAATGATACTAACAAAAATTATGTGTTAATTTTAATATTAAAATTAAATATGAGAATCATGTAATTATCGAGTTTACCAAGACTATTGAATTATTCGATCATTCGTGATTTAGTTCCTTCAGTTTTATTTAAATGTAATAAAGTAGAAATTGACCCTATGTTACTATGTATAGAGTCATTATAATAGAGGATACCATCTTGAAATACATAAATAAAAAGAGATATATACAATTCATGGTATCAGAACATTCAGAGTAAAGCATGATGTTGAAGTAATACATATGAGTGAAGAGGCATAAAAGGATAACAAATTTAAAATTATTAGGTAAAAGGGATCATGGAATAATTTAAATTATATCATAATAATATGGAATCATTAATATGTGGAAAAAAATAAAACAATATATCCTTATCATAATTAAAGGCCAGTTATTTGGACATCATAGCATAGTGTGATAGGAAAATTGCAAGTCCACCATAACCTATATCGCACCAGATGAAACAATAATCAATTAATTCAAGTCATTTATAATTATAAGGCCACATTTGAAATAATAATATGTAAATTCATAAGTACTCTATATAATTAAATCATTCATTAGTCATATGTATAAGAAAAGCAGATGAAGGGAAAATGGGTTATATATCCTCTTCTCAAAGAAAGACCAAATGATGTATCAGGAAGAGTGAAATTAGAAGAACACATTATTGATTCTTTTATTTTAATAATTGGATAAATAATCATGGGTCTAAATTATGGATTTCAAAATATTATAATTCATAATAAATCTTTGGAGATGTAGTTATTGAATGGAACATCCTAATTTTTTTTAAAAAAGGTGTAATGAATACTTTAAAAATGTAAGAACATTTTATTATACTGAATACTAGAATGAAACAAAACTTATTTTAGATAAAAATTTACTATTTTTGGATAACATGTAAAATAAAAACATTTTATAGAGTAATAGATGATATTAATTAAAAAAATAATTTCACTTTTAATAGTATTTACCTAAAATAAGGAATTGGGAAGGGAAACAAAAAATATTTTATACCCTTAGTAAATAAATATAATTTAATCTAGGAATATATGTGAGGAATATATATATATATATAATAAATTATATGAATAGAAATATAATGAGAGGTTTATAGAGTGAAATCATAACTCAAAATATAAGATGGCAGTTCAGAAGTTCCCTTACCTTAGGTCATGATTTTTTTGATATGTGTGTATAAAATTATGAATTATAAAACTAATTTTCTTAAATAAATTAATATAACCATTTTCTATTATATTATAACATTCAGGTTTCATTTATATTCATACGACATTCCTTTATGGAAAATACTTTTTTACAATAGCCACTTATGGTTATTTAGCAAAATTCTCCAAAACTAAATTAGTATTTTCATCATTGTAAAATGTATTATAAAATAGTTACATAATGTATAAAATTATAGAGTTGTATTTTATTTATAACTATGCTGGTTCAAAATTTATTCAATCCATTAGGTTATATAGAAATATAGACAATCTATGAAATGAGTCACAATATGCATGTTTTGGACAATGAAAATTAATATGATCAATATCTACTATTATCATTAATATAAAACCTATTTTTTCTATAAATAACATGAATAATTTTATAAATATTATATTTATTCATTAAATAAAATTTTAAATTCATAATTGGATGGTGTTATTGAAAAATGAAACTATAAAAAAATATCAACCTGGTGGTGGTTTATTAGTGGCGATTCTTGTAAGCACCATCAATTAATTATGGTTAAAAATATATAAAATTGTAGTCATTTGATAAAACCACCACAATATTATTAACGTGTTAAAAATTATAAGTGGTTTAATTCAACTACTTCTAATCGATTTAAAAAAAACTAACATCCCCCTCCTATACTCCCTCTATGCGACCCAGACCCCTTTCAACCCCCTCCCACCACTGACCTCCTCCTCTCACTTCCCTAATGGAATCACTGACCCCATGACCCCCATTCCTCCAACCCATTCTACGTACCTCATCCCTTCTCTCTAGAGACCCATACCACAATTACACCCCCTCTGACCCTGACCACCATGAACTCCACCCCTCCAACCTCCCTCTCCTAGCCCGTGATTCCCCTACTAACTTGCAAGGAAGACCCCCCCCCCCCACAACCCCCCACCAACCCCCTTTACCTAGCTTAGTTACCCTATTCAATTGTAATGTCGACCCCCTCTGACCTCTCACTCATTAGCATGGATTCCCTCCACAACAGCAATGTAGACCCCCCATAAATGTTGCATCATCCTCACTTTAAATTTATTATTGAAAAGAATTATAGAGACATTAATTCATGGTAAAAAGTGTATAGAGTTTTGTTTTCATATATTAAAATGTAATGTTTATAGGTAATTTTGGTTTATAATGTTTTATTTCTGTTATTTATTTATTTTTTGTATTTATAATAATCATTATTTTTTTAATATGTATTCAATTAAAAAATAATAATTTATTCATTATTTAATTCGGTTATGGAATTCAGATTGTTCAACATTTCATCGTTTTAATTTAATATTTTTTAATTACAAATTGTTTTATATATTTTAATGCTTCCATGTTTTTACATATACATAACTGAAACTATTTTCCATCTAATGAAAAAAAATTTAGGGTTTAGGGTCACACAAAGTTTCATCACCAGCCCTAAAAAAGGACTATAAGTATAATTTCATTGAAAATGATATATTAGACTATTTTTTAATTTTTTAAAATGATGTATGTTTTATTTATATGTGAGGAAAAATTTAATTTAATAAAATATATTAAATAATTCTGGATGTTTTAGGGATAAGTATTACATGCATGATAATAAATTATTTGTTACAGTAAATGGAATAACCAACATTGCATCATTGATTGTATATTAAGTAACATAATTTTTAAGAGAACTAATTATAGTTTTTGGTTTATTTTTTTATTCAAATGAGTAATTTTTTATTCAATCGGTTTGAAAATCCCAATATATATTATTTAAATTTTTTTAACATATTTTTTTGATTATCTCATTTTGAAGGAACATCTGATTCAATTTTATGTGAAAAATGTTATTTACATAATCCATGGAAGAAGATGAAGCCACACTAAACCAGTTCAACAGAATATGAACATATATTGTAGAATATTTTGGCTACACGTGAAATATTGTGATATATATTTAGACTTATAATTCCTATTTTTAAATTTCTTATCTTTTCCTTAGTTATATCATATACTATGGTTGATTAATTTCTAAATTTAGTTAATTTTTCATTTCAATGAACCATACATAGTTACAATACTGTTGTAAATTACATAATATTTTAAAAATAAAAAATTATATCATCTACATATAAAATATCAAAAATTGATACGTCTGTATCATCATTAATGTAGAGGGTCTTTTCCACACATCCATGATTAAATATTAATTATTTCAATATTATATATTACATAATATTTTATGGTATTGAGTCTTATCCTATCCCATATAGATCATAACTTTACATAAAAAAGTAATTTTTTATTTATTGAGAATGAAACATAATATTCTAACCCTCAATTTATGAAGACATATTTTATATCTTATATAAAGCACAGGGGTTTCCTTTCAGCTAAAATGTGTTGGTCATTTAATATAGGTCATTATTCATCTATGTTTGGGTGAAAATATAATTTATTAGATTCATCTTTTTATATTATACATTTAGTAATAAAATTTTCATTATTTGATTCATCCCATTTTCGGTTATAGTTGTTATGAATGATTCAATGGTGATATTGGGTGATATTAAATTTATATTTAACTATATTATTAAACTCATAAATATTTATATCTGAATATACATAGAGAAGAAAAAAATACATATATATAAAATATTGATTAATGTAACTCGCAACACTCCTCTAAACAATAAGGGATTGGATGAATTTTTTAATTAGGCAACTGAAAACCGATTCGTAGAATGATTAATAAAATTTTCATGTATATATTGTAAATTAATTCAATGGTAGAATAAAAATAATGTATTTGATCATTTGATATTGAAACAACAACATGCTCGATATGATTATTTAATTTTTCCTAGTGAATGAAATGATACAAAAAATCAAAATAATGAAAATATTATAAATGGAATAAAATGTGACCCAAAAGAGGAGAATTAAATTAGAAATTTATTAAATGATTCACTGGGTTTTGATGGATATAATGTGAAATATTTTATTATATTAATAGAAGCAGCATTTTATCTTTACTAGGTCAATATTTTATAGAACTTTAGTAACCAACAATTTGTTTTTTATGAATTAGTTGAAGTTGGAGAGTGATAACTTTATGAACGGTGTGAAATGTTTTTGATATTGTGTATTATACATAAGTTATATCATATCAAATGTCTCTGTGGAATTACTAAAAAATAAAAGTTCATGATTTTACTACTTATTTATGATACATTTAGCTAATCTATGATTCCTACATCATTCTATGAGATTAAATAAATTCATAAAAAAGGGGCATGATTATACAAAGATACATGAATTCCCTAATGATTTCATGGTTTACTAGGTAGAAAAGTATGATAAAGAAGAATTCACTATATTTCATACAAGAAGATTGAATTAAATGAACACGAATGAAATAATAAATCAATAAAACCCTTGGAATATACTGATGATGAAAACTCCTACAAATGTATTGTATTATATTCCTTTAAATGAAAACCTGCAATAAATATTAATGTTTTCTAAGACTTCATATTACATGAAGTCGCACACTCTAGATAGTAACAATGGATTAATGAGACATTCAAAACATTCAACATCTTGGATGATATTTGATTCACTATATGCATATTTTTCTTCATATCCTTGTAATGTAGGCTTGGGATAAGATACTGATGTTTTAACCAATATGGTACATTATGAATTAATTATAAAAATTTTCAGTTTTTTGATCCCCTATAATATACCATAGTGGTTATGTAAGAAAAATAATTCTATCATTTTTCTAAGGATTATTCCTAGAATAAAATTCCTATAAATGAAATTGATGTATAATTTAAACCTCAAATCAATGAATTTTGAGAATTTTTTGATGATTTCATAGAACATATGATGATTCGATGAGAAATCAATTCAAAATGTATACTACTTCAATTTGAAAAAATAGTGACTTTCCTGGATTAGATAATTTATATGGATGGGAAACTAATACTAATATGGATTTTCGAGTTTTTAATTTTAATTTTGATCCTATATGATTATTTCATACAAAAAAATGGTTATTTATTTGTCATAGATTATTTATTGATGCTTATAATAAATTTAGGTTTATTAGAACATCATTCAATGATGATATTGAATATAGAAAGTCACTGATGTTTTTTTCTGGTTCAGAAATCATGGGATAATTAATTAATGTCACTAAACAATTTGTATAATGTCATCATTTTAATGAAGGGGGAAATGGTATGAGGTACAATATCAGAATAATCTAGAAAACAACAATTAAATAAAATAATAATATTTTTTAGACATTCATATTAAGAGTATATTTTTATATAACATAATATTATTATAATGTATATTGAGAATAACTTTTGTAATAATTTAATTTTTATAGATATTAATGACAATTGTAAAATAAAGGATCAACTTCATTCATTTAAATATTTGAAGTTAATGAATAAAAATCAGGGTTTCTGTGTAAATTACAATGAAAAGTATCCTTTGGCTATTTTTACAATTAATATTCTTGCGAAAGACATATTTTTTTGAACATTAAATAATGTAATTGTTCCAAATAGATATTCAAGAAACATATCCAGGTGAATTAACTTAAAACATTGAAGGTTACATTGATTTAAAATTCATGTGTCACATATTTTGATGGATGATAAGTTGTCATTGTTTTTTCATAATACTTTAACTGAAAATGTATCTATGGTTATAGTAGATTTTTCTACATTTTTCATAGATCTTTTTTAGAAAAACTATAAATCAAACTGAGTTTGATAAAATTCAATAAATAATTTTTTAAACCTATGCCATTTGGATATATTATTTTCATCATTAATATTTAATTTTTTATTCATTTGGATATTCATTTGGTTGACGAAGCTAAACATGGTGGACTGGTATACTATCGATTATAGTTTCCAATTTAGAGGTACGTTGATATTTTTTAATTTCATTGGTGAATCTTTTTTATTAAATCATTAGTTGAATTTCTTCCATATGTTACTTATTTTTTCTATCACATACACAGGTCATTGGAAATCACATTTGAGGAATAAATCTCAACCAGAAGACTCTATTTCTGAGTATTACAGAGCTGAGGAGTTTTTGGCCTTATATTCAATGTATTTGGATGGGATTGAGACTATATGAAATCACTCTAGACATGTAGAAAACATCCCCAATAATTCTCATTTTCAATATCAGTCATTGGTATTTCCAACAGTTTGGTGAACAATTGCAATGGGGTAAATTTTACACTGATTGAATTAGAGTTGATACAAAACCATTATTATTTGCTACTCAATAATGTTATTGAATATCAATGTATAATACAATTGTTACATCATATATAGAGGCAACTAATGGGTAAATCTTGAAATGAGTTGTAATTATCAAATGATGTCAATAATGATATTGTTTAATGGCTCACCCACCATGTAAATATAATATCATATTCATATTATGGAAATTTAGCTATTTTTTCAATGTTAAATGTTTCATATTATATTTTTTTATTTTGATAATGAATGTTGAAAACTGAGATGATATATTGAATGATTTTATGTTTTTCTCTTGATGTCCTCTAAAGAAGGAAATGAGATTTGATGCCAACTGTATTCATGGCATCAGGATTAAAACAATTTATCGTGAATAAGACATCAAATCTCATAACAGTGGTGTATTAAAAATAGTTGAGGATGGATAAGACATAATGATCAATGATATAATTTAATTAAACTATCATGGCTACTTTTTATTTGTCATATTCAAATTCTAGTAGGTTAACATTTATTGGTGTAGAATGATAGATTTTAATGTTTTTACTTCTATAAATTTCTCTCTTTTGATGGATTCCAGTGATCATGAAGAACGTGATCCATTTATATTGGATTAATAATTAACTATTGTTTATTATTCAGATGTGGAAATACATGACGGTTTGTGTGTTTTTGAACAAAAAAAAGTAGAGAGACTTATATAATATGTGCTAGGAATATCAATTGGTTCTTTGTGATAGTGAACCTCGTCAACCAAAAAAAATTAAATTGTTTTTTCATGACAATATCGAAATATTTGAACATTCAAGTGAAGGTTATTATTACAAATTCATCAGAATTGATGTTAATAACAATAAAGATAACGAATATGAAGATAATTGAATGAAAAAATTGGCAGTGAAATATATATTATATATTATCATTGATAACTATTTCGTAAATATATACATTGTTGTAGTATTGATTTTTTTATTCTTAAAATTATTTAGTTATTCATTTATTATAAATTTAATATAACATAACCATCTAAAATCTTATAATGTAGAGAAAAAAATCAAATCATAGTCGATCAACATCATGGAGTAGGCCACGACTACTTTCATTGTTTGGTTATCCATGTGATTTAGTTGTACTTGAGAATTTTAAAAATCCATCTGTTTCTCTAGATTTCATTATTAGACCACCATCTGATTCACCTCAATTAATTGAGAAGTTAATATCCCTTATATAGAGGGGATATTGGTGGGTTACTATTACTGGTATTTATGTCATTTTTCAAAAAAAAATTATATTTTATTATATATTTAATAATTTTGTGAAAAATATATAGATAATCATAGAATGAAAACAAATATGAACACAAACGTTTTATGGGGGAAGAAGGACTTCATGATTATCATTCAATTTAATTATTTTGGCGTGCCTACCAGTGACGATATCAGAATCTATTGGTAGATTCGTGGGTAACTTACATACGAGTTGGTGAGATCCCCCATTAATTATATATATTAGAGGCATATTTATACATCTTGGAAAAATGATATCATTGATCTTAATGTAACAGTATTATTAATTTAATATTCATTGGAATCTAATTTAAAATACTTGAGTTAAAAAACATAATTTACTAATAATGTTTTATTTTTTTATTTCTAGATGTTTTTCCATTTTGATGTATCTCACAAAATTTCACACCCCTGTAATTTGATAATTTTGCGTATAAAATTGAGAGACTTTATTTAGAGATTATGGAATGAGTTTACTGTCACTTCTCGAAGATCATGAAAAATGTTAGAGAATGTTCCTAGAGTTATTTATTGGGAGCATGGGAATTACTTAGTAGGTATCAATAGAGATGCATCTCATGATGTAATTTCCTATTTTAAATTATCTTAAAAACAAAATCACACTAAAATTGTAATTTATATTAATGTTTATATTTTTATAGGAATTATCAAAAAAATATCTAATAATCATGAGAGGAAATTTATTCTTCTCATTATATGGTCTCTGTGTCTTTTCAGGAAAAAGAAATATAATGGTTTATATTTTATTTATTATTAATTATATCATTTTATTAAAATTAATGGTTTTTTAGAACAGGTTTATTTTTTTATAAAGGCTGATAAATTAAGATAATTTTCTTTTTAAATTGAGATGTGGTTTTAAGTGCATAGAAAGCCCGATGGTAGTTTTGTACATGAAACTACAAAATATAATTGTGTAAGAAAATTTCATTACCATATCATATTTTATAACTATGATAAAACTATAACAACTAATTATATATTAAAATAAATAGAAAGCCTTATACCAAATTTAATGGGGCAACCTTCATTGATCAAATGACGCCAATTTAGTGATGTTTGATACATCTATATAGACACAATTAAGTATGATTAAGGACTGTTTGTTGTTATAAGATGAATATAAATATTATTTTTTTAAAATTTTGAAAAAATAATAAATACTTATAAGAAATTTATTAGTTAGAGAGAATTATAAAGTATATATGTTAAAAATCATTGTTAATATGTTATTATTAATAGTTTAAAATAATATATGTTTGGTATGGGAACCCTTTATAATTAACATCAATTTCCCAGAACTATTTAGTTGGAATGGTTTTATGGATGGAGTACCTCAGATGTGTATATGGGATGTCTTATAAGCCAATGACATTAGCTAATTTGGCAGGGATGCATCATCCTTTACTAATACACCTTGTGGGGGTTTAAGAATTTCCTTTGATTGGGAATCACAAAGAGAGATTACAATTTCGAAAAAATAGAGAACAAATAAGAGTCCTATTGGACTACATGAGATAAGTGGAGGTTGCAAATGGAAAATGGTTTGGTTTCTGTGTTTTGGTGGATGACCGAAAAGATTCCTGAAAAAATTTCAATCCTTATAACTAATTAGGTATAGGGAAATTATAAATTCAATAGATCAGTCACACATTTTAAATGAACACATACAATATCCATAAATAAATCAAAAATGAATATTTAATGATGAAAACATGAGTTTTGAGTCATACCAACCACATGTTGTGATGGATTTATATTTTGTTGTTTCCTACACATCATAAAATGTATGATAGTTCAATATCCATAATCTTGAAAACAATATTAGCTTGTTTACTAGGTTTTGACGTGGTAAACAAATTTGAACGTTAAAAAATATGTTACAAATTTTTTGGGGGGTTAAAACTAGGGAAACAATGTTAGACTACCCAAAAATCATGGGATAGTGACGATAAAATTAATTTTGAAATGTTGGAACCAACGTCATGTCATTCGAATTTAAGGTCTTCTGTTATGGCCTTAAACACATTTTTGGGGTTCAAAACAATAAAATAATCATATAATGGTAAAAACCAATGAAAAAGACCAGATATTAATATAAAATCATGAAACCCCACTATTTACTTGTTTGTGACATGTGCATATAGACAACACATCATTTTGATGTGCGTTGTTCTCAAAATTACATGGTGTAAATTTCTAAAATGTATAATATCCTTTAAAAATATGCATCAGCTATAAAAAATAGATAAAAAATGTTATATTTACCTAAAATTATGTGAAAATGAATTTATATTTAATTTTGAAATTTTGGAAATGATGACACTCCATTCTAAATAATGGTTTTCCTGTTACATCTATTTACATGGTTTAGTGTTATAAAAACCCAAAAATGCTTGGAATGGTCAAACCAAAGAGAAACACCTTATATGTATGTGAAATCAAGATAAAACCACAAATAGGATTATTTTTCTATTTACATGGAGAAAACACATCGATTTGATGTGTTGTGTGGTCATAATTACTCAGTAATCACTTTTGAATGGTTCAAAATATTTAAAAAAACAATATTCGAGGGGTCAACACCACAGAAATGATGTTTGATTTCCCTGAAATCAACAAAAATGACCATAGATTTAATTTTGAATCATAAGGACTAACTACACAGCATTTCGAATCACAAAATTTATTTTATTGTTGTAACACATGTTTTAATTGTTTTAAAACACAAAAACATGCATTAATGGGTAAAAAACATAGAAAAAACTCTCAAATTGTTATGAAATCAAGGGACAACCACTAATGAGTTGTTTTTACGTTTAAACATAGAATAACGAATCAATACGGTTTTTAGTGTGAATATAATTAATCGGTATAGACTTTTGAAAGGTACAGATGTCAATAAGAAATAGTGTTAGTGGGGTCAAAACTAGAGAATTGACATAATAGTACCCTATAATCATGGTACAATGATTGTATATTTAATTTTTAAATTTAGGATCTGGCAATATGTCATTAGGAATTATGGTTATCCCATTATGATCAGAAAAACATTTCTTGTGTTTTAAAATAATAAAACGAGCATGGAATGGTCAAAACCTTGAAAAATAGCTCAGATTGATGTGAAATCACAGGAATAACGCCACTGAATTTTTTTAAATGTATATGTAGAGAAAAAATCAATCTGATGTGCGGTGTGGTCAAAATTACTAGGTAAACCGTTTTGCAAGGTACAAAACCCTTTAAAAACAAGTTCTGAGGTGTCAAAATGAGGAAAACGATAATTGATTACACTGATATCATGTGATAAGGACCATATATTTAATTCGAAATATTAAGAACTAAGGACACGTCATACCAATTTATAGTTTCCCCATTATAGTCGTAACTGTGATTTAGTGTTTTAAAAAACTAAAATTTGTGTGGAATGATCAAAACCATATAAAACAACCCCATACTGATATGAAATCATGGGGAAACCACCAATGAGTTGTTCTTATGTGTAAATGTGAACAACACGTCAATATGATTAGCCGTGTGCACATAATTACTTACTATAAAATTTTGAAAGGATATAAATCAATTAAAAATCAATTTTCATGGGTCAAAACATGATAAAAATTATCTTATTTAATTATAATAAATAGAAAACGACCATATTTTTTATTTTGAAATTTACGAACAGAAGACACTTCATTCTGAATTACAATTTTCCCATAATTTCCATAAACACATTTGTATTGTTTTAAAACACTAAAACATTATTTGATTATTCCAAACCATATAAAATAACCACATATTTATGTGAAGTCATGGGAAAACAACCACTGAATTAAATTTTATCTCTACAGAAAGACAAACATTAATCTGACATGCGATGTGGTCATAATTTAACATTATAAAATCCTAAAAGGTACAACATACATTAAAAACTAGTTTTAGGGGTTCAAACTAGGGAAACTACATCAGATAACCATTAATATACTAAGAAAATGACCATAGATTTAATTTTGAAATGTAGGAACAGATGGAACGTAATTATGAATTATGGTTTTCTAGTAATGTCTATAAATGTGTTTTTATCGTTTTCAAACAATAAGACATGCATGGAAAGTTCAAAACCATTTAAAACATCATAAGATTATTTTGAAATCAAGGTAAACCCACTGTTGATTTCTTTTTGATGTGTACAGATAGAAAACATGTCAATCCGATTAGTTTTATGGTAGGAATTACACTGTATACACTTCTGAAATGTATAAATTCCTTTAAAAACATGTGTTGTGGGGTCAAAACTAGGAAAAAAACATCGGATTTCCATGAAACAATAGGAAAATTACTGTAGATTTAATTTTGAAATATATAAAATTACATCACATCATTCTAAATTACGGTTATCCTCTTATGGATGTAAATGTGTTTTTTTTGAAACACTAAAACATGCATGGAACTGTCAAAACTGTAGAAAATGACCTTAGATTAATGTTCTATATTAGGAAATACATTTTTGAGTTTTTTATGTTCATGAACAGACAATACATAAATCTTACATGTGGTGCAGTTGGAATTACTCTATATACATATTTTAAAGGTATAAAATACTTTTAAAAGAATTTTTGGTGGGTTTAAAACTAGGAAAACAACATTGGATATCCCTAAAAATCACATTACAATGATCGTAGATTTAATTTTCAAATCTAGGAATTGATGGCATATCATTCCAAATTACAGTTTTCCCATTATGGACTTAAACACGTTTTTAGTGTTTAAAACACCAAAATGGGCATGAAATGGTAAAAACAATAGATAATGACATTTTATTGATGTTAAATCACATTATAAGTAGATTTGAGTTATTTTTAAAATGTATTTGTAGACCACACATAAATTTAATGTGAGATGTGGTTTTAACTACTCAGTAAACCCTTCTACATGTTATAAAAGTCTTTTATAAAAATATCGAGAGATCAAAACCAGTAAAACGATAATAGATTACCCTAAATTAATGTTAAAACATATATGATTTATTTTTGAAATGTAGTAACTGACATCATTTCATTCAGAATTATGGTTTTCCTGTTATTGCCCTAAACATGTTTTTATTGTTTTAATAGAAAAAACAAGTGTGGAATGGTCAAACCATTGAAAATAAACACCAAATGTATTTATATAATGGTACAACCTCATATGAGTTATTTTTGTGGTGTAATAATATAAAAAATATCAATTTGACATGTGGTGTGGTCAGAATGACTTAGTATACACAATTTAAAGGTACAAAAGAATTTTAAAACAAGTGTCGGGTGATCAAAACCAAGAAATTGACATCTGATTTCTTTGAAATTATTATATAGTGGACATAGATTTTATAGTGAAATTTTGGAACTAAAATCTAATCATTACAAATTATATTTTTCCTATTATGGCTATAAATGTTTTTTTCGTATTTTAAAATAATTAAACGTTCAAAGAGTATTCAAAACCATAGAAAAACTCCATAGAATCATGTCAAATCATGATAAAAATAAATCTCAATTGTTTGTGAAATGTACATGTATACCCCACATCAATCCAATGTGTAGTATGATCAAAATTTCATTGTATACACTTTTGAATGGTATAAAATACTTTAACCAGAAGTTTCATTGAGTCCAAAACAAGAAAATGAGGTCATATTGGCATGAAATAATGGGATTAAAATCAATCTTTTAATTGTGAAATGTATTAACAAATGTAACGACATTCTGAATTATGGTTTTCCAATTATGGTTTGAATAATTATTATAGTGTTTTAAAATAGTAAAATTTTCATGAAAAGGTGAAAATTATAGAAAATGACCTCAGATTTATCTGAAATTAGGGTAAAACCATCGAATGGTTTTTTTATTTGTGCCTATATACTATACATAAATATAGTTTGTGGTGTGGTCATAATTACTTATTATTCACTTATAAAGGGTTCAAAAGCCTTTTAAAACATGTTTTGTGGGCTCAATAATAGGAAAATCATTTATTATTTCCTAGATATCCTAGGACAACAACTATATATTTAATTTTGAAATGTAAGAACCAATATCACTTCATTCCAAACTATTTTTTCCCATTATGTACATAAAATTATTTTTAGTGTTTTAAAACACTATAATGTAGATGGAAGAATCAAAACCAAAGAAAATGATATCATATTTATGTATAATAATGGAAAACCCACCACTGTATTATTCCCAAATATATGACATGCTGTGATATCAAAATCATTGCAAAAAATTATATAAATTTCAGGCACCCTGTATATCACATTAAAAGTAAATTACAATATTTACTAATACCTTTTAAGTTTCACCTGTTGAATCATATCTTATATGGGTATTTTTATGTTTTCAAAATGTTTTATATTTTATATTATTTGATTCATTTTAAAATTTCATATCTTTGATTAAAAAAAATAAAAACATTTATGTACAGGATTCAGAATACATTTTGAGTCTTTTAACATTAACATTTATTTTCTTAAATGTTTAGTTTTTCAATATAAATGGATTTTTCTACCAGTATATAGGAGGATGACCATTCTAATATCTTAAATTTTTTAGAAGGAAACCCTGATGGTTCATTGTTTCAATGGTATGTTAAAATTTTATCAATTATTCTAATATAATTCTGATTTATTTTGTGTAGTTTTAATATTTATTTTCTTTTTTGATACATTGGGTGAGATTATATGACTGGATTCAACTTATGACATCATTTTTACGAAAGAATATTTAGTGGAGGTCATGACATCGATGTATATTTTTCATTGGTTATTATTGGACATATGGTATATATATATTGACATATCTATGGGGTGACAAAGATTCAGGTTATGATAACTGGCTGTTTCTATATTAATATATATGTATGATATATATATCATGGGTTTATCATATATATTTTTTAGTTTATTATTATTATGTTATTTGTATTTATGTTTTTCATTATTTTTGTAATAAAAAAGGAAATATTATTTAGATATGGTTTTATGTAATAGCCAAAAAATAAATTTTTTACAATATTTTTAGTTGAAATTATGTGTAACCAATGCCAATATTTTCAATGATGGTTTCATTTATTTTATTAATATATTCCACATGTATTATTATTTTAAAAAATGGTCACAAAATAAAAAAGTAACCACCTCTAAATTCTCTAAATATGATACTCAGCTAACCACTGGTAAATTAAATTAACCCAAACTAACTGACTAAAAACCATGAAATGCATGTTAGTTTTAATAACCACATCTACATTACTAGGCTGTAGTTTAAACATTTACTAGTTCACATATATACTACCACTACAAACCCTTTTTTGAAGTGGGAAACACATCATCCATAGAGATGTTGAATAGTCCATAATATGGACAATGGATTCATTTTAGAATTAAGCAAAGTGTGAGAGTATGATAATTTATATTTTATTGATATAATAATATTTTAGTATAAATATTATATCATTTAAATTATATCATTATGGATTGAATAGATTTATATGGAGTATAAGAATAAAGGGTCTTTAAAGAACATTCTTATGAAAATTACTTATTCTATGGATATTCCCAATTATATCACACTATAAGAATTATTAGATTATACTTCTAGTGAGAGAAAATCTCTATGATATGGAAAATATGGTTGGGTGATATTTTTTTAGAATTTGTGTGTTCTATGGGGATTTGAATGTGTTGATAAAGTCGGTGGTGAAGGTTGGAATTTATAAGTGGTGGAGAGTTTTGTTTTTGAACATAATATATATTATATTATTATATTCAAACATGAATAACAATATTTATTGTCATTGTGGATATATATAGTAATTAATTTATGTGAGGATTTGAAATTTTTTTCTTATATCAGCCTATATGAAATTAATCACGTATTTTTCCTCTAATTAAAAATATAATATTTTTTCAGTAATAAACTATTCAATATAATTTAAAATTATATAGAAGAATAATAAAACAACATAGTATAATATTTAAATTACTATTTAAGAAAATGTTGTGCTTAATATGTTAATAACTTTCAACATATATTATGTTTACATTTTAAATTAAAATACTTATTTATTGAAAGTTAACATTATATATAAAACAACAATATTTTTGATCCTTGGAAAAATTTCTTAAAACATCACAAAATTTTATCGTCATTTATACAAAAATAAATAGTTCTTTATTTAACCATTATATAAGAATAATTTTTTTTTCAGATTTTATATTTATCATTAAATTATATTCTAATAAAAACAAAACCCTACTGTTTTAACAAAAATATTGTTTTTATTTTTTTATATTAATCATTTATTTTATAATATTTTATTTGTTTGTTTATAATTTCTATGATATAAAATTTCTATATTTTTTTCAAAACAATACTATTTATATTTCTATTTGTTAGGTTATTATTCTAATGGTCTAGTTACTATTCTAAATGGTCTGATTACTATTTCTAAATGGTATATCACTATTACATTGTTCATATTTGTATTTCAATTCCAATAAATACCATATATTTCAATCATTCATCCTTCTCTTCAATTTCCATAATGGTTATGTGCTCTATATTCAAAAATGTTGATTACATTACTAATGTTTTGTTTCATTTTAATAGTATTGTTTGTGAGTGTGATTATTCATGGTGACCATGTTGATCCATGTTTCCCAATTCTAGTTATATTAATTTCTAATGATTACTCTACCATTTAAGATTTCAATTTTTATATCAATATTTATTATCTAAATGTATTGTTCAAATTAATATCATTATGTGTTCATCATTTTCAAATGGTGTGTGTGTTATTTCAATTATAATGCACTGAAAAATGATACACATGTATATATTAAGAAGATACATTTCAAAATATTGAGGATTATTTGAAGTAAAATAGTATTTTTTTGGAGTTTTATAAAGAATTTTTTAGAAGATATATATTATATTGATCAAGTATCAATTCTAGTCCCCAAGACTCCCCCCAAAAAATTTACTTCCGAATGACTCATCAACCTCCAATATATCATTATCTTTATGGGTATTGTAAAATAATTGATTTTATATGGTATGTATTACCCACCTTAAATTTTATTGTGTAAATAATAAATGTTTATAATGAAATATTAGATAAGTGTTTCTAAATCTGTTAGGGGTGGTAATTATATATGGTGATTGTAGACCTACCAACGAAGGGGGAAAATTTAATACCAATCCATTTAAAATTTTCAGTCAAATATATATCAAATTTATATATTTATAAATAATTAAATTTTAATATAGATTCTACTAATATGGTGTAAAAAATAAATTTGATGTTTTCATCTGAATTATGAAATATTTTTCCTTGGACACTAAGAATTCAGGTAAACCTATGTATAACATGTTATCCAAAGAATAACTAAAAATCCAAGTGTACTATCATTATCATTAAACATAAGTTTATAGAATTTATCCTTGATGTTTTTTTCAACTTGGGGGGACAATTTTTTTGTTACATTTTTGTTACATCAAAAAATATTAGGATTCATTGCATATGGTTCCATTTAATGTACTATATAAAATATATTATAAAAAATTGGTTATATAATATTATTAGAGTATTATTCTATTCTAAAATAGAATATGAAATAATATTATATATTCAAGTGACATTGATATGATATTGCAGTCGATATATTATTATTTTAGTAACTATCACATCGATTAGGACATCCATGAATGAAACAATTTATAAATCTAGAAAGTTGTCTTTTAGATCACATTGAGATTTAGGAATATATTATGGGTGATTCATAATAGTTTTATTTTCTCCATATCCTAGTGAAATACATTATGTGTTAAATGTCAATTTTCTATATGTGTATGAGTCAAATAAATCTCTTGTCATTATTTATTATTTGGTGGATATATACATGGATGATTTGTTTATGACATGACCAGTGTATATTTTAATGTACTGTAAAAATACACCCTTGGGTATGATTATAAATATTTTTTATGTCATGTGGAAGTATCATATAATCCATGGAAGGACATGGGAATGAGATGAAAAAATTAAATATTCATGGAATGCGTTTTTCAGTAGAGATGTTTAGTTATTTTTCATTGAAAAGAGAAACACTATAGTGTGGAAGCTGTAATGAAATATCTTTATTAACGGAGTTATATTAATTTAATTTTAATTTTTATATATAAGAAAATATTAGTACATGAATTAGGACAAAAATTTGTGTTTATTAATGTTTTTATTTGTTTTTAAGGGGGATACAGAACTATTTATCATTGGTGGCCAATTAAATTGGACTGAAAAAGCATAGGTAGAACATACCATGAGTTTTTTGGGAAATATATATTTCTTTTTTATCCCAATTTTAGATAATAATATATTTTTATTGAGATCTGATAAATCCTTTAATGTTTTGGAATGGAAACTATATCAATTTGGAATACCCTCAGATGTTTAGTGGTAGCCATTGGTGCATTGGTGAACATATCAATTCTAGTGGGTGTTTTTTGAAACTCTAGTGTTGTGATTTTATATTCATTCTAAAGAGGTTATTTTGGTAATTTTTGGTTTTCAAATATTTTTAATATTTAATTTTTTCCATTTTGAGGATGAATAGTCTGTGAATTTTCTTTTTATTCTTCCATTTTATTAAATTATTTAATTAACATAACACATAGTGTTTTGGGATGAAATTGTGTTCCAATGAGGGAATTTGAATCCTTATATCATGGTTATGGTATTAATAATCTTTTTAAATGATATTTATATTACTCAATAGATTTTTGTTAAGGAAATCTATTTTACTCAATTTCTATAGTTTATAAAATTTTCTAATAATATTGTTGTAATTTCTCATTATCATGCATTGAATTTTTTAAATCCGTTGATTTTATTAATAAATAAATTTATTATATATTCCTTGTTTAAATTAATTATATGTTTTTAAATATAGATAATGATGTAATTAAAACATTGGAAAAAAATAGGAATATTATTTCCTAGGTGAAGATGGAAATAAATATTTTTCAATGAGTAAAAAATTATTCTTGGAATTATGAAGAACCGTAAATGCATCAATCCACAAGAGAGGTATAAGATATGATTGAATGTAGAATTATACTATGAAATAGTGGTGTTGAATACCATTGAATGATTAAGAATTGGGTGAGAGTAAAATCTATGGTGCACGAAGGGAACATGGGAGAGTTTCTATAGTGTGAGGTATCCCTACAGTAGTATAATGTTATTGGTAATATAAATCCAAGAATATTAAAATGTTTCTAGAAAATAGGATGGTCTAATGTGGGACTCATGATTTGTTCACTATCCATGTTTTCTAATTTACAAAAAATCAGTATGAAACAACATTATATCAAGTTATTCTTATATGCATAACCTAGGGATTCATTATGTGCCTAAAAGTGTCATGATTCACCTATAAAATCATGGAATCACAATTCATGATGTTTGGAATGTTAAATAGCCTTTTTGATGATCATAGTACACCAAAATCTTGAATTACATGTTTTCATAAAGACCTATGTGAAGAAATGATCTTCACCACCACTATTAATATATCAAAAAGTCATTCAGTATTAGTAGTTTTAGGACACTTTTTTTGATTCACCATGGAGGATTTCATTATGTGAAAATTGTATAGGGATCCTTAAATGATTACAATTAATTTTTAGGAATCATTGGGATATTATTTAAGAGTAAATTTCTTTTGTGATATTATAATGATATATTTTCACACTGTGTTTGGAATTGTATACCATGATGACAATATTAATAGGACTTATAGAGTTTATATAAACCTTTTCATTACATGTATCAAAGATTTCATGATTTCGGTGGTTGATATTGTGTTGGAATAGTATAAATAGTGTAATGATTTGTTGTTCACACCACTGAAAGAGTGTATCCTGATGCGTTTTAAATTGATAGTTATGATTTGGATATATTAATAGATAGAAAGAATATTTAATTAATATGAGGATTTCAGTTGTGTAACATCCATGAATGAAGAAAATATAGCATCTATAAAGGGAAGTGGTGTATGAAGTGTTGAGAGTGGGAATGATACATTGTAAATATGTCTATTTAGAAGAATTAAAATACATTACAACCAATGTAGTTTATTTCACCATAGCTCATGTGTTCACAACATGGGGTTTATATCAAGAAAAATGAATATTAGGATAAATTGTTGGTTCATACCGCAATTCAATTTTTTATGATATAAAATAAATTCCTATAAGAACATAAAAATTTCAAATATCTCTATCCATATATGTTTTTGAATATATGTTTTCAGATTGATATAAGTGATATTCTACTATATTTTTGGTTCTATATTCATTGAATTTGAGTTAAAGTTATAGTGGGAATGATATGGAAAAGATATATCTACTGATAAATGATGGAGTTCTCCATAAAATAGTGGAGGTTGATTGCTACATTAGAATTGATAAATTATAGATAAAAAAATTGTGTTGTTCACTATGGTGTTCATTTGGAGCTCGTCTACTACTGGTCTTTGATTTGTCTATGTTTTATTTTTCACCCACTCACAACTATTATGAGATGATACTTTTAAATCTTTTTAATTATAATGAATGGCAATTATATTTATTAAGTTGTTAATATTTTTAATGATAATTAATATCAGGTTTTTTCATTCATTCAATATTTTATACAAATCCCTATTTTCATTGTTCAAGATTATTGTTTTTCGATTGATGGAGTGCTTTCGAATGAATTAACTAGTCTATAGTTTCCTCAATATCAACTGGATGAGTGGTATAATATGTTTAAATATGGTTTTGGGTTATAAATTTAACTAATTATCCAAAGAACATAATATTGTTATTATATAGTGATTACTGGAAAAAAATTGATTTGCAGAACACATTTTAATAACTATATGTTTATTGATTAATTATTTTATCCATCACTATTTTATGAACTTGGATTCACAATTTTCTATTACATCATTCTTTTTTCATTACTTATTACAAGATAGATTTTTTTTTCATCTTTTTTTATACAACATGACTATTATGTTAGATTTTTTTATTATGTTTCCTTATATTTGTGGGAATATCCTTGGTGCTCATATTTTTAATTCTATGAATCATCGGTTTTAGGTATTTTCTTCAGTGGTTATATTTTTCTACACAATATAAACCATATAAATTAATGATGCATCATATGACTCAAATTTTCTAGCATTTTTTCCAAGGACATGGTCTTAGTATGAATATTTAATTTGATAAGTTAATACAATAATTTTATCATCTTTTTCAGTTTTTTTAATTTATTTTATTAATTTATTTTTTTATTTTTATACACTTGGGTTTCCTTATGTTGTGATAGAGGATACAAAGATCATCATGGGTGAACACCTACTATTTTCAATACAAATTAATGACGATGAACATCAAATTGATAATGTCAATTGGAATATTTAAACACAATATGGATTTTACCCACAACCATACCAATGAAATGAAGAATCACTACTATATGTCATAGAAAATATTTTCAAGGAGTCATTTAAAGATCAATTGAAAATTTACCTTGATAATTTTGGGTAAAAATGAATAACCAAGGAGGAATATGAATTTAATGAAACAAATGAAGAAAAACATGATAGTAATGTTGATTTTGAGGTTAAAACTATGAATAATTTTAATGATAATGTATAATATGAAATAATATTCATTGAGTCCCCACTCGTAATTATAGATCTATAGGCGGAAAATGTGGAATACACCCTATTAGAAGAAAATAAGGTGATTTATTTTGAAACTGTGAGGAATATTATTGATTTTTAAGAATAAAAGAGAGTAAAAATAAGGAAATATGAATTATAACACATATAGATATCTTGGGAGAAACTTATTCATTATTTCCGAAAAACTATAACATAGTGTTATCCTCAAAAAGGTGATATGTTGTTTTCATTTAGGATTTTTATTAGTATCATGTTGGTTTATCTAATGTTTACCTATGGATCAATTTGGATTAGGTAACTTCTTACAAAACTCCTATCACATTATTAAACAATGAAATGTTTACCTAAAAAAATTTAAACAAAGTAACTTGTAAGTGTCCTCATTTGTTTATTCATATCTATCCATGATATTTTTGAATTACTTATTAGGTTTATAGGATTTGTTTTTTGAATTTTTTATATATATATTCAATCACTCTTATTATTTTCGGTTTTAAATGGTGTAGACCTTATAAATTCACTTATTTGTTTTTAGTTTATAGTTTCATGATACATAAAGGTATAATAGGATGAAAAAATAATGGATTTAATGGTTATGGGAGTATTTATTTAAATTCATTAGGAATTTTACTTCCCTACAATTTTGTTTCATAGGGTTGTGGATGATATTGTAATTATCCTTTAACACATAGTCATTTTTCTATAATTTTATCTAGCATGTGAATTTTATTAGGAATCACATTATGCCATATTATAGATATTTGTTTTAACAAATTTTAATGACTAATATAGGAGATAAATGTGTAAATATAAGCATCGAAATATTAATTATATTAATCATTATTAGAGGAGATTATTTATGTATATAAAATTACTGTAAATTTTTTTATTCATTAATATTTAGTAGTTTTTTTTCGATTAATTTATTATTATCCTTCATGTCACGAGTGATTATACCCATATTTATATTTCCCATTCCCAGGAGTTTTATAATAAATTTTTTCTTTCTCTTCTTTATACCCTATTTCTCAAGAGATAGTTGGGACATATTAACTTCTAGCACTTGAAATTACATCTAAAAATTATATGAAAGTATAAATTCACATTAATATGATTGATTAATATTATTTAGAATCATTTTATACCATTAGGACATATCATTATATTTTTTATTTATTTTAATCCCATAGATTCAATGAATTGATTTTTTTAAGGAAGATATATTATAATCCTATCTTATCCTCTCTACCCAAATATAGGTATTTATTTGGATTCACAATGATATAAGTGTGGTGAAAAAGGTTCTTCCATGGAGTGAATGGATTCATTTATTTGAAAAGTGATGATGTGAGGAATTATCATTTGTTTCTGGGGAAATTTCATAAAATTTGTTTTTATTATGAATTATTTTGTATCCAATAAATTGAAAATATAATTGTTTAAACAGAACAAAATGATTATTGAAAAAATATTTCTCAAAATAATGAAAAAAATATTTTTGATGATTTAATATTTTAAAAAATATTTTCTGATTTAGTATTATTATATTAATTATTTCAAATCCTTGATATCAGTTGTGGAATTTTTTGTGATATAATTTAAGTATGAGGATATATTTTTTAGATTTATATTTTTTTATTATGAATGGTAATTTAGAGTCCAACCTTCTTTTCTAGACTTATTATATTTTCACATCAATTATCTACCAACCCTCAACTATAGAGTCATCTGATCCTTTAATGAAATATCTTATGATTATTGTTGATTTTTTTCTTTATGAGTTGTAGACATGATATTATATATTGTGTAATGGTTAGGATTCATGTACTAATGGTATGAGTATAAATCTAGTCAATTGTACCTGTAGTGATGAGAGAAAATGTTCCTCTGAGGTTGATCAAAAATGGAATTCATGCTAATATTATGATTAGATATATAAATGTTTGCTAATAATAATTTCATCATTTCCAGTGGAAATGTAAAATTCAAGATTGATTGATATTCATGAAAATTTAGGAATTTAAATGGAATTTCTTTTGTGATCCTTGAGGTTGTATTACAATATAGATATGTTTTATATTTTATTGATTATGGTTTGTAACCCATGGTAGGATATGATATCTATTATGATTGAACATAGATTTTTTACGTGAGGAGAAGTAAAATTTTATTTGTTGAGAGATTTGATAGCTCATTATCATGTATTGATATTTTTTTAAAATTTAAATATTTTTTTAATTAATTAATTTCATTTCCCTTATTTATATTTATTTTTAATTTTTATAGGCATAGAATATTTGAATTATAAAATTGTACCAAAATAGGAAAATTATAATATATATATAATTCTCAAGATGAATAGAAAAATATATATTTATCAACAGGTTAAAAATATGTCAACCCTTTTCCTACATCATCATCGTAGCCAGCCACAAGATATGAGGTGGTCTCTCTCATAGGTGGTTATAGCCTCTCTGGTATTTGAGAGGTAAAACTTTTTTCCAATCAGTGATTGGTGGGAGGATGAGTCAATGTGCATGGTGGCACCGTGGGATAATAGATGTAGTGTGTGGAAGCACTACAAGAGAAAAATGGTTGTGGTATCATGAATTTGTTTATATCAACAATTGTGCATATAATAGGAATATATAATTTATGATTCACCGTTTTGGAATTTTTCATGTTTTACAACAATCATGGAACTAGAATGATGCAATATCATCTTGGGGTTATCTTCATCACAAGACCCAGGGTTTTTCACTATTTTTAGGACTATCAAACCACACTAATAGTTGACATGAATATCCATGATTGATCCAAGGTTATTATCCATAACTCTATGAAAACTGAGACACACCCATGACACCAAGGATGTTACGCCACCCTAACCTTGATTGATGGATTGATTCATCCAAAACATTTTATGATAACATTGTGACCTTTATAAAGGGTTTTTTTGTAAGAAATTTTCACATTGAAACAAGGTGAATATAATTTTTTTTAGAATAAAATAATTTTCCTAAAATAATTTTTCTTCTTTTGAATGATCCCTTTGATGATTTTATAATGCTTAATTCCTTAACAATATTATGGAGAAATAAATTTTATCCAAGGTGGTATTTTTTTCCTTATTTCATCAGTTTTCATGGGATCTATATAGTTTACATTATCGTTTTACACCGCATCTCTTAGGTTTCATTTCTATAGAGGTTGATATATTGTTTGAATAGTTAATATAGTGTATTAAAGAGTTGTTTTCACCACTAGAGAAGACTATCGAAATGTGTTCTGTAGAGATATTGATGATGAATATTTTTATGGATAAAAATAATATGACACAATGTCATGGGATTTAGTTTCACCATGAACATAATAGTAGAGGAGAATGTATTTTTTGAAGACATGGTGTAATAAGAGTCATGGTAATATATGATCATTCACACTTCACCTTTGAAAAAAATTAAATGATTGTACATGTGACGGATTTGCTCATACATGGGGTTTCAGTTTTCATGGTGTGAGGTTTATATATAGAGGAATGACATTTCAGGTGATGTGATGGTAAATTCTATAAATTTTAGTGTCTTATGATGAGTTATATAACATTATTCAAATAAAAATAATCTATATATCTATTACGATATGTTTTGTAATATTATGTTTTTGAGAGACAAAATAGTTTTCCTACTCGATTTTAGGTTCCTATATCTACTGAATTTCTCACTGAGATTGAGTGGGAAACATATGGAGAAAAAGTTGATAGATAATGATAAAAAAAAATTTAAATAGTGGATGTATAATTCTACTTTGGAATAAATAAATTCTAGATACATCTTTTTCAACTTTTACAATATGGATTTATGATCAATATTTTTTATAATCATTATCTGTATAGACTAGGTTTAATTTCCACCATCTCATGGTTATAATGATAGAGTGGTTTCAGTGATGTGCCATTTTATTGATAGTAGATTGAATTTATTAAGGTATTTCTTTTTTTAATGATAATTTATATTCTGTTTTTGTATTCATTCCATTTTTATATACATCTCCTACATTTCATTACACCTGAAAATTGTCTTTAGATTAAGGGATATATTTTATAATTCATCAAATATCATGTAGTTTTATCCATGATTGTTGGCATAGTTTCATAATATATTTATGTTGCATATTTCATTATATTTTAGAAATATAATTTAACAACTAGATATATTTTGTAATAGATGAATATGGTATTTTCTTTTGATATTTTAGGTTATGGAATCGTGATGTTTATTTTGATTATATATTTTAGGTACAGACAATATTTAATTCCGTGAGATAATTCATGTTTTAGATAAGTTAATTACATTGGATAGGTTATCCCATAGGAAATAGTTATCTCTAAAATTAGATATTTTTCCTACATCATTGTAATGAAAGATGTATGAAACAATGATCACTGTGGTGTTTAGGATAACATGAAATAAACAATTATATTAGATATTTTAAATTTAATTAATAAAATATGGTATATATATAATTTCATAATTAAACATGTTACCCATTCATTCATGATATATTTATAGGTATAGTTAGTCCCATGTATCTATGATATAATCCTTCTATATAAATTTCAATTTAATACACATTAAAATTATATTTATGAACATTTGGATAAGGGAAAACATTATATGATAGATGTTTGGGAGATAGAAACTAAAAGGATTAGAGTGATCGGTGGATTGGGAGAATATGATACTCATTTTGGGGGAGCAATTACATTTTTTATATTTTCATATTTTAATTATGTTCTATATTTTTCTTTACATTTTGATACTTGGGATTTATATTCATAGACATCCTAAAAAACATTTATATTTATAGACTTTAAATATTTATTTGGTTTATAATTATTTCTATTTTTAATGTTCTTTATTATTATTCATTATTTATTAATATAATCTCATTGTTAAATCATCCCTCAAACATTATAGTATACCCTTGGTCCAATTTAACCAAATTTGTGATCATGGAATATGCATGGGGATTGGTGACCTTTCCCCAGAATGGAATGGTCATGGATAGGTAAGATGTTACACCATATTTCTCTATAATGACTATCTATTTAGGATAACTCACTGTCATACTATGGAGAAAGATTTCCAGTCAAATATCATATAATATATGTTGTACACATTAACGAATAATAAATAGTGATTTACATTATTATTAATTTTTTACATTAATATTCAAAAAATACATTACATCTACTATTTCATATGTCAAATTCCAATAGACGTTTCATTGATAAGAGTATTTTTCAATTCCATTTTACTCTATTCACATTCAGGGGTACATAAAAACTTCAATCCTTCCTGATATTTTTTTCATTGTTGGGTATGAAAAAATTTAGAATTTTCTCAAAAATCATCGATAGTATCTTGATATTCCTAGGAATATATGAATATCTATCATAGATTCTACTATGGTCCATAACTCAATTTATATTGTTATGGAAGGATCCACAGATATCATTTTTTTGGTGAAAACATTCCACAGGAACGATAATTCCTTTATGAAATACTCACATTTACTAAATATTTTATATAGATTCTCCATTCAAAAAATATATAGCATAGTATTCAAATGCTCCTTGTGGTCCTAATTAATTTTAGAGAATATTATAATGTCATATATAAATAATAATATAAATTTTTCAGTTTAATTTATAATGACTATATTCATTATGTCCATGAATAATTTTTGCGTATTACCGAGACCAACTAGCGTCACTATTAAACTCAGCGCTTATACCATTTTCTAAATTTCATCTTGGGAGTATCTTCATTATTTACCATTATTTATTAATATCTGAACTGAAGGTCCACCTTAAAGAAATAATGGCCCCAACATAGTTGATCGTAAAGTCAACAAATCATTATAGGGGAAACTTGTCTTTATTGTGATTTGTTGATTTCACTATAATCAGTACATAAGTGCATTGAACTATCCTTCTTCATGATTTAATGGACCTATCCACCCCATGGTGATACACTCGGGAATATTAAACCATTTATTTGATTCATTTGTAACTGATTCTTCATTTCTTCCAACTCAATGGTGTTGATTATATAAGGAGCCTTGGATATGGTAAAGGATCCACATATATGTTCAATTGAAAAATCATCATCTATGTTATGATGAAGACTATGAAACTCATCTTGGAATATGTCATTATCATTTATAAATTTTGGAATGTATTATAGAATTAATCACTCATTTTTTTTAATCATTTAAGCAATATATTCTTTCTCACAAGGTAATAGTATTCTTGATTGGGAAGAAGCATCCAAAGTATATTCATTCTCATCCACACACATATATAGAATCAGAGGATGACTCGGGTTGAGAAGAGTTATTTCCATCTCCCAACCATTGATTCAAATTTCATATAATGATAATCAATTGATTCCCATATAAAATAAAATATCAATAAATGATTTAAGAATATATTTTGTAGGAGATTCAATCCACAAACATTGACTATGGAGGAGTAATATACATGGGATATAATAATTTCTCTATTTATTGTTCTCATAAATAACCCAACATGTATGTTTTTAAGTGGTGATTATATTTTTCTACTAAAATTGAAAGAGATGAAAGGGTACATAGAACAATGATGAAATAATATTTTCCCTATTCTGTTAGGAATAATTAGCATATCGGTCACCACATTATTTTTATGATCCACCATATTTTTTGTGATAACATATTCCCTCCCTTTACCTCATGGACACAATGTTTATTTTCTATGATTATATCATACATCCCTATGATTAATGATATATCTTGAAAAATTACAATATTACATATAGATAAAAAACAAGAATAAAAGTTATTATTGATTAGAACCTTTTCCTTGAGTCTCATTAGTGGGATTCTTCATCTCCATTAAATATTGATTTTAATAATGACACTTCTTTCTATAATTGATGCCTCTCCATGTTCCTATGTGACTATTTATAGGATGATTCTTCCCATATATTTTAAATATTTGAAATATTTTTCTCCTCTCCATAGAATTTAGCAATTGATCTTTACAAATTTAACTCTATTTACTAATTTTATCTCAAGCCCCATGAGAAAAATGAATTTATGAAATTACTATCTCAGACATATGATAAAAAATTTATAATCAACGGTATCTATGTGTTTAATCATTATAGAAAAAATAATTTTCTTGTTTTTATGGGTTTTTTAGTGATATAACCCATTATAATTAAAAAATATAAGTTAATTTCAACAGTTTTGGAATTTTGGTGAATTGTGGGATAAAATGATAAAATCTCAAAATTATGGAATTTCAACAGCTTTCAACCAGTTCAATATTTAGAAAAAAAATAATTCTATATTAATTAAAATTGAGTGATTATATTTTTATATTCCTATATTCATGTGCTTTAAATTATTCTTTTAGATATGGATCTCATTTAAAATTCAACAGAGCTATAAAATCAGTCAATATGAAATGTATTTTTGAATGAAAAAATATACCCCACCTAAGTAAATAAAAGAAAATATTGGCCTAAATTCTTCTAAATAATGTATGTATAGATGTAAATGAAATAGTAATCTATGTCTCATATGGATATTAAAAGGAATAGTGAAATTATATTATTAAGGTATCCATTGAACCTGAAATAGTGGTAGATTATGAAGGTTCCCTTCAGCCATAAAAAGTTTAATTGAGTTATTTGATAATACCATTTATTAAACTGTCAAAATTCATTGAAATATTGAAGGTATATAAAAAATTCAATTGAAAAAAATATGTGTATAACTTTATTCAATTTTTGGCTGTGTGGTCAGTAAAATAGGATAACACTTCTAGTGTATTGATTTTGTAGGAGAGATTTTTTTTCTTCCTTTTCCCAATTTTCTAATTCGTATTTTGGTAATATATTATTCTTCACACTTATTATTAGTTTCTGTTCACAATGATCTTTAAATATTATGAGCGATTGTGGAAGGGGAGGATTTGACTTTTTTAATGCCTGAGTTCTTATGATTATTTTAATAAAATATATTTCATTTTTTATTGATGTTGATTTCACTTTCTAATACTGGTTTATATTTCAAGGTATGATTTTATTTTGTCATAGATTTTTTTGTTGATATTTATTCGATCATAAATAATTTTCACCATATGCTAGGATCAGGTTTATATATGATGGAATATTCTAGGACTTTATTGGTAAATACTCAACAATCATCACTATATGTGGGTGGGGTAGTGGAAATTATTTTTGTATGAGGATAAAAAAGACACAATTGGGTATTTCAATAGACAATTGATGGTATTTTTTTGTAATAACTGGAACCATAATAAATGGTATAAGAAGTATACCCACTGATAATTAATGTTAAAGTACTTGGGTATTCTAATATGTAATGAAAAGAAGATACATTCATCATATATCAATCAATTTCAAAGGATATTGGTGATGATTATTTTATTATTGAAGTGTTTATGGGAGATCAATGAGATTTGGATGAATTTTTGAATGAATATGAGGTGAAATTTGATCGCCATGTTCCTTAAATGGATGGAAAGTCCACCCAATGTATATAAACATATATTTGGATGAAAATTAAACCACTAAATTGGTGGAATTTTAAGATAAGATCTTGTATCATAACTGTATTCCTCCATAAAGTGAGATTCAACTCCAAGAGGAAGATTCCACTAAAGAATAAATTGATACCAAAAAATCTAGTGGAAATGATATTTTCATAATCTCCTAATATTATGATTAAAATACTATATTGAATCTCAAATTCCATTGTTTTATATTTTCAAATAAATCAATCACTTGGGTTACCATAGTAGTTAAGGATGAAAATGATGATACACCTAATGAGGAATATCTAGAACTCCCAGATAATGTTATGAAATTATGATTTGGAGTTCCTAAGGATATCAATGCAGATTTTTTAAGGGAAATAGTGAGACCTGATGCCTAAAATAAAAATAAATAATTTGATATTTATTTTTCATATTTTATTTTTTTCATATAAAATTACACTTTGAAATTACCTTTTATTATTCCATTGATACAACATTCCTTGAGAAATCACTGGATAATGACGAGGAAGTAGTGAATAAGGAAACCATGAAAATGGTGGATTATTATTTGTTCTACACTAATAATGAATTATTTTTCTCATTCCCATGGGGATATATTTTATCTCATATATCTATAAAGTGCACAAAAATGAATATATTCACAATGGAACAAATAGTTGTGTGGTCTATCTCAACAAAACCCCACCCACTTTTAGATTGTGAATGACAAATTGAAATAGAATATCAAAAGTCAATCAAAACCCATGGACCATTTTGATGGTAAAAAAGTTCTATCCTTATATTATAAATCTATTCATATTATTTTATTCTAATTAATTTATTATATTGTATTTTCTTGTTTTTCATATAAACATTTAGTGTGCATCCCATAGAAGCTTAACTCAATGTTTCATTTCAATTATGCCAGGTTGTACCTCTCCTTGACTGTGAACATATTACAATGATTCAATTAAAAATATGATTAAAATTTAAATCAACATGAATTAATTGAGATATTTTTATCATTTAAGAGTGGGATGAAACCATTGTAGTTTAAATTTTTTTAAAAAAATTATTTTTTTAGAAAATTTGTGTTTTTCAAAAACATTATATGTTTCATTTAAAAACATTTTTGTGTATTTGAAACATGTGACCTCAAATTATTATCTTTTACATTTTAAATACCCTTGTATATTAGGGAAAAAAATTTATTCCATGAAACTAATTATAAATGAATGCAGAAAATGAATTTGTTGTAAGTTCAGATATTTTTTAATTTCTTGAAAAGTACTTTGATTTTTGATTCTCATCCCACATATCATTATCTTTATATTTGAAATCACATTCAAATTAGGAATTTAAAACCATATTATCATATTATTTACGTTCACCACATTTACTATTAGAACCAAATAATTCATTCTTTAACAATAATATTATTTAATCCTTTTAATATATGAGGGTTGGTTGTACTTTTATATTAAATGATTATGAAATTTATTCATGTATAAATCCCTTTTTAATGTGAATCCTTTTTTATTTTGTAATTCCTTGTACATTTAATTTTATTATCCCCTAGAAAACATGAATATCTTGTTTTCATAGCCACATTACATGCTATGTTTTCTTATCAAACCTACTCTCGAAGTGAAATTTCATGATCTAGTTGAACATAAATTTTGGGGGGGAGCTATATTGTGTAATGATAACTCATTTGGAGATAATTTGGGTAGAAAATTAAATTATTAGGTGATGTTTGTACTTCCAAAAACACCATTCTGATAAATGATATTCCTTTCAAAATCATTCAACATAAAATAAGTTCTGCCTATCGGGAGCATGAAAATGAGAAATAATGATGTTCCTATATTGATCATTCATGAAAAAAAATATAAAATAACTTTTATTTTTTATTTTGATTTGATTATGTTGTTTGATGTTATTAATATTTTTGAATACTCTTATAGTTGTTTTTCTACTATTGGATGTGAGGAGGAGACCTTACTTGATTGAAAATTAGCATCATACAATTTTTCTTAAAATGGAGCCAAGGCCTTCTTATTCATTGTCATAAATTGTGACATATAATTCATACCAACCAAAATACTCTAATGTAACATAAGAAGTCCTCGCTATAAAAAAAGTCATTGACTAACATCTGGTGGATATTTAGAATTTATCATGCTTTTGGCAACTCTTTCACGGATTTGTATGAGGAAATTTTTTTGTAAATATATCTGTGGTGAGATGAGAGAAAATTTCAGTGAGGTAGTTGTTTTGTGTTCACATGAGGAAAAATGAAGATAAAATATATTTAATTATCTGAATGGATAACATTAATAATTGTTTTTTATTATGAAAGAAATATGTTTTATCTTCTATTCAAATTGGTGGATCTCAAGGGTATGTGTTTTGAATTTTTCTAGATTTGATATTGATGTAGGCATGTCTGTGATTACAAGTGATAAGTTTATGGAGAATAATGTATAAAACATTTTCATTATTTTTTGTGAGTGTTTTAATTATTTACGACATTCTAATTGAAAAATTTGATATAATTTACATCATTTTAGAATTTTTAGTGATTTTAGGGATAATTTGTGAAAACAAAATTAAGGAATTTTGGCAGTTTTCTATCACATTAGTATTTATTGAATAAATTTATACATTTTCATCCAAAAGGAATGAATTTTTTTAAACAACCTTTTTTCATGGGACTAAATATATTCTCATATTTATAGAGTTCATTCGAAATTCAATGGGATCAGAAAAAAATCAATTCAAGAAGTATTTAATGATGATAGAATGAACCCCTCCTCAGTTAATGAGGCATATATTGACCTATACACATCCAAATGTAGTGATTCATCTTGGAAATTAAATAATACATGATGAATCATGTTTAAATTAAATTAAATGGATTAATTAGGTCATTAAGAAGGCCATTGATCCTACCGAAGTAGAGAAAAATGGATTGCATCTTTGGCCAGAAAAGGTGTGACTAAGTAATTAAAGAATAAATTCTGTTATGAATTTACAAATTCATTAATATTTTTAGGCTCTATAGAGAATTAAAAATAGAAATTATTTTAATAAGAATAGTAGGTTATTTATATCTGTATTGGGGGAATAACAGGAGAAAACATCTTAATGATATATTCTAGAGGGGAAATGTTATGTTATTTATTTTTCCTCTTTTGTTCTTATTATATATGTATTATATTATTATTAACTCTTAATTTTAGTTACCCTTTACATGGAAGGATAAAATTATGATCCATTGGGTAAGGGGATGTTTTATCTTTTTAAAATCTTCTTTTCTTATTTTTATTGAATTATATTTATTTATTTCTTATGCGACATTGATTTCAATTTATAAATGATTTTTTTATTATCAAGCATGCTCGTATTTTTCTTTATATTTGGTTATTATTAATTACTTGGACAAGATAATTGTCTCCCTATAATTGAAAATGTCTTATATATGATGTAATAGAACGGGTCTCAGTGGTGAAGTACTTAGTGATCATCAGTACATGTGGGAGGGGAAATGGATATTATTGATTTTCTGGGATAAACAATAACTGGTTGGATATTTCCAAAGTCAATTAAGGGTATTCGCTGATACTCTATGAGATGTAAGAGTGATATATACCAATATAATATTATGGATATTTTTACTCTCACATCACCAATTGACCAAGAGAGTGAGGGGATGCGATCGTGAAATATCACATCAATGAAATTAGAGTCAGAGAATTGGATAAAATAAAACTACGATATTATTTCATTTGGAAAAAATAAATCCAAACAATTCAACCTTCTCATATAAGTAATTTCAATAAATGTATTTTTTTAATTATTTTAAATCATTTTATTAACATCCTTATTTAGTTTCATAACATTATTTTTTTCGATAACAAAAATTTCGAAATAATTAGTTTTGTCACAATCCATGATATGAATATTTCAAAAATTGAAAAATTAATTATTTGTTAAATAATTTTAAACATATATTAGTGACATTTATTTTCATTATCTATTATTATAAATGTATCTAATTCATTTACTTGTATTTTTTATAAATTATAGTAAGTCAACCATCATTTTATGACATTTCTAAAAAAATATTTTAATTTTTTATGAAATTCAAAATTAGTAATTTTTATAAGAATTTCCAAATTATAAATTACTATAAATGATACTAACTAGTGACACCTCATTTATGGACATTTTCTAGATACATTAGCATATCCCATATAATTAACCAATGTTTTAAAAAAAGGTTACTATTTTTATTGAAAATAATATGTATTATCTTTTCTTATGATAAAAAAAATTACACTGCTAGTGTACCAAATCACCTCCCACAATACCCACACCCCCTACTGTACACCCCAACCCCACTCACAACATCGCCCACTAGGGTTTAACCTCCTATGAAACCAACCCCAATGGCAGTGTCCCCCACTAGTGTCCCCCTCCCATAAACCCATCCGGAAACTTAGCATGACAAACCAGTATCAACACTCCCATACACCATACCAAGAACCCATACCCTGTTTAATATCTAATAGACCATCCCCACTCACATACCTCATACCCAACACCTATTCCATAACCCTTATCATAATGTCCCCCTTCTATAATATAGCCCTCTTGTTCTTGTATGATAGTGCACATGTATGCCCAAAGCATAAATTATTATTATACTGGGAGTCGATCATTCTATTGTCAATGTCATATGGAGGAACTGGATTATCATTTTCTAATTTTTAATATATAATTGAATTATAATATATTTGTCACATATGTGATTTTCTTTTTAAGTAATTTTCTATAATTTATGGTCTACCATTTTACAACTATGATTTCATTTGGGGTTTTTGATTAAAATATAAATATTGGGGTGGACAGTCCCTAGTGCATGGTTGGAGGATGGTTAGTGGTGACTATTCACTGTACCCAGGTAACAGTGTGACCAAGTGGTGTTTTTAGACAATGTCTTATCACATAGTTAGAGCACAGTTTGTAATCAATGTGGGCAAACAATGTGGCAAGATCTGGGTAGAAAATCATAATCATATAGCCACCACAATGTTTTAAAAACCATGTGAAAAAACAATGCAGCCTTTCCAAGTTAGTATAAATTTAAATTTTACCTTTATTCCTTCTTGGGATTAACCAAAAATCTACCCTTCTTCTTCCCCACTCTGTATTTGTTTCCCTATAAGACTCCATTCATCCATCTTTCTTCCTTGGAAATCAATTTTTGAGTTGTATTTGATGGTATACTTTTAAGATTCTTCAATTATGTGTTTTTATCCATTGATTCTACCTCTAATCTATGTTTTTCTTTCGTTTTTCTTAGGGATTATCTTCTCAAGGGTTTAGGGTTAAGATTTTGGGGTTTGATCATGATTTTTTGGTTTTAATATTCATATTCAGAGTTCAATTACTCTTCAATATTTTATGGTTAATGATTCTCACCTAATTATCATATTTTCTACAGATAAGGTAGTTGATTCCATTTTTAAACATTATTTTGACCAATTTTTCTCAATTTCTGGTGTATTTTATAGTGTTCTATGAATAATATGTGTGTACAAAAATAGTTTTTGAATGTGATTGATATGAATTAGGTTTGAATATGGTTTTTAGATAAAAAAAGGAGAATAATTCCTTATGTAAACCCTTGTTCTTTCACATGATAGAGCTTTATAAATTGTGAAATTGTATTAATAAATTGTGTAAGTGAAAAAAAATCATGTTCCAAAGAGGTTTTAGTTTTTTTCTTATATTTAAGAGGTATTAGGGTGTGTAGGGGATGACATATTATGTGTATTTTTTTTGTCTTGTGTATGTGGGTGTGGTGTGTCATGTAAAATGAAAAACATACTTGGTCATAATAGGAATCCTAGTTAAAATGATGGATAAAATTGGACTAGTGTTCTAGTGATATGGAGGTGGCTTCAGCCCAGTTTCACTTAATGGGATTGACAATGACAGCACTTATTACTAATGATGATTGGAGACCACTAGGCCATTTAGGCATCCCGTCTTAGTTTCATGGGAACAATAATTATATTATTTGTGGATTCTAGGACACATTTTATCGAGATTCATGGTAATTAGTGTCTAATTACATGTTACTTCCTAGAGGGGTTTTCCCGTCCCAAGTTCTATTTTTTTATATAAACAATCCTTTGGAATATGGTATGATTTGATGGCTATTTCAAATAAAAACATGTTTTCTTTTAAGTTGGATTACCATAGAAGTTAGCACACTAATTTTTTTCCTATATTTCATTATTAACAATTTCAAGTTACTTATATTATAATGTTTATAGCATGTAATCTGTTATTTGGTGGCAGCCTACTGGGCATTATCTCACACCATACATGAACCATTGGGTGTAAGTTTACAGGGTTATGATTGAAACATGTACTAGAAAGGTATTTTGAGGAGGTTGTTTAGGTTCCTATAGGTTCTCCATGGCACAATGTTGTGGACGTGCCATGGGGGCGATGCTCCACTTTCCACATGGTGGGTGTTTAAATTGTTTGTTTGTTTCATTTTGGATGTATCCATTTTTGGATATGTTTAATTTTAATAAACTATAATATCAAATTCAATTTGGCTTTTCTATTTAAGAAATTTTCAGTTTCAGTTTATTTTATTTTTGTTTAATTTATGTTTATAAAATCATGTAAACCATTGTCATGCGGTAACATTGATACCTAACCAGTTGTTCCCAGCCCATGGGGATCAAGAACATCATTTGATTCATTCCACATACCAGTTGGGCACTAGTTCAGATGATTAACCAGCTTGGTTTGTGGAAAAAGATATCAAATAATGTTTTCCCTATTGGGTTCTGTTATTTTTCATGATTTTGGATAGACTAGTGCAAGGATTTTCAGGGCTCCAAGTATTGGTTTTGATTATGTTTTCCAGCCCGCACTCCTCATTATAGACCTCGAGTCACAATGGGATGTTTGGAATTTTTTCTTGACTTCTCCTCTAGGCTGAACATGTTAGTTACAGAATGTATGTGAACATTGGTTTGGGGTGAAGTGGTTTGGTCATTGAGTATTCTTGAGAAGATGGATTTTTTATCCTTTATTGATATTTCTGAAAAAATTTAGATTAGTTGTATTAATGATTTTCTTTCTCATGGATATTTTTTAAAACATGAATCCAAGGAAAATACTCTTACAACACAGGTATAAAGATGGAGACTGCTCTCCCTCTCTAATTTATTATAGGTTGGTAGAACATGTTGTTCATGATATTCAGGCATTGGGATTGGGAATGAGTCCTTCTCTTCCTCCAATTAGGGAAGAGAAATTTAGTCCTATTATGGATAAATCCCAATAGTTTATCAAGAACAAACCTAGTTCATTTCATTATATCCCAACGAATCAGGAAGGGGAGGAGTGACTCGATATGATAGATCAAGTTTTTTTAATACTTGAAACTCAAAAGGAAGACATGGTGAAATTCTCCTTGTTTCTGCTAGAAGGTCCCAGTATAAGGTGTTGGGACTCAGTGATCCAAATGTGGAAGCATGAATAAATGAGATTGGAAGACTTCAAGGTGTTTTTAAATGAATATTATTTCCTAGTGGTCTTGTCCTTTGCCATATCCTATGAGTTTTTCTACCTTGTTTAGGGGGACCAGTCAAGGATGGTGTATGCAAAATTCTTTGTCGAGATAGTTCGAGACAGAATTGAAAAGGTTCATCATGATTTTATAGTGAAGATTGATTTCATATGAAATTTTTGTTCCTCATGGGCTATGATTATAATGGGAAAATATAATTCATTCAATAAAAAGGTATTTCAAGGTCTCAGGAACCCATCTTGTCCACAATTCCTATTAGTGGTTGATGTAGAAAAGTATTTCATGGTCTGGGATATAGAACTCATAGATGTAATAATTGGAATAGATTAGATGGTGCAGTTACATGGATATATTTAATATTATAGGTGGTGGGTAGGTTTCATGAAACCTAATAAAATCAAAAAAATTATTCTTGGGGAATGTGAAACATTTTCTGCTTGTGCTAGACCATCACTCAAGGAATTGGGAAACATTTTTTTCTGTTATAATCAATTGTGAAGTAGGATAATGACAATACTACTAATGTTGGATTACCTCATGTAGTAGATTTGTTCCTCAAGTAATTTCAAGATGAAAATTCAGGTTTACCCCTGAATTGGGATGTGGAGTTATCAATTAATTTGGTGATAGGGAAACTACCAATATCTCTTCCCTCGTATCATATAGAAAACCACCATGCTAATTGAATTAAATATATTGCTGGAAGGTTTGGAATCACATGGGTTAATTCTCCCGAGGGTCTCTCATTAGGCCACCCTAATAATGTTTGTGAAAAGTTTTTATGGATCTCTATGGTTGTGTATCAATTACGGGAATCTGAATAATGTAAACCTCATGAACATGGATAATTTTTCCATAATTGATGAAATGTGTGATAATATAATTGTGGAAAAGTGGTTTTCTATGATATAATTATGTTTAGGTTACCACAAAGTTGATGTCATATAGATGAATATACCAAAAACAGATTTCCCACGTAGGTATTACCACTTATAGTACTTTGTCAAACTTTTTGAATTGATGAATGCATCAATAGTTGTCAATGTAGTTATGAATATTGTTTTTTCACCACTATCTCATATCCTTTGTTGTGGTATTTAGTGATGAAATCTTAGTTTATTCTATATTTGGTGAAGAACCTAAGCATCATATGAGGATCATATAGAGAAAATTCTGGGACCATTGTCTCTATGAAATTTTTTCAAGGAGAACTTTTTTGGATGAGGGAAGTGGAGTTTAAAGACCATGTGATCTAGGAGAAAGTGGTATTATTGGGGACCAAGAAGATCAATGTACTTATTTAACGGTAGTAGTTGAATATAGTGTTTGAGATCAGAATATTTCTCGGTCTGGATGGATATTATAGGGAATTTTTTGTGATTTATCTAATCATGCTTTTTCAATTATAGTAGTCACGATGAAAGATGTGATGTTTTAACGGATCCCAGAATGTTAGGAATACATTGAAGAACTATAGCGGCGGTTGACTACCACACCCATGTTGATCTTTTATAATTGGGAAAGGGGTGCATGCTCTATTGTGATGTGTCGGGTATGGTACACATGTGTGTTCTTATACAAGATGATATGTGCTAGCATATGGTTCATACCAACTCCAACCACATGAAAATAACTACCAAACCCATGACTTGAAGTTATTAGTGGTGATGCATTCCTTGAATATGCAGTGTCGTTATCTTTTTGGGGAGACATTTGTTTTCTTTTAACATAATAAAACCATATCCTACTATTTCTCCCAAAAGTATTTGAACTTGAGGCAGCATTGTTTGATCGATCCTTAATAGGGGACGTATTTGATTATCTGTATAACCTAGGAAAATTTAATTTGGTGTCAAACACCTTAAGGTATTGAGGAACTCTAGTGATGAGTGAACAATTATGTGGATCTTTTCCCATATACACTTGAAGATCGTGTAAAATATTAGAGGTTTGTTTTTGGCTAGATTTAATTTGGATCCTCCACTTCAAGAGCTGATTTAGTAGAGAAACCTGGTGATGAGTTGTGCTTGAAATCTATGTAGTTCCCTTATGGTGAGGAGACATCTTTTTTTTGTCTCCCAAGGTAATCTTGTTATTTAAGAGATTTTGGGGGGGTACTGTCTTTGAGGAAGGTGGTGATGTAGGATAGCCAACAGTATCAATGTGTATTTCATCCAAGAGCTACCAAGATGTATTATGATGTTTTTTGGCAGTTCGAGTGGCCATGTATAAGGTGTAATATAGATGAATTCATATTGATGTGATCTACATGTCCGTAGGTAAAAAATAGAGCGTAAAGTACCCTCTTGTTTGGTTCCTCCTTTTCCCATTACTACCTAGATGTGTGATGATTTCACCCTAGATTTAATTATTTGATTTTCTCAAAAACAATGGGAAATAAAACAATTTTGGTGAAAATTGACTATGTGACCAAATCATCACTTTTTATTCTGATCAAAGACAAAGTAAAATTTTTGGTCCAGTTCTACATTATTGAAGTGGAAAGGAAATATGGTGTTCCATAAGAAATCCACTATAATACATCCCCCTATTATACCTATCAGATTTGGAAATTCCATCAAAAGTCATTGGGGTTTTAGATCAATATGATCATGTTATACCATCATCCAACGAATGGTCAAACAGAGTAGCCAAATCATATTCTAGATAACCTACATCATGAATGCATATTGGATCTCAAATGTATATGGGATAGCCATTTGGGATTAGTTATGTTTTCATATAATAACATATTCTAATATTCAATTTGGATGGCTCCTTTTGAGGAGATCTGTAATCATCAATATTTGTCTCCTCTGTGTTGGGATGAGTCTAGTGAGACCTCAATGATGTGACCGGGACATGTGAAATAGTTGTAAGAGAATGTCCTGTTGATTATGGAATTGTTATTTAAATATTAGATTACTCAGAAATATTACGTCAATAATAGGTTTACTGATAAAGATTTTTTTAGATTACTAGGTGTTATTGATTGTAGCTCCTCACATGGGTCATTGTCATTTCAGAAATCAACGGAAGCTAACATTGAGGTAGGTTGGTCCTTTGAGAATCACCATGAATATTGGAAATGGGGAATACATGATTTCTTTTCCTTATAAATTGTTGATAATTAATAAAGTGTTTGATATCTCTAAATTGATTATGTTTAATCTGGATATGACTCATGTGTTGAATTATGATGAATTAGAGTTAGAGACTGATTAATTAGTGTTTGAATGGACAATGCGGATAGTCGACTCCAAATATAAATTGCTTTGTAGGAAGTATATTAAATTGGACCACATAATTTTTCAGTATGGTGAGGATAAACATGAGACCTGGGAGTAGAAGACATCGGTTCAACAAGTGATCCTTTTTTTGTTTTTTGACACAACTTCATGTTGACATTCTGGGGCCAAAAATGTATTCATATATGAGAGAATAGTAACATCTATGATTTTCATTTGATGAATTTTTCATTCAATTTTTGTTTACCTTTTTCTTTAGATTTCATAGTCTTTTCTAGTAAAAAGAAAAAAAAGGTGGATATACCCTGGAACATGGTTAGCACATGGTTAGTAGTAATCATGCTCTTTTCCCTGGTAACCATGTGTGCATGTGGGGTTTTTTGGAAAGAGGCATATCACACAGTTAAAGCATGGTTTTTATGATATGTGGGATTATCGTGTGGCATGTCTTGGGTGGAGATTGGCAATTGTACAGTCACCACACGATTTTAAAAATGTTTCAAATGAATCAAGCATCCAATCCAGGTCATAAAAAATGTGGATTTTAACTTTTTTACCTTCTCGGGTATAACACGAAAACTACCCATTTTCATCCACACATGGCCTTTCTAGTCCAAGAATCCTCCATTCCCCACTATTTTTACCTTGGATGGCTATTTTTGACGTGGATTTTGTGGGATATTTTCTTGATTCTTAAATTATGTGAGTTTCTCCTATGTTTTCTCCCACCAATTAGGGGTTTTCATTGCAGTATCTTGGGTTTCCTCTTCTCCATTGGCTAGGGATATGATGTTGGGGTTCAATATAGATTATTTGTATTTAATATCCATGTTTTGGGTTGGATGATTCTTCTCTAATATGTGATTTATGTCTAGCAAAGGATTTTAGATTTTCTATACCCATGGTATGTGATTTTATGTTCCAAAATAATTTGATGAATTTTTGATACTTTCTTGATTTTTCTAGAGTGTTTTATTTTTAATATTTGTTATGTGAAAGATGTTTTTGAACGATTTTGATATGTATTTAGTTTGAATAAGGTTTTTATATAAAAAATGTGAATTCCTGATTTAAAAACATGTTTTTTCTCTTGACAGTGCTATATAATTCTTGAAATTTGTTAATGAAACAGTGTATGTGAAGTAGATCATGTTTGAAATTTTTTTTGGTGCGAGTCAGATTTTTATTATAGAATAGGGTGTGCAAGTGATGATATATTTTTTTTACATGGCATATGTATTTGGGTGTGTTGTGGTAGGTGAAATGTAAAATATACATGAGCAGAATGGAAAACCTAGGAAACTAGGTGGGATGAGTAGGATTAGTATGATAGTGATATAGAAGTGGGATCAATACTATTTCACTTATTGGGGATAACGATGAAAGCACTAACTAAATATTGATAGTGATTGGAGGCCACTAGGACATTGGGGTGTCGCCACATAATAAACCTTCCATTATAATGTTGATATTCATGGTTTCAAAGCAGTGTTTCTTCGTGTTACAAGGTAACTAGTGTCACATTTTTAGATACTGTTGATACAGTTTTCTAGAGACTATTGGTATTTGGTTATATCACACTAATGATTAGAATACAATATTTTTTGTTGGATATATAAAAGGATAACCGATTTTCTTTTATATTTTTTTCTTTAATAGTTGTTCCCATTTTTTTCATTCATTCAATATTGAAAAATGGATGTTATTTAAATTATAATGTTTATATCATGGAATATATTGTTGGGTGGAATCCTACTAGGCATTAAATCCCTGGTCCAATCTTACACCACTGGTAGTATGTAGTAAAGGTTATGTTTTACACAGGTAAGGGAAAGGTATTTGGAGAAGGTGGTTTGGTTTACTAGACATTCTCTGTGATTCAGTATTGTGGAGGTGGCTTAGGTAGATGCTCCTCTTGACACATGGTAATTTTTGGAATTGTTTTTTTGTTTCTTTTTGGTTGTTTCCCTCTATGGAATTTGTTTAATTATAATAAAAACAAATAAATATTTTTTATGGCATGTTTAGTTATGAAATTATAAGTTTTAGTTTATTTAATTGATGTATATATAATGATTATTAATTCTAGTAAATCATTCCCATTTTGTAAAATTGATACAAGGGTACTTGTTTCCAGCCTGTGTGAACGAGAATTCCCTTTGGGTCATTCCACTGATCAGGTCGAGCATCGGTTTGGATAACGGGACAACTAGGATTGGAAATATATATATATATATTAGTGTTTAAATAATTAATTTTATATATTAATATATATATTTATATTAATATATAATTGTTTATATTTTATATTTTATAAACATATATATGATTCTATTATACATATATTTTTATATTTTATATTACACATATATGGTTATTTTTTACCTTAATTTTTATGTTTATATTATATATATGTATGGATTTATATTAAATACATATATATGTTAATATGGTATATATATATATATAATATATATATATATGTTTATATTATATATATATATATATATTATGTTTATAATTATATAATTATATATGATTGTTTAAATATATATATATATATATGTCTGTTTATGTGTGTGTGTCAAAATATATATGTGTATGTATACATATATGTAATTATAATTATAATTATATATATATATATAATTAGTCACGTTTGAAAACAGTGGTAATAATGTCACTATAATAGTCACATTTCCTTAAAAACGTGAAAACTTTTAATTTATTATATTATATTATGTTATATATATATATAAAGAGATTTCAGTATTTAAAAATTAATAATATATATATATAATAATATATATGTATTTATATTTATATATTTAGTTTCTGTATTTTGTATTATAAATACAACTATATATATATGTTTATATTATTTTATATATGTTGGTGTATGTTTATGTTTTATGATTATATATATTATATATTATATATATATATTATTTTATTTTATTTTTATGTATATGTTGATATTATATTATATATATGTTCTTATCTTATACAGATATAGGTTTATATTATATATATGTGTGTTTGTCTATATATGTGTGTGTTTATATGTATATATTATATATTATATGTTTATACATATATGCTTGTGTAAAATTATATGTGTTTGTATACATACATACATTCATTCATTCATACATACATACATATAATATATATATATATATATATATATATATATATAATTAGCCACGTTTTAAAACATCGGTAAAAATATCAGTAAAATTGACTTGTTTTCCTAAGAACATCGCTAAATTCCAGTTTTTTAGTGAATGTTTATATTTTATATTAGATATATATATCTATGTTTGTGCGAGTGTCTATATTATATATGTTTGTGTGTGTGTGTTTATATAATTTTATGTTTATATTTTACGTTTTATGTTTTATGTTTATTTATATAAGTCTATATTATATAATATATATTTGGGAATGTGTGTTTATATATTGCATATATTTTTATATTTTATTTTTTTGTATATATATATATATATATATATCTTTTTGTCTATTTATATTATATATATATAAGTTTATATGTCTATATGTTTACATTTTAAATTAAATAAAATTATATATGTGTTTATATTTTGTGTTTAAATTTTATGTTTATATTATATATATATATATATGTTTATATATATGTTTATATATATTATATGTTTATATTTTATATATATCATACGTTTATACTAATATATATAAGCTTATATATATATATATTTATTTATATATCATAGTGTGTTTATATGTGTATGTGAGTCGTTGTGGGTATAAATATATATATATATATATATATATCTATATGTTTGTATAAATATATATATATATATATATACTTAGTCATGTTTTAAATCAATGATAAAAATATTACATAAATAGGACAATTTCCTAAAAAACATGAATAAATTTATAATATGTTTCTGCATATATATATTTGTGTGTGTGTGTTTATATATATATAAATATATAAATTATTATATATTTGTTTATATATATGTGTATCTGTTTAAGTATATTAATATATATATTTATATATTTATTTATTTATATTGATCGTGGAAAATAAGATATATAAATATATATTTTTACCAATGTTTTCCGGACACATTGCAAATATAACCATGTTTTTAAGGAAACTTCCCAAAATTATAATTTTTTATAGTGTGCCCTGAGTTTCTCAAATCTCACATATAATATTCTAGGCATCTTATTATGGAAATCATCACAATTCCTATCAGATTTTTTTTGATTCCTCGCTTTTCCAACTATTAACTAAAATTAATGAATATTGAGGATGGTAATACGTAAAATAATAAGCTTATAAATAAGGAAAACATGATCGTTGTTGTAATAACTTGTAAATTAAATACATATCCGAAATTATGAGCCTATTGGTATTAATATATGTTGTCCATGGAAATTTTCCTTCCAGGTTTTAAACATAACAATCTATTCAATTCCATTATAGTATTTCATACAGATCCTCTAAATTTCACATATCATATCACACAAGAGTGTCAAATTATCTGTGGGGTAAATAATCATTTTAATTAACCAATTACAGGTTGAGTTAATACCCAATGAACCCTTTTATGTTTATTACCCCATGTTACATATGTGTTAGAGCCACATCTACTTATTGGATCCAAAAATATAGGTAATTTCCTAGAAATCACTCACTCTATATTTCACCAAAATTTTAAAATATTTTCCTATTATTGGATTTATAAATTGGGATATCACTAAATTATTATAGATCTAATCCCCTAAATTAACTAAACTCTTTCTTTGATACTAACTATTGTGACAAATGTATTTTACATATATTTTTTACATTATATTTAACATAAATATATAATAAACAAAACTCTATAATGTCGATGCCTAATTTATTTGGAGGACTACGTTCATAATAAATCCACACGGTACTAAATGTACAATATATTTATTAATGTTCACATAATCTTCTCATAGATCCTTTGAACATATAAAACAATATAGGTTAGCCTGGGGAATAAATTAAAGTAATAGGTTATCTATAAATCCTGATTATGGTATAAATATGTAAAAGAATCATAACATATGAATCAAATGACATATAAGTATATGATAAGAGGAGAGGTATAGTAATGATCACATGGAGGCCTAAAGTAAGTATATGGGAAACATAAGATCAAGGCATCAGAGGAATAAGGTAGAAATATAGAACATAGTATGACAATAAGTCATGTAAAACCAAAAAGACAACATCACATGGTAGATAGAGTCCAATCGTTGATTAGGTTTAATCCATATTCTCAAGAATATCATCTCCTGAGAGAAAAAAATTAAAGAATTCATTTCCTATCTACCTAATATTATCCATAATTACTTGTACATGAACATACGTTCCCCATAAGGGAATTAAACATAGGGAATAATCATAATAAATACACATGGATAAAAATGGGCTATATAATCTTGCCACAAAACACTATAAAAGGTGATTTCATAAATTCTACAAACCAAATAAGGACTTAAATTTTTTGGATGTTTATATCTTAATAAATAATAAAATTTCAGAAATATGGCTTTCATTTGAAAAATGGTTATGAGAAAGGGTAGATAATGTGTTATATAAATCATTATTTTAAATGTTGATTTATGAAATGGGTTAAAGACATTTGAGGAAAGAAATAAAATAGTGGTTTCTTTAAAAAACATAGGTATGAAAGAATGGTTATACATAAAATATTTTTTTAATTAATTATATCATGAAAGAGATTAAATAAATAAAATTAATTTTACACAAAATTATTAATGGATGTAAAAGGTTCCCTGAAGGAGTATTGATTTTCATGAAGGCATTGGAAAATGAAATTAAGGCATGTGAAACAACATAAAATGATGGGATAATAAGAAAATTAATTTTATTAATAGAAATATATATACGATTTATAATATTTAAATGACATATAATAGAGATATTAATTGACATATGGAGTTAAAGCACGTAGCCCATTGGAAATAGGGTGTTTTAAAGAGATCCCATACCATACATCCATAATCATTATTCACATGAACTAAACATGGTGAATAATACAATTATCATAATTAATTACTTAATTTAGAATCTTTTAATTATATATATTATTAATTATAATTAAATTATTTTCTTTTAAAACCATTTCACTGAGATATAATGTTTTATTTCAATGTTTTGAGGTAGTTTTTTTGATAGATCCATGGTCGGATCACATATTGATAGTTCTTGAAGTTCTTTTTAAATGGAAACACAACTCCCAAAGTACAATGAAATTATTTCCATGACATTAAAAAAAATATCTATTATCCCAAATATCCATATTTATTTCACATAGTGATGATTCATTTAGTATAAATGTTATTATTATACAGTTACTTCATTTAGGTGGTTTTACAAACCATTCTATACTAGATTTTTTTTATTTAATTAATACATCATTTAACATGAAATAATCTATCATATACTTATTATAATTATATTTATCTGTTTTATTATTTTTATAACCAACCATTATGGTGTTGGATAAAAATGAAGTATGTTGTTCATGGGGGCGGTGAACCCACCCAAATATGTACAGAGTATTCATTTTCATAATGATATGTAAAGACAAGACTTTGGAAGATATATATTACATTTTAACCATAATATACAATTATTTTTTTATACATGAGTCAAAATTACATGTTTGATGGATTTTTATAGTTGATGTGGAGGATGAAAAATTGAAATGGTAGACTGAGGGTAGTGCCTTCTCCTTTGGATGTCTCCTATTACACATCCCCTTAAGGCATATTGGATTGGTCTTCTGATGAGAATAAATCTTATAGGGATGTGTAGGGGAGATGGGAAAAGAAATATTTAGGAATTTGGAAAGGTAATGATGTTATAATGTTTGTTGATAACGGTACATGAGGGGTGATGTACATAAGGGTAAGAGGGGTGTTTCTGAATATATTGTTCAGTAGTTTACTATTTCGAGATGATGAATTCCAATAATGATGATTATTAGGAATATATAATGTAATTATTACATGTTAGGTAAATAAAATGGTCACTTAAACCATAAACCACTCATTTATTCTTGTATATTTCTTTTTTTTAATTATCTTATTTTTCCATATTTCACTATTCACCATGGAATCAATTATTTTATAAAAATACCCAAAAAATATTCATAATTTTTTTAATATATATATTTACAAAATGAAAGTAATTTTATGAAAATTATTTTCTGTATATGATAAAAATAATTTATAAATAAAATCATAATTTATTCGAAAAATATTAATTGTAATATTATGATCAATTTACTAACGCTTAGAAAAATAAATTATTGTGTCAAAAAATATTATTATTTGGATGAAACATAATTTTTTTTAAAATTATTTAATGAAATGAAATTCTATTTCAAGTATTTATAATTTTTTTTAAAATGATAATAAAAGATATTTTTTTACAAAAATAAAATCACTTATTTAAACATTTTTAAATCAATTATTTTCTGGTATCATGATATAAATATTCCATATTAAAATTTTATAATATTACATAATTTTATTTTACACATACATAGGTGAGGATACTATTCTAATGGTCTTGTTACTATTCCTTATAGTCGTTTTACTATTTCAAGAGACAATTATTATTCCAACAATTTGTTTTTTCACGATAATAAAGGTTCCCTACATTTTCTAAATACCTCATTATTCATTCATTCTTAATTATTTTATATTTTCTATCAAGGTAATATATATTTTTTGTTTCAAAATTAATATTACATTACTAATATTTTATTTAATTTTTACATTATTATTTCTGAGTGTGATTATTCTCTAAAATCGAGAATATCCAATTTTTCATATTTTAAATATATTTTTTTCTATTTTTTATTCCATTGTAATATTTTAAATTCATTTTTCCTTATGTATTCTGTTAATATAATTATCAAATTTATATAATAACAAATTGGTTCTATTGTGTGGTGATGTTTCTCTATATAATACTAAATAATCAAATTTGACACAAGTATATGAGTAGAATTGACATTATATAGATAAAATTATATTGTTATTATAGTGAGGTTATCACAATACAATCAAAATGATTTAAAAAGTTATATTTAGTATAATATCTTGAAGTAAGGGATAATTTGAAATTAAGAAAAGGGTACTATGATAATTTATTTAGACGATGCGTATGTTTCCCTTCAAATTCCCGAGCATCACATTGGTGGAATACCAACTGTGATTGAAGATGAATAATGTAGACGAAATGATGATTATATGTTGATTTATAAAATATAAGATTTTTTAAAAATATTTTCACATACAGTTTAGGTGAATAAAAGATATACCATCTAGAGAACAAGTTTCTTGTTAGAAAACATTGATGTTTTAAATCCAACAATTGATTGAATTGATACGAATAACAGGTATAACCCGAAGAAATAAAATATATGCCTATATAATTAAATTCAATAGAATATTTTGAGTGACATCACATAAATATTTTGAATTCATAAACAGTATTAGAACGTTTAGTAGAATGTTTAGAGTGTGACATTCAATAAGGAAATGTCCATGATTCCAAAAAAAGTGTGTGAACTTATTGAAAAACACTGACATTGAGTGTTGTTGAGGTTTTTAGTGAGTCAAAACCTAATATCCACAAAAAATATCAATTTAATTTGACTAATGACTTGAATTGGTCTAGAGTTACAAAATTTTAAATCGCTCACCCTAAATTTTTCAAATTAAATCCAATTATAAGGGGTTATGTCATTAAATTAATTTAATTGATGACCCCGAGTATTTTCATTGAATAACTTCATTAAGATCATGTACAACATACAATGAAAGATATATTGGGTCGAAGGCACATGAGCCTCACCCAGTAGGTGAGGACTCCATATGTGTATCCAGGCGACCCGAGATCAAATCCATGAGGTGGCTAATTTATGGGGGTACTATAGAAGTAATGTAGCAGCACTGTAGCAAGTACTGTACATGGTACTATATTCGGAACTTTTTGAAACTATTGAAACTGAGAATATTTCCCAGTTTGGCCCTTCGGGCCACAAATGCCTTAGTGTAATTATGGCCTTCGGGCCACCTCATGGCCTTTCGGACACCTTAATAGCAAATTTAAAAAAGACAAACAACAAGGAACAAGATTCAGAAGAAGGAAATGAAAAGATCTTTCTCCATAGAAGATGCTAAATATATTAAAATAACAAGATGGTATGTCACCTACCATCGGGACAAGCCTATGCATGTACGGGAAAGCCTTGCCGAACAACAATGTGATGGTAGAGAGATGATTTTTCATGATGAAGATTTTAGGGAGGAGCATTTTCATGTAGCTAGTCTGAGTTGTATGTAATGTCGGAAGCCTACGTGCATTGAATTCCCCTACAGCTTATGGGCCATTTAGTAATTATGCCTACAAGCCTTCTAAGGGTTCCACATCGCCCCTTGAAAGGTGGATTATCAAAATTCAATAAAATATTAAGGTCGTAGGGCCATTGGAGGAGGAAGAAACACTGGGTTGAAGAAGGATATCCCCGGGATGATGAAATCATAGTTTATAGAATAGAATATATAAGTTCTATAATAATTACTTTTTTAAATTAATATATGGGATGAGATTTTTATTTTTTATTCTGATTGATTTGATGAAATTTCATATCTTACTACATATGAGAACCAATAAGATAATATTTTCAAGATACATAAGTGTGGGATTCTGTTTTGGGTAAAGGATAATACTTTCCCAAACAATTATAATTTATATTTGATTGTAGTGGAAAATTTGTCACTCTGATATCCCGAGCACAAAAAAATAGTAGTTATCATCATTGGAAACAATCCATGTAAAAATCCTCATTCATTATATTCATGTTTACTTAAATATATATTATTAATAATGATATTTTACATCATTGAATGAAGACATTTATAGGTTTTATAAATCACTTAAATGTTAAGGAAAATTGACAAACGAATCCACCAATTTACTCCTCGGTGATAGCCTATTCATGGGCATCATATATGGTATTTGAGTGATTTCCCTCTATTGGATATGTTTTCTGAATATTGATAATGTAAATTTATTTTTAAAAATGTGGTATTCCAATCATTGATGGAAAAAAATTATTAGATTAATGAATAATATGATACAATATTTCCTATGACTTGTAATGAAACTATTTATTCTAATATAATTGGGTTTCCACCCATAAAAAGGATACACAAATGAATTTCGAGAGAAATGAACCATAAATTTGATAGTAAGGCTCAAATTTCCATTCTCATGTCCTTTAAAAATAATGTAATACATTATGGTGATGCAACCTCAATCTTCTAAGGAAACATGGGAAATTCTAAAATGTATATTTATAGGTGATGTAAAAGTAGAATTATTTATACATAAAATAAATATTTGTTATTTTGAGGACATGAAGACAGATAATGAGGAAACCAAACATTATTATATTAAAAATAATTAATGAAATCATCTATAATATCATGCGATTTGGATATAGTATAATTTAATCAATAATTTTCAAAAAGTGTAATGAGAAATTTCATGGATTGATTTGATCCTGAAGACTCATCCTTGTAAAATATTTATGTTTTTTATCTATATGAACTTCAAAATATCCTAGTTTTATATGAAATGTGGAAGTCTCAAACACTTAAGAAAAATGAAAAGGTAATAATGGATATTGAATCTATTAATAAACTCACACAAAATACATCGGAAAAAGAACCATCCAATGATGTAGAGGATAAAAATATCATGGATTAGGAAAATAAGAGTATAATTCCACTTATTTCATAGAACATCAAAAAAAGGTATTGTTAAATACAATGGAACTTTTCCATTAAAATTATTTTAGTGATATAGAGTTGGGAACATTTCAATCAATTTCAATAAGAGTAAGGGAATTGATGATTAGAAAACTTTACAGTTGAAAAAATTTGTTATAATAAGTGGAATAATAAAATATTAGACAAAATTTTATGAAGGTAAAATTAATATTAAATCTATGAAAATGGAGTTTTTTATTATAAAACAAGAATAGGAAGATTCAAAATTCGTATCAATCAATGAAGATGTTACTGGGAATTTTACAAACATAATGGATAATATAAAACATGAGGAAAAATCATGTGTAAATGAAGAAGTAGGTGAAGCAAAATAAATGTTTTTTTAAAATTATCTTAATGAATATCATGGGAAATATTCTAATCTCAATAAGAAACTACACCTATTTAAAAATAGAGATTAGATTATTTAATATGAAGATTATTTTCTCAAAATGGAGAATGTATACATTGATGAATTAAATAACCTTAAGATAAAGAGGGTCTAAAAAGAAAAAAAGAGAAGAAAGATAATTGTGAGAATCTATATGTAATATAAGTTTAGTTGGTCAAGACAAAATCTAACTGTATTAAAGTTGAAACAACTTTGATGATGTAGAATTGTGATTTCAATAAAGAATCAAAAGTTAATCATGAATATTTACAAGATATTGAATATTATGGTAAAAATATCGGTGTATGTTTTTCTTAATAAATATAATGATAAATATAATTTCACTAATAAATTGGTTTTATCATCTAAAAATGAGAATGGGTGTATTTAGAAGAAAAGTGAAAGTTATTTTCTTAAACCAACAAAAGTCAGATACAACATCTAAAAGTAATATCCTCAATGTTATAAGCAAATGGAATTCATATCAAATGAAGAATCACCATCATAGTTATACAAAAATAACATCTATCAATCATTATGATAGATGTTCAATATATATTTACTCTACTATAGAAATTATGGGTAATAATATTATAATTTCACGAAAATAAATTTCTTTTCTAGGAAGATGTAATGAGTATAGGAGTAGAAATTCTGTAAAATTAGAAAATTAAAAATAAAATATTATGTGAAATAATTTTTGGAAGGAGTATTAATATGTTACGAATTCTTCAACAAAAATCATTTCGATAGTGTTGAATAAAACAATATAAGATACGATAAATATTTTCACTATGTGGAGGATTTAATAATAACCCTTCCAGGATTGGTTCTATACCCCTTAAGAAAAATGGTTATGGTAAAAAAAATACCAATGAAAATTACTTGACAGTTAATATCACCATTACAGCTATCCAGAAACTGAATCCCTAGATAATAGACAGTGAATTGTCTTATTATATGACAGGTGATATTAAATTTTTTAGAAACATCAATGAACATAATGGAGGAATATTATCCTTTAGAAATGAAAGTTATTTAAAATTAAAAGTATGTGAAATGACATCCAAAATGATATGATTTTAATTCCAATGGAATTTTTATTTATTGATGGGAATAAACATAACATACATAGTATAATCCATCTGGTGAGTATGGAAACAAAGATCCCTTCCATAGATATTTTTGTATTACCCATTTCTTTAACAATGGAATAATGGTTTATAATAGAGTATGAACTGAAAGAATACATATTTTGGATTGGATTTTAGAGAATCCTGTGTCACCCAACTGGGAATGAAAAATAATTGTTTTGATATAGAAGGATTTCTCATACGGTCCAATAAAACATTATAAAAATATAAAATAAATGAATATAAGAGTGTTTTACATTTTCTGATAATAGAAAAAAATTATTATATTTGGAGGTTATTAGCAAGGGGAGATGACTCAGTGATTACCTAAAAGGGGAGAAATTTAGTGCACCATACCTCTTGAAGTAAAAAAATATGATATATATGAATTTGTAACAAATTAATCCTCATGTGTGAACTATACTTTATCAATATTATTGATTAATTTACCTAGAAAACTAGAGTTAGGTTTATGTGATTTTAATGTAATGATATTGAAGATGTTATATGTTATATAAGGGATGATAAAACATGAACATTGTGAATATTTATAGATGATAAAAATGGATGATGTTATGTATTTCAAGTGTAATTATTTTGAATACTGCATTTCATGTAATTTAATTAATAATTATCTTTACACCCCAAAAAATGGGGTTTTATAATGGAAATATTTAATATTTCCATATATGAGAAAAATCATGATTTTTTAATATAAATTGCATAATTTCATTTAAATTGACGATATATGAATTAAAATGCACGTTCAAAATTGATTTTTACTAATTCTAGAATCAGATGGTTCCACCAATGAGATATGGTATGAGAAAAAACCTATGGCTAAATAATTTAATGTGTTTAAAATTCCTTGATTAATAATGATCAATAATCTAAACTTAATAATATTTTATAAACTTATGAAGAATGAATTTTCCAACATTATTCAAATAATGGGAGTATCAATATGTGCTAAAACAATGTTTTGAACAAAATATTGGAATCATGTTATGTTAAATTAATTAAAATATATATTAAGTGATAGGATTTAGTTAAATATAAATTCAAATAGCTAATATAATGAATTATAGAATCTTCTAGAATAACTGTTAATGATGAAAAAATTGATGAGATGAATTTCAAAAAAATTATATGATGAATCACGTGATGAATAAGGTTCTACTAAAAATAAAAGATAAAAGTTGAATACATTGCATAATTAGTTTGAACCAAGTAAAATCATCGGAATTTGTGATTCTCCTATCTATACAAGGAGAAATCTGGTAATGGAGAATCAAATGAAACTTATATCTCAAATAGAACCTCAGATAGAATCATAATTAGATGATCACAATAAGTGGTTATACTTCATGTATTATAAGATCAATAAAATTGAGATGAATGAATCCTATGAAAATATTTTGATACTAGAATGAAATAATATTATTGAAACTAAATAGGTGTTCATCAATACGTTGAATTAAAATGGGTAAATTTAAATAAATAAATAAATAATTCATTATAGGGAACATTTATAGATATAAGGGGTTTATTTTTAATGAAATTTATCCTCTATTTCAATAATTTATAGAATTAGAATGTTTTTGGTTATTTATTCTCATAAAAAATAAGTAGTTTATCATATTTATTTGAAACCAAAATTCAAGAATGTGGAATTTGAAGAAGAACAATATGTGGGTATTGAATAAATTTAAGTATTACTACTTTATAAAGATGGAGGTATATTTTTTATTCTCAAGAATGATTTATATATCTTGAATTAGGTCCATAATTTCAATTACACAAAATTTTATTGTTTCTGGAAGATATTTAACTTTTACAAAAGAATGCTTGATATATATTTATATGTAAATGAGGTAGGTCATTATACATTAATATTAATTTTGTATTCTGATTATATAATAATGAAATTTTACATTAGTAATTCTTAAAATTAGTTATAAAAAAATGAATGACAAATTTGAGATTCTGCATTATAAAAAGATGAAATTCTTTCTTAGGTGACCCATTATACAAAATGTAATTCATATATCACCTTTATAAAAAAATTATTAGTAATAATTAACAAATATTTTTGACATGTAAGATTAGAAATAAGATTATTATATTATCATTATTAGAGTAAAAGTAAATATGAATCCTATTAGGGTGTTAATCAACGATTTTTTGATGTTAATCAGGATTTAATTATATTTTACTATATCATGGATGGATATTGTATATATAATAACATTTCATTGTATTAATAAAAGAGAATTAAATGATTCATTTTTTATGGAAGCTAAAATAATTTTGAGGAATAATAATGGATGAAAATAATTTGGATTAATATAACAAATAAATTGATGAGTTAAACTTACTTGGGTACAAAGACATTGATTGGGTCAGTGATTTTGATATCCATAAAATAATATCTATAAAAATATTATTTATTTCAAGTAATACTATAAAGAAACCCATAGTGTCAATGAGTATACTATAATAAAAGTTGGTTTCTACAACCTGTTACTATACTCAAATGATTTTTATGAATGTTTAGTTGAAATACAAGAAACCAAATTATGAAAATTCATTAAAAAATATTCATCATAATCAATGTGAAATTATTTTTTCAAAAAACCCATTATAACACTCAAGATAAAAACATATTAACATAAATATTCTTTTAATCAAGGATAATATTTCTTCTGGAGAATAAAAAAATGGCCATATTACAATAAAGATCAAATTTTTATATATTTTCACTAAAGTTATGCTAAGGGTACTATTTATATCATTGCATCTAAAATATAAAGTTCATCTTTCCACTCTCACACAACAGATGTTATGTGATCTTCTACCACTATTCCATGGATTATATTATCAAAGGGGTAGAATAGAGAATATCATTATCATAATTAGTACTAAAAAAAGTTATTTAATATTATGATTTATGGTTGGAGTTCTTATAAAGAAGTGAAGAAAAATCAGGAGGATGAATTATGTGGGAGTATATCAAAATCACCTGGAATTAATTTTTTATCACATAGTGAAATAATTCTATCAAAATTATCTCCCTATATAGTAGTGTGATGTATGTAATTTTACCCTTGATGAATGATATGATTATGTGAAAATGAAAAATTATTTTGTTTTTAAATGAGTTTTGCTTCAAATAAATACAAAGGGTGATACTGAATTTCTTATACAATTATGAAGGTTTTTTATATGTTGTCAACTATATGGAAAATGATTTTTTATATTGAGAATTAATTTTTTAAGCAATTATATTTTATATTGAAGAATTTCATTTGTTCATGAAATGATAAGGGTTCAATTGAACTAACTAATTTAGAATATTATTTTCATTTTTTTGGGATTGTAGATGATTTTTCAAATTCCTCATAGAGATTTTTTAGAATAATGGTGATTGTATGTAGATCATATGATGGAATATAGATAAGATTTTCTTCTATGATATTTCAGAGCGTATGGGAAGATAATTTTTTTTGGAAAAAAAATCAAACATGTACTGTTTATTGAAAAAATTGAAAGGATTTAGAATATTCAGAAAAAGGAATTATACTATGAATTTTCTATGATCAATTAGATATCATCAGATGGATCCTCCCATGATGATGAAAATGGGTTACCCTTATATAGGTACATGAAACCCACTGGTATACTTACATATCAGTGGGGATACCTTTATAGTTATACTGGATATTTCATGTGGACTAGAAGTTAGTAGATTCATTATGTGTTTCTATATTTTATTGGTGATTTATCATGTCTAATGGGAAGTTGACTAAGAATCATGATGGTTCATGTAACATGTATACTAGAAATATACCTCTATAATTATGTGTTGTAGACCAGCTCTTAAGTACTTCTGATTATCTACCAACTATGTTAATAATGGGTTTTTATGTCTTGATTTTCGAATACCTTATATAAGAGAGGAGAGAGTGTGGGTCTTGTACTCATTCTGTATATCCCATAATTATTGTTTTTTCAAATAGTCTCCCATAGATATAAGAGTCTTCCAAGGCATGTAGATCTAGTTTTTCCATTATGTTTCGTTTTGTTTGAAGTACCCTCGGGGATTTTTTTAGTGATTAGGTTTTTTCTCTTCCTAGTTTTAGTGAACATAACATTATAGGAGGATATAATTGGGAAAAATCTTTATATAATGCATTTTTAAGCTTTTTGACTACACGAGCTGGAGAAATCCAGAAAAATTATTTTCTTGTAAAATATGATTCATCAGGATTATCCTCTAAGTCAAATTCATAAGGTTTTCTACTCAAATGTTTCTAAATTCCTAAATTTTGGTATCCAAGTAATTTTTTATCATTTTTTATGCTTGGTTATACTTAATTAATAGCATTTATGTGAATTTTCCACTTGGCTTGAATGTTATTTAATTTTAGTTGGTTTACTGTTATAGAAATTATGAATTTATAGGAACAAATATTTAATATTGATGTGTTTGAGAAAATATAATTTTACTTTTAAAGAATTTATCTAGAATATATTTTTATAAAAAATTAATATTAATCTCTTTTTGGTAAATTTCATTCATTAATGGTTAAATTTGAATGAGAGTGGTTGGATAAGATGGTTTTGGTCGTGGAAAAGATATAACATTCATGAAATGTTATTATCAATATTAGATTGAATAAAACTATTGTAAAGGTAATGAAATTGTGGGATGAGATATATTATAATATTACAAATATTAACAATGAGTTAATGATATGAATATTTTTTAAAATAACGTTGTCGAATTGAAGGCCTTATGATAATGATGTGAATGAATTCCAATATAATCATGAGTATGTGATGGTTACATTTAGAGATAATTTTTGGGATTTTTTATTCATTCCTCACTTCTAGAGTGTTGGGAATCCACGGTGAAATTAGTGATAAATTACCATTGTAATGGTGTTCAATGGTTTGATGAAATTGTAAAAATAAAATTAATTCAATATTTTAGGTGGAATAATGTACGTATATTGTCCCAAAATACTCTCATTTCTACTTGATCTGGATAGTTAGTCTATGGGAAAAACTATCAGATGAATAAATCCTCAATGGATAGGTTTTTGAGAAGAATTAATAATAAATTGACTGGTTCATATCCTAAATTTTGGATTTGTGGGAAAAAGGTACATATCAAGAAATATTTCATAAATCGAATAGATTGTTCCACATCCAGATAGAAAATCCTAGTTGTTACAATATATTGAAGGTACAACCTAACATTCAGAATGACACTTCCAAAATAGTCATGGTTTATTGATTAAGGGAAATTTTTTATTGAACTAGTGAGAAAGGATTTGTGGTATATTATGTACCAATAATAATATTAAGTGTACAACTATTCGAGAAATAATCTCTTCATATAGTAAGAAATTGTGAAGTGAACATTCAAAACAAAAGTTTAAGTGTCTTGAAACTAAAATATGTATGACATATTACAGGTTTTGAGATTAACCTCATATCAATAGGACATATTGATGAAGCAAGACTTGAAATGTATTTTTCATATTTATTTTGGAATGTTAGTAATGGTTCCATTGAGATTACTCACAGAGTTAAAAATAGTACCTTTTATCTTAATGTATAGATTGATGAATGTGTAGCTATCAAAAAACATTAATTGTTGGTTTGGAAATGTGGGATTTTTGATTTTGAAACCATAGTGAAATAAAATTAATGAGATATTGGTGATGATCCTACTAAAACTCAATCGCAAAAATATGGAATATATCATAGTTTTATTTTTTGAAATTGAAAGAGATTTTCCTTAGACATGGATAGAAGAAAAATAAGGAATAAATAGTCATAGCTTGTTTTTTATAATGTGTTAGGACTATACCATATGCACATATAAGAAGTATCACCATACATTGTAACATTTATTTATGATGTAACTCATATGTTATAGGTTTTCTTCCTGATTAATAAATATGATGTGTTTCATGAATTTATTCTTTTGTATGTTATGGTTGAGTAATAGTGTGAAATAATTTTGAAATGTCTTAAGATAGATAGTGGTGGGGAATACACTAGAATATTTTTATAAAATTAATTATAATAAGGGTACGGGTCACGAGAGTACTTTTCAAGATACTACAAATCGAATGGAATCACTAATTGAATGAAGTAGAAACTTATAGTGAAAACATAGTGTATGAGGCTTCACATGGAAATGACATTTCTAATTTAGGTAAAGACCTTAAATACAAAAAATTATAGGGTGAACATAATTCTAGATTCAAATTTGGTATGGTGACTTCTAGAAGAAATTCTGTCCTATTATAGAATAATGTTCAAACATCTCAATATCCTTTTAACTGTAACAAATGTTTATATTGATTCAATAGAGATATATAATTTGGAGGTGAAATCCATTGTGTTTTTTATAGTTAGGTATGATGATGGGAACTTTTGATATCAACTATGGGATTATAAAAATAAATAAATCTTCCAAATCCATGTGTAACACCACAATCTTCCATGGTATGATTCTCTTTGAATAATACAATAGTGTGTGTTATACGCAATTTCGAGTTATAACCCACAACAACCAATCAAACTAGAATTTATTAATAGTAGTACCCAATTTTTTAAAATTTATAGATTTTATCATTCAAAATGGACTTCATTTTTTGATTTGGAATATCGAAATTAGCATAGTGTGAATTTTTGGTATTTTTTTGACAACATCCAATTTTTGATTAATAGTGATAAATATTTTATTTTAATTAAAAAAATTTTTTTAATCAAAATATTTAATAGTGATCAATTATGAATTTTAGTGGTTTAAAAGTATAATTAAATTATATTTTTACTATTTAATACAATTTTGGTCGTTGGACATAATTCCACATTTAAACTAGACATAACCAAATGTCAATCTTTTGATAGTTATTATTTCTTAAAAACACGCTTATTGTTTTAACAATGAGAATTAACTTTAAATTAATTTCTACCACTTCAGTGTTTTGAATTTAGAAAAAAAGATTCCATATTGAGAATCAAGAGGTCCAAATTGTTTATGTTGATAACTTTTATTTTTAGTAATTTTGAAAAATTACTTTGATAAATATTTTATTTACCATGGTTAAAGGGTAAATCCAGTAAATAAGGGTAAAAAATAATATTATAATAATATTAAATTACCCTAACACATGTTGTTACCTTATTGGATGATATATTTCCGAAAATGGGAATATTTGGGTCAATTTTGGGACACCATAGAGCTACATGTATGTAATACTGAAACTTTATATTAATTAAGTTAAAATAAATACAAAAATGACAAAAACATATATCTTTTAGTAAAACTATTTTTACATAGAGTTATACATGTTATCTCTTTCGCTAAAAATATCAATTAGAAAGCTTAAACGATTTCATAAATAATATTATTTTATTTATGATTTTTAGACATAATAATTATGTTTATTTTTGACACAATGATGATGCCTTGTTTTCTTTATTAATGAAAGAATCAAATAAATGGTATTATAAATGATAGGATAAATATAATTTGAATATTTTGATGCCATCCACATATTTTATAGGTTACTATGGGATATTAGTATTTATTAAATAAATTTCGTTTTATTTAATAATGTTGTTATGAATTTAACCAAAATCAATTATTAAATAGAGTCTAAATTGAGATAAAAGTGTATTTCTAACAATTATTATATTATTAATTGATATAATATTCCAAAAAATCTAAGGATCATCCAAAGGACTAATATGATGATAGGTGTGTCATTAATGAATCACTTGGGGTTCGATTGGTAGTTTATAGTAAGTTTATTAACCACGTAAAATAAAAAAACATAGAGACATGGTAAATGTCAAAATAATTAACTAATAGTTAAATCTAGAAGATTTGGTTAATATAGTGACCCAAACCTATATAAATATATTGGTTGAGTGTATTCATACCCATCCCCAGCTTATCTTCTAAATAAATCAGTATGTAACCATTATAAAAGGAATTTGAATTTATTATAAAATAATATTTTAAGTTATTCCTAAGGTGACCCTCACACATCTTATAAAAGAGCCCTCCCCCTTCTCTCAAATTCATACCGTCAAAGCCTTTTGGTTCAGCCAAAACCAACCCAAATATCCTCTCAACATCCCTCACTTTATCCTAGAGGCCTTCCTTTAGTCATAAAGCCTACCTAAGAAGCCCTTTATATCAAATCAAGTGGAAGAACCCAAAGAAGAGTTAAATATTTCATCACCTCTTTCACGTTCCTTTCTGCTTTCACTTCCTCTTTCATTGTTGTTTCCATTTTAAAATAATAACTCCAGTATATTCTATATACTGTGATATTACTATAAATATGGTACAACCATATTCATTATTCTATCTATCTCTTGATTGACATGTCACCATACGTGCATATGTACTGCTTACCGTCTCCACGTCGTGGTGTAATTGTTATTAAATACATTATTATTTGGATGAGTATAATAATGATGTGTAATTGATAGAAATAATAAAAATAACATGATAATGATTCTGTATATATGATACAATATTAAATTATTTATTATTTTAATATCAAAATAATGATATTGTCGCTCGTGCGTATGTATGGATTATCGTCCCCACGAACACGATGAGATTCATTCCCCATCATATACACTCAATAATAATTTTTATTTGATGATTAAAAATAATTTCTAAAGACTTAATATAATTCTAGATATGAATAATATAAATCCCATCTATAACAAATATGACTCACATTACAATGAATATAAAGGAAAATGAATCTGTTAACACTTGAAATGACTATAAGAATAAGATATTATACTCAAAGAAATATCAACAGATCATATATGATATCATATTAATTTATATTCTTCTTGTATAATATAATAAATAATTATTTCAACATTTTATAAAAGTATAACTTACCTTCATCCAAAGAATAGTACCATGTAAGAGTGTATTTCACAATCTCTTCATTATCTGAGGTTCTTTATATGTAATTATATACTGGGACCTCTTTATCATCCACATCCATGTTTCATAAATATTTATTTCAAAACATTATTACTATTTTATAAAATATCGGTTAAATTAATTTATACCCTTGTTTGACTTTTTATATGATGTTTATAAAGTAATATTTCCTTCGTTTTCCAAACAAGGTCCTTTTTAACCTTTTCGATAAAATTATGTTAAGAATCTTTTTTTAACATTTACGGTGAGTGAAGCTGTATTACGTCATTATAACATCGTCAAATCATCCCTTACATGATTATAAGAATATTTTTAAAATAATAGTTTTCTTTATAATTATGTGAATCTTAAATGATTTCAAAATAGAAACAGATATTTCTCTAAAAAATGTTTTTGATTTCATTTATGTCAGCATCATTTGATGGGTTTTAAGATTATTTAATGTTGATTTATTATGATACAAAACATCAATGTTTTTTGATGTTTTTGTGATTTGTTTGACTATGGATGAGCTTTTTGTATACCATTCATGATTTATGGTTAAATTTTTACCATTTCGTATTCTATTTTTAATACGAATGTTTATGTTATATTTCAACCTTTTCATATGAGGAATGTATTGGACTTAGTTTGTGATAGTTGGAGCCCTTTATAGCTTCTCGATGTGTCGGTATTCTCATGAGACAACTAGAATTGGAATTATCCATGGCCTTTTCCAATTTGATATACGGTTTTTGACAAGGCCTTAATCATTTTTAGACATCTTGGCCGAGGCCTTGAAAAAATGTTTCAGAATTTTTTCCATTATATATTCCCTCATTATGAAAATAATATTGATGGATCATGTGGTCATTAGACTAGTAGAATACCCAAGATTTTGTTTTATTATGGAATTATTTACTCAACTCATATTCCTTCCATAAAAGTAATCATGATTAATATTGGTAATGGCACGTGGTTTGAATTATTCACCATTCTTAATATTTATGTTATCTTCTCCTGTATTGCTTACCCCTACTGAGTGTTTTATCTCACCCCTTTCTATGTTTTATTTTTCATAAGATTCGAAGAAGTGTATTATGTGTGTTAAGAAGGATTAATCTAAAGGGAACAATGGTGTAATCAAAGGATTATTTATGTTGTGTTGTCTATTAAAAAATATAATGTAATGTTCATGTATGTAATATATATTCCAAGACTGCTAAAATTATTGGTTTTTTAGGAGTTTATTCCTTGACATCATGCCAATGTATTAACATAATTCACCAACTCTGGGAACTGGTGTCAGGGCATTACAGTTGGTATCAGAGTATGTTTTGTACAATCCAAGGAAACGAGATTTAGATAAATTCTGATTAGAGCACATAGCCCTAAGATAGACTTTGAGGATTAGTATAGAAGAACTTCCTGGATTTTAGAATTGTAGATATTTTGTGAGTTTTACAAGAAATAAATCCCTGTCTGGATACAAGCAAGTATAGGAGGCTCTGGAACAGATGTAACTAGGTGTAAAACAAAAAAATACCGCATCAAGCTAGTCTCAAACTGCAAGTGGTGCATGACAATAGGCCTTGATGCACTCTTGGTTTCGACACTCCAGGGGGGATATTATTTGAATAATAATCATTTTTATAAACCATTATGAAGGGATTGTGGGTATGTACTTCCTCAAATAAAATATTTTTATGATTATGGACTGTATCCATAAACTATTCAATTTACATTAGGAATTTTACAAGTTTGGAATTATGTATTTCGATTCATAAACCCATCTGGTTTATGACATTGTATATAAATTACACCTAGTGGAAGGAATGGAAATCATATCAATGAACGTACTCCATGTACGGATTTCCCTCCTACTCAAGACAAATATAGTAGAGCTGGTGATACAACTGGTGCTGATAAAATTATCACCAAACTGGGACAACTCACTCTGGTAATGAATAATAACCTTAATCATATAGAGCACACTGATCCACAACACAGAGGATAAATGTTATATCGCTTCATGAGCAAAAATCCACCAAAATTCAATGGGAATAAAAATCCATTTGTATCTGAGTAGTGGATATGCTTCCTTGAAAAAATATTTTAGGCTTTCAGAAGTAGAGAATGTGAAAAAGTTGTCATGGCAGTTTATCGCCTCGCTGGAGATGACGATCATTGGTGGTAATTGATTCATAACATAATGTATGATGAAGAAGTATCAACTATGGAATAGAGGGTGTTTAATGATATTTTCTTAGAAAGATTCTTACCTCATGACCGTCAAGCGGATATGGAATGAAAATTTCTCAGTCTGAGACAAAAGGAGTATGAGAATGTTGAAAATGATGAGGCTAACATTACAAGGATAGAAAGGCATGCTACATATTATATTCGTATCCTAAGAAGTAATAATGATAGTTTCTATAACGAGTTAAAACCATCTCTCCATCAAGCTATAGTATCACAATCCGTCTCATCGTACGTAGATATTGTCTCATGTGCTATCAAGACAAAAAAAAGAAATCTCTAAATCTTATGACAATAAACTAATGAAATAAAAGAAGAGATTGGTGGACCATGAGATAGGTAATGGAAAAAATGGAATGTATGATTTTACATTATGTGATAATTGAGGGAAGAAACACCTTCGTACATGCCTGAATGGAATGGGAGTCTATTACAAGTGTGGTGAAAATGGCCACTCTGAAAGGCCCGAAGCCATTTTTTTTATTATAGACAATCCCCCTTTTAAGGTTTGATGGAGAACCCATACATGACCCATAGGCCCAAGGCACAAGGCCTGACATGACCCACAATACATGACCTGAAGGCCCATAGGCATACCATGCCCGTACATGACCCATAGGCCCAGCCCACTAGAACTTCCCCTCCCCAGCATCCATCATCATTGATCGCCTTAGCTACCCACCTTGCATTGCTGATCGGCTAGCATTGCCCTGTACAAAGATGCACGGTGACCGGTCCTGATGGCAACTGCTATACCCTCTCATTCTTCCAATCCGGTTAGTTCTGTATCTAGTGGCTACTACTCCTACTTCTCTGATCCTATTCTGGGGCATGTTTTGTGTTAACTAGGCTAATCCATGGTCTACATGACCCAATGGCCCTATGGACTGATGTCCTTTTATGACATGAAGGCCTTGGAGACCCGTAGGCCCAAACTGGTGGCCCGAAGGCCAAAATCGGGTGAATAGTTCCGGCTGCTATAGTGCCAAACAGTAACTGCTACAGTGCCTGCTGCAGTACTACTACAGTACCCCGAAAATTTTCCTCTACCCAGTTTTGAACCCGAGTCTCTTGTATTCCAAGAAGGAGCCCATACCACTCGGGTATGGGCTCATTGGTGTGAAAAAGGCCACGAAGCTCATGATTTCAAAGGAAATAATGTTGCTGTCAATATTGAATTCTCTAATTGTAGGGAAATGGGGAATTATGAAAATTACTATCCTAAAATCCAAGAAAACATACCTCATAAAAGGACAAGGGAGAAATTCTAAGATTATGTTGTTACTAAAATTGATGTTGAATAATTATTGTATTTGTGTTTTTATATTCAAGAACCATATTATGGTTAGAAGAATAATGTGATATATATAATGATTGTAATGTGGTACTTGTTGTTTTCATTAAGGTTTTAATAAGACTAAGGTAATCATATTTCCAGTATGTGACAATAAGAGAAAATTTACTTTTTTGGGGGAATCTGACGTTAAGATTGATTTTGGAATTTAGAAACATTTTACAGAGAGTCTGGATAGAAGAATTTTGGATAACTATAACGTTTTTAATGGATTTAGTTGAACTTTGGATAGTAATGTTTATGGATAAAACATTTCTTATGATAATTTTTCGAATATTATAATATTATATTCTTGGAAAAAGGAAAACCTACAGGTCTGGTGATAACACATCACATTAGAAAAATCTGTAGGAATCGAACCCACAATCATATTGTGACAAGCCTTTATTACCTACCACGAGCCTATAGGAATTCCCTGGTTGTTAAAATATAATATTCATCATTTAAATTGTATATTTTTATATTTTTATCCCTATACTATTAGGATAAATAGAGTATTTTTGAGTTCTATTAGGTTTTGGAGTGAAAGAAGAGTTTTTGGTAGAAATTTATTAATATATAAAACTCTAATTATAAATTAAGTATATCTCATTATGATCTTAGCCAATCTAATAAATAAATTCTTCAACATTATGAAAAGGAACATAGAACAAAAACGTTGTCCATTTAATTTTCCTATGGGGTAATCAAAGACCTTTCAACCCATAACAATTTCATGGCTTTCAGATCGTTAACATTCTCGTAATAATATTCTCGATAAATCTCCATCATAACATGATGTTGATTTTTCTCTTCCATAACTATGTTTTACTACATGGAACCCTAGTATGTGTTATTTTTGGTAACCCAAATACATACAATTATTTATTTTAAAATACAGGCCTCATTAATCCATTTTTCGATGTGGGATTGCAACTAAGATATGTTGAAATTTCTTCCCCATGATTCCAAAACTGAGTATAAATTGCGAGGACAAAATATATTAAAGTAGGGGATAATGAAACACCCCAAATATCCACGGTACGATTCTCTTTAAATAATACAATAGCATGGGTTATACACAACTTCGAGTTCTAACACACAATAACCAATCAAACAAGAGGTTATGAATAGTAGTACCCGCTTTTTTAAATATATTATCGTTCAAAATGGCTTCCATATTTGGATTTTGAATATCAAAATTATCATAAGGTGAATTTTGGGTATTTTTGGGAAAACATCCAATTTGTGATGAATAGTGAAAATTACTAAATTTTAATTTAAAAAAATGTAATCGAAATAATTAATAGTGATAAATATTGAATTTTTGTGGTTTTTAAAGTATAATTAGATTATATTTTTACCATTTAATCCAATTTTCTCCATTGGACATAATTTCACATTTAAACTGGACATAATCAAGTGACATTCTTTTGAAAGTTATTATTTTTTAAAAACACGCTTTTTTGTTTTGACAATGGGAGTATTATTAATTTAATTTTAACCACTTTTCTGTTTTGAATTCAGAAAAATGGATTCCATATTAAGAATTAGGAGGTCCAAATTATGTAAATAGGTAAATTTTATTTTTAGTCATTTTGAATAATTATTTCGGTGAATATTTTTTTACAATGGTTAAATGGTAAATCCGGTAAATAAGGGTTAAAATAATATTATAATAAAATTAAATTACCCTAACACGTGTACTAACCTTATTGGATGATATATCTCCGACCATGAGAATCTTTCGGTCCATTTTGGGACCCCATTGAGCCACTTGTAAATGACAATGACACATTATATTAATTAACCTAATGTAAATACATAAATGACATAAGCATATATCTTTTAGTAAAAAAAAATTTTACATAGAGTTATACATGTTATCTATTCGACTATAAATATTTATTTGAATGAAAATAAAATATTTCCAACATAATGGGAATTTTTTATAATTTTTAGACATTGAATAATGAAATTAATTTATGACAAAATGATGATGTTGTGTTTTCCAAATTAATGAAAGAATAAAATAAATGGTATTATAAATGTTAAAATAAATATAATTTGAATATTTTGATGCCATACACGAATTTTCTAGGTTACTATGGCATGTTAGTATTTATTAAATAAATTTAGTTTTAATTCATAACGTTTTAATGACTTTAACCAAAATAAATTTTTAAATAGTGTCTAAATTGACATAAAGGTGTTTTTAAAACAATTATTATATTAATAATTGATATAAAATTTAAAAAAATATATGGTTTAGAAAAATGACTTATATAATGATATGTATGTCATTAATTAATAACATGTGGTTCTCTTGGTAATTTATAGTAAGCTTATCAAAAAAATTAATATAAAAATACAAATAGACATGGTAAATTTCAAACTAATTATCAAAGAGTTAAATCTAATACATAAGGATAATATAGTGTCCCAAACCTATATCAAACCTAATGGTTGAGTGGATTTTAAACCATCCCCACATTATCAGCGAAATAAATCAGTTTGACCCATTATAAACCAAATATGAATTTATTATAAAATAATATTTTATGTTTTTACTAACATTACCCTCACCCCTCTTATAAAAGGGAACTCACCCTTCTCTAAAATTCATAACATCAAATCATTTTGGTTTGGAAAAAAACTACCACAATATCATCTCAGCTTCATTAAATTCATCCTAGAGGCCTTAATTTAGTCATAAATCCTACCTAAGAAGCTCTTTTGATCAAATCAAAAGGAAGACCCCAAAGAAGAGGTAAATATTTAATCACCTCTTTCAAGTTCCGTTCTTCTTTAAATTCCACATTCTTTGTCATTTAAATTATAAAATAAAAACTCCAGTATCTTCAATATACTGTGATATTACTATAAATATGGTACAACCATATTCATTATTCTATCCATCCTTTTAATGACATGTCACAATACATTCGTACATACGGCTTACCGTCTCCACGTCGTGGTGTATTTGTTATTCAATACATTATTATTGGGATGGTTATAATAATGATATGTAATTGAAGTAAATAATAAATATAACACGATAATGATTCTATATATATGATACACAATTCAATTATATATTATTTTAATATCAAAATAATGATATTGTCCCTCGTGCGTACGTACGTATTACCGTCTCCACGAACGCAATGAGATTTTAACCCCATCATATCCATTCAAGACTAATTTTCATTTGATGGATAAAATGGATGTTTACCGACATAATATCATTCTGTATATAAATAATATACACCCCATACATAAACAAATATGACTCACATAACAATGAATATAAAAGAAACCAAATCCGTTAACACCTGAAATGACGGTAATACAAAGATATTATTATCAAAGCGATATCAAAAGATCATATATGATATCATATTAATGTATATGATTCTTGTATAATTTATTAACAATTATTTCACAATTATACATGAGGTTAACCTACCCAAGACCAAGGAAAAGTACAAAGTAAGAGTTTATTTCACAATCTCATCATTATCCGAGGTTGTTTATACATAGTAATCTACTGGGAACTATTTATCATCCACATCCATGTTTCTTAAAAATGTATTTCAAAAAAATATAACTATAATATAGAATATGGGTTAAAGTACTTTATAACCTAGTTTTAATTTTTATAAGATGGTTATAAAAAATATTTCCGTCGTTTTCCAAACAAGGTCCTTTTTAACCTTTTCGAAAAAATTAAGGTAATATTGTTTTTTTAAACTTATACGACGGGTGACTCAATATTATGTCGGTATAACATTGTCGAAGCATTCCTCAAAATATTAAAATAATATTTTCAAAATGAACTTTTTCTTTATAATGAGGGGACTCTTAAATGATTTCAAAATATAACGAGATATTTCTCTAAAAAGGGTTTTAATTTCTTCTTTGTCAACATCCTTTGATGGATGTTAAGTTTATTTGAAGTTGATTTATTATGACAATAAACATCCATATTGTATTGAAGGTTTTGTGATATTTTTTACTATAGATGTGCTATTTGTAATCCATTCATGGTTTATGGTTAAAGTATTTTCATTTTGTATACTAGTTTTAATACCAATGTTTATGTAATATTTCTACCTTTTAATATGAGGAATGTATTGGACTTAGTATGTGATGGGAAAAGCCCACTATAGATCTTATTGATTCATCAGTATGTCTCATGAGACAACTAGACATGGAAATGGCCATGCCTTTCCCCAATTTGATATATGGTTTTGGACGAGGCATTAATCATTTTTAGACGTCTTGTCCAAGGCCTTGACAAAATGTTTTACAATGTCCGACATTATACATTCCCTCATTATGATAATAATATTGATGGTTCATGTGGTCATTCGACTAGTAGAATACCCTCAATTTTGTTTTATTATGGAATTATTTACATAGCTCATATTCCTTCCATAAATGTATTCATGTTAATTATTGGTAAAGGAATGTGTTTTCAATTATTCATCATGCTTAATATTTATGTTATCTCCCGCTGTATTGCTAACCCTTACTCAGGGTTTGACCTCACCCATTTCATTGTTTTGTTTTTCCTAGGATTCCATGAATTGTATGATGATTGTTACGCATGGTTAAGCTAATGGGAACAATGGAATTCTCATAGGATTATTTATGTTGTGTTGTATGATAGAAAGTGTAATGTAACGTTCATGTATGTAATCTATTTTCCAATACTGGTAAATTGGTTTGTCCTTTGGGACTTGATTACTTGAGATCATGCCATTTTATTAAAATAATGCATCGAATTTGGGTACCTGGGTCGGAGGTAGTTACAACCAAGGCATTGTTTTTTAATTAATAACTGTTATGGAAAGATCGAAACCATGATAATAATGATGTTGCGAAAAAAATAAATTATCAAATTTTAGGGTGATAAGACTAGAGTTATTAGAAAAATAATCAATATAGTTGTTTATTAGAAACATTAGAGGCTAGAACTATAATAGTTAAGGTAAACAATATAGGTATATTAGACAAAGTATTACCATATGTTGAATTTTCTAATATAAAATTAGTATATAGAGAAAAATAGGGTAATCCATTACTAAAAAATAATGATAACATATAAAATGGGTTAGACATATGAATCTAGGTTAATGATGAGATTAACCAATCATACAGTGAAAACATTTTTAGAAGTTTATGGATAATGATAAATCCTTACTTCTAACATTCATAGGTGAACTATAGGGTATAAAGGAAGTCTCTACTCTTAGAGACTCAAAATAGTGGGAGTCAGCCATGTAAGATGAACTAAGATCCTTAAATATCAACTACATAATGGATCTTGGTAAACATCAAGAATGAAAGTGGGATATAGAGAAATAAATGTATGTTTTTATTTAAATGATTAATCTATGGGAATTTTGCGATACAATTCAATGATGGTTGTGAATTTTCTTTATAAAAATGTAAATAGTTGAATTTTCTAAAGTATTCTCAATGATGGTTAAGAACACATCCATTAAGATTGTGCTTATAATTTTTGTGGTTTTGATGATATACCCATGGAGAAAATGAATGTAAAATATAATATTTTATCACGGTGATTTGGATGGAATAAATTTTCATCGTTCTACCATAGGGTGATGAAGTTTATCAAAATGAGGATTTAGTTTCTAAGTTGAAACAAAGACATTATGGTCTTGAATAAATCTCCATGAATGTGGAATAGGATGTTCACCCCTTGAATATTTGAATAAATTATTACACAGTGTGAGTTAGATCACATTTATTACAAAAAAACAATGTGAAGAGGGAGCATATCCCATGCATTTGTTGTATATGGATAATAAATTGATTATTGGTATATATTTTAATTGGGATGAGGCAAAAAAAGAGGAATATGTTGAGAAGGGTGTAAAGATATAATCTTGGAATAGTTACAATTTTCTTGTGGACAAGAATTGTGATGGATTGGAATGTTGTTTTATTGGTTTTATACTACAAGGAATACATTATGAAAGTAATTGAAAGAATACTAATGACTATTTATAAATTATTATAAATGCCACTTGCCAGAAAATTAAAACAAACTGGATCTCAAACAACATCAATAGATAGAAAAATTCATGATATAGAGAAGGATCATTATGCTTCCTTTTAGAAGACTGAAGTATGAAATTGTTTTTAATCGACTAGATATTAATTTTTTAATGTTAGTTATTAGCCATTTCATATAAAATCCAATAAGGAAACATTAGGAAGTAATGAAATTGATTATATAGTACATAAAAGGTTATGAGGTTTAAGATTTACATTTAGGTAATAATGATTAATTAAAAGTATTTTAAGATGAAAATCTCAGTGCTGACATGGACTCCTAGAAGAAGTATTACATGTTATTTACTTAATTTTGGTGGGAAAGTGGTATGTAGGATGTCTTGGTTGAAATTAGTGGTAACTTTATCAATAAAAAAAGTATAGTAGGTTTCTATTAATAATGTGGGGAAATAGCTTATATGATTTATCGTTTTTCTATAAAAATGTGGAAAGGGATCATATATAAGAATGTTATTATATAACAGTTATATTTTCACTCATCTTTCTTGAAACCATGTTTCTCGTGTTAGAAAAAACACATTTACTAAAGTTAACTTTTTATAAAAATTATTTTAGAGGATAATGTGATGGATCTTCATTTTGTTAGTCAGATGAAAAAAACTTTTGTCACTGTTTACAAAGATGAATGTCCATGAAATTCGAAGAAAATATTAATCCTCCGTGGGACTTAGTTGGTTAGACAAAGTAGAGAGGACTGCATACAGAAGATTTATGAATAACAGTGGTGAATATATATTAAGAAAGCATAAAATAGTAATGAAATTTCAATGTGGGTGATTAAAAGGTTTTTAGAATTCTCATTAGATTAATCAGGAAGAGTTGTATAGATTTGAATGATCAAACATATATCATGGAAAAACGCATTGGATCGTTTGCATCTGTGATGTCTCTGATCATATAGCAAGAAGGTTTTTAATCTAACATAACATATAATAGGTAGTTTTCTTCCGATAGAGCTGAGTCTATATAATATCCCTAGAAAAATGTATTCTATTGAGGGACATCAATGATCAATCATATATCATCATATGAAGCTCTCAATTTTGTTTTTCATGGGATTCCCATACACAGGTATATGGAACTCACTAGTACCATTATGAAAGAATAGATATACCTATACTTAGGTACTCTGTGATGCATTGTGACCGGTTTTTGGTGGATTCATCGAGTGTTTCAAAAGTATATCAGGGGTTTATCTAGTCAAATTAGTGGTTATTAGTGAATATTTTAGGTTGTTAAAACATGTTTACTAGACAAAATCATATATAAAAATATGTGGAGGCCATGATATAATAACCCAGAAATAAATTTTAGGTATGATCTTCCTTTTTTGGTTGTTTTTGAGAAAAAGAGGAAATTCTAGAAATTTTCTATGTACACGCCTTGCACATTATGAGTACACGCCGTGTACTTTATGAGTACATTCCGTGTACTTTATGAGTACACACCATGTACTTCACTTCCACTGTAGGCCGTGTGCTTGTAGTGTAGTAGCTACACACATGGTCGTGTCAGAGTGACTTGAAGGCCGCTTAAAGCAGAATACAGAAAAGGAGAGTACACGTAGTGTACTTCAAAAGTACACACTGTGTACATTATTTTTTTTCATTAAACCCACATGGGTCGCGTCTAATCACCAGAACTCAATTCTTCTAGGTCGTCTTCATCCAAGAGAACCCATATGGTAGCTTGTATTTGTCGATCCCCCAATCCTCTATTCATCCTCAGATTTGAACACCGTTGATTGCATTGGAATCACATCAGTGAGTTCTCTATTCTGATGGAACCTCATTCCATGATTTCTCTTCTTTTCTTTGTTATCGTGGGTTGAATTTTTTAGATGTTATCTTAGATATATGAAATTACAAAGAGCATAAAGCTTTCAGGTTCATGTATATTGATCTCCTAAACCCGAGATATGTGGTTTGGGCTGTTCGGTTGAATTTCTTTGAGTTTTGTCAGAAAATTTTCCCAATACCCATGAACGGGGTGTTGCGCATTTACCGTATCAGATATATTGTTTCTCTGCTATGCTATTATTTATGTGAAGATGTTTAATGTTTATGAATAATGTGAATTTTGGTGGTTTGGATGAATTTACCATGCATGTTTTACCTCTTTTGACTTTTTTGTGTTGTTTTCTTGTTTAGATGTCATTTACATTACCATTCTTAGTATGGTAGGATGGTGTGACTATTTCTATGTTATCCTGTTGTGTTGTAGAATGCTGGTCAAGTAGTTCTTGAGTTTTACATTGGGCCTTGCGCACTGCTACACTTTCTTGACTTACACTGGGCCGAGAGAACCAAGTGTGTAGATCATAGGGAGAATAGACGTTGAGGGATTCTCCAGAGTGTCATTATAATTTACAATGTGAGACCATATGGGGAATTGATGTTGAGTGCTTCCCCAGTGTGTCAGTAGTTCCCCGACACAGGCCACAGAGGGAATGAGATGTTGAGTTCTTCCCTAGAGCGTCGTTAGTACTGATACGAGACTATACGGGGAATTGATGGTGACTACTTCCTCAGAGAGTCTATGCATAAGATGAACTAGATGGGATAGAGTGAGTGTACTGCCCAGAGGGTTTCATGTATTTGTTAGGTAGGACTATAGGGGATTGGCGGTGAGAACTTCCCAGAGGGTTACATTGAGTTTAATAGTTTACTTTTGTTACAAGGTATGACCAGAGGGGATAGGATGTGGGTACTTCCTAGAGGGTTACCAGTTGTGATATCTACTTTGTTTAGTTGTTTCATATTGTGTGGTGAATTTAATGAATTAAATTGTAGATAGTTTACTACTTAGTGGTTTCCTATTTTCTATTTTATATACTTTAACCTGCCATGTAATAACTGACTATTAGGCACAGATCTTAGGGTGGTTGCATACTGGGATTTAGTATCACACGCTGTTTGGGTCACACTTTTAGTCCCCAAAAGATTATATTGTTCCAGGTATTGATAAGGACAAGAACCCTTCTACTTTAGGTATAAGACTTTCTGTGGACTTGGAGAGCATGGGACGAGGCTATAGCTAGCTGTGCTAAGGAGCTGTTTTTCTTCCTTTTCTATTTGTTTTAGCACTGCATGTATTTCCATCATCGTGACATGTTTGGATTTTTTCCTATACATATGTACCATGAATCATTTAATATATATATGTTCTCCTGTTAATTATTATTCCAGTCTTCCATTGTTTATCATAGTTGTAAAGTTACTACTTTTTCTATTTTGTGTATCGTTTACTTCTGTTGTGTACTACACCAATGAGGGAATAGTTTCCCTTGTATCACACCGAAGGCCCTTGTTACTAGTTAGTAGTCTCTGGAATTCGGGAAAATGTACTTGAGGCCATGTGGCCAACTTGGTACGGGGTGCCTCTGGGTGGCTTCCTGAACCGGGACATTATAATGTGCTATCAGGCGGTTTATTTTCTCTTGAAATACTGTTTGGAGCCTATAGCCAGGGATAGGAAATAATTAGTACTTGGTAATAAGTTTTACCCAAGAGTAGCTAACCAGTGTATAGGTAAATGCCATTCTACCTCATTTTATTGCATTTTTTGGTTTTCAAATTATTATAGTTTATTTCATTTCACCTAGAGTGATTCACATAGTCTATGCTATTGGGATTGATATTATTGAGGTTTTATTTATGTTTCAACCCAATGAGATGTGGGTATTCCATCTCATGCATCATATAGGAACTTACTAGAAATCAGATGTCATGCATTTTGTCCATGCCATCTAGGATGCATTTGTGAATTCAAGTAGTTATGATAAATGATGTGTAAAGTATGCATGTTGTGGTGGTAGTTTCCTAGATAAAAATACATGTTTTTTGATATGATATTTTTGTCTAGAGATTTTCCTGAATGAATGTCATACTTTTGTTCTTGTGGTGTTATGGGCCCTCATGGACCGGAATCTGGTCTATCATCACCTTATTTACTATGATATAATTTGTAAAAGATGCCAAATATTGATTCACGCGTGGAGGGGGGGGGGGGGGGGGGGCGGGGGGGGGGGGGGGGGGTTGGGCCCTCATAGATCGTAATTTGGCATTTTCAATGCTTCATTCAATTTTTTGTAGGATACGATGTAGTTTCTGAGCATTATTATCTGAGAAAACCCAGAATACACGCAGTGTAATTTTATGTACATGTCATGTGTTCTTGTTTTCAGGAAGAAACAGTTTTTATTAAGTACACGCCATGTACATTATGTAAATGTCATGTAGTATCTAAACCGTGTCATAGGTCGTGTGGGAAGAGACACGAGATAGGGAATGTCTTGAGTGAACATACCATGTATCTTCCAAACACAACCTGTAGAGTCGACCCCACGCACACCCGTGTCCCTAGAAACATTGGTTGGCTGATTCATGTCTAATACACACCATGTTCCATCTAAACACACCACGTAGTCTAACCCAGGTACCCGACTGTGTCACGAACAACACGGGTTGGTGTCACCCTTTGTTCTACACATGGTGTCATCCTTGAACACATCTTGTAATTTGACATAGGTACCTAAACGTGTCACAAAAAACATGAACTGCTGTTATCCTTTCTCATACACGATGTGTACGTTTGGAACATAAAGTGTAGTGTGAGACATGTGTCAGGCCATGACACAAACAACACGGGCCAAGTGAAGCTTTTATAGTACTCGTCGTGTAGGAATATTACACGCCATGTAGTCTTACCATAGGAGAGATATGTTTCTTAGACGTGTATAAGAACATAGGATGGGAAAAAGGATTCAAGTACACGCCATGTGTTAAGACAACACGTCGTGAGTCTGGGGTGTTACAAGACCAGTTTTTGGAGGAGTACATTCCATGTTAATGGAATCCGGGAACACAACGTGTAGGAAATGTACATGCCATATAGTTATGTTTTGTAAAATTGAATGATTATTTCCCTTGTTCTCTTATTTCATTTCCTTGTTTTAGTCCCTGTTAATTCTGATCTAAGGTGTGTGCTTGAAATTGTAGAATCATTCCACCGAGACATCCTCCGGTTGTCCTCCAGTTTCTTGGCAGCGATTAGACACTAGACAAGGCTGATTATGGAACACATATATCCTTCAGTTTTCCAGTCTTGGCACCAATATTTATACCTATTATAGGTGCTGATGCACAGTTCAGGGAGGGATTTCTGAGGATGATGTAGACCATTCAGGGAGTTCCACCTCCTTCCCTGTCGATGGTTGATTTGACTCAGGTCTTCCATCAACAGTAGCCTCTCACTTTCATACGAGAGGGAGGACCTCGGGCTGCCGAGTCATGGTTAGAAGACATAGTGATGATCTTTGAGCATCTGGAGACTCCTCAGGGGGGGGGTCATGCTCACTACCTATATTCTTTTAGACTCCACCGAGAGGTGGTGGGATGTGATCTTACAAGCTAGATGCCATCATGTTATGGCGTGAGATGAGTCTCAGTGCATCTTCTTTGACTACTTCTATTCGGAGACCCTGAGGGCCGATCGTGCACGGGGGTTTATGAGTCTGGAGAAGGGTACTCTTCCTGTTATGGAGTATTCCTCCTACTTTACCGAGCTGCAGTGCTTCACACCTATTCCAGAAGGTGATCAGTTGTTCATGGAAATGAAATTCGATGATGGTCTGAGGAACAAAATCCGATCATCGGTGAATTTTTTTTTGATGGCTTCTATTACATCTATAGTCAACCGGGTGCTGATCACAGAGTAAAATCTGAGGGAATCTGGAGTTTTGACCCAGGGAGACATGACATTCGAGGTTAGTGTTCCTCCTACTGATAGCAGGAAGCGCCATAGGGAGTCCTCATGTGATGATCCGAGGAGGCGAGACACTCCTTTTGGTATCCAGGTATTGTGTTACCAGTTCAGAATGAGCTGTCATATAAGGGCACATTCCCGAAAAGACCCAGTGGAGTGCCGATCTTATGGAAAGATGGGTCACCTTCAGCGCTTCTGTCATATCTTCCTTCCAGTAGCTGGTGATAGGGGTTCTTATATTACTCCTTTTCCAGGAGCATCAACACCAGTTTCTCCCCTGTCTTGGTACTGGATTTCTTATGGCTGTTCAGGCCAAGGTAGAAGTCATGGTTGTGGTAGCCAGTGGCCCAGATTTCAGTGACCTCAAGGTGGATCTCCTCAGAGCGGCCAGAAAGGGTCACAAGGCTGTGGTACAAGCTAGACATTTGAAATGGAGCTGACCCAACAAAAGTCATATCCCAAACATTCTATCGTTCGAGGTATGATCTTAGTAGCCCCATTTTTATCTTCGACTATTTTTGATACCGAAGCTTCCCATATCTTTATATCTATTTCTATCATAGAGATCCTTGGGCTCTATATCTTTTCTTTTGCTGATATCTTGACTCTAGACACTCCATTGAGTACTAGAACAACTAGTGTACGTCAATATAGAGAGTTCCCTCTATAGGTTGGTGTATTTCACTTCATATGGGACCACTATGTCCTAGAGATGACATGCTATGATTTCATTCTTGGGATGGACTGGTTAGATCAATTCCAGGTAGTTTTCGACTATTATCGGCATATGGTGAGTTTCATATCACCAGAAGGTGGATCCATTCTTCATAGGGGCGAATGGGATGTCCTTGCAAACAGAGCTGGTTTAGAGCATCATGGGTTGAGAGGAGATACAACCTCGATTACTAGTCATTATCCGGAACACCAGTAGACTTCATAGTTTGATTTTCTTCAAGTAGTGGATCATTTCAAAGATTCCCTTCCAGAGGACTTTTCAGGTTTTCCACCAGAGCATGAGGTAGAATTCACGATTGAGCTTTTTCCAGGAGTAGCACCAGTGTCCATTATTCATTATAGGATGGCTACACTGGAGTTGCAGGAGCACAATATGCAATTGGGGGAGTTGTAGGCAATGGGTTTCATCTGACCTTGTACCTCTCCATGGGGTTCTCCTGTCCTTTTTTTGATGATGGTAGACAGTACCCTTAGGTTTTTCGGGACTAACGGAAGTTGAACTAGTTGACGGTTAAGAACTTATATCCCTTACACAAGATCGATGATCACATTGATCAGCTTCGAGGATCTAGGTGTTCTCGATGTTTGACCTCAGATCTAGTAATCATGAGTTACGTGTTGGACCATTATAAATAACTTTTACAGACTTTAGGAGTAGTTATGGTTTAAACAAGTACTTTGTTTTGCTGCTCAGTCTCACGAATGTGCCTGAAGGTTTCATGGCACTGATGAACTGAGTGTTCAAACCATACTTGGATTCCATCATAGTGGCCTTCATGGAATATATCTTTGTGTACTCAGAAACTCGAAATGACCATGCTACCCATATTGATATTGTTTTTTGTCCACTGAGGGAGTATCAGTTATATGCTAATCTCTCAAAGTGCCACCTTTGGATGGATCAGATTCACTTCTTGGTCATGTTATCTCAGAGGGAGGAGTATCAGTAGGCCCAGAGAAAGTGAGATTTGTAGTTTCATGGGAGCATCCAAAGAATATATTTGAGGTGAGGAGTTTTCTATGGTGGGTTGGATACTACATATGTTTCATACAAGGCTTTTCCCAATTAGCATCACCACTGACAGGTATGACCAAGAGGGCTACAAAGTTATTATGGTCAGATTCATGTGAGTCAGCCTTTCAGTATTTGATTGAGAGGATGAATTCAGAACCGATACTAGTTTTTTCAGAGCTAGGAATGAGTTATACTATTGACTCTGATTCATAAAGTATCAGGATGGGGGCTGTGCTTATTTAGGTAAATTGAAAAATTGCTTACGGGTCTCAACAGTTGAGGCCACATGAGAGGAATTACCTTACGCATGATCTGGAGTTGGCATCAGTTGTTCTTGCCCTGCGCTGTTGGAGACATTATCTTCTATGAGAGCACCTTGTGGTATTCACTGACCACAAGAGTCTAAAGTACATATTCACTCAGTGTGATATGAATTTATGATAGCACAGTTGGGTTGAGTACCAACAATCCTTTGACACTGAGCTTGCCAATACACCTGGGAAAGGAAATGCATTAGCTAATGTGTTGAGCAGGAGGACTATGATAATGTCATTTCGAGAGTCCAGCAGTGAGTGGATGCTTATAGATCTGTTCTCTGAGATATATTTGGAGGTGCAGGACATATATGGGCAGACTTTTCTTTCTTCTGTAGGTGTTACCTTGACTCTTATTGATCATGTTCATATGAGGAAGCTATCAGATTCTAATGGCCTAGCCCTAACGGACAGTTTGTCAATAGAGGACCTTATTCCTATATAGACTACTGGCGTGGTCGAGATCATGAATTTCTAGGGGAACGTATGGGTGCTAGAAGATATAAGAGATGAGCTAATGTGGGATTTTCATTCCTCAGATTGGGTAGTTCATCTTGTTGCCACCAAGATGTATCGTGATCTACTCCGTCAGTATTTGTGGCTTGGTATGAAGAGGGACGTTTCTTCTTTCTTCATGAGGTGTTCTACTTTTCAGTAAGTGAAGGCAGAGCATAATCAACTAGAATATATTTTATAGTAGTAAACTATTCCTGAGTGGATGTTCAATGAAACCGTAATGTACTTCTAGACCGGTTTGCTATGGTCTCCTTAAGGGAATGTTGTAGTTTTGGTCGTCATTGACAGACTCACGAAGGTTTCTCACTTCTTTTCAATCAAGGAGAACTTCAATGTTGCTGAGTTGGGAGAATTTTATATACGTGAGATTGTACATCTACATAGAGTTCCAAACTCATTTTTTTTCAGACAGGGATGCACGTTTTACTTATCGGTTCAGGAAGGGGCTTCATAAGGCTTTGGGTACACAGGTACTTTTGACTACAGCTTACCACCCCCAGATGGATTTTCAGTCTGAGCATAAGATTAATGTTCTTGAGAACATGCACTGAGCATGCATTCTGGATTTTGGAAGATCATGGGGGATGCATATACCTCTTGTGGTGTTTTCCTACAATAATAGTTTTCAAGAAACTATTCAGGTGTCACCTTATGCGTAATTGTACAGTAGGCCATGCCGGTCACCCTTATGTTGGATGGACGCAAGAGAGGCATCTTTGCTGGGACCTAGTCTTGTTGAGGAGACCACAAAGAAAATAGAGTAGATTTGGATGTGGAAGGCTACCGCACAGTCTTGACAGAAGTCTTATGTTGATCAGCGGAGAGAACCTCTAGTGTTTGAGGTCGTGGATCATGTGTTCCTTCGTTTCACACCAAGGTTGGGACAGAAGGGGAATCATAGAAAAGGTAAGACTTCACCATAGTATGTCAAGATTTTTGAGGTGTTGTAGAGAGTTGGGCCAGTTGCCTATCGGTTTCATTTAACTCAGAGGTATCGAGCTATGTAGGACGTCTTCCATGTTTTTCAGCTTCGACCTAACTTTTCATAACTGTCTCATGTCTTTCTACCCAAGGAGGTTGAGCTCAAATTGGATGAATCATTTGAAGAGAATCCTATCTGAATTGTGGATCATATTACTAAGGCTCTTCGTGGATGGTATATTCCTTTGGTAAGAGTGTTATGTCAGCCCAGGCGGGTGCAAGATGAGACTTGGGTGTGCGAGGTCGATGTATGAGCACAGTGGCTGGAACTATTCTGGGTTTCATCTTCTACCCCACGATTGGGAAATTCAGGAACAAATTTAGTTAATGGGGGATGTTTGTAAGAACCTGAACATTCTTTTTAGGTTTGTTTTTCCTTTTCTGGTCATTTATTAGAAAAAGGGGAAATTCTAGAAATTTTCTTAGTACACGTCGTGTACATTATGAGTACATGCCGTGTTCTTCGTTGTCGTAGCAGGGTGTGTGCTAGCCGTGTATTATCCACACAAATGGTCATGTTGGAGTGAATTGGAGGCTGCTTAATGAGGATTTTGGAAAAGGAGAGTACACTTAGTGTATTTCCAAATTACACATCATGTACATTCTTTTTTTTCATTAAACACACTAGGGTCACATCTAATCCCCAGAACTCCCTTCTTCTAGGTCATCTTCATCTGAGATAACATGTACTACCTCTAATATTTGACAATCCCCTATGCCTGCACCCATCCTCTGATTTGAATACTGCTGATTGTGTGAGAATCTCATCGGTGAGTTCTCTCTTCTTCTGGATCCTCATTTCATGATTTATCTTATTTTCCGTTTTATAGTGGGTTGAACTTTTTCGAAGTTCTGTTAGATCTACAACGTTGTAATCTGATTCAAGATTTGAGGATCTTGTATATTTATCTCATAAACTTGAGGTATCTAGTTTGTGCCTTTCTGTTGATAGTCTTAGAGTTTTATATGAAAATTTCACCAATATCAATGAACGGGGTATTGTGCATTTACTGTTTCAGCCCTATAGTTTATCCACTATGCTGGTATGCCAGAGTAGATGTTTACTGTTTCTGAATAGGGTGAATTTTTGTGCTATGGATGAATTTACCAATCATGTTTTTCTGTTTTGAACATTGGGTCATGTATTCCTGTTAGGCTGCTGTTTATTTTTCCATGCCTAATATTGTAGGGTGGAGTGACTATTTATCTGTTATCTTGTTATGATGTAAAATTCTAGCCAAGTAGTTCTTGAGTTTTACCATGGCTGTTTCATGAAGCTACACATTCTTGACATACATATGGTTGAGAGAACCTGGTGTAGAGACTATAGAGATAAAAAACGTTTAAGAGATCTCCAGATTATCTATAAAATTTATGATGCAAGGACACAGGTGGAATTGACGTTAAGTGCTCCCACATAGTGTCTATAGTTCCTCGATGCAGGCCACATGTGGAAGAAGATGATGAATGATTCCCCAGAGTTCCTTCAGTACCGATACGAGACTATAGGGGGAATTGACAGTGAGTGCCTCCTCAGAGAGTCTATGTTTAAGCCGAAGTAGAGGGGTTATACTGAGTGTACTACCAAGATGGTTGCTTGTATTTTTTTGGTAGGACTAGAGGGGATAGGCTGTGATAAGATCTTAGAGGGTTACCTTGAGTTTTTCAGCTTTCTTGTGTTGCTAGGTAAGACCCGAGGGGATAGGTTGTGTTTACATACTAGAGGGTTACCTATTGTGTTATCTGCTTTTTTAGCTGTTTTATACTGTGAGGTGATTTGAATTCATTAAAATGTGGTTATTTTGCAACCTAGTGCTTTCTTGTTTAAGGTTTTATATACTTTTCCCTACTATATACTCACTGACTATAAGGCACATATGTTCGGGTGGGTTCCTACTAGGATTGAGTCTCACACTCTATCTGGGTCATTCCTTTGGGAAGAAACACATTATATTATTGTAGGTATAGATAAGGGAAAACTCCCTTCTATTTCAGGTACATGAAATTCTATGGGGTTGGATAGCATGGGACCAATCTATGGATTGCGATGATGAGGAGCTTTTTGTCGTTCTTTTCTACGTGTTTTAGAACTGTATGTATTTATAGAATCATGACTTGTTTGGATATTTTCCTAGAAATATGTACCATGCATCATTTAATATATATAAGTTCTCCATTTGTTTATTATTCCAGTATTCTACTATTTACTATTATTGGATATTTACTGCTTCTGCTATTGTATGTGTTGTTTACTTCCGCTGTGTACTCTGCCAATGAGGGCATAGTTTCCCCTCTATCATAACCAATTCCCTCGCTTCTAGTTGGAATCCACTGGCGTTCGGGGAAATGCGCTTGAGGCCATGTGACAAATCGGGTATGGGGTGCCTCTGGGTGGATTCCGTAACCGGGATGTTAGACAAGATCTGAAATACTACTAACAATTTAATAACTATGTTAACAGTTTCATTACTTTATTGTCTTAGAGGATATATAGTAGAGGAGAATGTGATAGTATTGCACTCATTTTATATCTTTTATAAAAAAGGATGTTTTCACTATCTCTAATGGATGTTGGTCATTGTCAAATCCACATAAATATTGACTTTCCATTCATTAGTTATTGTGTGTGATGTTAAATCATGGAGTTCTATATGGTTATTGGGGTTTTAGTCATCCTAGATATAGTGTACATAACTCGGGAGGATTATTTCATGACCCATCCAATTAGGGCCCACCTGGCTAGTGGAATGCTGGGTGTGACATCCCCAAACCAATATAAAATAGGTTAGGTGTCGGAGAAAATCAATAATTAGTCATAAAATAAAATTTTAGGAAATCTCTTAAAGTACCTATATTAACAAGAAAACCATCTCCCTAAAAAATCCCTTGAGGAAAAAAAATTGTAGTGGCATCTAGAGTATAACCATGCATGAAAAAAAATGGTAATACATAAGAGTAAAAAAATGATTGCCAATTTGTATTGGGTTAAAGTACACAACCAATTAGAAATTAATTAATAAAATAACAATGAGTGTTATAAAGGAAAACAGAGAGAGCCCAAATCCTACTCTCTAATCTCGACCACCATATGTGGCCTTTACAGCCCAGAATCTCTATGCTCCGTCAATGTAATCATCCATTTTCCCATTATCTTTATATGATAAGGCATGAGAGAGAAAATATCATTAAAGGGTGATTATATAAATATACTTAGATTGATGCCACAAAAACCCCATAGGAATAAATAGATATGTACTATTGAAGTTAGGTCAACCCTTATTAAGAGAGAAAAAAATCCCATTACATATATTCTCATAAGAATCCTAGATGAGATAAAAAGGGGATATCCATCTCCATAGCCATGATAAGAATGATGAGTAAGTATTCATCTCCAATGGGATATCTATGATTCACAACATCATGTGAAAACAATCTATAGTCTGTGTAGAGGTCCCACACTTATCCACTACTCTCTACAATATGTGGTGGTGTCTCTAGTGATTCTTCTTCTTAACCATATAAGACACAAGGTTAAGGTTATTGATATTTTCACTATACATCCCAGTTGAGGAAGAACTATCTTTAATCCAGGAATCTCTCTAAAATCACATGAAATTTATGTTTAGTATCCATTCCACACCACTATTACGTAGCCTCATGGGTAATACTCTCCAATAGTGGACCAACTACATAGTGTTATAGGGTGTTACATTCACGTGATGGAATAACCATGCCCTGGTGTGATTGGGGATGACACAATGTTGATAGAAAAATAATAACTAGTGAAAAAGTTCTATTGCACCCAATATATTGATAACCCATTACCTGGTGTGATAATAGGTGACACTTAATAGATAGAGGACCCACCTTGGTGTGAATGGGGGTGGAACTTAATAGATAGATGACACATGCTCTGGTTTGATAGGATGTTTCATTGAGTAGATTGATGACCCATGCAATGTTGTGATAGAGGGTTCCAATCAACATGGGTAATGTGTATGGGGACTATCTCCCTAGAATGGGAGTGTGTTTACCCACCCAGTCATCTATCTCATAAACAATCCCAATGAATGATACCTATAAATAGTCATCCAAAAAAGCATCCTACTTAACGAACCTCACATCATATCTCATATTATGTAATGAATACAATAATTTCATTATATGTGGAAAAATGCCTAGGAATTTCTATTCAGATGCCAAAATCTAAGTCCCAAAGATGCAGTTATAGGAAAGGATGTTTATGGGAGAAGTAAACAGAATGTATGTGGGGTCAGATGATGTGTTTCCTAACCTCTACACCTTTTTGTGTCTTCCACTGGACATGGATTGAGAATACATGACATAATACATAATGTGTACAAGGGGTTCATGGAATGTCTTGGAAACACATGACTTTCTCAGGCCCTTACAACCTATGATCGTGTTCATTGGCCCCTGCTCGTATAAATGGTGTTTTCCATGTATCCATGATTTTTCATAGTACATGGATGTTCCCATGTACACTGGTCATTATAGAGTATCAATGGTAGGTATTGTTACACGGTTATCCCCATGTACTTTAGGAATACACATTTTTCTAGCCATGTTTGAGCCCATGTACTCTTAGAGTGCATGTTGGGAAACCAACACGAGGTCAGCAAGCATGTATGGGTCACAAATAGTCTGTGATATTTATCTCCTCCCAAAACTGAGAATCCATAGCTATGGGAAAACACGGTTTGTGTTATTCATTGTACACATCCTCTAGGTGAGTTTCTAAAAAATCTAAGGAAGTATTTCTGTTATTTTCTTGGGCCACCAGTTCCACCATGATTCACATCTAGGGTCTTGGATTTGAGGCCATTTGTGCCCGATACATCACCGGTGGATGGATTATGCCCCCCAAACCCTACATGTCCAATCCATTGCATAAATCCCCAGTTTCTTCCCTTATGATACCAAATCCACATATTCATCAACTATAAGTCATAATCTATCTCGATATATCAACAAATCTCTATCACATACAATATTCATGAAATATCCATAAATCAAAAAGTTTATTAATTCTCGAACCTGCCCTGAAAATGTCAAACAGTGACCCCATGGGAAAATGGTGAATAACATGAAAAATGGGGGGGATAAATTAAAATAAAAAATTAAATAAATCATGGACCATAAAATATCATTTAATAAAGATAAAATTTGGGATTTAAAGTGTGATAAAAATGTTAATGAATGATTTTTGCAGTAAATAATTCAGGGGAATTGTAGGAGGGAGCATTTGAAGATTAATAAATCATACGTAAACAATAAAAGATAATTATATCCAATCATAATGAATAAAACATGGAATAAATCATTAAATAACATTATGTACCTTTATTCTAGATTGATTTTTGGTGAAAAAAAGTTATCAAGTGATGAATAAGACCTACAACATTTTCCACCTCCCCTTAACAAACCTCAATTTAATCACTATTCATAATCCATTCTAGATCCACTAATGAGGAATAATTAATTAACCACTCTGACACCATAATTTTATTTGATAATACCTTGATATTTTCTAAAACCACATATTAATATATGGATTTTTATGTTGCATCATTTAAAAAAAATAAATTTCATTTTTTAATTTTTTAAACAAACCACCTATCGATAACAACCCATAGATCATCTAATGATGACTAACCATATGTCTCTTATAGAGTAAACTGTAAATTCATGAATAAAACATGGAATAATATTTCTCATATAATATCCCAAATAATGGGATATCCATTATTTTCTAAAATTTCATATTTACAATATAATATATTTAATATTTTAATTATATCAGTATTTTTCATTTTGGAATATTTTAGGAATTAGTTCATTTCATCAGGTGTTTATACTATTTGAAAATATTACATTTCATGAAATAAATTAATCAGGATTTTTAACTTGAGATGATTTGATTGTGGGTTTTTTGGGTTTAGTAAATCACACCACATGAAATTGGATTACACATCATGTAATTCTCATGTATTTTTTAATTAGTGAACTTCATGACTAATTTTCATTTCATTTAGTCTGATCCCTATCAATAGTACACATTAAGTGATTTTGGGCTATTTTAGATATGTTATATACCTTTTTACCATTCATTCATTGATTAATTATTATTGTGGCTTTGGTGCATCCTTCTGAAAAGTGTTACTTATGTTTCCCCCTTGGATTTGGTCATGGATGGGTTTTTTTTTCTGTTCTGGTTTGGATTTTTGATTGATTGGAATTTTTTATAGATTTCATTCATATTCATGTCACACCATATCATTCAAAGGATAACCCGTGGTTTTCCAATTTTCATTGTAGAAGGCGGATAGTGTTCCATCATTTTTGAGGTAGTTGTTTCTATAAAAATTATTAACTCTTTGAAATGATTATTTTTCTTGTACAATTCCTCTAGGTTATTCGTTTAATTTATGCTATATTTTTTTCAAGGTATTTCATGGAATTTTAAATGCTTTAAAAGGGGTTTTTATTAAAAAATCAGTTATTTCACACAATGTGGTTAATTAAATTCATGAACAGTGGGTAAGGATTGTTAATGGGTTCTCCAACACCATATAATATTAGATTGGATTTTAAAATATTTTAGAAATTCTGTGTCTGGTTTTTAAATGGATTTGGATAGTGGGACATTTAGACCTTGGGCATGTTGGGAAATAGACATGGGTAACCATTATGATTGTGGAACCACTAGGGGTTACTGTTGGGATATCAATGGATTATGTAAAGACTCAATATTGGTTGGTATTAAAGAATTAATTATATTTTATCTCTTATATCTAATATGTTGTCCCATAGGCTAGGTCAAAATATTGAGAGATTTCTCATTTATGATTAATTATCGACTAATTGTATCTATCACAAATTTTTTCTCTGAGGTTTTTATTTGGGGTTATAGCACATGGTTTTTCAGGATACATTATTTCATGGATATGTGTTTACAAGCTTACCTCTTGGTGAATGGATATGATTTCCCATGTAATAAATTTTAATTTTCATAATATTTGGATTTGAACATATGAGAGTCTTTTATGAAAACCAAAGGAGAAATTATTTGTAAATGGTTTTGGATTTTATAAAATGTTTAAAAAAAGTTTTTTTAAGTTTGAATAGATGCATTCATGATATTAGACCTCTTATAGACTCATTTGGGGTATCAAATTGGTAGTTTTTTTCGACACGGTACAATTACCATTGGTTTGTTGTAGATGTGTTATTGAAATATAATGGTAAAGGGAAGGGAATAATATAGCATAATGGCTTATCATTGTAGTGCTTCCCTCAGTTTTGTTTGGCTTGGAGGTAACAGTTGGTCACCTGGTGACTTATTGGTCTTATCCTTTTATACAATTTGGGTGAGATCATTTGGAATAGATTGTATGGTTTTCTATATATGTATCTATTTTCTTCCATGTTTAACACATGTTGTGTGACCTTAAATATGAGACATTATTCCTTTAAAATTGTTAGACCTTGGTATGATAATAAAACTCAGATTTCTTTTCAAGTTAAAACAAGTTGGTCTATAACAGATACCGACCAAACCAAGTGTTGTGCCTTGGTTAAATCATATGATTTGGAATCAATCATAGCCTCTAATTTACCATATAAGGTCCCAAGAAATAGTAATATCATTATTTCTAGAAAACATCTCATGCAAGATATATTTTTTTAATATCAATAGTAGGCATCCCCAAGCGATGAATTCTAATATTTATTATACACCTGACTTAAAAAATATTTATAAAAATATTTCCATTTTTTAATGTGAAAAACAGATACCTTATATAGGATATTATAAAAAATTCTCTTTTCAAAAACCTGTTACTATTTTTTTCTAATCAGGATTTATAATTAGGACAAAATTATCAAGTTTATAAAAGTGATTTCTCTAGGTTTATCTCTTAGATGGAATATAAAGATGTTTATTCAAAAGGTTTTATTCCTTACAAAAATATTTTTTGGTTTAGGACTATTTGGTTTCTATTATACCATTAAAAAATATGGTTCAAAGTCATGTTGATTGGACTATCTAGAAGTAATGATTTTTTAGAGTTTTACTAAGGGGTACTTCATTAATATAGTTAGACGATTCATATACAACACTTAAAATTAAAGAACATAACTTTGGTAGAAGATCAATAGTGATCCAAGATAAGTTGATTAGAATATAATATTATAAGATTTGTTGGTTAGGAGTAGATGTTTCAAGCCTATGTTAGAACATATTGTTTGTGCTATATTTTTAATCCCACAAAAGAACAAGTTTCATGTTAGATATATTCAATTTTTTTGGAGGTTATAGAAGACTGGTTTAAAATGAAGTAGTTGTATAACTTGAATAGTCATAGTGTAAATTATATAATATTATATTCACCAAAAGATGCTTAGTGACTTCAAATAAACATTGTGAAGACACAGCCATTATTATGATTTTTATCTGGAAGATCAAAGGGCGATATTCATGATTTAATGTTAATTATTCAAGATGAGTTTTTTAAAGTCTTAATGACTATTGAAATTTATTTTTGTGGGTGTTTTATGTGATTTGGGATTCAAAATTCTATACCCACACACCCCATATTTATAAGAGTAAATATAAATATAAAATAAAGGATTTAATTCAATAAAATGATATTATGAAACTAATATTTTTGATTGAATAAGCCCATTGAGACATCGATCAAAATTCCCCAGAAGATAAACAAAGGTGAAGAAGGAGAAAATTGTTTTGAAGATATTAAAAGTTACAAAACTGGAAGATTAATATTCTGAACATATATGTTTTGGAAATTGATATGTTTAATCATATGCTGTTTTAGTATTAATATGTCCTTGAGTAAAATCCATATACATAAATAAATGGGAATGAGTATATTCATCTATTCATGATATAGTGTGGGATACACTTTAGTGTTAAGGATAATCCCTTAATAAACCATTGTAATTGATAATTGATTATAATGGAAAATATCCAAATAAAGAATCAACATAATTTAAATGAATGCGTACCTATATTTGGTATAATCCATATAAAAATCCTTATGCACTATTTTCTTAATTACTTTATTCTGTAAGAATATGAGAGATTTTTTATATATGAGTGGATCAAGTCCATTACATGTCATGAAGTTAAACAAAATGTTAAATGAATTTATAAAAATGAATTTCTAATTCACCCCTTCCTATTCTAAGAGGATCAACCATTCAAATGTATTAAAAAATAGAATAGTATCTAATAGAAATGATTAATGTATATGTTCCATAGTTCTGAATATACAACAAATAATATATAATGAAATCTATTTAATAATCATCAAGAATTCAATATATGAATCTCCTTTATAATACATTAAAATGATAGTGGAGCCTCATAAGACTCACACCATTTATTATAATTTAAGAGCCATTATTGGAAGAATTACTTTTATTTTCGATCAACTTTAATAAATATTGATTTTACACCACTAATATTCCAATTTATTATTTCTACTCAGAGAATATACAAAATTGAGATATAAATTTTTTTTTTAAAAAGTTTATAAAAATAATTACTCACAATTTCCTTGGGATGAAAAATAAATGAAATTTATTTATAGTTGAAAATAATATGATAATCATTAGGATATATATAATCCTTACTACCATAAATATTCATAAAATTAAAATTTATATATTAACCATTATAAATTTCATATGGCTTATTTATGACAACATACGATAGAGGATAGTCAAATATAAATTATTTTGGTTCTTCTATATCCCCACATAATGATATAAGATTGCCACACTAAATAATTTTTAATTAATTAATGTCAAAAAAAATCAGGACTATAACACTCAAACCAACTATTCAACTATAATTTTCAAAATAGAGAGTGTTGCAAAAATATTCTATAAACATTCAAATAATTACTAAATTATATTCTTAAGTATTAAATATATTGTTTTAATTTATGTGTCACAATACCCATACAGATTTTTTTATTTGACTTCATTCATAAAAAATTAATATTTCAACAGTTTTAAATTTGTATCTCATAAGAAACAAAAATACATACCTATTGAAATATTTATTAATAGTCTTGAACTACATCAAATAGACACTTTCTTGTGTACATATTGACTCATATAAATATATTTTTATTATGTTTATATTTCCACTATAACATTCACAATTTCTCATTTTTCATATTATATAAGATTAAATTTTATGAAATGAATTATAATTAAATTATTCAAGCAATCCATTTATGTAGATCCATTTAATATTTTTTCTAAATTTTATTATTGTGGATAAAATGAATATGATAAGTATAAATAGTGTCAAATATTTATATCTTCTTATCTTTGATGTTATATATAGTATTATCAATTTTAAAATAATTGAAATTAAGCATATTCCCAATTCCAAATACCATTTTATTCATTCTTAAATATGAACTAATTATCATAATCACTCCTGAAAATATATTTTTTCCAAACAATATACAGAAATAATAATTATTTTTTAATTCTAATAATGAAATATTTTCCAAATTCCATACACAATATACTATTAAGATGAAGTCATATTTTCTATCATTTAATTTAGTGACACTTTCTATGCTGTAAAAACACTGATCTACATCTCATTTTATTAATATTTTTTTATTTCTAAGTCTATATAAATCAGAACATGTTCATGATGTAAACGAAATATTTTATACCCATGGTAAATAATTATACAAATTACATTCAATAATATTTACATCCTTATTATTAAATTTCTTCTCCTATATAATCTATATCAAGACTATATATCAATCTATTAAACAATTGTTCCAACATATGCCCGATCTCTAGAAGATATTTATTATTGATTTCATAATCTACAACAGAACATTTTTTTTTCTGTGAGTATCATGTTGTATATAAATTCAATCCAGACATTAAATTATCACATGCCTTATAAAATAAAGACCCCTGCATCATATCAATTTGGGATCCATGATCCACATTTCACTATAATTTGTTTTATATTTTTTCCCTCATATTTCCAACATTAATGTTGTCAATTATTTCAATCAAATAATATATGACTCTTGTACAGTTAAATGAAAAACCCAAGGAACAAATTCATTATATGAAATATTTCATACTTTATTCCTCTATATATATATTTTTTTTGTTAAAAAACTAAATATATACCAAAGAACATAATGGGACATACATTAATAACATTCAAGTCTATCAATGTATTATATGCCTTACACAAGATAACACATGAGAAAATAAATTGTAGGGTTACTTGTACTCAATGATCAGGTTCATGACTTATGTTTGGTTTAAAATAAATACGGTTAAAAGTCTCGTGATGGGGGTTTTCCATGTAATACCATTTCTGTATACAATTTTTGAAATTTAAATTTGAATCATAAATTATGTTAAAAAAAATTGAAAAATTCTAATGTAGAACACGTTAAAGAATTGAATAATTATGTTATTTTCAAAAAATAAATGTTAATATAATTACGATAATTAAAAATAATGTACTTAAAACCCATTAATGTAATGTTTTTTAATAATATAAAAATAAAATTTAACTTAAGAGAGTACACCGTGTAATAGTTATCTAGTTAATAAACTTTTTACCAAATCAAATTCCTAAATCTAATGTTGCCCAAACAAATGGAAACCTATAAATGGATTAATACACATAGGGTGGTTAATATCAAATAATATTAAAAAAATATAATATATATAATTATTAATAAATCATTGTTATATTATTCATAACCAAAAAAACAATTTGGATGAATGAAACTATATCTTATGTCCTAAATTTTATATAACAATTCTTACCATGGTAAAACAATTATAATATAAAATTTATACACATTAAAATAAAAAATATATAAATTAATAATATACATAGTTTATATTAATAAATATAAATTATTGTGTGTTGGATTAGTTCGGTACCTCTATATTTTAATGTTATCAAATCATCTTATTATTTTACTAATGATGTTTATGATTTATGATAATCAATTTTGTTCTGAAAAAAAAATATAAATGACTTAAACATGATGTTATTCTAATAGGCTACAGTGTGAATATGTTATGTGACTATAAAGGTCAACATATCATGAGGAAGTGACCACACGTTTAAATCCAATTGAGCTTAAATGATATAAACCTAGCATTTGTTAAATGATACAATTTTGTCTATTCCATTAACTATCCACTCATTGATGATCAAGTGATTGTAAGAACAAATAAAGTGACTCTAAGAAAAAATGAATTGAGTGTATGAAAATAAATGACCAAACAAAATTATTACTATAAATTTTGAATAACTAGTGATAGTCTTTATCATCACTAGCTTCATTTAATGATAAATTCCCCCTTTATCATTGTTAATAAAAGGATAACTTTATCAACATTAAAAAATATTGCTGATAAAGGGGACATGTATCATTGTTTAAATACATAGATAAAGGGGGGACATTATAAGTACTAAAATGCACTGGTAAAGGGACCCATTACCAACACAAAGAAAGAAGGACGGATAAAGGTTGTCCCTCTAAAAATACTCATAAAAAAGTTCTCATAAATAAGGGGTTTTATCACAACTACAATAAAATGCTGATAGGGGGTTTATCTACATAGTAAAAAAGCGCTGGTAAAGGGTGGTTTTTTGCCAATGCTTTTTTTCTACCGCATATAAAGAACCCCCATTTATCAATTATTTTTTCTAGCACTGATATTGGTAAATTATCATAAAATATATATTTCTTTATGAAAATATTGATATATACATATATTTATGTTGATATAAATATAATATATTTTTAATAATATGATTTAGATAACTTATAATACTCATTTACATAGAATATATAAAGCATTTTTGGAAAATTGATTATAAAATAATTAAAAAATAATAATGATTAATAATTAGAAAATAATTATTGTGATATGGTCATTTAATAACTATTCTACGATATAAGAATTAATTGAGTTAATTAGAAGTATATGATAATTTAATAACATGACGTCAACATCAATCTGCAATAACATTTCTTTTAGATGTAAATTTGGGGTCTACCACATATCAAATTGAATATTGTGAAGATATTTACCTTGTGGTGTCCTAGGGGAACCCCATTCACTATTTTTTCAAGGCCCAAAAATACTTACAAACGATCCAATAATGATTTTTTTTGATACACTATTTTTTTAAATTTTTTATAGTATTTCAACTTCTTTTAATAGAGTCTTCCTTTCTGTTTTAAGTGGATAATGAATTTATTTCAAGGGATTACTAGCATATAGATATTATGGTTTTAAAAATTTATCTTTTTTCATAATTTGTTTATTTATAATTAAATATATGCTTATTTATATATATTTAGTTATAATAAATCAATTTTATAAAGGAATATTTGGATAATAATGTATTTTTAAATATATATACCACATGGAAATGAATATTTATTATTCATTTTATTTAAATAAATAAATTATCCAATTAATTTACCTCATAAAAATGAATTAATATCTACATATAATGTTTATATATAAATATCTATGTGTATTAATAAAAACATATATATATATAATCTCATAAATATGTTATTATAAAGAAATAAATTTTAATATATAATATATTGAAATAATTATTTGTTATATATATATATATATTAGACACTTATAAAAAAGAAATATGTAAATAAATATAATGAAATATTAATATTACAAAAAAATTATCCAAGGTAGGGATGTAGTAAGGGATTCAAATATAAAATAAGTTATATCTTAAGATCAAATCTAGGCACACATGGGAGGGTGATAATATATCAAAAAATAATCAAAGGGGCACAAGTGTCATTAAAGAGATGGGGGTGTGTGAGGGGCAGTCATGGGGATTGGATATTGCTGAGAAAGGGGGAACATATAAAAATAGAATGGTGGGGTCACATAAAAAATAAAAATTTATCCATTCTAGGAAAAGTAACTGAGAACTCCCCCCTTTATTGGAGATAAACAAAGTAGAAATAAAGGGTTCCACTTTCTAAATCTGTGAAAAGTGTGTTTTGTAATATGTTATGATGTGTCTCTAAGAAGAGAAGTTAAAGCACAATGAAAAAATCTACTCTGATAACATGTGAAATGTCCCCATGAAGAAATGAAGCTACCATAATAAAAAATAATTTGGATCCATGAAGATAAGAAGTATTCATTCTATGTGACAATACCGATGTGATTGTTGAAACTAAACGTAGAATGTATCCATGTTAAGTGAAACCAAGAAAAAGTAATCCTACCAATATAAGGACCATGATAACAGGTATAACTTAAGTAAATATGTCTTTTCAACATCCAATACATGTATTGTAGAGAATTAATTTCACTGTCAATGAATTTAAGACTATAATGAGTGTGAGGATTAATTTGAAAATTTAATTGTATATCTAATAAGAGAATTACTCTCTTCAATAATAAAATCATATCATTGAAAGGAAGTGAGTTGTTGGATGTCTGTTTGTGTGAGAGATGTATAATTTCTTTCCATTCTGCTACATTGAATGCTTCCATGACAATCTATTTTTCTAAAATCTCAATGAAAATATTTGTTGAATATTTTCAATGACAGATTTAAAGATAATTGATTTACCAATGCTGATCAGATTGAGATATATAAAAATTTCACTCTTCATATATTTTATATCTATTTAAGCTTATACTATGAAATATGTTTATTATACTCTATTTATTCTTTAACATAAGATCATTCCGTTATATTAAATTGTTTTAAACAACCTATTATTCATTACTTTACATCTTTTATACCCTGTAGAACTATGGAAGGGTCTATGGGTATTTGAGATAGCAAGTATACAATCTTTTTATGTAATTCCCGATCCTGGTATTGGATCATTTTATAATTTTATAATATTGTTGGTAATGGGTGATTTCCATGGGGAGAAGAGAAGGTATCAGTTTTAGAATAATCCTCTTTTATTATTATGTTGTTTGTTTTCCTATTTTATTTATATTTCAAAAATGAAAATGTTTTAGTTTTCAAGACATTATAGAAAAAAACTACTTTTATATTTATATTTAATAATTGTTTTATATAATGTTATATAAATAGGTAAAATGATTTTTAAATTAAAATCGGTTTTAGAAATTATTTTAGAAATATGTTGTGATCAAATTTTTGAGAATACTCTTGATATTTGAAATCATATGCATCAACAATTTCAATTAAATAGATTTCATTAATAAATTATCGGATGTAGTTTTAAATAATTTTAAACATTAATCTTAATTTTTAACTCAATTAATCCTCCGATCATTATATTTAAACTCCGAGAAATATTTTTTATCAATGATTCAATTTATTTTTAACTGTGATATAGTTTTACCCAAGAGAAAAAAATCCTATTTTTTATAAATTTATATCATTATAGATAATAGTTATCGTGAGGTTACTGCTACTAATAAGCATCATTATTTTAATTTCATCAGTTATGATCATTATAAAATCAAAATTAAAATACATATCGAGAGCATTGGATTTGATATTTGAAATATAATAGTAGAAAAATATGAAATCCCAAAGGCATTTAGAGAATATTTGAGTAATTACACTAAGGACTCATATGAATAGAATTAAAAATCTATTAATTTATTATATTTAACTTTTTGAGAAGATCAATTCATTAAAATTTATTTAGGTTCTACTACTTATGAAATTTTTTATACACCTTCAATATCTCATGAAGAAACATAAAATGTTAAATAAATTAAAATAAATTTCAACACTATTAAATGAGATTCTTTTAAGATGAAACCTGATGAAACTATTTCTAACATGTATCTTATTTTAAATAAAAATTTAAATACAATTCATTAACCAGTAAATAAAATTGTTGTTTTTGGTAATGAGATGTGAGTATTTTAATCATTAAAAAATTAGTGGAGTTGAATCTTTTCCTCAATTTAACAATCATAAAATATAATTAAATTTCTAGTAAAACATCTTATTTTAAATCTCATGATTTGTGAGGAATAACTAAAAGTGAACAAAGATGATGATGGACCTAAATGAAAATGGGTTATTCGTGAATTATGAGTAAAATATTAAATATATAAAATGGTAGATCATTCTGCGAGGATGAGTCAAACTTTAACTCTGATGAGAAGAGGGATCACCAAGCTATGTGATTTAATTAGTTCCAAAGGGAGAATAAATTATTCAATAAGTCAAAATATTTCAAAATAGGGAACTAGAAAATCAAAAACCAATCATTAGATGTGGCATGTTATGGATAAAAAAACAAATGGTATATGAAATTAGAATATTACAAATTGAAATATATAATCATTTATGAATAAAAAGGAATAGATGACAATTAAATATACGAAATCAACATAGAGAAACTATGATGATAGTTCCACTAACTCTAACTTAAGTAGAGATGAAAATGAAAATAGAGGTATAATATATTTTATGAGAAACACAAATGTGGTAATAATTATTATTTCTATATCTCATGTACATATTTTAAATCTAAATAAAATGAAAATAATTATGAAAATATAAAAACTTGATAATTATTATAATACTTCAATATGTTTCAAGAATAACTCATTAACATACAGATAAGTATTATTTATTGAAGAAACATCATGCTTTATCAGTTAATGTTATATATGACCTTTTTACAAAAAGAAAATAATGTTAACTTATTAAGAAATATATAATATATAAAATGTGAATCCTAAAAATGATATTTAATTTTTTATTAATGATGGACAAAAAATGACAATAATTCCTAGTAAATAGTCCACAAATAAGTACACAACTGGGATTGAATACCATCACATCTAGAGTAGAATTTATAAGAATAAATATATTCTGCTTTCATGAACATCAAATAATTTAAAAAGTACATATTCTTATGGTCTTAATAATGTTTTCTTTTATAAAAGTGTTAAATCTATGTATGGTAAACTTTTTAAAATTATTCGGATTCCAAAATCTTTTTTTTTTCAAATATTTCGGCACATAATAATGTTAGGATACCAAAATAATTTCTTTTATAAATTTTTGTAGGAAACCTACTTGAAGAGTACTAGTAAAAATTTATCATATCTAGATATAATATGTTATAGAAACATCCATGTATAATATATTAGTTTTAAATTTCTATTAAATTTGGATGGTGTACTTGTCCCTTTTTGTGACAGTGCTAGTTAAAAAATAACAGGACACGATCAAATCTTAAACTCTAACTATTTTGTAATATACAAAGATTAATTTTTTATGCCTAAAATTATAATCTAAAAAGTATATAAAAATTATGGGATGATATATTCAAAATTTAATTTGATAAAACTCCATTAAAATATATGATTCCAAACAAATTTTAGTCTTTACCGCTTCACATATTGAAATTGTAATGAAGCTGACATTGATTATTTTCTCAAAATATTTCCTTTTTAAGTGAATTTTACAATGAATATTAGTTATATAATATGTGAATAAAACACTACGACATACAATATCATATAAAAAATAAAAGGAAAGGATTAGTTACGGATCTTGTGAAACTAGAATTCCAAAAATACAAAATCATTAATTGTTTTCAAAAAAAGAAATCATATAAGAACTATTTCAAACCAAAGAAAGATGATTCAACTTCTCAATCCCTAGAATTGGTTCACATGGACTTATTTTGATTTTATAGAGTTTATAGCTTAAATAATAAGAAGTATGACCATGTTCATATATATTATTAATCTATATACACATGGGTATTCTTTTTAGATAATAAAGTTGAATTTTTTCCTATTATGAAAAATAAGAAAACTCAATATAGAATATTAGTAGACTTAATGTTAATGCCCTAAGAATTTATCATCGTCATGGTGTTGAAAATCATGATATTGAATCTTTATTCTTAAAATATGGTAACATTTTTAACTTTGTTTCTCTATGTACAGCCAATATAATATTGTTTTAGAAAGAAGGAAAAAGATGTGTCATGAAATTTTCTAATCTATTGTAAATGTGTATGAACTAGCAGTTTATTTTTTTACAAAAAATCTATCAATAAAACATTCTGTATTTTAAAAAGATTCTTATCAAACCACATTAATTATGATACTATATGAGTTATATAATAGAAGAAAATAAATGGTTATTTACATTATATTTTTTTCTCCAATGTCTTAATTATCTACCCAATGAGTTGAATAGGTAAATTTTCATTACAAAGTGAAAAAGGAATCATCCTTGGAAATTAATACTCTAGTAAATCATATGAGGGGTTCAGAAAAACTAAAAAAAAATTGTATGAATTTATACCTATCAAATATGATGAAATGAATCTATATGGCCCTTATACATCTTTATAAAACCTCGAGGGTGATCTTTCTATCATGATTATCAATACCTGAACAAAGCATAATGATGGTTCTATAAAACCGTCTATAGAAAAATTACCCATTGTAGATGAAATGTCTTAACTAGACCCTAAATAGGAATGTAAACTACCACATACTTCTATTCCAAAATAAATTCGGTATAATAGAGACCGTCCTTTAGATATTTTTGTTGTATATAAAGATAGAGTTACTCAAACGCGATATTCTCTATGAAATTATGTTGAACATAAAGCCTTCATGTCATATATTAAACCTGAAAACATCATCAACCCTATAGATGATGAATTTTGGGTAATGGATATGAAAGAATAGTTGAATTAGAAAAAAATTAATAATGTCTAAGAACTAGTGTAATTTCCAAAATACTTCTAATCCCATAGAAGTAAATGGGTATTTAGGGACAATGTAGATGGGTCGATCAAAATAATTAATAATAATGCTTGACTGGCTTCAAAAGGGTATAGTCAAGAAGAAGGTATTGATTATGAAGCAAAATGTTCACCAGTAAAAATACATGAAGCAATTAGAAAGATTATTTAGAGTATAATACCTTTGAATATCAAATTATATGAGATGGATGTCAAAAGATAATTTCTAAATGGATATATTATTCAAAATGTTTTTTGAACAACCCCAAAGATTTAAAACCCCGTATTTTTTAAATCATGTTTTTAAATTAACATCATTTTTTATGATTTTAACGAGGCTATTAAATCATGGTATGATTGTATACGTTCATTTTTTTTTCTAAAATAGTTATAAAATCTATTTTTGATCCAACTATAATTTTTAAATGTGAATAAAAAGATATTTTAGTAGTTCAAACATACATTGATGATATTTTTCTCCATGAAGACTAGGGTTGTACCTGGAACAAAATGGTCTAATGGGGACTCGGTGGTATAGCCAATTTATCATATGAAGTAGCTTTCACATGTATATGTTTCATGTCGGCCTCCCAATTTTTTTCAACCTGAAGTGTGTTGGGCCTGACGAGTGATTTAATGGGGTCTATGTTTTGGTGAAATCAATCCGAATTGGGTATAATTTCCTCAGATAGTCTCTAATGAATTAATTCAATGTTCCATAAATACTCAAATAATCTCACATCCATTATTCATGGAGCTAAATTACAATGTAAAATTATTGTTGGATGATTTGGACCAGTATTATTAATAACACACATTGGTCAACAGGATGGGAACTCAGACTCATCACACCCTTTTGGGGGGGAACTATTGCCTATTTCCTGACTCTCTTATATATTAAAGGTATATTTATATGTTTGGGAATCCTTTGTTAATTCCTATGAAAGTGTCCAGAGACTATCCCTAAATAAGATCAATCATAAATAAACATGGGTTTGGAATTATATGTACTTATATGAGGTTCATCATTAATGTTTCCCTTTTATGGATAGACAATGGACTCTTTAACAATTCCATGAGACAATTCTTGTTCAAGCCATGCATTGAGGTGCTCTGGAGTTTTTCATCATCCTGGATGAGGATAATTATTTCATTGTTGCGAACGAACACATATTATGGGAATCATATATATCCTCTAGAGAGGAATCAGATCCTACATAGTTAGGAAGCCCATATAGTTTAAAATTATGTGGTTTGGATGATAGACTACTGATGTAAAAAATGACGGACTCAAACATGAGCCTTGGGGAAGTTTTTTATATAACTTATTTATTTTGGAATCAACGTCTATATAGTTTTGAATGGTAGGGATTATTCAAGTAATCTTCCCATGTGGTTTGTACTTGTATCTATGGAGAATGATCGTGACTTAATGTTTTAGAATACATATGTTGTGAATAACTAATTGATGGTTAGGGTCATGAAAATTTCATGATCTCCACAAATCACTAATCTCACATGAGTCATTCTCGTTGTGAGAAAAAAGATTAAAAAGTAGATCTGATGATTGCACAACCCTACACATCTGATGGTGGATGATTCTAGATCCCAAATAGGGGATAGATAGGGGTTTGGAGGGTGCCCATTTACTATTTTTTTCATATATGTGGTAGTTAAATATGTTGATATTTTTTAATACATCCAAGTATGAGGCAAATAGCAATCTAAGTACCAACACTTGTAAGAAAACCTAGGGGCATACATTAGTGGGAGTTCCATGAAATTTGTTCTGAGGAAAATGGGAGAATTTCCAACACATTCCCTCATCGAAGAGAAATGATTTTGGTTTCCCATAATTCCTATAATGGGGAGGAAAATGTGATCATCCTATTGTGAAAACACCGGTACCATGGAAATGTAATCTTAGGGACATTTTGGGGGTCCGCCTTTTTTCAAGGGTAAACAACTTGACTCCTCTTAACATGGGTATGATATGCTTGTGTGCCCTTTGATTTTATCATAGATTTATGGTGGAATTATATGGGGATTTTTTAAGATGTAGATATTGTAGTTCATGGAGGGAATACAGATGATGCGATAGAAATGGAAGGGAATTATTGGAGCCAGAGGGAGGATGGCCCATAGATACCCCATTGTGCATAGAATTTACTTATAAAGGATGGGATTTCATCCACATTCCATGTGACCATGTCTTTTACGAATTCAACCACATACAATGAGGACAGAGTTCTGGTCAATGTGGCATTTTTCGACATGGGGTCATTTTCCATCACTGTTATTTTTGTGGGTGTGGTTTGCTGGATTGTTTGCAACGAGATTTTCTATGTGTTGATGTGTCTTATTTTCCTAGTTATTTTCTACGCAACACAGTGTTTATTCGGTGAATAAATTTTCTATAAGGTGTTTGTTTTATTTCTATGATCAAATTTTCTACGAGGAAAAGGCTTTTATCCACATTTCAATTTTTGATTCGGGATTCTAGTTTTTAAAAAAATGTAATTGGTTATAAACGTTTCTAGAATTCCTCCACAAAATATACAAGACTTTTTGTTTTCCAGTTAACTTTTTTTCCCATTAATGACATGTGGTGACTTTTAAAAATATGTAATCATCGAAAGAGCCATTATTTATTAGTGATATCTTATATTTTTCCTTTATTGATCTATCTCCCTCAGAATTCAATTTTGAATCCTCCCCTCGATGAAATTTAATAAAGAGGCATATGTATTGGGTTTATTGAGTCAGGAGTGTTATTTTCAGAATCCCATTGATGAAAACTAGCCCGCGGATGACTTTTTCTGCGGGGGAAGGAGGTGTTCATATACGATGGAATGAATTAATGCATTATTCCCTTAAATTATCTAGTTTCATTCACGGGAAGCCGTCAGATTCTATATTATCTCAAACCGTTTGAGTTCACTCGAGATGTCGTATGTAGGGAGGATTTATTCACCTTCTCCCAAAAAAAGAATATGTTTGGAGGGGACCGGTACCACCATATTAATCTCATGAACATGTTAGTTCATGTATGCCTTGTGAAGAGTCCGATAATGTTGAGCAGTTGTCCATGAAGTATTATGCTTTTCCTCCACCACCATTGAAATTTGGTTTTCTTCTTCAACCATTCTTATTAAATTCTACCTTCTATTTGTTTTCATTAATTTTCCATATTCATTCTAATACTTCAATTTATTTTGAAATATTTTCAAGACCCAAAAAATGCTTCCCATCAGAATGGGATCTAATTGGGATGATGATGTGGTTATTCTGATGTAGAAATTAGCCTTAAATTATACTGGTTTGTTTTATAAGAGTGGAATATTAGGAGGGGACCACACCATTAAATAGGGATCCCATGTCATGTTACATTTACCATTTTCCAAGATGAAAAAAATCCTCCTATTATTTTATCTCTATGACCAAATTCCACACAGTGCATCCTATTGTAGATGCCTTTATCTACGAGCCGAACATCGAATCCATCAACTGATGCTTCATCCACGAATAGTGAGTTCGGGTTTCCGCATTGTGTGGGCTTGTATATAGTTTTCTTATTCCATGAACTAATAATTAAATGGCCAATGCTTTTTGGTCCATTTCCTTATGAGCTTCCACAAACAATCTGTTCGCATACAGTTTCTTCCTTGGACCATTCAATCGAAATTCTTTTTGTATGTTGACTACATTCAGTCCTTCACCAAATGTTGTATGCTATCTTTTATTGTGCATGATATTTTATATATAATTTATAATGTCTCTCCCTATCACTTCAATGGGTGTGACTAGAAGAAGGGAAACTATAGTGAAGAACATTAAAGGAACCTCTAATATTATGTTCTCCCTATAGTGAGTACCCTTTAATATCCCCTTTCTCTAGATCATATGGCATTAATATTGTCCAATCAATTTATCTTAAACATCTTCAAAATCTAAGATGATTTTTTTCAACCATCGGTTAATCATATCAGCCCCACTACTCATCTCGAGACATCTCAAAATCATGATCAAGAAAATGTTTCTCCAATGATGGAGATCATAACTGCTTCGGGCCAAGAGAACATGTTTCATTTGAATAGATCCATGTGGACGTTGAGTAATAGATATAGCCATGATACATCTTAGGAATCAATTATATAGGATTATCCATCTATTCTCAACCATTCATGCGGTAATTCTAGTGGATGGTAGAGATCCATATAGGACCTTCCATCCCTACTACAAAAATAGACTTTAACAAAACTGACATATATCTGTGCTAGAATAATTCACATAAGCAATGATAATGGATTCCCTTTTTTAACCCAATTTTTTTACCACTGAAAAAATATCACTTTAATTTGTGCATTAATTTTGTTCTAATAAAGGATACCCTTTATCGTTATTTTATTTAGTGATGATGAATGTTACACTTCAGGTGCACTAATAATAGTGATATAATAAATTGTATCCTTTTTCAGTGCATTATTAGCACCGATAAAGGTACCAAAAATAACGTTTAAAAATTTATCATTTTCATTAATTAAGTAATTACTGTAAAAAATTAATAAACATATATATAAATTTCAACAATTAATGAATAATATATATATTAAAAATATAGTTAGGCCAAAAAAGGAAATAATCAATGAACTCCAAATTTAAAATGAGTAAATTATGAAAAGAATTAAAAAAGATTGTTTATTAAATAATTATTGATAAGGATGAATGAATTTAATATATATATAAATATATTATAAATATTTATAAATGGATTATATTAAATTTCGATATATGATTCAATATATAATTAAACAAAAAAATTAAAAATGAATAAATTACAAAATTATTTAAAAATTTATTAATGAAACAATTATTATTAAAAATTATTTTATATGACACGAATATATTAATTATAAATAGTAATAAATAATATATATTAAATATAAATATGTATAAAACTAATAGAATGTTAATTAAAAACATATTAATATATTATTTATTTTTAATGATGTTTTATTTTTTAATGTAACACATATCAAACATCATGTGTTTCATTGATTTCATATACATACACATATGTAATTATTGAGTTTATATGTAATGGAAGACACATATATATTCATACAATATATATAAACAAAAACACATAATATTTAGGAAATTTATTCAAATTTCGAAATATTTTATAATTTCATTGTTAACACAATACATTTAATATATTCTATTTTTAATAAGTAAATTTTAATTATTTATTTTTAATAATATTAATTTCAGGGCATTCAAATTTAATATTTAAACTTTTTTATTTTTTATTGTATATTATCATTTTATTTTATTTATTTAAATATATTTATTTATAATGTTTTAGTATTTTTCTTATGTATTCATATTTAATTCATTAGATATATCCATATTTTCTTAATAATTTATAGTTAATTAATAAAACATATCCTTTTTTTAATATTTTATTTGTGCACTTTTTTTGAATTATTGAGTTTCACTCATATTTCAAAATTCATGAATTTATGATTATATATCCACATACAAGGTTAAAAATATTTTATATAACAAATAATTATAAATAAATTTTAATAGAAATTAAAATTTATTATATTTAAAAATTAAAAAATATATAATTATTATAAATAAATAATTTTTAATTTTTAAATAACAATTTATATATTTATAAATATTTATTTTATATATTTAAAAGTTATAAAATTCTAATAAATTTATTTTAAAAAATCCTTATAAGCACTAAAATATTTTTGCCCATAAATATGGGTTTTATCTGTGATTTATAAGCAGTGATAAATATCATGATTTATAAGTTCTTTTCAAGCGCTCATAAAGATCATTTTTTCAGTGCTTATAAATTTGACGATGATTAATGGGATATTTATTACCACTATTCTGAAAGCGCTGATAAACGTGTTCCTGATATATTTAAAGGAAACCCAACTGGTAATCTCTTATCACTATTCTGAAGCTCTCACGGAACTCCTCTACTACCAATGCAACTCTACAATGATCAATCAGATGAATCAAGGATAAAATCTAATGTATTTTATTTTCTACTTTTCCTTTATTGTTGTTTGATATTTTGGGTTCCACATTTTGTGTTTTTTCATTTTTTTTATAACCATGACAACCCCTACATCTCATCTGCATTCCATTATTGTCATGAATCATTTGTGTATTTTAATTTCTTGTGGACATGGAGAATATTTTTAATACAATTCCATAAAACCTGGATAATAGACTTTAAAATTTCTCTTCCTAATTCCATGATGAACTTGTGTAGTTTAATGTTATGATATCAATAAAAGAGATGTCGTAATTTTTAACAACTTTCATCTTGAATGAATTTGTGTATTTTAACATCGTATACATAGGATGAGATACATTTTGCAATTTAAGACCTTTCATCTAGGATGTGTGTGTGATGTTTAACACCATGAAAATAAGATGATAGACACTATGAAGCTAAAAGTCATACTTCTAGGATGAATATGAGTGGTTTATCATCATGGAGTCATGACAAGGGATGATTTATGACCATTATACATAAAATTTTATGATAAATATTATATTACTATGGGATACATCTTGTTCCACATCCAATATAGAAATGTTCATGCTCTTTTTTGTGGATCATTTTGGCTTGATTTTCAAAAATGGATTTTGGAAAAGGATAAAATTATTTCTGGAATGTATTTTCTTATAAAATGTGGGTTATTATGTTGAAAAATGTGTCCTTATAAGAAGGTGGTTTTAAATTGAAAATTTAATAGTGGTTTCTGAAGAGAAATTTCTTGTTTGGTTGGGAAATTTGGCTTGTGAGAAAATTGTTCTATACAGATATGTTCTATTCAGTTGGGTTTTAGATTTTTTTTGAACATTATTTTTTGATTTTGGTGTTATTCATAACATGATGCGTAGATAAGTCCGCTATATTTCTAGTGGGTATCACCCTGTTTTCAGTTCTTCTTAGTTTATTCCCATCTACAGTTGCAATTTCAGTTCGTTAGAGGCAATGAAATGACTTGAGGAAGTTAAGAATGTCTTAATAATTTTTATAACTACCAAAGAAGTTGGAGTTCATGTTTCTATGGGTCTACTTGGGTGACCATATTTGGAAGAATGAGTGTTTTTTTCACCAACGATGCATGTTGGGATGAGGTGGGAATATTTTATATCCCTATTTTCTGATGGTTTATAACTGGGGAGGTAAAGACGAATAAAATTTAAGAGCTCATGAGTGTGGAACAATGTCAGTAAACGTTGATGGTTTATATTGATCACTTTAAAGAGTTTGTCTCCTTTTTTCTGGTGGTGGTGTCACATGATCTATTGAAAGCTTCTATATTTATTTGGGGTCTTCATATAGAGATCAGAGATTGAGTCCTCTTCTATAAGTATCTCCATTTACAAATGTTTGGGGAGAATTTTTTTTAGACGAGTTCTTGTGAAAGAAGCATAAACACATTGACTTCGTTTTTCTCTCCCATGTTGGGTGAAGACATTTGGAGTTTTCATGTTATTGTTTGGTGGATGTTGTATGTTTTACTTTTATTATAAAAGTATGATGAAATTATCTATTCATAGTTCAAATGGTTTTGTTTTTTTAATGTGAACCATTTAATGGTAGTCCTTTTATGAATTAGTTCCCCACATTCTATCAATCTTGATTGGAGATATCGATTTTTGTGGAAATCTCTAGTTTTACCTTGTGTTCATGTTTATTTATATTCTGTATTTAGATCATTTATGTTGTTGTTTCTACTAATGTAGTGTTTTGGAAGAATATTGACGCCTATTTGGTTCCATTGATCAATGAATCCAATAGAAGGATTGGTCGTTCATCGCTGAAAAATTTAATAACAAAAATAAGTATTATATATGAACTTCATCACTATTGTTTAACTATCGCTTAACAAAGAATCAAATTTGGAAATCCTCCTAGACATCCCCAAGATGCCCTCATCTCACACACACTCAAGACTATGTATATCATATCACCATTCAATATTCACCTTTCCTTCTCTTTCTGCACCCATTTACAATGATGAATGGCTATATGATAGAGATGGTTGCGAGTGTTTATGGGATGAGAGCATCATGGGGATTCTAGGAAGGATGTTCATGTCTGAATTTATGCTAAGAGGTACATAACCAATAGTAGTGAAGTGCACAGAGAATCCCCTAATTTGTGATTAGATTATATCTAGTCTAAATGAATCCCTAATAAATATATAAAGGTATTGTTATGATAAAATTTCTCAATTTTACCAAAAAAATATATAATGAAAGGTTGATTTAAATTACATTATTCTCTATAGTGATTATTTATTTTGGGTGATTTTTCTAGATTTCCCAAGCATTTAAGAAGGGGAATGGTGTTTTCTCTGATCAATAACTTAGGTAATAATGATTCTTTCATAATAAAATAAATATCCATAGTATTAATTCAATATTTCATATTTATTTTCAATTTATTTATTTTAAATATTACTCACGTAATTTATTTATACAAGTGGAATATTTTTTTCCATTTGGGATGCCATATCCAACATTCATACTGCTTCTCCCACATAACAGTTTCACCCCAATAATGATTCATTATTGTATAGATTTTATGTTTTCTCATTTTCCATTGCAGTAAGGGAAACACCACTTCCTCTTCTCAATTATATAGGCAATAATTATATTTTAATAGTAAAATAATATTCCAAAGAATTAATGAATTATTTAATATTTAGTATTAACTTATTTCTATTTAGTATTACTCATAATAATTGTTTTCCTATATATGTGGATTCTTTTTTTGGTTTGAATGTGGTTTGTTTTAATCTACTAATGCATTGTTGGAAATCCACCAATGAAAGAAATGGGAAATCATGGAAACAATAATATTTATGATTGTTTTTTAATGTATTTAATAAATTTTATTTAAGTAATTATATATAACAATGTTAGAAATTTTTAAAATATAGTATATTTTTCCTATTATTTTTGTTTAATATTTCATTTGATTGAAATTCTATATTTGGACTAGTTTTTTTTGATATCTGGTGTGTATCTAGTGAGTTTTTGGTTTGTTTTTTGTGCTTCCAGTGCTACGGAGTACAGTTATATAAAACTGCAATTGTGATGTAGTGTACTAATATAGCACACTACAGTAAGGACCCATATCAACACTTTTAAAAGAGATGATAATGAAAAAAATAATCAACTATTCAAAAAGAAGTCGATAAGGTATACATTAACAGTGATTTTATAGCACTAATAGGATGTACCTTATCGTCCCTAAATAAAATCATTGATAAATTCAACCTTCATCGCTACTTGTAATTGTACTGATAATGGTCCCATTTATCAGTACTAATAAATGTCCCCTTTATTTGTGCTTTTCCAGCACTAATAAAAGTACTATGATTTTTATTTCATTCATGGAGTCCTTGATTTTCTAGTGCCAAAATTTCCAATTATAGTGATGTTAAAGGATAGTTTTGTCATAGTGCATCTCGAGGGTGATTTTCGGATAAATTCTCTTGAGAATTCTAGGTGTACCCAAACAGTGTAGAATTCCTAGATCTAATGGAATCTATTTATCAGTGTCAACTAGTATGGGTTTCCCAATTCTTAATTTATTTACTGTGTCAAATGCTTCATGAAATTCTCATTCTATGATGTACAAGAACTGAAACCATCCACATAGGTCACAGTGAAGTAGGAATGAATTTTTTTTATATTTACCAAATAGCAGGACTTCACATTCATTGAAAAATCTATGATTAATTCCATATTGTAGCTAACTCCTGGGGGAATATAAAGACAGTGTCTCCTCTAGTAAGCAATTTATTGGTAATGGAAGTTGGATTTCTTGGTTAAACTCTTCACTCTCAATCACTAATTTAATTTGAATACTGGATAGGACCAATATTGTGGGTGAATGGACTGTAGCTGAAAGTTAGCCGCAGTAGAACACATCCCACTCAAAGATAACAATATATTCTTGGATCCTATTGTGCTATCCCCATGGTTAGTCGATATACCACATAGTGTAATAAGATTTTGTATGTAATATTTGTGCTAATATTACTGGGATTCCTTTCCATGTTCCTGAGCATATGGATTTTCCCTTCCCGCAATTTATATACAGTTGTCAATGTTTGAACATTGATGATGGATTCTACATTGTTATAGGTATCCCAAATCAATTTTTGTTCCCTACACATTTATGTATTATGAATTATTGGGAAAGATACATAAATAGTTTCCTCTTTATCAATTTATCTGGAACATTAAGTTTATATACTGATGGATGGAATATCATTTCTCTATATTATGAGTATCATTATTCAACAATCGCTCCCGTTTCTGATTCCCATCCAACACTTGTAAACATAATCATTGTTCATCTTTAATCTTTGAACATTGATGTAATGCTTTAAGAATTTAGTTATGTTTCCTAATTCTCATTCACACCTTACATTGTGCCCCACAATATAATTATGGACAATGTGAGGTGCACTTTAGAAGATTGTACTTATATCATCAAACACCTGGATTTGGACTTAATTACTCATAGAGACAGATTAACCATTTGAGAACCCTCTAAATCTTATTGGTTTGTAATGCAATATGGATGCCTACAATATGTCTCATTTCTCCTAGTCTCCTAAGTAATGATGTAATCTCCCATAATAATCCTTCACCAATAATGGTTGATAAGGATGCATTACGACTCTGGTATGCAAGTACATATACTTCCCCCAATAGTTTCAACCTATTTATCATGAAAGTACACTAAATTGTGGGTGGATTGATAAATTAATGGGGTATTTCAATGGAGATATCAATGATTTTAGAGGTCATTGAATATTTCCAATTTTGTTCCAATTATGCTAGATATGACATCAGCCTCCATTACTATTGTAAGAAGGAATTCTGTTCATCATTGCATGTGTTCAGAAGGGACTTCATCTACACACCTTATCCCCATGAAAAGTAACTCAAAACCTATATCATTGGTTGATATTGTATTTGTTCTTAATAAGGACAGCTTGAGTGGTACATCGTTGAGATTTTTAGAAATTGTAGCCAACTCTACATGGATAGCTTTAGAAATTTGGCCACCTATAGAGAGGGAAGGATATCCTACATGGAAAAATAAACTTAGTGTTTCTCCATATTCTATGATGGAACTATGTGATTTTATAACCATTATAATGGAGTGGAGGAACCACAGCTTCCAAACCATTATGGGACACTGAGCAGTGTAGAGACGTTCGTGGCTTCAATTATTGTACTATAATCACGAAAAATCCCCTAACCAATTTTTATTAGGCTGGGGACACTCCTCGGTGATTGTTAATTGATCATGGTTTAGGTGGATTTGACTATTGAACTTTCTCATTCTTGAATACAAATATTTCATACCCCGAGAAGATATTGATGCCCATGAAGACGACCTTGACAAATTCAACCCATCATCAATCTTAGAAAATTCTAGATATTTGTAAGGTGTTGCATCACATGTTGGTTGAGGAAGAAAAGAATAATGTTCAAATGATTTCCCAAATGAAATATTTTTGGGAGTGCGATGCTCGTGTTTCCATAATGAATGCAAAACTGTCATTCACCAGTGAAACATTTGAAGCCATTAAAAAATGGGTTCGAATATTATGTCCATACTTAAACAATTTCCTCCAGTGATTGATATTGAAAATTAATGGATGGCCACTCTATAATATTCACTTGATGGACCATATCAGATTGTCCTCAATTTTAAGACCCTTGTGATTTTGGATTCATTATAATCATTTTAGGATCCCCCCCTTTTGAGGGAAGCCTCTTATGTTGGGATTTTATTTGACAACCATTTAATTGAATAAATACATTCTGGAAATTCATTATTCTACATTCATCCTTTCTATAAATTTCTATTAGATATAATTACATTTTAACTGATAATCACAACTTGATATTAATATGAATCATCATATAGGAAAATTAAATATATATAATAAAATCATGCTCATTTTTTTTTCTAATCTGAGGGACTCAGTGAGAATAAAATGGAAATTTGTAGTGTATTATTAAAGAACCTATAAGAATTTTGACTATTTCGATTATAACCATATTTTTGATAATCTTGTTTTTATGCGAGCTTAGTAGGCATGACATGAAATTTTATTGTACTTTAGTTTGTGGGTTTTAAACCTATCCATATTTGTATCTCATAATTTTTTTTATTTCTAAATATTTTTCAAAAAATATAAAATTTGTCGGTCAAGTGTTATGATACTCTAGTTTTACCCAGGGTTCCCTTTTGGTGTTATTATCCATGTGATTTTTTCATCTATTTTAAGGGGATGTTTAGAGTCTTGCAAATTTGAATATTATTTCTGATTTTTTAAGATGAACAGCATTGACCATTAATTGCTGGGAAATGTTCACAAAATCAGATTTGTTAATTTAAATGTCAAATTACCTTTTATACATGGAGGAATGATTTTTAATAAACCTAATTTTTTATTTTTATGGTGTGACATATGAAAAAGATCATGGGAGCCATTGAGATGTATGAAAGTTGGAAGATCCCATCCTAAAGACGAAATTGTCTATAGATAATAGGCCATTTTTTTGGAAATATATGTAGAGCCACCCAAAAAAAAATTTCATAGTCAAACAAAGGTCTCCATTAGACACTGACATTCCACATTTGATGGGCATATTAATTTATAGGAATTTGGATGTATCCAGACCCCCAGAGGTGGATTCTCAAAGGAATGGTGTCTGAAACGTATGAGTTATTCTTTATTAATTGTGATCATGGATGATAGGCCACTCCCCCACATATTTTTCATGCGTGAAGGAGGGTTGAAGAAATGTTTAGTTTTAACATCATGCTACTAGGAAATTTGAGACTTATTATAAAAATCAATTTGGTTTTGAAAATAGGGATAATTAATTTACCTCTTTCATGACATTCTCAACATGAATGTTTTTTCACTTCCTTACATGAAAAGGGGGGAAAGCTATAAACTACCATTTTGGGGTTTTTCAAAAGTATATAGTGAGGTGGGATGTAAACGTCATCGGGGTGTATGGAGGTAGGATAATGCCTCTCATGAGGATTAATTTTCCATTGGTAGATATGACTTTTTTATTGGAAACTTATCCCGAGCCACTTGGGAATATTGTGAACAGCCAAACAATTGTGTCCAAAGTACATTCACCTTATATTTTAGATATGTAGGGTCTTTTATGGGGATTCATACCATTCTGAACATAGATTGTTTTTGAGAATTGGTGTCTGAACATGGAAGAGGCATTTGTATTTGAAATTTCACTGGAATAAGTAGGGATGTTCTCCCGATGAATGTTTGAGGAAGTTCCCTATGTGGTTATGACCTTGGTACTGAAGAATAGGGGACAATTTTACATCACAAATAGACCTGAGGTATGATATTATGGCATCACTATGTATCCTATAGTAATTGGAATCTATCTGGACATAGTTATTTTAAGGATTCTCTATATGTGGATCTGTTTCACACATAGTAGTTGGAAAATTTTCATTGTATATATCTCACAAATGTGGTGGGGATCATATCAAACATTTCCACTACGGATATATTTCATTTATATGAGTAGAGGAGAGTATCCAAATCATTGCCCAGAAATTTCACAAGTAGGTCTAATCCATACTTAAGGGGTGGTATGTCCATTCTTGGTTATGGCTAGTCCGATAGGTAATCATTGATTATCTACCATCATGCAATCATAATTTCATATGATCTGAACGTCGATATAGAAACCCTGATTAACTGGAAGTTAATTAATCCCATATGTCCGGACATGCCAAAGACACGTGGGGAGGAATGTGTAAACTTTGGTTTTGGGAATTTTATGATATGGAGAGATGGTATGGGTATTAGAATCCATTGAGTGTGTGGAGGTTGTAAGATACTCTCATTTGGATGAATTTGTATCCAATTGATAGATATTTTGTGTGGTAAACATATTCATTGTTTCCACAACATATTGTGAAATAAAAAAAGGTGTTATCACGATACTGATATTCTAGTTCTGATTGCAATGGATGTTTATGAAGATATGATATTTCCTGAAGCATGTAGTTTGATAAATATCATGTGTGTGTTTGGACATATTAGAAACTGTATGGCCCCAATTACCTATGGAGTTGTGCAATTCACTACATTTATCTGACCAGTAAATAGGGTTGGGGATTTTGGTTCTTTCGTTGGCACTGTAACTAGTTTTAATGATCTGTTTGTCTTGAAATTAGAATTCCTAAATGAGTTTGGCCGATGCATAGGGAGTGGGGCCTCATTTTCATTTCCACGATTCCATGGGGAATCCCATGTTGAGGTCCCTATGTCAATATATAATGTGCTCAGTTTGAGAAACAAGCGATGATAACGGGTTCCTCAACCACCTAGGGATGACATATTGAAGGTCGTGATAATTTTTTATTTGAGATAGCTGGAAAAGATATAGTATCTAAGGAATCATAATTTATCCTTCTTGGGATGGAATCAAGCCAAATGTAATTCTATAACAAGAAATGGTAGGTGACCAATTTCTAGAGGCACTATCAACCCTGGCGATAGAATCATTGTTTAATTATTTTTAACATCATTCATTAATGATATCCTATCATTTAGTTTATTTTCATATGTTTTTGAAAATTTCTTTGTAGTTTTGAATCATTAAGAAATGACTTAGATGACTCAATGTGAAAGTGGGAAAATGTATGTATTCATGAAATTTACAGTATAATGTGAAAATTTTAGACTTCCATACATTGATATGGTTTTCTTTATGGGGGGTGGGGGACATTTTTCTTTTTATTCATGTTTGTGCGAGGTTCATAGGATTTGAGAATCACTACATATCCAGCTTTGGCAGAAATCCACCCACACATAGTTCTTGAATTTCTCTATGTTGGTTTTTCACATACATATGGTTGGGGAATCATTTTTTTTTGGTGTGGTTGTGGGACCTAGATGAAAATTTAGGTTTCACTACCTATCCTCCATGGATTGTAATTAATCCATACGTAGTTCATGATATGGCATGGTAGGTGAACAATGCCGGAGTAAATGCCCTCTATGGTGAGAACATGGTGATGTCATGTATTATAACATCATAATGTATGGTGTTTTTCTTTATAGAATCCATAAGTGAAGTAGGATATAATTGGTCTGGGATATTTTGTCACAACCTCGATATGAAGTGGATAGGATATGTAAATCATGGTTCTGGGAATTCTTGGATCAGGATAAATGATACGGTGTTGGGAAGCAATTGATCATACGGTGGTAGGAAAAGCCTCTCCTTAGGGTGAATTTGACTCTGGTTGATAATATTTTTTACTGGTAACAAATTCAGATCTACTAGGTCATTTTTTTATAAGCATATAAGGTTATTCCTAGGATATTTTCCTTCCAGTTTTAATAGAAATGGTGTGTTATGATGATTCATCATGGAGAAGAGCATGGTGTTTGATAATTGGAACTGATATCCAACCATGAAAGAACATTATAGTATATTATTAGTCATGGGGTATGGAATTCCCATCCTAGAGATGAGTTTTATGTAGGCGAGGGAGGATTCATTACAAGACACTGATTGTGGGATCTAGGGTTTCGAATCTCCAGAATATATTTTTATTTGTCGGTAGGGGATGGGGAATTTTACCTTCGTTCATTTTTTGTTACTGGAAATGGGATTAGAGATTCTAGTGTCAACAAATCTCTTACTAGGATTACAATCAACCTGAGTGTAATCTTATGAATTTCCTTGCATCATTCTGACACATAAAATTGGTGGGGGAAATTGTTTTTCCTTCTGTGATGGTGGCTGATGCAGGATGTAGAATATAAGCATAACAATGTATTATACAAGGGAAATAATCGGGCCACATGTTGTTATAAAACATAGTTACATAGGTTTGGAATATATATATATAAATAAATGAGAATTTTTTAGGTTGGGTTGGACCTAGATGTTTAATCTTTGTGTCACAATGTATCACTCTTGGGCATGAATCAAGACACACATTTACCTCTTATGGTATGCACCATGTACCTATCTACCCCATGCATCAGGAGGGGAATGTTTGACCACTCTTTTGATATGTTGAAACTATTATGTATGTTTTATCTTTTTCTTTTTAGGGTATACCTTACTATAATTCTTATGATTGTGATAGATACAATCAGTGCAATAAACAAGGAATGTCAGTTCTTTCTATCACCACAGAGATTCTTTTGAAGGCGCATCAAAGGAATTTTTCATCATGTGGTAGTTGCTCCATATTGTAGAATTAAGGAATCACTACATATCTCATTGGAACTGAGAATAATTTCATATATAATTCTATTAAGAAACCTATAGTCATTGTTTTTCTTCATGTGCAAGTAGGGGGAAGTTTTTAGTTATGGTTGGGACCATGACACAAGGTCTAGGCATCACTACGTATCCTGCAATATCAGGAACCAATCCAAATGTTGTTATGTAACATAGAATAGTAGTTGACCGATGTATAAGGAAATTCCATATCAGTTGATATCATCATGGTGTTATGTATTTTAATGTCAAGAAACAATGACATGTTGGACATTCAGTATAACAACATGTAGTAAGGAATTTTCAGTACTGTTTTCTAACATGTGGTGGGGATGTTTTATCCACTTTTTTAACATCATGTGGTAAGGACATAGATTCTATACAGTTTAATGTCATACATCTTAGACTTTTTATCATGTAATTTCACATCAAGTGATTAGGATATTCATCATGTAGTTTAACTTCATGTAATTACGATGTTCAACATCTAATTTAATTTCATGCTATTAGGATGAAAATATTTAGCTAGATGAAATATTTCATAAACTCTATGCATTGGTTGGGGATGTATTTAGCTTTCCATAAATTGATGTTAAGAAATATTCTCCATTTGAGTAGACCTTGGGTGTTACATAAGGGACAACACCAAATCACCTTTGAGGAAAGACTGTAGATGAACCTTTGTGTTTAAGGCTCGTGAAATCCAGTTTTGGTAAACATCCAAATAATGGATTGTATTCAATCTATTCTCATACAGTTGCTACAAATCCTTGATACATTTTAGGGATTTCTCAAATGTGGGTAGTTGATCACATATGAAAAGGTGGAGAAAGGGTAATTAAACATTATTGGGATTAACCAAATCTATCTATATATTAACAAATATAGGGTTTATTGAGTGGTAGTGTCGGTCATGGTATGGTAAAACCACCTGCCCTGGGGGATCTTTTTCTTCCATGATTTATTTTCCTTTTTACCATATTCTAGATTATATTGGATAGGGTATTATTAAAGACATTTATCAATCCATTGTCTACTATAGAGTGGTAGGATGAACACTGGGTCTTGATACCATATTCATGACATAATTTATCCAAATCAAAATATTTGATATTGGTTCAATTTTCTATCTGTATTGTACGAGGGACAACAAATATATAGATTAAATTAGTATTAAAAAAGCTAAAAATTATTATTTCCCTATATTATATAAGGGGTGAAACTTATGACCATTTAGAAAATTAGTTAGTTATTGTAATAATATACTTGATTTTCTTAGCTATAGTGGTAGGATATAGTCCCACAACATCCATTACAAATTTTTAAAATCTAATGGAGTACATATCTATGTGGAGTAACTTTGAGTGTTTGTAGAAAAATTTTGCATTAACTTTTCCGGAATGACTCATTAAAGTGAATTTAGTGCAATTATCAATCCCAATTGTCCAATAGTGTCCATGTAATTATATTTGATGAGTGGTCATGGATCTTTATTGGTGTTCTCCAAAATATCCAACATGAAATACAATTATGACCACACTAGTCTATTCTACATTAATTCATCTGAGAATGATCCCTTCATGTACCCTCTTATAAAGGTCATTTTTTGATTTTATGTATTATAAATAACAAAGATAATTGATTTTCCCTATATTTTATCCATTCTGGAAATATATGATTGGAGTTCTCCTTATCATAGGTAATCCAAATTGGGAGTTAAATAGTCACTGGTAGGACTATATATATCAGGGTTGTGACTGTTCTCATCAATTTATTGTAGGTTGTTCTGAATGAATTGTAAGTCCATCCAATAAATGGAAATGTTGATGATCCTCTCATCATGGTGTGGATCAGCTTGTGTGATATCTACATTTTCTAATGCATCAGCCAATGAATTTTGTGATTTGGGGACATGATTTTATTTTGTATTATAGGGTAATTCATCCATTAACCCTTTGACATGGATAAAAAATTTGATTAAATATTCCATTTTAATTGAATAATTTCAAAGGACTTTCTTGAAGAACAGTTCTGAGTCAACCTTTTTCATCATGTGTTTTACATGTGCACAATGTTCAATCTATATTCATGTAATTAAATCATGATACAAAAACTCATTGTTTGTGCACACCTATGATAGTAGGAATAAGTATGTAAATGCGACATTTTCTCGAAAAAATTGTATAAATCACTGCCCCAATTTTTTGATATGTTGGTCATCCATCCTTTATCTTTTTGGGCTTATAGATGCACCATCCAAATGAATCTCCCATGTTTTGATGTCTTCAATAATAAATAAATCCACATCATCAGGTAATTAAATAAAAAATAAACTCATTTAATATAAGGGGTTTTCTGCTAGTAAATTTTCTAGTGCATCACCTTATATTGATTTCTAAAAAATAAAATTTATGTTCAACTACTTCAAGATGATCACCCATTATTACAGAAATCCAATCAGCATTGGATGGGTGGAATATAATTGAATGAGTTTATGAGTGAAAAAATATTCCTCGTGGTTCTATAGTTACTATCATAGTTTTTTAATGGTGATGATTAGTTCCCTACATATCTCCTCGATATTTTAATATTGTTCCTCAACATCGATCATGGTTTGACTGATATGGTAAAGGTTTTTTCATTGTCGAAATTATTCATATATTCTATTAAGGAACCTATGGATTGATCAAAGGATGTTACTTACAAAATCAATGGTCTTACATCGATGGGAGGAATTAACAGAAGTGAAAATAAGAGATATTTTTGAGGATGTCAATTTTTTCTTGACAATTATCAGTCCAATGAAATTCGACAGCCTTTTTCATGAACCCGGTGAAGCGTATAAAATTACCCGCAAAGGTTGGCTATGAAGAGCTAAATGTAGGCCAAATGCACTTGAAGTCTTCTCAACTATGTGAAGTTTCATGGAGGTGAAATACCAAGTATAGATTTTTTATTCATAGGGATGACTTTAATTATTGGATTACATATGATGATGCTGATAAAAATCCCTAATGTGATGTTGAAGTCACATTTCAAGGGGTTCATTTTTAGGAAGCGTTGAAGCATTTTTGGATCATGAATACATGATCTGACAAGTTTTCCGAGAGTTGTTATGATTTAAGAACCATGTAGTCAACATATCATTTAAGGAATATTCCCAACAATGTCCTGATGATTTGATTCAAGAGTCATAGATATGTGGATGCAACATTTTTTAGACCAAATTTAAATACCTTGAAGAAAAATTCTCCCTAGAGGGGCCTAAAAGACTATGAATATTAATATTCTATAAAAATATTGATTTGGATTATTCATGAATATTCTTCCATGAAAAATATGGTCTCATACTAGAATGTTACAGTTTATTGAATCTAGTCAAAATCAACTCTCATTTTGTCATTTTCAATTAGAGGATTTGAAACATTTTTTTTCGTTGATGAGAAATCAATTAAAAGAGTTCTGTTGGATTTATATGATTGTTTTGGGTCTTACTAGAGGATTGGAGAGTTCCTAGACTGTTTCAGTTTGGTTTTGAGAGAATTGGTGGCCAAAGGTCCTACTTTGAAGTTGTAGGTCCAGGCGAATAGTTTAGCGGAAACAATGCTACCCTTCCATGAAATACTATGACCAAGATTTTTACTGGATAATAGTCTGTGTTAACGTTGACTGGGATTCACAATGTCCTGTGAAGTGATCTACAATAATTTTAGAGGCTTCATCATGGGTTTCTCTTGGTTAGTGAAAACTATGCAGAACGATTCATGAGTACCACCACATTGGGAATACCTGAGAACTGTGTCCCACAAAATTTTCACCTAGTTTGGAATCTCATGTGGAAATAACATGAGACCTTTACTATTTATTTATTTCATTAATTAATATTATTTTTCATTCATTAATTTTCTCATATCTCCAACTTCCTTCTCCCTTATCATGTGCTGCACAGGAGGAATCCTCCTCCTCATCATTACACTGGTTTTGATCCTTCTCCCTCATCTTTGATCTGATTTTAGATCTTTCATAAGATGGAGACTCGTATATGTAAGGCTAAACCCATGATTCCTTCTATTGATCTTTTTTTCGCCTCACAGAGCATTATTTTTAACATATCTAATTTCAGGGGTTTTATATAAACATAGATCTATATCAATCAGTTTTAATTTGGATGATGATATCAGATGATCCAATATATATGAGTCTAAGGTAGGTAGTGAATTTCATGTTGCTTCGTATACATTTCGGGGACATGACTTTAGCACACATTTGGTTATTTTGAGAGAGACACTTTTATACCTCATTCTTTAATTCAAATTGATTTTGGGACCCGTGTGTTGCCATTTGGAATCCCAAATGGATATTTCATTTGAGCATGCCAGGATTAGAGGTAGTTTCTCGTGGCAGTATTATTTTTTTGGTTCCAAAAATTTACTGAAATTTTTTTTTTAATTAAATTGATTCATTTAAATTGATTGAGATTAATTAAATGAATATAATGCATTCATAATCTCCATACTAAATTGATGTAATTAATAGATTGTTCAATTAAATCTATTTAAATAGAATTGACATTTTTTTAATTTTTTAAAATGACTTATATGTGGGTAATTCCTGTGATTACATACAATGAGACCCATGGGGTTGGTATGGGCTTCTCCTAAGGTTGGGATGGCCTGACCATCAAAAATGAGTGTTATGGATCATTATTTGGTCTTGTCCTAGATTTGTTTGAGTGGTTTTAATCACATGATTTTGCGTCAGGGATGTCAGATTGAGGCAGTGATGTCATCAGGTTGGTAATGGTCCATGATACTCAGATGTCATGGCCATCAGAATTGAGTGACATGGTCGAAGGGGAATATGATTCTAATTGGTATGGCTTAGGTTCTTCTGTTGGTAATTTCTACTCACCAGTGATGGAAAAAGAGTTTTTTGAGTCATGTGCACACATGATGACTCCACTAATGCGGGGTTTTTGACAACTCATGTCAATAAAGGACCATGATAGTTTAGGATTAGGTATTATTGGTTTGTGGTGCACTTATTTGAAATTCATGAGGAAGGTGACAAGCCTTCAGTTGATATAGATGAGGCTATTGTGTTGGGGTTAGAGGCTCACCATGATTGAGGGAGTGGTCCTATATATTTATTTGAGGACAGATATTGTTATTCCTCTTGTTTTCATTCAATGGGATGATGTGATATTTTTAGTAGGCGCCTATGGAACCATGATTCTATTACATGGGTGTGCCTTCATGACATTTGGTCTATGTGATACATGATTTATCAAGAGACACATGGTTCTGATTTACATGATTTAATGTGGAACCCGAGGGTTCACCTACACTATGGTATATCATCGATAACATTTTCCACAGGCCTTGTACCCTCTCGACTTTTGAGTTTCCGATGTTGGATGAAGAAAGTGACACATAATAGTGGATTTTTATCCCCAAAGGGGTTCTTTAGTTTATTTGATGCCTTTTTCATCTACTTATTTAATTATGTTTCATTACTATTTAAACACATAGGCTTGGTATGAACCATTGGGTTGTATCCTTCTGAGATTCATCCCACACCCTGTATTGGTCCATTGGGACACATGTAAACATTATGAATTTACGTTCAGGTAAAGTAACTGGCTCCAGATATAAATCATAGTAGCTACTCACATGGAGTTGGAATGAGCCTTGAGGGTTTTCTTAGTTATAGTTTCTATTTTTATTCTTCTCTTTTTTAACATGTTTTTCTATATATCGTTTATAGCTAAAATTATTATCCATGGTTTTCCTTTTGTCAATGACATGTATGTTCTGTTGTAAAATTCATTCCTTTGTTTTGGGTTTACTATTGGATACATGTGATTTCTAGCATACTGGATTATTTATTTACACCTGCTTCTTATACTATTTATTGACTACTTTCTACATTTATTTCTATTGTCATGCATCCACATTATTCTGGTCTAGTTTGATTCAAATGGGTATTATTTCTACTACATATTACAATATTATACATGGACCATTGTATTATGTATCCCCAAAGGGTTTAGTATCCCCAAATCATTAAATTACACCATCACAATTTGTTGGAATCCTTTTTAATTTAGGGAGGCATGCCTAAGGCCAGTGGAACCTGGTCCGATATCACTATTTGAAAGGCTATTTGTGTTGGGGATGCTATAATTGGTAACAGATGTGTTTCATTTAACACTTTTCTTCTGGTTAACTATTTTTGGTTATGGTATAACAGATATTATTCTTTGGTTGGAAATGGATTTTAAACTCATGGTTGGGTTCCTATAGCCCCATGTATGATAGCCATATTTAGTTATCATTGGTGTAAATGCTATTCTATTTTTTACATAATATGGTTCATATGATGTCCACCTTGATGGATCATTGAGAATGTGATGGTTATTGGTTGTTATATGCGATCCATAGTCTAGTGAGACAAGGATGATATTGGATCCTTGGCCCAATATGGAAAGGTTGTTGTGATTACTTTTTTCTTTGATTTTGATCAGAATATTTTGGGGTATTAATTTTTTTAATATCTAGTATTCTATGTTACGCGATCATACCATGTGATAAATTTCAAATACCATGTGAAAATGATAAATTTCATGATTTAAATGGTTTTGAAATGTGACATGTAATATGTAATTGATATTCAATGATTTATATATTTGTATATTTTCATGTGGTGTATGAAATGGGAAAGGATCGTATAAGAACATGAACGTGCAATGGTAGATGTTATTTTGATCACTAGGATTTGGTAAATCAGTCATTGGTTTACGGTGATGCTATTTTCTACGAAGGGAATAGCCCGTGATTATTTTGATACATGGCTCTATTAAGGGAATGTAAGGAGTCCATGATCCATAATTCCAAGGGTTATGGTTGAGATATGGGATATTAAGAAAAGTTTTTATATGCTTCTTTTTACTTCCTTCCTTGTCTGTGTTTATATATAAATGGGGGGTCTAAGAATACATGGTATTCAGTAGGTTCTTCGTGAATGGATAAGAAAGTGTGTGATGCATGTATGGATACAATTCCCTAGGAACTTGAGAATGTTCATTCCACTGAGGTTTTGGAAAAGCATGAGCCAAATATACATGCTTAGGGACATGGTCATGTTAATGAACCAGTGCAGATTTGGAAGCTATTAGATTTGATAGCATTTGAGGCATGTCTTGATGAGAAACTCTGATCAAACCTGGAAAATTTTTTGTAGGGTATCGATAGGGAATATGTGGGAGAAAATCCTTCAATGGCGTATATGACAGTTGAGGTCTAGTCACAACATCCTATGCTATTTAAAGGAATGGGTTAACCACAACTAGTTGATAAGTGGATAGAGAAAATGTAGATGTTCTTTGAGAAGTTCGAGATTCCTCGAGGATAGAGGGTCAATATGTGGACATATATACTTAGGGGGCTTGCTCAAAATTGGTGGGATTTGCAGGTTCAGGAAGGAAGACACAAGGGACTTTCCTAGAAGGATTTCGAGGTCATATTCTTAATGAACTGTTTCCAAGAGATGTTGAGGGTGGAAAATGCTCAGATGTTCTTTGTCCCCATTAGGGTGACTTGTATAATGGACTATGTAGCTACATTCAATAAATTATCATTATTTTCACCTTGTATTGAAATCGATTACACCTAGAGGGTGAGGCACTTCAAGAATGGTTTAAGACACATCATTATGGTGCAGGTAAAGATCTTTAGGATGGTCTTGTTTGTAGAGGTTGTGAATCTGGCACTCATAGTTGAGGAAAACATGACTGAAAGATCCTACATGAGGTGGTTATTAGCATCAGGTGGTGTATCACATGACTATATGGGATTTCAGGATTAGATCCAGTAGGGTAGTAAGACTATGGACTTGAGAAGACAACCTTATAGTGGATCTTATATGGTTTTATTCTAGGGTTGGTAGCCAGGTAATGTGAAGACATATTGTTATCAGCCTCTAAAGAAGTTTCAGGAATGTGGAAAAGTATCCCATCTTGACCAGTTCGGTAGGAAGCCTTCTTATAATGCATTTAAAAATGGACATAGGTATGAACAAGCTTCAGATATCATTTCTATATTGGTTCATGGAGATGGTAGCAAAGGAGCAGCTACACATGGAGGATGTGGTATATATAGTGGGACCCATATATGGGTTTAGTGTCCTATGGATTATAATACACTGCATGGAGGATATGATTTAGGTAGTCGTGTGTCAGTCTAGGTGCACATCGTGGAGTTTCCAGGGGCTGAGCAGGGTGGTGAGATGATAATATTGAAAGGTAGTCTAAGGGAGTGGATCTGATTTATAATTGTTTTCCTTTTTCATTTTTGGATTTGTCATGTCTTTTTTATGTGAATGAGGTGAATAGGATGTATGTGGACTTAACATAAACTGGTGAGTAGTCTGGCACTATTTGAGTGTGTGATTATATAAATATATATGAATTTTGTGGCATGAGGACATTGTTGAATGTGATTTAGGGGGTGCTTATGAAAGGTGGAATCTGATGGATATAGGTTACATGAGGTTCATCAATAAGTGGGGGAATCTAGGCCTTAGTTATTTATTGATTTTTGAGGCACTAAGGCTTGTTTGAGAATTCATGGGATACATGACTCGTTTTTAGGGGTTACATGGGCTCAAGGCGGGCACCAATGTGGTGTGGAATGTGATTGGCTGTCGAGAGTGAAACAGGGTCACCTGATAAGGTGTGTGAGTGAAGATGCATCATGGGAGAGATATGGATCCTAGAATTGGTTATAGGAATCTTTGTTGATTTTATCATTAGATTGTAATGGTTTGAGTCATTAAATTTCAAACGTGGGGTGCCCTCTATAATGAATATGGACTGTACAATTGAGGCTGGGGTAGACCAAGTTCTTTTTACTATAATTCCAATGATCAGTACCATCTCTGAGTTTTGTTTGATAGCTCGGGAATGAGATATGTTAAGGTGGATTGATTTTAATGTCTATGGTTTCTGAGTCGAGAAGATAAAAACTCCCATTTTGTCCTTTACAAGTAGTGTCTAAGCTAATTTTTTTTGGTTGATCAAAAATCATTCGAAGAGATCTATTGAATTTATTTGATGGTATTTTTAGTTTAGGTAATTGGATAGTTCCCCTAGTGTTTTTGTTTTGTTTTGGGAGCTTCATAAGTAAAACAGACTACATTGAAGTTTCATGTTAGGGTGCACGGTTTGGGGGAAAACCATGTGACCCATTTTAGGAAACTATTTGACCTAGTTGTATACTAGAGAATAGTTTGTGTGAACCATGTGTGGGAGGAACACGATCATTTGAGGGGATATAATGTAATTTTAGTGGAATCCACAGGGTTTTTGAATTGTAAGAGAAAACTATGCGAAGGTCTTCACAAGTATTTCTATATAGGTCGTACCTAAGCATTTTAGACCGCATTTTATGTGAAAGGTTTGTTAACCCATGAAAACTAATCATTAGACCCTTGTATGGTTTTTTAATTTTTTTCATTATTTTTATTTTTATTTCTTTTTTCTCTCCACTCTCCCTTTGTCTTCTCCCTTGTCATGTGCTGCATATGATGAATCCTCCTCTTCCTCATTCCACCAAATTTAATGCATCTCCCTCATCATTGATCTGATTTAAGATCCATCAGAAGATGTAGATTCATTTTCGTATGTCTAATACCACGATCCATTCTCTCAATATTTAATTTCACCTTATCTACCATTGTTTCTATATAATCTAATTTTAGCGGTTTTGACGTATACTCATATCAACATCAATCAGAATCGATTTGGATCTCAATAGTAGTCGTGAATTTGTATACTAGAATATGGTAGGCGGTTTATATCTTGATTTATATTTTCATGAATATTTTTTGTGGTGCCGCATTTAGCATGGATTTGGGTATTTTGAGCGAAGCCACGTAATACAACATGCGTCATATGAAAATAATTTTACGACCAATGGATTTTACTTGGTCATGCCTGATATATATTTGCATTGAGAGTGGAGAGGTTTTAGGTTCTTGGTCCTTGGATTATTTTTTTCGGGGTTCAAAATTTTATTAAATTTTTTTTTGTAATAAATGGATTTGTTTAATTTTTCTATGATTGATTAAAATAATTTGATACATTAGAGACATCAATACCGAATTGTTGTAAATGATTGATTTTGAATTTCAATATTTTTAAATTTAATTTCTTGTTAAAGGTTATTTAATTTGATTTATAAATGTGCAATGCATGAGATTACTTTTTATGAGACCCAAGTGGTTGTGATGAGATCAGTACAAGGTTGGGGTTGTATGGAAATCTGGTTTGAGTGATTTTTTTCACTAGTTTTTCTTGGTTCAGATTCTCTTGAGTGATTTTGAAGACTTGATTAGGAATCATGGTTGTTGGATTATGGAAGATAGGATGTTGGGTTGGGCATGGCCAGTGATACTGGTATTCCATGGCCATCAATGTTGAGTGACAATGACGCAGGGTCACAAGGTGCCAATTAATATGGATTAGGATCTTATTTTGTTGATTGTCTCTTACACTTGATTGAAAAGCACCTATTGAGTCTTGTGCGTATCGTAGGACTCTATTGATTAAGGGGTTTTGACCACTTATGTGGTTAGAGGACCCCGATAGATGTTTCTTAGATATTATTTGTTTTGGGTTTCTTGCCTTATAAATCCATTTGGACATTAAGAAGCCTTATGTTTCTGCAAATGAGTCTATCGGGTTGGTTGGTGAGGCTCACTGTGACTGAGTCTATGTGGCTAGATATATATTTGAGGATACAAATCAATGTTCTTCTAGTTTTCAGGCTATGTTCCGACATGATATTTTGAGTAGGGGTCTATTTTACCATGATACTATTACATGGCCATTAATTATAGAATTCAAAACAATGTGATACACAAGGGTTTAGGAAGTATATGGTGCCAGATTACATGATTTGATGTGGAACCTGAGGTATCACCTAGACTGGGATACATTAGGGGAACCTTAGGCCATGATCCATGTTCCCTCTTGACTCCTATTAATCCAGTGTTGGCCTAAGAAGGTAACAATTCTTTTTGGATATTGAGCACCAGAGGGGTTTCTTAGATAATTTTTCATATTCTTCTAATGCGTATTTAATTATTTTTCACACCTTCTTAAACAAATATACTTGGTAATGACCATTTGGTGGTTTCCTACTGAGATTTGTCTCACAACTTGCATAGGTCCTTCTAGATTCATTTAGACTTTATGAATTTACATTAATTTAAAGGACCAACCTCAGGATATTGATATTAGTATCTATATTCCTGGAATTTTCATAGACATTGAGGTTGTGCCTAGATGGTGTTTCTATTTGGTTTCTACTCTGTTTCACCAAGTTTTTTTGTATCTAGTATATAGATATTGTGGATAGATATGGGAACCCAGTTTTACTTAACATGTATGATGTCTTCATAAATACATACCATTATTGTTTGATTAGTAGTAGCTACTAGTATTTTCTCTAATATTAACTTGTTTATTTACTTCCTCTGCTTATTCTATTTTTTTATTACTTCCTGTATTTATTTCTATTATTTTGATACCACATTATGTTGGTTTGGTTTGAGAATGATGTGTCTTTTTTCCTATACATGTTACATTATTATATTCAAACTATAGTATTATCTACTCCCATAGGGTATAGTCACCCCAACTAGTTAAATTAATTCCTTTTTGCTATTTAGAAACCTTTGGTATTCAGAGAGGTGTGCTGAATGCTAGTGTCTCTCGGTCAAATTGCACTCTTCATGTTGCTATTCAGGTTGAGGATGCTATAGATATAAAAAAGATGAACCAATTAGATATTCTATGATTGATACCATAAATTCACCCTTCTAGGATTTCTAACTGAGATCCATAAAATTGATAAAATCAATGATTTACTAATTCTTATTTTTGATGGGGACAATACTAGATAGATAGTTGGGGTATTGGTCGACCTAAAAGATGTATACTCTAATGGGATTGTCATCATCAGCCACTGTTTTGGCAGCATATGTTGGGTGTGTCCTTCTTGTTGTTTTCTTATATACAGAACGATCTCTTGGTATTCCCAATTAGTGAGTGTCCAATTTTCGATTTATTTCTAGAATTTTACTATAGTTATGGGAAAAACAACTCAATTATTCTTTATTTAGAAGGTATAAGCATCTTCCATCCTCATTTGGCATTGTAATTCTAATTATAGTTGGTCATGGTTCTTCTTCTGTAGCCATGTTTATTTCCTTGAGTTCATCAACGGTGGTAGTGAAACATTTTTCAAATTATTTTTCTCGGTACCTAAGGACTTATTCCTCTTACACATCCACACACTTGTCATATTATTCTTTTTTTATGGGAAAATAATCCAAGACATGTGCTCTATAGAGTTAAAATATGAGATTCAATTTTGGAATTTGAAAGATAATGTGAAGTCTCATGACCCTTCTAACAGAAAGGAATTCCCATAAAAGGACGGAGTTAGTGATATAGGAATGTTTTCTATCTCATTCATATTAGATATTGATCATGTTATAATCTAGAACCATGAAAATGAATTGAGAGAATTTATATTGAAAGGGTAAATATTAATTGGAGGACTAGTTGCTTTTTCGTCACTATAAGGATATGTGTATATAACTAAAATCATGAGAACTTTTAATTATGCCACACCTAAATTTCCAATTCCATTCATTGTTTTGAATCAGCTTTTAGTTCTTTGTATTTTCTTGGTTTCTGGGAGTTTTGGGTTTAAATTTGGCATCTCTGGTGTTCTAGATCTAAGTCATTGGTCTTGGATGTGTTGGATGTTATGTGGACTTGACTTTTTTAAAGTGATGGCATAATGATGAGGTGTCTTGGAATTTAATATGTTACAATCCTAGTGGCACCTTTTGTAGGGTATGAATATTTTGGCGGTTTTTTCACATTTCAGCCAAACCGTGATCCCATTTTTAGTTATAAAAACAAAGTTTGTTTCTTTTATAAACCCTTTTTTCATTACTTCTCCTAATAGATCCCAAAATCCCAAAGCACAACCCCCATGTTCCATTTTACATATTTGAATTTATTATTTTTTGTGTACTAGGGTGAATTTTCTCAAGGATTATCAAACCACAAGATTTGAAATATGATTTTTTTTTCATCCATAAATCTGCCATTTTTTATCATCTTCCACCATTTAGTCCCCACATGTCCTCCTCATCCTTTTTATATCCTCCAATTAAATTTTTTCATCTTGGAGATTCATCAACTGGTGTATTTGGGGAAATTTATTCTTTGTTTATCAAGAATGTGAATTTCTATCTTTTTCCTTCAATTTCCTTAGGGGTTCCCCCCTCTTTCTAGAGGTTACAAATTTCCATCAACTATGATTTCATACCTGGGGTTTTGTTTTGAGTTTCTTGGTCCAATTTTTTGAATTTTGGTTTGTTTATCTCCCTCGGGGTGCGGTTGTGGTGCGGTTGATGTTTCACACACAGATTTGGGGTTTTTGACATCTTGAGGAGGTGATTCAATGTGTAATTATTTCATGATGAGTTATATTTATTGATTTATTTTTTTATACTGTTCATAATATATTATTTGTGGTATGAAAACCTTTTTTGGTATCATCTGTAATGAATTTAGTTTATAATTTTAATTATTGCATGAAAATTATTGTTTTTCATCTGTAAATTTTGTGGTATCTATTGTGGTTATTTTATGGTCAACAAATTATATTTGTTAAATTCTGTTAGGAATGAAAAATCCGGTTTAGTGAGATATTGGAATGAATTTGGTCCTTAATAGATGGTTTTTAGACGGATTTATAGTGAAATGTTTGGTTATATTTCATGGAATCATTTTAGGAATATTTTAAATGATTCATTGGTATATAAAAGAGGTCAATTCCAGTTTAAAAAATGTTTTTGTAGGTATTTTTCTAAATGGTCCGTTTTATTTTGAAATGTAATTTATGTCATGTGTAACATCTTAGAAATGATTTATAAAATTACATAATGTTTTTATGGAATTGTGAGAGCGATATGAAATATTTTTCTGGCTATTTTGGTGTGACTGTAATGTTAAAATAAATATGAATGAAAAAGGTCATTATTTAACATTTTTGTGGGATGTTTGTTACGTCTGTGTTATCTGGAAATGAAAATTTCATTAGAAAATGGGTTTTTTAATATATGGATCTTTTTTGAGGAAAAAGGGGGAATCTAGGGTATCTAAGTGGGCGGAAGTCCAGTATTATGCTAGTGACAGACAATTATTTTGGCCCTATATCACGTAATATGATTGATGAAAAAGATAATAACTAAAAAGTTATGATGATGTTGGGAACCAATAGGTTAGTGGTATGATCCCTAGTAGTGGCCCATTCATTATAATGTATAGTTTTTATGGTTACATTCCATCATGATATGAGGATCTTAGGGCCCACAACTAACTAGAGGCTCGAGGTGTTCCCCTGACTAGTGCTAAAGGATTATTATGTAATCACCATCAACATATGGTCTATTTGGTAGAAAAATACCATATCATTTACATTTCCATTAAAAGTTCTTGTTCCATAGAATTTATCTTTTAAAAACTATTTTCATTTATAGTTGCATCATTTTAAAATTTATTACTAAATTGTTTGATATAAATTTAAAGATTTTTGTCGTAAAAAGTTTATCACATGGAATATTTATGGGTGGAATCCTACTAAGATTAGGCTCACAACATTCATATAACATTGGGTGTAATTATACTGATTAATGTTTTTAATAGGTTTGGGGAAAGGTTTTAGAACTGGTGGTTTGGGTTGTTAGCTTCCATTATTGGTGTAGTGTCCTGGAGAAGGATTGTGGATGATGGACCATTGTCGTGTGGTGGTCCACGAGTTATTTTTTATGATAATTTAGTTTATTGGAACTATTGGGATTTTTCACAAACCTTGTATTTATATTATGAATTTTATTATGTCTTGCTTGGTTTAATTTTTTTGATTCAGTTTATTTATTGTTTTTGGTTGATTAATGCATTTAAATTCTGGTAAAACATCCCAAATACATATTTATCATTCATGGGAACATAGGCCTGACCATGGTGATATGGAACACCCTTTATACATTTACATAGACTATGACATATACCAGTTTTGATAGAGACCATATTTGGTTCTTGATGGAGTATGCATCTGATGCATGGATCATGCATTCCATCTTATTGATGGGGAGTACATATTCTTCATCGAGCCACTCGAAGGGGTCAGTGGGGACCATTTTCAAACCATTTGGGCAGGTGACCCAATCAATACCATATACTGAGTATTTCTTCCCATTTTGATCATAGAATCATTCCTTGATAATGTGTGACTAGCACGACTCAAACATGGCATTATCAGCAGATAAGATATCACTATATCCATTCGTGAAATGTTTAATGCACTAGTGATACGATGGGGGAATCACAGCAGTTTTTATAACCAAGGCCTTCCTAGAAGAACATTAATTGTCATTTTTGGTCTGAACACTAGATATGCTGAGTCATCTATAAGGTCCTCGAATCTAGTTTTGAGGATTATTTTTCCTAATAGATTCCACTCAGTTTTTTCCTAATCCAACAGGGTTGTGCATGAGGGTGTTTGGTTATCTTTGTTTTAGACTAGATGATGATTTGTTGACAATGAGAGGATATTTACTCCATATCCATTATTAATGAATACTTTTCCAATAATAATTCTATTTACCATGTCATTAAAAGATAGGGGTGTTATGTTTCCCGACAATATGGAGTAATCATCCTGATATATAAAGGAGATAATAACATGGAATTTTGAAGGCTCAGTCTATGTTCGACTGACTTCAGTGGCCACTATTTAGGCCTAAAACTCATGGGGACTTAGACAAGTTTCTATAAGTTATTCCCTATGATCTTTTGAAAAACTCAGGGAGTCGACGATTTATAGTTCGGTAGGAACTAATTTTAATTACTCCATAATTTAATATTTAATTTCTAAAGGCCACTTACTGACTTGGGTGTACTCTTTTATAATATGTTTTGGGACATTTTTATTAGATATGGAATGACTGGATCTCGAGATAGGAGCTGATGGTGCTTCTGTACCTTGTGTGTTTTGCAGAGATGGTCTTCCAACACACAATGGGAGATTAGTTATTAGTTACACTTCTAATGGGTATTATAGGATGATCATGATATAGTGTATCCCAGTATGGTTAGTGGAATTTTCATTCTCATGTATGGTCCACTAAAGGGTTATTCAATAAGATTCAACAATTTCAATTATTTAAGCTGGGGTGAATCCAACATTTTGGATTCTCCCTCAACTGCATCTCCCTTAGTATCCTTGACTTCAACAGTCTCTCAACGATTCCCAAATAGGTGTAGGGATCTCAAGTTAATATTCATAATCTTCATTAGATAAGGTATCCACTATGTAAATTAAGTCAATGGAGATAAATACCAGTTCATCATATGATGTTGAATCTCCATGATTGAAAATTTTTTATGGTGTAATTTGGTAGGGTGGATCCCATGATTTCAGACCTAATGGAATAAAATATGAGGGTTTCAAAGCTATATTTTTTCTTATCATGGTGTCCTATTCATTTACATCCTCCCTATCTTCCTGAGAGAACTTATTTTTAGAGGATTGTGGGTATGAGGATGTTGTCTGATTGACATCATAAGCTATGAGGGGCACCGTTGGATTCTTCTACTTTGGTTGGAGTACTCCATAAGATCATTTGACTATTATTCGAGTCATAAAATTATCTAACTTCTACTTATTTTTTCTAAAAACGATTTCCCACACCTCTCCTTCAACTGAGTCAGTGGTTGAAACATATTCCACTTGTGCTGCCAGTGGTCCCAATTTGAATTTTCCAGAATATAGAAATAATCGAAGGAGGTATTTCAATAATAAACATTCTTGGATGGTGTGTCTTGTATTTGGTGGAAGTAAAATTATTCTCTCTAGTCATCTATATAGAAATAATCATCCCACTTTGGGTCTAGAAGATGGATCAAATTGATATTCCTAGAGGCTACAATGATTCCATGAACTTGGTCATCTCAAAACGTGTAAAATTAATTTACCCATTCCTTGAATTGATTTCACCTTGTTTCCAACTCCTCATCTTGTTGAGGATGATGGCCAGGATGTCTTATATGACTTGGTGCTGACCTCAAAGATCGAGCTAGCAAAGGGGATGTCTTAAGCATAAGAGAGGCTACATCATCTCATCTTACACTTTTTTTGGGGGCTGGTGGGGCTACCCGAGACATAAGGTTCATCCATAGTAAAGATTATTATTTGAAAAAATGTAGAGAAATACTAAAATCCACTTTTATATTTCCCTAGTATGAGTTCCGTTCATATCTCTTCATAGTGTTTATGGATGAACCTATAAAGCATCTCATCATCGAGATGTGACTAGTTCAAGGAGTTTATCAGACCATTCCATCCGGCAATGAAATATTAGACTCTCTCAATCTTCTGTTATTTATAGTTCATGAGGTCACTAACTATTGTCTTTGGAAACATTGAGTTGAAATCAAAAATGAACTATCAATAGCGATCCTCCCAAATTTTTATTGACTGAGATATCAAAATTCTATACGATAAAATGGTTGAACATTGAATAGTTCACATGAATCATATGATTTTCATAGATTCATATTGTTTTGGGGTTCCCAGTATGGGGACACAATAATAAGCATAATGCATCACATGTTTTTCAAGGTCACCTGGTCCATTGAATATGAGGAACATGATATTTGCAAAATTTGGTGGTAGTGGAATATTACTTACCTTGTCAGGGTAGGGCTCTTGTTTTGATGATATGAGAGTGATCCATCAATCCACATATTCTAATCATTTTTCTAATGTCTCAAATTTATTATCGATCCCTTAATACTTATCTTGTTGAACCTATGTATGTGTAGGTGCCACATGGTGTAATATTGGTCATGCCGTTGCTATTGGTACTTGATGTGTGTACTCGACTAGAGGTATCATTTTTTATTTTTATAGAATTTTCTATTATTGTTATCTTAATTGATGAATGTATTGATATCTATCTAGGATCATATTAAGTTATACTTATGGTCCTGGCACAATCTTAGATGAGCATTCTATCGTTTCTTATTTTACTATAATAAAACCTTATGGGTGAGGTACACCTTCTAGAAGTTTAAATTAAAGCTCATCTAGAGGAACCTGAGGATCATATCCTATAAGACATGTTCCTTGGAATAACTCAATAATTAATCTCCTTAACCCCTTCATTTCATTCTTTTTTCCATGGTATCTCCCCCTAATTGTCATTTTCTCATTCTCATGAGAAGGAGGTGGTGGGTCATGTGTGCCCTTTTTTTGATTCTTCTCTCTAATGGTGATTCGTTTGGGAGGTAATAAGTGATTGTATTAGGTAGAATCCGAATTTATGGGGGCTTATTGTATCTGGTATACAAACCATTATGTTCTTTGTGGATAATATATTGAGTGGAACTATCTTCACTCAGTTTTTATGAATTTTCATGATTTTAGATGTGTTACATAAGATTGAAATTAACCTAATTCATTTATTAATAACACATTGTGGGTTTCATACTCAATTGTGAGTGCTAGGAGACATTTTTCATCATTTTCAAGATCTTATCCCTCCATTTAGATATCCACTTTGAGATTCTTGATGAATGGTAACTATGAGGGAATCTTTATATGGCCTCACCAAACTCCTTAATTCTGAGTGACATGAAACAATAGATGTGATAGAATAAAGGTCATCCCTACTAATACCCTCCCCCAATTAGGAAATTATTGATGATTGCTGGGTAGATTTTTGAGGTAAATATTCTCTCATACCTATAAGATATGCTTTCAAAAATTCCACTCTTACTATTCCATATCCAAGATTTGTTGGTCTTAATGTGGTATTTTGTGTAAAAAATCCCCCACCCCTACGGGTATGGGATCCTCCCACATTTCCTAAATTTCTATTCTATTACTACATTCTTGATCTTGAACATTCCCATTTGAATGTGATGTAGATATGGTGTGACATATTTAGGTGAATTAAATGTATCTTGGGACATGAGAAATTCATAATGATTGGATTACCGTAGGCACTAAGGCTGCTTAATGATCTCAGTCACATAGATCAGGAGTTTTTCAATGGCTCTCTCTCATCATGTTTGACTCTTTTGAGACATACTCAAAGCTGGTTCTTTTAAATAATGTTTCCTTTCTTAAATTGGGAATTCATTTGATCATCATCTTGGTATAATGAAATCACACGATTCCATTTTAAATGGGTTGTTCTTGAAAATATGGGGGTGAAGTGAAATGATCCACCCTCTCCCCAACCCACGATATTAACACTATATGGGGCTTCATCGATACAGAAACAGAACATGATAAGCTCATAATGGAAGGTTATTTCAATTTCTTTGATCTCGTTTATTGATTCCATTATGTTGATAGAATTTCTATGGAATCTATTTTTTATTTAATTTGTCACACTATTTTTGACATGGTATCCATACCCATCATAGGGATAGAATCATCAATGAGATGGTGGAGTGTTATCTAGATATTGAGGCAAATTTTATGTATGCATTCCTCTAACAATTCCCTTTTGTTGACCTCACCTGTTTTGATAATCTCAATCATGTATTCATATGTGTTGAAAATCCCAATTATGTTTTCATTCTATATGATATTCTTAAGTATCATTGATCTATACATTAATTCTTTCAAATCTGTGATCAAACCAATAATAATTTTTAAAATAGTCTTTGGAATATGTTAATCCTCTTTTATTCATGTTCATACAAGTTATAAATTGATTCTAACACAATCGGATGTGTTCTGCATAAAACAGATAAGTAATCTGTCTATAGCTACTGATAAAGAGCTATCGGTAACCAGTCTGCCGATAGACTTAGTCTACCGAGAGACAGCTACCGATAGACTTAACACAGAGCTACTGATAGACTTAACACACAGCTATCGATGTGCTTATAAATTTAAGCTACAGACTTAAAGACAGCTACCGATACAAATATAGAGCTACCGGTGTAAGTATAAATAGCTACCGATGGAATAAGAGTCACCGATGGACGAAGCTACTGACAGACTCACAGCTACCGATACAAGCATGGAGCTACCAACACATGGGGCAACCGACGCATGGAGCTACCGACGCATGGAGCCACCGACGCATGGAGCTACCGATCCATCAGACTCACTGATACATCAGACTCGCCGATCCATCAGACTCACCGATCCATCAGACTCACCGATCCATCAGACTCACCGATCCATCAGACTGACCGATCCATCAGACTCACCGATCCATCAGACTCACTGATCCATCAGACGCACCGATCCAAGGACTCACCGATGCAAATGAGTCACCGATGCAAATGACTCACCAATCAGATGACAGACCGATGCTGATCTATCTGAGTCACCGATCATTACTCTAATACTGATGACCTACCGATCACTTGAAAAGTCATAAAAAACTGTTTGAATTTCTTTATCTTTATCTTTATTTATTCTAACCAACAGTCATATTAGTTATATTTTAATACCCTGACAATTAATTAATAAAGGTTGTCGGATGTCAGGAAACCGTACCTCATACCTGCGGAAAGGAAACCTCTTCTGTCCTACGGAGCACGTGACATAAATACAAGAAGACTCTGCTGAAGAGATGAGTGAGACAACACACACAGAGACAAGGAAGATATATGAACATACTCAAGAAGAGCTATGTGCATACAAGAAGAACCAAGCAAGACAGAATCATATATACAATCAAGCCTACTCAAGAAGAGTTCTGTGCATTCAAAAGAATATCGAAGAGCTTCATCGACTAAATCTCACTACCTACGAACCTGGAGCATACGACACTCTGTTTCTCAAACAGAAACGAGAAGAGGACTCAAACTCACTTCTAGTCAAATCAAAAGGAGTCCAGAGCTACACTGAAATCACCAGAACCACTTCTAAACTCTACATCTCTTGTTCTGTGATTTATTATTACTCTTTTCGAGCAGTGTGTGTTATCTGCTGTATCTAACACATACACTGTATCATGTACTCAAACTGAAGGATTTGTAAATCCTTACCAAACACATTCATTCTTTCTTTCCCACGAAGAATAGTGGTAGAGGTCGTGTGTGACCTGGACAGCTGGTTGATGTTGTACTGTTTCCCACGAAGAACAGTGGTAGAGGTCTTGGACCTGGACAGTTGTAAACTGTTGAACCCCGATCCAGGGTGTGGATCATTTTTATATAAACTTTTGAGAGGACTAAGTCTCGGCTTGAGACTGAACCTCTTGGTCACATTGTTGTGTCATCTCTTTCAATGTTTTATTTCGCTGCTAATCACTTTAAAACCAATAATGTTTTTAAAGATACTTTGATAATTAAATTAGCAAGTGTTTATGTTAAGTGTAGATTAGTAAGTTAGTTTCAAAATATAATCACACACTCTTGTGTTGATTAACTGGGAATTAATCAATCCCTTGAGAATCTGACAGAACCTCTACTTTAATATAAATTCACTACAGTTTAATTTATTATTTTATTTGGGGGTCTTTAAGACACTGTTTTTAAATACAGAAATTTTAATTGGTACTCAATTCACCCCCCTCTTGAGTAAACCACTCCGACCAACACTTGGTATCAATGGTTGAAAATACTTTCTAAAAGTACTCTACTTTTGAACTGTGATTTTAGTTGTATTTTAATGTTCTTAAAATTTCTGTTATATCTAAATTTTTATCTCTTTAAAATTTTCTCATCATGGACAATAGACTTGAGGGTGATGCTACTAACCAGCCACCATTCTTCAATGGAACTAATTATGCTCAGTGGAAACTGAAAATGAAAATTCATCTAGAAAGCATAGGTTTTGATATTTGGACTGCTATTGAATCAGAATACAAAATTCCTGCTACTGCTAGATCTACTTGGGATGAACCTACAAAGACTGTTTACAATAACAACTGTAAAGCTATGAATTCCTTGTACTGTGCTCTAGGAGATGAAGATTTTAATAGAATTTCTGCTTGTAAAACTGCTTTTCAACTTTGGGATACCTTAGCTGTTTCTCATGAAGGAACAACTAATGTTAAGGAGATGAGATTGAATACCTATACTATTAAGTATGATAATTTTAAGATGAAGCCTGATGAACCCATTTCTGATATGTATCTCAGGTTCAATGATGTTTTCAACACAATGACTTCTCTGGGAAAGGATGTTCCAGCAAAGGAGCAAATCATGAGAATTTTGAGATGTCTACCTGAAAGATGGAGAGGAACCTCTGTCTCCATTAGAGAATCCTGTGGCATTGGAACACTGCCTGTCAAGGAATTAATTGGTAAACTGATGATGTATGAAGAAGAGCTTAAAGTAAATAAAGAAGAAGATGATGAACCTAAAAGGAAGTCTATTGCCTTCAATACTACAACCTCATAGAATAAGGATAAAGAAAAGCCTTAAGCTATCAATGAAAGTTCAAGCAGTGAGGAAAGTGAGAATGATTCTGACAGTGATGCTGAGATGGCTCAAATAGCCAGGAGATTCAAAAAGTTTTATAGGAAAAAGAAATTCATTAGGAAACCAAATTACAAGGGAAAGTATGACCAACAAGGCAAATGGAAAAAGCATTGGAAGAAGGCTGACAGAACTGATGAAGTTTTCTGTTATGAATGCAAAAGAAAAGGGCACATAAAAACAGACTGTCCAAATCTGAAATACAGAAAGAAGTATGAATACAAGGATAACAAGTACAAGAAAGCCATGAAGGCAACTTGGAGTGCTTCAGAATACAGTACAAGTGAAGCTGAATATTTAGACTCTGAAAAGAATCGGGCCAACATGTGTTTCATGACAAACACTTCTGAGGTAACATCAGAGACTCCTGTTTTTAATTCATACTATTCTGGAGAAGATTCTGACTCAGAAAACATGTCAAAATATGAATTGTTTGAATACTGTGACATGTTAGAAGAAACTTGTAATGAGCTTAAGGATAAATATAAAGGTTTAAAGAAACAGTATGCTTTAAGTGTTAAGCATAAATCTCATCTGGATATAGAAGTAGAAAAGAATGCTCAGTTGCTTAAAGAAAATACTGAACTAAAATTGTCTAATGAACAACTCATAAAAGACTTAGAGAAGTTCACAAATGGAAATAATACTCTAACACAGATTCTAGGAAAGCATGTTGCACCTAAATATACTACTGGTATAGGATACCAACCTGGACAAAGGAAAGTTGCCAAAACTAGATTCATTCCTAAATCTGGACAGAAGATAGTTAATTCTGGAACTTCATATGCCTCAACTAGTTATATTCATAGTTATGGATCTAATAAGGTTTATCTTTCAATGAATGATAATTCTACAAATTATATGAGACCCATTAGACAAATATGGGTACCTAAAGTGTTATTGGCTAACCTTTCTGGACCCAAGAAGATCTGGGTACCAAAATCATCTCCCATCTAAATCTGTTTTGTAGGAGACCTGCTTGAAGAGCTGTCACAAGAAGATATGGTACTTAGACAGTGGATGTTCAAGACATATGTCAGGAGACTTTTCATGTTTCAAGAGCTTAGTAAAAGTTGATGGAGGCTTTGTCACTTTTGGTGATAATTCAAAAGGAAAAATCATCGGCTTAGGCCAGATTGGTAACACTGACTCAGTATTAATTTCGAAAGTCTTATTTGTCGATGGACTTAAATATAACATGTTAAGCATTTCTCAGTTGTGTGATGATGGTTTTTATGTGAAATTTAAAAATGATTCTTGCAGTGTTTTTAACTCTAAAAATGTTTTAGTACTTTCTGCTTCAAGAAATGAAAATGTTTCTGTTGTTGATTTAGATTCTTTAGCTAAACAGAACATTCCTTTCTTAAATGCATTTCATAAAGATTCTTGGCTTTGGCACAGAAGATTAGGACACTGCAATGTACACTCACTTAGAAAACATTCTAGGAAGAACTTAGTTAGAGACTTACCCAAACTTGAATTTCCAGCAGACAAAGTTTGTAATCCCTGTCAAAAGGGAAAGCAACATAATGTTTCTTTTAAATCAAAGAAAGAAATCTCAACTTCTCAACCCCTTGAGTTGGTTCACATGGATTTGTTTGGACCATCAAGAGTTTCTAGTCTAAATGGGAAGCACTATGTCTATGTTCTCGTAGATGATTTTTCTAGATATACTTGGGTATACTTTCTAGCTCACAAAAGTGAAGCTTGTTCTTACTTTATTAAATATTCCACGTCTGTAGAGAACCTTAGTGGACTTAAGATTAAAACTTTGAGGAGTGATCATGGTCGTGAGTTTGAAAATCAGGATTTTGAATCTTATTGCTCACACAATGGCTATACTCATAACTTTTATGCCCCTAGGACACCCCAACAGAATGGTGTAGTAGAAAGAAGAAACAGAATCCTGAAAGAAATTGCTAGAACCATGCTCAATGAATATGATCTGCCTATTTATTTTTGGGATGAAGCTGTAAATACATCTTGTTATGTCATTAATAGAGTCTTAATTAGACCTGTTCTAAAGAAAACCCCTTATGAATTGTGGAACAATAGAAAGCCTAATGTTAATTACTTTAAAGTTTTTGGTTGCAAAGTTTTTATTCTGAATACTAAAGATAATCTGGATAATCTTGCTTCCAAAAGTGATGAAGCAATTTTTCTGGGTTACTCTATTTCAAGTAATGCCTATAGAGTTTTCAATAAAAGAACCAAATGCTTGGAAGAATCAGTTCACATCAAATTTGATGAAACTGATCCACATGAACCTAAAATCTCTCTCGAAGATGATCTCTCTGGTTTGAATCTCAATGATAAATACAATGGACCTATAGTTAAAACATCCAGCTCTGGAAATTCTCCAGAACCTGCTTCTGTTGAACCTCAATCTCTAGATGAACCTGAAATTTCTAGTCCAACCTTTACCAGATCAATGAGGATTCTAAAGAATCATCCCTTAGATGCTGTTGTAGGAAATCTAGATAGAGGAACACAGACTAGAGCTTCTCTAAGAAATCAGGTTGAACATCAAGCCTTTCTTTCACAGCCATAACCTAAAAATATCAATGATGCTATCAATGATGAATTCTGGGTAATAGCTATGCAAGAAGAATTAAATCAGTTTAAAAGAAACAAAGTCTGGGAATTAGTTGACAGACCTAAGGACACCTTAACAATAGGCACAAAATGGGTTTTTAGAAATAAAGTAGATGAATCTGGAAATATAGTTAGAAACAAAGCTAGACTAGTTGCACAAGGATATAGTCAAGAAGAAGGTATAGACTATGAGGAAACTTTTGCACCTGTAGCTAGACTAGAAGCCATTAGGATCTTACTTGCATATGCTGCACATCTGGATTTCAAGTTATATCAAATGGATGTGAAAAGTGCATTTCTAAATGGTTTTATAATTGAAGATGTTTTTGTAGAACAACCACCCGGATTTACTAACCCCCATTTTCCAAATCATGTTTTTAAACTTTCTAAAGCTTTGTATGGTTTGAAACAAGCTCCAAGAGCTTGGTATGATAGACTTAGCAATTTCCTTATTTCAAAACCTTTTACTAAAGGGATTGCTGATCCAACTCTTTTCATTAAAAGAATTTCTAATGATGTTTTAGTTGTACAAATATATGTTGATGATATTATTTTTGGATCTTCTAAACACTCTTTATGTACTGATTTTTCAAAAAGTATGCAAAATGAATTTGAAATGAGCTTAATGGGAGAGCTTAAGTACTTTCTTGGATTTCAAGTATTTCAAAATGAAAATGGTATTATTTTGAATCAAAGTAAATATATAAAGGATCTTTTAAAACGTTTTGGTCTGGATAGTATCAAGGAAAGTGAAACTCCTATGAGTACTACCTGTAAATTGGATGCAGATGAAACTGGGAAACCAGTTGATCAAACAAATTACAGAGGTATGATTGGTAGTTTACTTTATCTTACTGCTAGTCGACCTGATATTGTGTTTAGTGTGTGTATGTGTGCTAGATTTCAAGCTAATCCCAAAGAATCTCATTTGCTTGCTGTTAAAAGAATTTTTAAATATCTCAAACACACGGTTAACTTAGGTTTGTTTTACCCAAAAGGGCAATCCTTTGAGTTAATGAGTTATTCAGATGCTGACTTTGCTGGTTGTAAGTTAGATAGAAAAAGCACATCAGGAACATGTCATTTTCTTGGAAAATCCTTAGTTTCTTGGTGTAGTAAGAAACAGAACTCAGTTGCATTATCTACTGCCGAAGCAGAATATATAGCCGCTGGTAGTTGCTGTGCACAAATTCTGTGGATAAAACACACTCTTTTGGACTATGGATATTTTTTTAAACATGTTACAATCAAGTGTGATAACACCAGTGCAATAAAAATCTCTATGAATCCTGTATCTCACTCTAGAACCAAACACATAGATGTCAGACACCATTTCCTAAGAGATCACTATCAAAAAGGTGATATTTCTCTTGAATTTATTGGCACTGAACATCAATTGGCTGATATTTTCACTAAACCTCTAAGTTCGGATAGGCTAAGTTACATAAGACACGAATTGGGAATGTTTAATTACAATCGGTGTGAAAATCCTCACTGATGTGAAAATTCTCACCGATGTGAAAATTCTCACCGATGTGAAATTTCTCACCGACGTGAAAATTCTCACCGATGTGAAAATTCTCACCGATGTAAAATTCTCACCGATGATTAACTCACACCAATGCAATGTTTTTAAAACATCTGTCTGCCTCCAAGAATACGAATCGTTTTATATTATTTATATTACTCTATTTTAGTCGTTTATTTGGAATTCCTAAATGATAAAACTAAGTCTAAGCCACTTCTTACCTCACCGAGCTCAAATTCTCTCACCTTCGAACCTTAGCTCCCAAATCGACCAAGAACCCTAAACCCGCAATGGCAAAAACTAAGCTTCCTATCGTCAGAGATGAAAGTGCAGAACCAAATGCTAAAAAGCAGAAGACACGGCATAAAGCCAGTGTTAGTGAAGTCAGAACTAGATCGGGAAGGCGACTAGTGAATCCTCACTTGCAGAATAGAGACATAATGATCGAGAAGGAACTGTGTATGGAATGGCTACTGCCTAGAAAATCGTTAGTACTCGAGATTCTGGAGGACCAGAAATGGGTGGATTGTTTCTCAAATAACAATGGCCCATACTACCCGAAGTTGGTAAAACAGTTCTATGAGTTTGTAACCTTTGAGAAGTCTGAGAATGAGAATCGAGTAAGCTCTTGTTTAAATGGAAAAGAGATGTCTTTTTCTTCAGTAGAGTGGGCTGAGTGTTTGAAAGTACCACATGAAGGTGTCTCTGGGTATGTATCAAGAGCAATGCCACCTAGTAGTGACATCTTTGATTATGAAACCGCCTTAAAAGAACTGACTGGTAATGGGAATCAAAGGCAAGTGGTTGCTGCTGAAATGGATGGAGAGAATCGACTGCTTTTCAAGTTTGTTCAGAATGTGTTGATACTGAGGTGAGGAGATTTTGCAAATCTAAGATATCAAGATATCTATCTTCTTCATTTGCTAAGACATGGTGTGAAGATCAATCTATGCAGATTCTTAATGCTTCAAATGGAAGACATGATTAGACCAAAGTCAAAGACTAATGCTTTGTTCTTTGCCAAGCTGATTTCAGTAATGATAAAAGTGAAAGGAATAGCTGAGTCTCAGGATGAGACAGTTGTAGTCAAGAACAATTTCTGCATCACCTCGACTGTTTGCAAGTACATGAAAATTAACTAGAACCCATGGAAGGGTGAATGGGTCAGTGATGATCAGAATATTTATGATAGGTTTAATCCTGTGGATCATCCCTCAAGACCAAAGGATGATAGAGATCCGAGTCGGAGACCTGATGAAGAGGAACCTGTTTATAGTGATGAAACAGAAGAAGAAGAAGAATAAACTCCTATGGATGTTGGAGGAGATCCAGACTTGCCCCCAAGTCCTGTTGCTGAATAGGTCTATTCTAGGAAAGGAAAGGTAGAGGAAATTGTATCTACTCATGAGGAAGACCAGTCTGTACCTCACCAAGAAGAAGAGGAAAAGGAGAATGTATCTGAATTTTCTGCTTCTGGTAGTTTAAGTATGAGCCCTTTGATTGGAAACTCAGCTATGCCAGCTGATGAAGTAGAAAGAGTTACAGAAGAAGTTGTACCTGTATCAGAAGATCGTCTAGATGCTGCACCTGTGGAACTTGTAGTAGAAGATTCTGATGAAGAGAAACCAGCACTGAATGCTGTTGTGATACATGAGAATTCACCCATTGAGGGGGAGCATCAATCTGTTCTTGGAAATGTTACAGTAGATGTTGAGCTTGGAGACTGGGTAGAAGACCCAGGGTTTATAGTCTGTGGATTGGATTATCCGGATTCTGATAATGAGATGTCTGTGAATAGACTGAAGACCAATTATGATCTTGCTTCTGAGATGTTGCCAGATGATGTGGTCAGATTTCATGACCTGAATAAGCTGAAAGAGGACCTCAAATCCAGTTTTGTTGAAGAAGTGAAGTTAATGGAAACCTCTCTTGCATCCTCAATTAATTCAATAATGACTGATTCTGTAGTTAGTTTGGCCTCAGCAAGAGAATCTGCTGCAGTTGTCTCAAATGTTTTTGTCTCTAAATCTGATCTTGAATCCATGAAGAATGAGCTGAAAGAATCATTCAGTGTATCAGTTGCTGAGATGAAGCAATGCTTTTATGAAGAAATGAAAATGCTGGAGAGATCCTTTGAGCTATCTCTGGCTTGTAATTTATCTTCATTTATGTCTGAGCTTATGGAATAAGTAAAAGAGTGCCAGACTCAGTCTTCTAGAATCGAAGCAGATCTTGAAGCTCTCAAGAAATCAGTTGCTGCTTTGGATTCTTGTATGAGCTCCAAGTCTCAAGCTGACAAGGTCCTAGCTTATGTGAAGAGTGTAGTAAGCCAATTTGTCTTGGTGTTTGAAAGTTTCAAAACCTCGGTGAAGGATCATGATCAATTACAAGACTCTCAAGTTCAAAGCCTAATCAGTGGTTTGTCTAAGAGTTTCAAAGAAACTGTTTCCTTCTCTATTGGCCCTCTCACATCCAAACTATCAGTTGACCTGAATCAAGTTCGAGAAATGTTGAAGGAGGAGATTGGTTCTATTTCAACCAGTGGCTCTGTGGACTCATCAGAGTTGAGCCGAGTGGTGCTTTCTACAAGAGATTCTGCCAGAGAAATAATGAAGATTGTTCAAGACTATATGAGAGAAGCCTCTACCTCTCAGGAAGCCATAAAGAGCAAAGTGTACTACTACCTCACCAGAATTTTCACCAAGCATCTACTCGAACACCACTTCAAGCTGATGTTGGAAAACATGAAGCTACCACCAGTCACTCAAGATTTCAGAGAACAAGTGAGCAAGCTACGAGAACTGACTCCTGCCATAGAGAAATTCATGGAGAACAAAGATGATTTCATCTCAGCTATGGATAGAGGAGGAGGAATTATTATGGATTTTAGAAATCTGCTGCTGCCCTTCTTGCATGTTGATGCTAGACCAGTCATTATACCTCCTGCTTTGCCTGCTTTTGCCTCAGCTGCTTCCACAGTCCAGCTGACTCCTGCTCAAGCTATTCGAAGCCTCACACCAATGATCACCCAGAGATCTTCAACCTACAGGCCTGACTCTGTGTCAGTGGCCCAGCCTCCTTTGATCTTTTCTGGGATTCCAAAACCTTCACCTGCGTCCTCACCACCCGAGCCTTCTTCTGATCCCAAAGGGAAATCTCATGTGGAAGATGAGGATTGATCCACTGGCCAGGATTTTTGATAGGAATTCCATTGTATTCTGTTTTTGTACTTTTTGACTACTCTAATACAGAAGAACTCCTTTTACTTCTCATGTTTTATTTGTCTCCTATATATATGCTTTCCCACATTTTGATTATCACAAAGGGGGAGAATAATAAAGAGAATAAGGGGGAGAACAAAATGAGAGAATAAGGGGGAGAACAAAGAGAATGAAAAATATTTTCAATGGAGAAAAATAAGGAATAAGGGGAGACACTTTACCCTTCTTTTAATTTTTCCCTCTGATACCTTATGTCTATTTAGTACCTTATGATTGTTACCTCTGATAACTTATGTCTATATCATACTATTTCTATTATCTCTGATGCTACTTTCAATAAGAAAATTGAATTCAATATTATACTCTTTACCATTATATTTTCACTATGTTAAATGCCCATATCATAAATTGTGATTATCAAAAAGGGGGAGATTGTTGACCTCACCTATTTTGATAATCTCAATCATGCATTCATATGTGTTGAAAATCCCAATTATGTTTTCATTCTATATGATATTCTTAAGTATCATTGATCTATACTTTAATTCTTTCAAATCTGTGATCAAACCAATAATGTTTTTTAAAATAGTCTTTGGAATATGTTAATCCTCTTTTATTCATGTTCATACAAGTTATAAATTGATTCTAACACAATCGGATGTGTTCTGCATAAAACAGATAAGTAATCTGTCTATAGCTACTGATAAAGAGCTACCGGTAACCAGTCTACCGATAGACTTAGTCTACCGACAGACAGCTACCGATAGACTTAACACAGATCTACCGATAGACTTAACACACAGCTACCGATGTGCTTATAAATGTATGCTACTGACTTACAGACAGCTACCGATACAAATATAGAGCTACCGGTGTAAGTATAAATAGCTACCGATGGAATAAGAGTCACCGATGGAAGAAGCTACTGACAGAATCACAGCTACCGATACAAGCATGGAGCTACCTACGCATGGAGCTACCGACGCATGGAGCTACCGACACATGGAGCCACCGACGCATGGAGCTACCGATCCATCAGACTCACCGATACATCAGACTCACCGATCCATCAGACTGACCGATCCATCAGACTCACCGATCCATCAGACTCACCGATCCATCAGACTCACCGATCCATCAGACTCACGGATCCATCAGACTCACCGATCCATCAGACTCACCGATCCATCAGACTCACCGATCCATCAGACTCACTGATCCATCAGACTCACGGATCCATCAGACTCACGGATCCATCAGACTCACCGATCCATCAGACGCACCGATCCAAGGACTCACCGATGCAAATGAGTCACCGATGCAAATGACTCACCGATCAGATGACAGACCGATGCTGATCTATCTGAGTCACCGATCATTACTCTAATACTGATGACCTACCAATCACTTGAACAGTCATAAACAACTGTTTGAATTTCTTTATCTTTATCTTTATTTATTCTAACCAACGGTCATATTAGTTATATTTTAATACCCTGACAATTAATTAATAAAGGTTGTCGGATGTCAGGAAACCGTACCTCGTACCTGCGGAAAGGAAACCTCTTCTGTCCTACGGAGCACGTGACATAAATACAAGAAGACTCTGCTGAAGAGATGAGCGAGACAACACACATAGAGACAAGGAAGATATATAAACATACTCAAGAAGAGCTCTGTGCATACAAGAAGAACCAAGAAAGACAGAATCATATATACAATCAACCCTACTCAAGAAGAGTTCTGTGCATTCAAAAGAATATCGAAGAGCTTCATCGACTACATCTCACTACCTACGAACCTGGAGCATACGACAATCTGTTTCTCAAACAGAAACGAGAAGAGGACTCAAAATCACTTCTAGTCAAATCCAAAGGAGTCCATAGCAACACTGAAATCACCAGAACCACTTCTAAACTCTACATCTCTTGTTCTGTGATTTATTATTACTCTTTTCGAGCAGTGTGTGTTATCTGCTGTATCTAACACATACACTGTCTCCTGTACTCAAACTGAAGGATTTTTAAATCCTTACCAAACTCTTTCATTCATTCTTTCCCACGAAGAACAGTGGTAGAGGTCGTGTGTGACCTGGACAGCTGGTTTCTATTGTACTGTTTCCCACGAAGAACAGTGGTAGAAGTATTGGACCTGGACTGTTGTAAACTGTTGGACCCCGATCTAGGGTGTGGATCATTTTTATATAAACTTTTGAGAGGACTAAGTCTCGGCTTGAGACTGAACCTCTAGGTTACATTGTTGTGTCATCTCTTTCAATGTTTTATTCCGTTGCTAATCACTTTAAAACCAATACTGTTTTGAATGTTACTTTGATAATTAAATTAGCAAGTGTTTATGTTAAGTGTAGATTAATAAGTTAGTTTCAAAAGATAATCACACACTCCTGTGTTGATTAACTGGGAATTAATCAATCCCTTGAGAATCTGACAGAACCTCTACTTTAATATAAATTCACTACAGTTTAATTTATTATTTTATTTGGGGGTCTTTAAGACACTGTTTTTAAATACAGAAATTTTAATTGGTACTCAATTCACCCCCCTCATGAGTAAACCACTCCGACCAACACCTTTGTATGTCGAACTAAGAAGTGGATAAAGGCCACCACATAACCTTTATGTCTTCCTTGTCAAATTTCCATCTCATGCACAACATCTCCATTAGTTATTTTTCTATATATTCTTTTACATGATCTTCAAAACATGAAAATTTATTGATGACTTTTTTTTAATATGATGGGCTAGTAGGAGTCTCATTAACATGTAAATTGTCCGGAGGTGTCTCGAAAGATGAGTGTGTCCTTGGACTATCCCCTATGAATGGAAAGATGTTACATTTTTTTGGCATGATTTCTAAAATACATGACTCTATCCTTGTACGTGTGTCATCATACAAGGGATTTCATGTATTTAATTCTATTAGGGGAGGTCCTTTATGTCGATATAGATCTTGACTAGGGGGAGGACCATCGTTTATTGTTATATAATAGTGAGGAATACCATCATAGTTTAACGTCTTAATTCCCAGAATATTCATGTAGTGAATACCCTTGGGAGGACTACTATGGATGATTTAATCAAGGATATGTCATTATTGGTGAATCAAGATGTCAAAAGGGGGAGGACCATCAAGGTTGATGTTATTATGGTGTGGGATACTATTGTAGATTGGTATCCTTATGGAGAGATAACATCCATTGTGTTGATCCTGAGAAGGACCTCATGATTGACTGGAAAAAGGGTCGAACTTCTTGCTTCTTGATTTTATTACATGGATGACCTTTATAGTATCTACCATAATGGTGAGAACTACCATCAAAACTTGATGTCCATCTACGAGGAGAATTTATGTAGAGTATACTCAAGGGAGGAACATCAGGGAAGAAGAATTAAATGGGGGGACCTTCTTACTATCTAATCCTATTCCCATAGGGAGGGTAATCGTAACCCTCATCATGAGATAGGCTCTCATGCTCAGTTGTTTCTTACCCATTTAGTAATCCCTCATGGGTTCTCTGAGAGGTTCCTTCAGATATGATGCTAATAATATTTTGAGGAGGACCATTGATACCTATATTGAGATTTCCATAATAGGTCATGTATTGAAAGGATCTTGATCCTCTATTGATAGGTGTTTTATTGAATTGATAACTTTAGATTCTATTCGAGAAGGTTCATGAATATTTTTGTCATTTTCTAGTTGCATTTGGAATTATTTGTTTTTGGGCACTCTCTTGCAAGGGACAATGCCCACATGATGTTGGTAAGAACCAATATATATGTGTTCCAATTGGATTGGTTCCCGTGATGTGGCTGGGATACACCAATGATCATCTGGTGTTTTGGCAGGGATATACATCTTCCCCGTAGCAGCCACCATGGGGGACCAATGTCCCCCAGTTAGAATGGATACTTGTTCACAATCTGTTTTTCCATTTTTGTGGAATATAGTCGGTGAACCTATTATACTGTAATAGGGATGCAAATCAACTACATCCTAACCATCTTATTGTGTGGATGGTCACCCCACCTGGGGATATGGAGTTGTGGGCCTAGCTCCTTGCATTTACAACTAATGAAATCATGTCTTGAGAGCTTTAGAGGATATGTTCTGTAATTGATGTCTATCACCCCATCATTTCCTCGATGTGTAGAGATGTTTCTTTGGTTGTAATGGGGTTATATCTACATTTTGATGTCAGAGATTGAGTTTGTTTCTACTCTGGTCCTCCATGTTTTCCAAATGGGTACTAGAGTAACTCCTATGTTAGGGAATGAGAATGAGTCTTCCCCTAATTTATATTTGGGATACACTAACTATTTTCTATAGATTTCAACATATTTTACTCATGGGATTTATATTCATAAGTATGGATTTTCACCTACTCATTTTCCATTGTATTTTTTCTAAAAGGTTTGATATGCATCCACATTAAACCTGAATATTCTTGTATTTTATTCCCATCATTCTTTAATGATGCACTTGATTCTCCATAATAGGGATATGAGACAACATGTTGTCTTTCACCATATTTGAAGGATGACCTTTGTCCGTATTGGAAGTTATTTTCATCAGTCAACAAATTTCTACCCTATTTAATCAGAGACCCTGGTGACCGTTTTCCTGAATTTTCACCCACTCGTAATTTTACATCATATTTACATGGAGGGATTCATAATATAGAGAAATAATGAATGCATGATCGTAGATTGCCACATTTTTTCACTTCATATATCTTCATTAGGAACAATGGTGATGAACCTATCCTAATGAAATGTTCATCTCCAATAGAATGAATATAAGGGGATCTATGTTATTGATCTTCAATATAATCCCTTGGAGTAATATCCACTTTAGAATGAGTATTATATGACACATGGTGTGGGTGACATAATCTTCAAGTAGGGTTCCTTCAGTGTCACCATTGTGCGTCCGGTATGAATTCATTAGAGATTACTTCAAATACCTTCTTAATATAATGGAACGTACTCATTTTCATGTTTCCTAGAAAGTATTCGGAAACTATTAGAGGTGGCGAGTGGATCCTCCTGGTTCAAGGTCAGGAATCTCTGTTGACATAGTGGCTTGATGGATTTGATTGTGTATAGGTCCTGTCTTTCTTTCTCAAGTGTCAGAGAGTACCATTCTAGTGGTACTCACGGATATAGGCATTTCAAAAATAGTATTGGAGCTTTTGGGTGGGAGATGGTGGCATCTACTTTATGGAAGGACCAGATGGTGAATTGGTTGGCATATGAGTCTGTGAGAACATTTGGAATTTCATTGGATTATAAGAATCTCCAATGAATGCAAGAAATATATGTGACATGTATAAATAAAAAATCCCCATAATAGTATCATCTCATAACCATATGTATAATAGATGTCATTGTTTGGTATTATTCCCGTTTATATGTGAAATGGGTATGAGATGGGGTAACACTGCAAACATGTTTATGGATTCCAGTCAGGTTAACAATTTTTTTAGAAGACATGTGGTGTGCCCAGAACAAATTGTTATAATGGGGACTGGGTAGTATATCATTTTTATCTTGCATATGAGGTACCATAGTTAAGTTTTTCAGGTCGTTTTTACAATTTTTTTTGACCCAAAGTGAATTACGGATGATTAATGATTTTAGGGGGTTTATGTTTTTGTGAAATCAATCCATGTCTGGTACAATGTCCTTAGATGGTGAGTTTATTTGCAAAGCTAGAAACACCTAACATCTATCATATTCATGATTCATGGACCTACTTTCCAAAGGTATCCATTTATTGGGTTTTTTTGGTCAATGAATCTTAATAACTCTCATTGGTTGAGAGGATGTGAACTAGGTCTCACCAGACCCTTTTGGTGGAAACTATTTCCTATTGTGGGACTCAATTATATATTTATTCTATGTTCATATGTTTTTAATCTTGGGAGCTTTCATATTCATGTTTCTGTGATTTTCCACTATATAATATCAATCATAAATACAAATGGTTTCTGAATTATTTGTACATATATGTTGTTCATAATCAATGTTTCCCACTTATGTATATACCAAGGACCCCATAATCCCTCACTGATACAACTTTAGTTCAAGTTGAATGATGAGGTACTCTAGATATTATTGTCATCCTGGGGGTTGAGAATTATTTCATTTTTTGTATTGAATGTATATGATGGGATTCCTATGTATCCTTGTGAGAAGAATCATAACCCATGTATTTTTTTGACCTGTATATTTTAATGTCATGCGTTCAGTGTGATATGGGACTGATATAAAAATGGACGTTCTTGGGCTTGATCCTTGGTGAGGTTTCCTATGTATCCTAGTTATTGGGGAATCAATTTCCACATAGTTATGAAAGATGGTATGTACACATGGATGCTGCAAATGTATTCATGACTTATATCTATAGATAATGCCCATAAATTAAATTGGGGGATTACATATTTGGAAAAGGCCCATATGAGGATTATGATTGTGTGGATTTCATGATATCTACTATTCTCAATGCCCACATGAGTTTTTATTGATTTGGGAAATAATATAATGAAATTGATATGATGTTCTCATAACCCTAGGCATCCACTGGTTGATGATATTGGAGCCCAATGTTGTAGAGATAGAGAGGATCATGAAGTGCACCCATTTATTACCTTGTTTTCAAATATATTGTTGTCCTGTTTGGATATTTATCTAAATTTTTCATAAAATGGGGTGAAGATGAGTAGGTGTGCCAGCTCTTTAAGGAAATGATATGAGAGTACATCTATGGGAGTTTCGTGACATTAGTTTTGGTGAAAATAGTAGAATGTTTAACTCTAGACCTCATCAATGGGATATGCCAGTGGTTTCTCGTAAATCATAGAATGTGGAGGTACAAGTGACCATCCCATGTATGGAACCCTAATTACCATGGGAATGTAATCTTAGGGACATTTGGTGGATATGACTTATTGTATGGATAAACTACATGGAGCTTCAAAATATATGTATATAAACACAAAAATGCATGCTAGTGTTCCCTATGATTTTACCAGATATGTTTAGTGACATTAGAATGGGCTTTGTCTAGATACTGGTGGTATGGTTTGCAGAGACACTATGACTGATGGGATGGTAAAAGAATGAAATTATTGGATCTGATGGGTGGAATGCCCACACATACCCCTTTCCGCATAGCCATTCCTTATGTGGTATTTTTTCTCAACCAGAAACATAGTGAAAATATTCCAAGTATTATTATTTTTTATTCTCTAAATATGACTCATGATATCTTCTCTATAATAGATTCATGTTGTGTAATTAGTTCATGTCAGGAATATGTCTAGAAAATAGTCTATAGTCTAGATTCTGATGAACCATCTACAACTCACTGTAATCCTATGGTAAATCCCCTTAAACCATTGAAACATTTATTCCAATATTACCTCATTTGAAACAAACATTCATCCTTGAGTTTTAGGTCATTTTCCCCAATAATATCCCCTCCTCCCTGTAGGTCCAAAAACACCCCCATGATAAGAGTAAAGACTAGAGTCAATAATTACCTAATTGAATGTAACATAATATAAAAATCTTCCCACCATAAAATCATTATGTCCTTTGAAATTCATCAATATACTAGAATTGGAAAAATTCTGGGCCACTACTTCCTCATGAAAATTTATCACCCAAACATCTCATGGATATGTCATCCTCATAGCCACAATACATTTAATAAGGGGATTTTTTTACCCTACAACACATTCTATTAGTGATCCATAATATGAATAGGTTTCTTAACCATAGTGGTCTCGATCCCAAGATCAATATCATCCAATTCGATCACGTGGGAAGGATATGGTTGATACCTCATTGACTAGGAAACATGAAACACTTCGAAGATAGAAGTCATAAGAGTATGTATGTCTGACCAATATTACCCCTTTCTAAGAATCTTCACAATCTAAATGGGGTTAAAAAACCTTAGTGGAAACTTAACTTGTCTACCCAAGTTAGTTGAAACACTATAAAAAACATGATCAACAACAAGAATCTATTATGGCCAGTGATGACTGTCCACATTGGATTTCTAAAAAAATATGTGTCATGATAAACATCTTCTAGATCAAATATACCATTCATATCACCTCCTAAATAGGTCTCTACCCATCCAGGTGACACTATTCCAACTCTTCTCATCACATGGGATATCTAAACGGTCTCCTATACAAATCTTCACTGGGTCCCGCCTAATCGAGTCCTGATAACTATTTGTATATGTATGTTCAACCATTGAAAAATGAATTTTCCAAGAGCCACCAAAATCACGAACACACTCCTATGTATTATCCTTAGGAATATGGATTTAAAATTATGTATTTCCATCTCTATATAGATGATATACTATACTTTATTTCAACTATGAACCCATAACCTCTTCCAAATCGTTCTAAAACATGGTTTCAAATTATATCATACAAGAATTAGGAATGAATAATTATTTATAAATTTCATGTTTAGTTTATTTGTATAATTTATTTTTGTTTTTTAGTGCTTCACTTCTGTAAATATTAATTCTTCTCTTATGTAACAATCATGTATGATTCCTGATGTCAATTTTGTAATTGTTAATCAATTGTTCAAATGTTCTGTTGAGTGGCTATAATATTTTTTATCACATGGTTAGTTAATTTATTTTTACTAATTGGTCATGTGGTCAATATATCAACCACGAATATACAATAACTATAATTAATGAGACATTTTACTAATAGGATCACTGTATGTACCATGATTTGATGTTTAGTATACCTACCATGGCGTAATTACCATGAATACATGGTATGTATACATAATGTGGTGGTATATGTTTGAAATTTTTATTAATATTTTTTGATATATTTACCTTCTAATTTATCATTATTATATTCCATAAATCATCGAATTAAATGTAAAATTAGAATAAAAATCAATTCATTAATTTAAAATTTATTTTTCTTTACGAATCCAAACATGAATTCTCTCTCTATTGAAACCCTCATTATTGAACCTATCTCTTGAACCCAGTCTTTAAGATCTTGAGTTATAGTGTGAAAATTCCACAAATGACGTGATTTCATGATTACTGTAGAGACACTATTTTCCCCTTTTAATTCCTTTAAAAATACTAAGGAATATTTTCAGAGCCAAAAGTTGATACAACATGTGATTTTGAGGCTCGTTGTGCCAAAATTAATTTTATGAATATAATAATTGTATTTTTTATCAGTAATGAAATTTTTTTCATAAATAATGTAGTTTATTCTACGATTAGTCTTGAATAAAAAATTTGAGACCATTGTTGAATATTTATTGTGGATTTCAGCCAATGCGCAACCTAAAATTGGTCGGTGCATGATTTTCGAATATGGATATTTTTGGTTGGTAAGTTATGTAAATTAATAAATTATTTTAATTGATTCATTAAAACCTAGTCCCATAAAAAATATACTATTATATTGAATATCCAAGGTTAGCCACATAACCCTAGAAATGTTTAGAGGATAATTCCACTACCCATCATTGGTGAATTGGGATTGAATAATTAAAAACTTCAGGATCCAAGTGAATCAAGGCTTTGTGAATGCAACAGACCATTCCATTCATTTATTTATGATTTTTTCCTAATGATTGATTTGGATCAAGGTATGACTTTTTATTTGTGGTGATTACATTTTTTATGCATTGATTATCAATCTAAATATGGATTTGTGATCAATTGGAACTGTCAATTGAGCCCTATGAAAAATCATTTTTGAATTTCGATTTATCTCCCTGTTTTTCCCTAAAATCTCCCCTATCTATCCATATTTATATTATAATTTTCCATGAATTTTTTTCCAATTTTTATATCACCTTTTTTATTTTTTCTTTCCCCCTCCCATTCTTCACATTTTCCATCGTCGGACCATAGGGCCATGATTCCACTATATTCGATATGCACATAGCATGATCAGACCCTTGGATTTTGAGTGGATATGATCATAATGTCAAGATTTCATTTATAAGGATTAATCTTTGTGGATTGTGGGTAACAATTATGGATTCTTGGATATATGATCCAGTGAAGAGTTAGTCGTGGCGGTGAAGGAACACGAGGCATGTGTTTGATTTGAAAAAACAGATAAAGATCCATTTTCTAGCCACTAGAGGGTTGGAATTTATGAATGATTTATTTTCCCTTCGATTTTGGGAGAACACCTAGTGGAATGGATAGAAATATAGGTGTATCTATGATTTGAAGAAGAAATCTAGAATTCTATGAATAACCTGACCACACACCATGTAGTCTGAATAACACGTCATGTTTAGTGATACATATATAATATCTATGGTTTTTGGATAAGTTAAATATCACATGCCATGTAGGACCCCCACACACCATGTGAATTGGCGTTGGTGACCCATCATGTACTCATGGAGTACATGAACATGAGATCGACTTGGAACATGACGTGCAATAACACAAAACCTGTGTACACTGGCATGTCCAGGAGCATACAACTCGACCCTATGTGTATGATTCAAGTTTTGTAGGGATATAGGGCTAGAGATCCATGCACTGGAAAGGATAGGTACATGAGGTAGAGTAGAAACACACACTATTTGGGCCTCATACAATCCTTGTGACACCTTTTCTGGAAAATTCTACCGCTCGTATCTCTTTCAATTGGGCTCAGATTGTTTCTTATGATTTTCTTATCTTTGGTGATTTTCAATTTAGAGTGTGATGGTGGAATTCATAGTTGATTTTGTGATACAATTCAAGGTTTTCGGAGTGTGGTTCTTCCTTATGTACTACAAAATGATGGTTTTGATTAGTCAGAATTGTTATAGAGGTACCCCATCTCTGAATAGGGTATGAGACCTCAATATATTGAGTGGTACCACTTGATAGTTTATGGAGATATTGTATAGACCTCAAACCATGTAGCTCATATCAAGTTCCTTGCTTTATTAAATTGTTACTATGAACATGTGATAACATCCTAATTGATCGAATATGTTATAAGATTTTAAAAACCATGTACAAACATTACATTACAACATGAAATGATATAAAAATTATTAACTCCAATTAAAACTCTCATAATCTCTCAGTTTATCCCTATAATGAATTCCTAATATATATCATCATATCCTGGGAAACAATATAACATAAAAATGGGTTAGATGAGATTCTCAATAAGGGTATGAAATAAACATGCGATATTAAAAAAAAAAAAATAAGTCTTGGTGAATATATAAAATAACATTCCATTAAAACATAATTTTGAGTGCATCATAGAAATCTAATTAAATAATTCCATAATCACGAGGATTAAACTGAACTATGGATATTAAACTACTCGAATAATCACATGGACTATCAATTATAATTATTTTAATGAGGGAATTCATAATTTTGTACATCGGAAACTCACCATCATGTCCTCGGCCAAGACATATGAATATAAATGGTAAAGGCTTACACCAAATACATATATGTTTTTCACATGAGACCTACTAAAGCACCGAGGGGCTATATCCCTCCCAACCCATTAAATAAAAATTTTAATTACATCATCATATAAATAGGGTAATACATAAACAATATATATATATATATATGAAATGCAAAGGACATTCTTCATTTAGTACTATAATCACTAACCATTCGGAGCAATATAGTGAGTGATGTCAATATAGTACACCCATAGTCAAACTGATCATAAACCATTTAATAAAATAGGATAGATGATATCAAAACATATCAATCCCAATTAATAATAGGATTAACCAATGGGTGTTGAAATATATACAAATACTAAATTAAAATCAGTGAAAAATTTATTAATAAAAATACCCCTTTTCACTTTGAAAAAAATCATTCTTCTGAAAAAATAATGCATATTGTTTATAACATCATATTGTAAACATTTATATCCAAGAATATAAAATAAACATAGAATAAAATTGGGTTTTAGGCAGAAAAAAAATTACAAAATATGTGTAAACATGTAAAAATAGTATTCACGAGACATATAAAATATCCACTTTTTCATGGTTTAAGGGAATATATTAAAAGGTCATTAATGTATGAAAATTCTTAATTGTATTAATCAAATAAGAAATTATATAACAAAGATTTTCATGATAAAATTAGTATTTTTAGAATATTAAAGGTGGATTAAAATATATTTTGGAGTCTACATGAATATGGGTATGAAATTTGAAATCTCTCTTTTATATGGATTCATTATCAGGAATAATTGAGAAGGGACCTAATTAATGTATTCCATGGAAATATTTTAGTGTGATTTACTATTTTAATTTATGTGTTTAATATGTTATTCAATCAAATTTTTGATTGATTTTACTTGTTTTATGTTTTGTGGAAGGATATAATGAATATTTGGAAATGGAATAAAAAGAAGACATATATTAGAGCTAATAGACACATCACGTCATGAGAAAAGTTAAGAGGCATGCCACTAGATTATGAGGATGATCATGGTGAACTTCTGGGGCATAAAACAGAAGAACCATTTCAAAATTAATCTTCCTAAGAATAAAAATGAAATTAAAAATCATTTAATTATTACACTATGTTTCCCAGTGCATGCGGTGAATCGATGGAAACGTCATAGGGAAAATAAACACATCACAAAAATATTAAACATGATGTAACCTATTTACACATGGTGTAATTTCCCAGATTGTAATTTTTCACCTTGATTCCGCAGATCCTCATTTTTATCCAAATATCCAATGTGGGATTCACCCCGAAAAACCATTGGGCTATTACATTGTGGAAGAATTTATTTCTAGAGCCTAGATGATTCTTTAAAAGGGGGAATATGATACATTTTATAGGGGATTCAGATCTAGATCCCTTGGGAGACCAATGTTGGAACACTACCAGAAAAACAGGTATTTGTGATGGGTCATTTGCGACGGGATCCCGTCGTAAATGGATTTTTGCGACGGGGGCCCGTCGCAAATGGCCCGTTGCTGAAAACGGTGTCGCAACAACAATTATTTGCGACGGGCCCATCGCTAAAGCTTTTTTTTTGCGACAGGGATTCTCCCCGTCACAAATAGTACTACATATATTTGTAAAAAACATTTCAAATAGTAATTGCGATGGGCCCCGTCGCAAATACCTGTTGCGACGGGCCCGCCACAAATAGTTTTTGCGACGGGTCCCATTGCAAAAACTATTTCCGAAAAAAATAAAAAACTATTAATAAATTATTTTAATGCATATAATAATAATACTATTTGTGACGGGCATAGTATCCCGTACCAAATACAATAAAAAAAATAATTATTGATAAATTATTTTAATTAATATAATTATAATCCAATTATAATTCAAAAATAAAAAATAATAAAATATTAATAAATGATTTTAATTAATATAATTATAGAATTATAATTCAAAAAATAAAAATAATAAATTATTAATAAATTATTTTAATTAATATAATAATAATAGAATTATAATTCAAAAATAAAAAATAATAGAATATTAATAAATGATTTAATTAATATAATAATATTAGAATTATAATTTATAAATTAAAAAAATATTAATATGTTATTTTAATTAATATAAAAATAATATAATTATTTTACATTCAAATATTAAAATAATTCAAGTATTACAAAAAAATATTATTAAATTAAAATATTATAAAATTTTAATATATATATAAAATTTAATATTAAAAAATATAAATAATATTATTATTCATATTAATATTGTTATTTCAAAATATATTATTATTAATATTTTATAATGAGATAGAAACTACGAATAGAAAAAAAATCATATTTTGATTTCACAAATTTGATAACATAAAAACAAACTCTAATATGATGGAGGGGGGGGAGGGGGGGATCTGCAGATGGTGGTGGAGGAAACTCTATCCCTAAAGCATTAGTGAGTCGGTGCATGTACTTCATCTGCTCCTGATGCTGCTGCTGCCACCGACTCGTCTGCTTCTCGTACAGCTGTTGCTGGCGTCGACGCTCCTCCTCATGCTGCTGACGCATCAGCTCCGGCTCTTGTCAGAGACTCTCTATCAGTGCAGTCTGAGATTGCAACTGATCCTCATATTGTGTAGCAGAAGAAGATGCACGAGCTCCTCTCGAGCTGGACGCCGAAATCGCAGCACTGCCATAATAATATCCGGGAGTCAGTCGAGAGCTGATACCAACTACCCAGCCCATCTCGAAGGCATACTGGGTGGCCTGCATCCATGTCGCCTCATCAAACTGACGGCTAGTGGTCTGATCTGATGACTCGGCCTGACTCTCAGGTCGGGCAGGTGATGCTGCGGCCTCATATGACTCATGTAGTTGCAATTTAAAATTAAAATTGTGAATATATTATATGTAGTTAGTTTTTAAACTTGAAAACAAATAATACGTAATACGATGTGATGCTGACGATCACCTCTGAGCTCCCCAGTAGCAGGATCACTATACATCCTCCGATATACGTCGTACTCCGTAATATCGGGGTGCTCAACAGCCTATAAGAATAAAAAATAAACTGTTAATATTTATAATAATATAAAATATTTATAAATAATGTACGTACCAGATGCTGCCTATGAGTACTGAAAGAACGACTTCAAGCTCGATGAGTCACCTCCTGTCTCCCCCGATTCTGCCTCCCCACCGATGATCTCCTTTGAAAGGCACCACTCAACTAGTGCGCACATAATCCATCCCATACATGGGATGAAATATACTCTGGTCGGTGTGCTCTACATGACTCGTTAAAATCTGACACTCCTGATTTATTCATGGCAGCTTTTCTTAAATTGTGCAAAAACTGACGAAGGCGATCACGCATGGCCACCTACCATGCCTCGTGGATGGCGTCACGCATGGTATCCTCAATCGGATACCATAAACCCTACAAATAAATCAAAATATCAAGTTAGAAATGAAATAATTTTCAAAAAAAAATTTAATTATTTACGTACGTACCAACCAATGGCTGAACATGGTCTGCTGCACATCAATGGGAATCTGCTCCCATGTGGTCCATGGCTGAGATAAATAGTTGCGCAAAATAGCGCCTCCATGTCTCACTGCTATATGCGGAAAACTGTAAAAATAATAAACATTTATTATGTGAATAGAATAATGAAATATTAGTCAAATCCACAGGTTATCACACAGGTTATCAAACCTCTATGTGCATAGATCAAACCCAAGATGTGGACGTTGCTCGGGGACGGGGTCAGGAATCATCAATCTTGCAAGACCATACCCCCTCCGCGTACTCCCTAGAGCACCTGCAGGCTGGGGGTCATCTGCCAGCAACTCATCCGCATCGAAAGATAGGTCAGCATCCGCCAACTCACAAAATGTGGCGTCGTCCATCTGAAACAGAAAATGGTAATGTTGTTAGAAAATAATTGATAATTACTATTATATATACATATATACATATTATAATTGTATATAAATACCATTTAATTCTATCAGTGTTCATCTTCATCATCATCTTCATATATGTCAATGTCATCTTCATATTCCTCATCAACATCATCGATATCCATTCGAGTTACAGTTTCTTCATCTGTTACCATTTCAAATTCATATGTGACATCATTAACATCATCGTCATCACCGACTCTTAAATGTGGGGTGTCGTCATCGATACTCATGTATCTTTGTAAAAAAGATTGATTTTGAGTACTCTCTTGAAAAACATCAATTCTTTGCACATCCGTGAAAGCACATTCACTTTGACTAAACTGATTGTCTCAAATTTTGATTTTTATTACACTCCACCAATCAGTCAAGTCTCTTGATGTAGCACAGTTCTTTTCGTAATAAACTTGATGTGCCTGTTGAGCCAATAAGAATGGTTCATTTACTACGAGAACACTTTTACATTTAATATCGATGATTCCATGAGTCGGATAAACACGCACACCTCTCTCTGTATCCAACCACCGACATTTGAACATGGTTATGTAATGTTGTCCAAGATAACAGAGTTCAATTATTTCATCAAGTATGCCATAAAATCCATCTTTATTTTCTCGATGATGAGATCCTCTCAAGCTAACTCTGCTGTTCATTGTTTTTTTTTTGAATCCCAATATGCATGTGTGTGAAATCGAAATCCATTAACCACATATGCATTATAAGTTTTAACACGTTTGGAAGGTGGGTTACTCAATACACACAGCCGTTTGTCAATTTTATCAGCATGTCGAGACACCTGGAAATTTATGAAATAGTAATCAATATAGTAAATTATACATTGAATGAGTTGCTAAAAGATAAAGAATTTATGTTACCAGTTTTTGAAACCACTGAGAGAAATTTTTCAGTCGACGTTCTTTGAGAGAAGTTGTTCTAATTTGTGGAATTTGTTTCTTGATATGATTATCATACAACCTATAAATACCAAAGTTATTTACTGTAACATAAATGATATAATAAATGATATAAACACTTACAGTACAACTGATGTCATCTCTTCACAATTGAGCAGAACATACGTTTGAGCTCTATGATGTTCATCATCTGAAAGCCAGCGTTCATAAACTCCACCAAAACCAAGCTCTGGCTAGTTGAAAACAGATAATTGATTGTCGTTTTCATCAATATTCCTCTCGTTCCGTCCCATTCGGTTGTGTTTTGAAGGATACTCAGATTCAAAATAATGGGAGCAGAAAAAAGATATTTCCTCTTGAAAATAAGCTTCTGCAATAGATCCTTCAACAGATTCTTTGTTACGTACTTTTCTTTTCAATTTTTGCATGCATCTTTCAAATGGGTACATCCATCGAAACTGTACTGGACCTCCACATTTGGCTTCATATGGAAAATGTAACATCAAATGTTCCATTGAGTCGAAGAAAGACGACGGAAATATTTTTTCCAGTTTACATATAATTACAACAACATCTTTTTCATGTTTTCCTAGAGCATCATAATCTGCTGTAGTCGCACAAATTTCCCGAAAAAAATGATACATGTCTGTTTTGGAATCCCAAATCACAGAATTCAACAGACCTCTTAATCCAATGGGTAGAATTCTATCTATTATAACATGACAATCATGACTTTTTAATCCAGTAATATGACCATTCTTTACACATCTACCCAAATTGGAAGAACAACCATCTGTAAGTCTCAAATCTGCAATCCACTAACAAAATAATAAACGGTTTTCTTTATACAGTGTATAAGCTGCTTTTGGTTTCAGTAACCTTTCTGTTCTGACATTCTCAAATAGTTCAAATTCTGGACGCCTGCAAATTTGGGAAAGATCTAAACGTGCATTTACATTGTCTTTTCTCTTTCCTGGCGTATCCAAAACTGTATAAAACAAATTATCAAAACAGTTCTTCTCAATATGCATGACATCTAACATGTGTAATTGTTACTAATTATTGGTAATTATTACTAATTATTGGTAATTATTACTAATTATTGGTAATTATTACTAATTATTGGTAATTATTACTAATTATTGGTAATTATTAATAATTATTGGTAATTATTACTTATTATTACTAATTATTACTAATTATTACTAATTATTGGTAATTAATACTAATTATTACTAATTATTACTAATTATTGGTAATTAATACTAATTATTGGTAATTATTATTAATTATTACTAATTATTAATAATTATTGGTAATTATTACTAATTATTACTAATTATTACTAATTATTACTAGTTATTGGTAATTATTACTAATTATTACTAATTATTGGTAATTATTACTAATTATTACTAATTATTGGTAATTATTACTAATTATTACTAATTATTACTAAATATTACTAAATATTACTAAATATTACTATTTATCGGTAATTATTGGTAATTATGGGTAATTATTCCTAATTATTGGTAATTATTACAAATTATTGTTAATTATTACAAATTATAGGTAATTATTACTAATTATTACTAATTATTGTTAATTATTACTAATTATTACTAATTATTACTAATTATTGGTAAATATTACTAATTATTGGTAATTATTACTAATTATTGGTAATTATCTGTAATTATTGCTAATTATTGGTAATTATTAATAATTATTATTAATTATTACTAAATATTGGTAATTATTACTAATTATTGGTAATTATTACTAATTATTGGTAATTATTACTAATTATTGGTAATTATTACTAATTATTGGTAATTAATACTAATTATTACTAATTATTACTAATTATTACTAATTATTGGTAATTATTACTAATTATTGGTAATTATTACAAATTATTCCTAATTATTGGTAATTGTTACTAATTATTGGTAATTATTATGAATTATTGGTAATTAATACTAATTATTGCTAATTATTGCTAATTATTACTAATTATTACTAATTATTGGTAATTATTCCTAATTATTGGTAATTATTACTAATTATTGGTAATTATTCCTAATTATTGGTAATTATTACTATTTACCGGTAATTATTGGTAATTATTGGTAATTATTACTAATTATTGTTAATTATTACTAATTATTGTTAATTATTACTAATTATTACTAATTATTACTAATTATTACTAATTATTACTAATTATTACTAATTATTACTAATTATTACTAATTATAACTAATTATTACTTATTATTACTAATTATTACTAATTATTGTTAATTATTACTAATTATTGGTAATTATTACTAATTATTACTAATTATTACTAATTATTACTAATTATTACTAATTATTACTAATTATTACTAATTATTACTAATTATTACTAATTATTGTTAATTATTACGAATTATTGGTAATTATTACTAATTATTACTAATTATTGGTAATTATTACTAATTATTTGTAACTATTACTAATTATTGTTAATTATTACTAATTATTACTAATTATTAGTAATTATTAGAAATTATTACTAATTATTGGTAATTATTCCTAATTATTGGAAATTATTACTAATTATTGGTAATTATTCCTATTTATTGTTAATTATTACTATTTACCAGTAATTATTGGTAATTATTGGTAATTATTACTAATTATTGGTAATTATTACTAATTAATGGTAATTATTACTAATTATTGGTAATTATTACTAATTATTGGTAATTATTTCTAATTATTACTAATTATTGATAATTATTACTAATTATTGGTAATTATTACTATTTATTGGTAATTATCTGTAATTATTGGTAATTATCAGTAATTATTGCTAATTATCGGTAATTATTGCTAATTATCGGTAATTATTATTAATTATTGGTAATTATTACTAATTACTGGTAATTATTACTAATTATTGGTAATTATTACTAATTATTGGTAATTATTACTAATTATTGGTAATTATTACTAATTATTGGTAATTATTTCTACTTATTGCTAATTATTACTAATTATTGGTAATTATTACTAATTATTACTAATTATTGGTAATTATTTGTAATTATTACTAATTATTGGTAATTAATACGAATTATTGGTAATTATTATTAATTATTACTAATTATTACTAATTATTGGTAATTATTAATAATTATTGGTAATTATTACTAATTATTGGTAATTATTACTAATTATTGGTAATTATTACTAATTATTACTAGTTATTACTAATTATTAGTAATTATTACTAAATATTACTAAATATTAGTAATTATTACTAATTATTAATAATTATTGGTAATTATTCCTAATTATTACTAATTATTACTAATTATTGGTAATTATTCCTAATTATTGGTAATTATTACTATTTACCGGTAATTATTGGTAATTATTACTATTTACCGGTAATTATTGGTAATTATTACTAATTATTGGTAATTATTACTAATTATTGTTAATTATTACTAATTATTGGTAATTATTACTAATTATTACTAATTATTACTAATTATTCCTTATTGTTACTATTTATTACTAATTATTACTAATTATTTCTAATTAAAGGTATGTATTACAAATTATTGGTAAGTATTACTAATTATTGGTAATTATTACTAATTATTGGTAATTATTACAAATTATTGGTAATTATTACTAATTATTGGTAATTATTACTAATTATTGGTAATTATTACTAATTATTATTAATTATTAGTAATTATTGCTAATTATTGATAATTATTCCTAATTATTAGTAATTATATGAATAATTACCAATAATTAGAAATAATTACCAATAATTTGGAATAAAAACATTATTAGTATATTTTATTATTATTATTAAAATAATATAATTTTCTATATTATATAGAATTCTTCTTTCATCTCTGTGTTTTCTGTCTCCACATACAAATAATACATGTGGAGACAGAAAACACACAGATGAAAGGAGAATTGTATATAATATAAAAAATTATATTATTTTAATATTATGAATAAAATATACTAATAATTTAATAATGTTATTATTCCTAATTTTTGGTATTTGTTACTAATTATTAATATTTATTCTTAATTATTGAAAATTATTAATAATTATTCCTAATTACCATTAACTATGAACAATACTAATAATTTAAATTTATTAAGTAACAAAACAATGTAAACATAATTAAATTACAACTAATTAAGAATAATTGAAACTAATAAAAAATTTAAAATAAATATTAAATCAAAATGAACATAAATACCATGAAAATTGATCTGAGGTTGATCTCTGATCGTTCTTGAAAACTTCAATATCAACTCCGGAGAAAAAAATTAAACTTGAGAAACGTTGAACACTAGATATAGAATTTTGAGAGAAGGAGAAGGAGTTTGAGAATGAATTGAAAAAAACGGATGGGGGTATTTATAGGTTAGATTATTTGCGACGGGTCCATTTGCGACGGGTATCCGATCGCAAATAATATTATTTGCGACGGTACCCTTCGCAAATACCTTAGCCATCATTTATTACGGTCAACGGTTAAATAGTTATTTGCAACGGGACTCGTCGCAAATAACCACCTACCGACATACTATTTGCGACGGGGGAATATTCCCGTCACAAATACCTTTTACCGCCGCCGGTTATTTGCGACGGTCAATAACCGCCCGTCGCAAATATGTTTCCCGCGATTTGGCGTGCAAAGCGCGCAAGTTCTTTTGCGACAGGGAAAGCTATCCCGTCACAAAAGGCTACTTATTTGCGACGGGTAAATACCCCCGTCGCAAATAAGTTTTTAACGGGGCTATTTGCGATGGGATAAATCCCGTCGCAAATACCCATTTTTCCCGTAGTGGAATATTTGAGAGAGAAGCTATAATTCACTCCTTGAGTTCATTTTTCCTTTTATTTATTCTTTAGATTTTCTGTCCATACTATTATCTCATCAGTAGGATATAGGGGTAAACCCTTCATGTTCTACGGTGATGTACATAACAAGTGGAATGTGTTTTGGGATTATTTTATCTCATTTTTTCAAGTACATGGTTTATTTTAATTCAAAATAATATTCCAATTCATTTTATTTAATTAAATAATGACCGTTGATGATAGAATCAAAAAGGAACATCAAAATTGTGCAACTAAAAAACCTAAAGATAGCATGACCATTTTCAAATTTTGGTGAAATCGGGTTTAAATACAATACCAACACAAACACGATTTGGTGATATACTATGTTGTTGGACCAAGGGAAAATGATATTTACATTACAAGGAGAATCCACCATGACCATTGGATCTACCAAATCTTATATCAAACTCCAATTATAAATTAATCTACATATTTTCATAAATCAAATTGCACATGAACCCTAAAATTATAAAACCTTTACACACTTTTTAATTTTTTTTCAAACAAAGAAATCAATTTTCTTTAATTTTAATTTATAAATTATCGAATTTTTTTCCAAAACCAAACATTTCTCCCATATTAATTCAATTTAACTAAAATATCTTTCAAGAACCTAAATAAAATAATATCTCCTTCTATATGGATCGATCTCAAACTATAGATTTACTATTGTGTAATTAATTAAGTTGAATAGTTTTACATTAATAAATTTTCTTTTGGCTTAGTCCTATAGAGAATTAATGATTCCCTCTTGGCCTATCAAACTGGTATTTTTGTAATGGAAATTTTATTTTTCATTTTTTTAGATTTTTAAATTTATATTTTGTTTCATTGGTTTCTTTTAATTCTACATTTTACATTAGGTATTTTTTGTGAGTTTCAGATATTTTTAATGCATAACTAAAACACTCTGGCAATGAGAACATACATTTTTAACTCATCCCACAATTCTGAGCCATTTTTAAAGTGAAATGAATATACACAAATGGAAGGGGATGATAAAAATTAACCTCTTAGAGTTATTTAAAAAGATTGGGGGTTGTAGATGCTCATTATCATCAGGCGGTCACCAAACACATGACTTCAAGCAAGCGTCTTAGAACCCCCCATTATAGTCAACCACATTGAGATAATTCCTAAAATAATTTCAATGATCATCATTTTTTTACAATTCACTAGACATCCATATGAATTTCCGAATAAACATATGGGAAACTTCCATGAGCATCATGAATCATTCCAATTAGGAAATGCTTCAAGGGATGTGGTATGACGTATCCTTTTACAATTTTCATTACGTGATCAATCATGATATTGGATTCAGTGCTTTCTATCAAATTTCATGACAACATGGGATTATTTGGAATGAAACAACCTCACCATCTTAATTCCAACTTCGATGATAATGTACATACATGTAAATATTCTAATCTTTTGTCAATTTGAAGATGAATCTCTATATTTTTCATCAGAACATTACAAAAATTTGTCCGGAAAATGAGCCCATCATGAAATAGAGTTATGGACAGAAATACAAACTTTTTATCAGGGTATTTTATTGAGAAAATGGATAATTATTGATGTTGTAGTAAGAGGATCATTAATGAAGAAGTCGCCACGATAATGATACAACATTTTGAATGAGATAATGATCTAAAGTTGGTGGAAAAGAGAAGGAAAAAATGAAAAGTATTTCATGTAATCAATAATAATGATTCGATGGAAGAAAAACTGGAGTCATTGAACAAGAAGAATTAAATCATTATGGGCCAATAGATAAACACCCAACGCACATGTATGGAAGTTGAAAATTATGCTGATTATAATCATGGCAATCAATTTCAGGGTTAGAGGCCACAACCAAAACAATACAAACATAAAGGTTTCTAACAAAGACCACAATGGTACTAATAAAAAGAACCTCAAGGGACCACACTGAAATGTAAGGTACATACATTTGAATAGACACTAGGTATATTAATCACCACTTTCAGGGATGTACTCAATGAAACAGAAGAAGATCCATCAAACAAAAAGGTTTTATACTGAAATATAAAGCATCAAGTTTCCCAAATTGTTGATAATATAATATAGATGTCCAGAGGATCCCTACAAGGATTCCCTAAATTAATCCCATATGATTATTTGAATGTTTTACAACTCAAATGGGGGAACTAAACAAAAGGACGTCGTACAGAATTTTTTGGATAAAAATTGGAGGATGTAAGATAATAGAACGTTGATTGTAGTATGGAACAAATAGCTTATGAATAAGAATAAATAATTAGATCCATCATTTTTCAACGAATTAAATCCATTTCTATTTCAATTGGAACAAAGAAATAAAATCACCAAAAAATTAATTTTCATGATCACATTTTAAAAAATTTCATATTAAAATACATTTTGTAGAGGCTCTAGAGAATAAGTCTGCAAATGAAATATTAATTAAAGAGATGAAAACCATCAAAAAGAAGCTAGAAGATATTGGAACCATTATAGTAAAACAATATTGATTAGTAGTAGTATAAAAATACATACCGAAAAAGAGAATTGATCTAGGTAGATTTTCAATTCCCATCTATATCAGAGCTAAAAAATGTGGAAATGCTTTGTGTGACATATGATGAGTTTTATTATTAGGACCTATGAAACATTCTAGAGCACAGAACTGGATGAAATGAAGCCTTCAAGGGTACTTCATTAACTAGAATATTCAATAGTGAAATCCCCACAAGGTTTCATTGATGTTATCTTCATCAATGATGATATGATCATAATTCATGTAATCATCCTATTTTTGGATATGGAAGAGGAGTGAAATACACTAATACTAGGAAAACATTTTTGTCCATAAGGCATGCGATGATTGTTGTAAAATGTGGATAAATCAGTCTGACAGTTAGTGGTGATCATGAAAGTTTCAACTCCCACCAATAAATGAATAACTATGATGCATAAGTGGAATTTGATTTTGATGAAGGAGAAACACCTAAAGTAGAAGATGTCATTGAAATTGAAGAGATACATGATTTAGATTCTATTGTGAAATATAATTATATACTTAATAAGAATAGGAAGATGAATACCAAGGCCACTCACACCAAAAGAGATTCAATATCCACCAAGTTTGATAAAGGACAATAGCTATGGATGGTACATGAAAATATATTTAGATATTCAAAATTGAGGATGAAATGGATGGTTTTTCCAAAGGATATCAAGAAAATACTTCCATCTCGGAAAATGAAATTAATCAAAAAAGAAGAATAAGGGCCAACCTACATGGAAAAGGCACAACTAAGGCCATTTAAAGATACCAAATTGGTATAGAATTCTTAATCATCCATAACCTGAGCTAAAGTGAATGGATGTAAGGTTGATCCAACAATGGTAATAAAAATTTCTTTTAGGAGGACCACCACATTTTTTGTTTTTATTTATTTTTAATTTTTAAATGGAAGGCATAATCTCACTACATATGTTTCAATATCCATAGATAATGGAAAATTATTTTATTTATTTTTTTATTTTTGAGTAAAAGTAATACTTAATGTAGTAGAAAGCATAACGAATAAAAAAAGAGGCTACAATAAACTACATGTTAGGAAGCGTATTTACAAGCCGTAAATCTATTGTAGGAAGAACCTACAAATTGATTATCAAATAAAAATTTCAATGAGAGTATGAATTTAAATTCAAAATAACAATAAAAAAGAGAAAATTCTACTGTACTCCCCACATTTAAATATGATTTCTAACTTCCAATTATGTGCCTTATATTTGAATTATTCTTTAGTCATCAGAACTAGGATCCATGAAACTGCATAGGAAATTTTCCATTCCTTGAATTTAATTTTTTTTTGAATACATTTTAATGAGAAAAATGGATAAAATAATTAGTATATATATGCATGTTTTTTAGAATCTGACAAATCCAGATTTAAGGGGGCATGTTAAACTTTGTAAATTAAATTTTTATGAGATTTGGTCCTGCTTGGAATTTATGATATTTTCACTCATTGATTTAATTATTCATATGCACTTCCATGATTAATTGTCTAAAACATTCTCACATTTACCAAACATCCAGTGAACCAATATTTAACATTATATATTTTTTATAATTCATGTTATAGAAAGAAATGTTTTCTTCTAGAATTTTATTTTCATATTATCAAATCTCTGACTGAATAGAATAATATTTAAAATGATTGAGGAATTCTCTTTCAATTAAAATTTATAATATGAACATACCAGTCACGTATCCTTTTTCATATCATAGAATCTATGAGAAACCTTGTTAGAAAAAGATCCATGTTAAAAACCTATATTATTATTTCATACAAACCTCTAAATATTTTCTATATTATTAGACATAAGTGGGAGGGAAATTGTGACTGGGGGAAGGGATACACATTTTTAATGAATAATTTTGGGGGAGATATCATGGGATGTGGGAAAGGGACATTCATTTTATTGATTACACACCCTCTCAAAAATGTAAAAAAATGTTTTTGTCAAGGGATATTCAAAAGTCACAATTTACATGACATGTGATCATTTTATAACTATTAGAAATAGTTTAATGAGGAGATAATTAGGGTTTGGGTGGTGTATGTGATAATTTTTCGTAGAACAACTATTAAAAAAGAAAAAAATGATGAAACAATAGGGTGGTTCATTTATTTCCTTTCATATCATTACGATCTTTCTCTAAGATACTGGGGAAAATATGATATTAATTGACTTGTTTTTATTTTCATGCAATGAAATTTAGAGTTGGAACTCTTTTTTGAGACTTACATGATTTACATCATTTACATACCTTCCATAATCATCATATTGATTTCATATTAAATGGTAAATCCCTCATGTTTACGTGTGATTTTTTTACAAGGTTGAGATGATAGATCCCTTGAAATCCTATGGTAAGTTACATGTTCTTCATGTATATGAGTCACAGTATTAATTCTTACCCACATGATGAGAATAAAAATTAATGTGATGTATGTAGAAAGTGGCATGCGTACCAATAATGATTTGAAAAACGAAAATGGATGAATGTAATGTCTTGTAAATTTCTAAATAATATAATGAAAATACATGGTTAACATGTTTCTTTCAAAAATATAGCCATGATTATTTTTTAACACATTATTCCAGAACATTTATTTATCCATTTGGTCGATATTTTTATTGAAATTGAATTTTAAGCATTATAAAGTAAATTTCCATTGTATTATGTTGAGATTATATCCTTCATGTCAAGTATAAATTCAATTATGGGAGGATTTGATGAATGTATTCCATGAATATATTTTAGGATGTTTTAATATATTAATTTATAAATTTAATTAATTATTCTTGCCAAATATTGAGTTTTATGACTTGTTTTTTGTTTTATGGTTGAATATAATGAACATTTGGAAATTGAATGATAATAGGTAGATATTGGAGATAAAATTCCAATTTCACCTCAAGGGGTGTGAAGTGGTGTCAAAATAGTTATTTGGATGAAAATGGAGAACTATTGGGAAAACAACTCAAGAAAAAAGATAAATTAGGCTTCTGGACAAATAAAATTAAATTAGTCATCGTTTAATAATTACATTATGTGTACCAATGAATGGGGGGAACCAAAGGACACATAATAGATAAAAAAACTACATGAAAAATGACATATGGTGTAACCTTGTAGAACATGGTGTAATTTACAAAAAAAGTCTTTTCCCCCAATACACCATACCTTCATTTTTAGCGAAATCACAAAAATCAGACTCACCATGGACCACTCTATTACTATTCCTATGTGGAATTAATTAATGGAAGAGTATTGATGAATCCTATAATAGGTGGGTTAGGAAGCTACTATTGGGGTATTTAGATCCAGATCCACTAAGAGAGAAATGTGAGAAGATTCAAGTAAGTAGTTGTGGTGCCCTCCCCGAGTTCGTTTTTCTTTTCATTTATGATTTATTTTCTCCTTAAATCTTATTCTCTCATCTATATGATGAGGGTTTAATCCCACCATGTTCAAGGGTGATATAAATAGATTTTTTATGGTTCATTGGATTTGCTTTACCTTATTTATTCATGTACTTAGTTTGTTGCAATTCATATTAATTTACCAATCCATTTGTTTTTATTCTACCACGACCATTGAAAATTGAATAAAAAGGGATCATTAAAATTAGTCATCTAAAACCCCTATATAAGGAACACCCATTATCAACATTTGGTGAAATTATGTTTATATATGTTTTCAAGACAAACATGATTCAGAGAAATCCAAAATTACCAGACCAAGGGAAATAGGGTATTGCTGCATCAAGGAAGGGATACAATAATAATTGGATCTTCCTGGTCTCAAATCCAAAACCAATAAAAAACTATTCAAAATACTTTCATAAATCCAATTTCACTTAATACTTGAAGTTATTAAACTCTAGCTTGATTTTTAAAATTTCATTTAAACCAACCAATCAATCTGCTTCAACTTCAATTCACGAATTCTACAAATTATTTTCAAACACCAAATTTTCTCACATATTTCTACAATTTAATGAAATTAATTCTTTTTAAAACAAATATAAATTTCTTTATCTTATCATGCTGATCGATATTTACCACCTTATGTAGTTAATTTTAATTAACTAAGTAGCATAATTGTGTTTTAATAAATTTTGATTTTTTATTGGCCCATATGAAATTAATGACACCCTCTAGACCTACCAGGACCCTTGTAAAACATTAATTTACAATTAATGAAAGATTAAATGATATAGATACAAGATATTTGAACATAAAAAATAATTTAGAAGAATTATATAAAAATAATTAATAATTACATTGGGAATAATTGAGGGAAAGTGTAACCTAAATGGAAAATGTAGGTTTTAGAAGAAACCATTACCATATGTCCTATATTGTTATACAGTTGTACATAACATATCGGACAATGTAATTATATTCATTAATAATATAATTCTTAACATATTAACGATTTATTTGATTTAGAATAATTTAATTAATTTATTTTATGGTTATTTTTAAAATTTATAAGACTCAATTTTTCTGTTTGAGAGTTCACATTTCCTAGGTTATCATGATTAATTTACTTGTATATTTGTATAACATATCATGTAAAATTATAATTGGTATATATAATTGAAATTATTTATTTTTAATTTATATGAAAAATATAAAAATGTTATATAATTAATTTTGTTTTTTGGGTTGATGATGAATCATTAGATAATATGTTAGTGATAATCATTTAGATTAATTTTGGCTTTTTCTGATCATCGTAAAAACAATTTTTACCATTAATTAATATTATGTATATATAATGGATCTAAGAAACTATATTATCTTTAATACATATGTTATAATTAGTTTTATCCATAAAAATTGTTTTATAAAGATCATTGAATATATTATTGAAAAATGAAAACTCATCATCCATGAAGGCAGTAAAGCAGTACCTCATGGGAGATGTTTTCATTTTTCGAAAAAAAGTGGTAGAGAAGGGGAATGATTATTTGTATTTCATTAACATAATATCAATATATTATATATATGATATTTGATTTATCATGCATGTTTTTTCGAATGAGTAAATGAATTTATAATAAAATAATGGAAAATGAAATGAAACTAAATTAATAAGAAAGATGATTTTACCCCATGATTTATTCTCCTTGAGAATATCCTAATGGATTTTGATTTTGGTAATTTTTTAGAAAAATTGATAATGTAAAATGGGGAAAGTCTAGGGAATAGTATTTTTCATAAATTAAATAATTTTAAAAGATTATGAGATATAATAATAAAAGGAGGTATTTATTTTGGAGTAAAGTCATGTTTTTTGAATATTGTATTCATCGGTTTAATATTTTGGCTCAATACAAGATATAGTGGTGATTCCATGAAAAAATAATGTAAATAAAGAATTATTGATAGATATTATGCTTCTTACTTTATTGATGATTCAAGGAATTGTGTATTTAACATATAATGTACATATACTGAAAATTACAGTATTTAACTACTCATGAAAAATTCAACTATTTTAAAAAAATATATACAATTTACACTATTAATTTTTAAAAGATTAGATTTTAGTATCTAACTCCATTTTATGAAAATAATTTTATAAATATGAGAAATTTAATTTATAATTAAATTTACCATTTATTCAAAAAATACTGATTTGAAAATTATAACTGCTTTTATGAAAAATTGAAAAATTAATTAATGTGTCATAAAATGATATTATAATCCTAAGATAACAAAATATTAATTTGTAATATATTTACAAAAAATAATTTTTTTATATTATTATTTTAATTATAAAATTTTAAATAAATTATTATATTTCACAAAAAATAAAGACTCTTAATTTATAACTAATAAAAAAATTATTTACATAAAACACGATGTAAACATACCATATTTTCATTTATAATAAACCTAAATTTCATTTTTACTTCCATAGGTGAGGTTAATATTGAATTAGTTGCAGTAGTATTTCTAAGGATCACATTTTTATTCCAACATTCATATTTAATAGTATATTGCGATTTTAAAATTAGTGTTACGTGATGTACAATTTATCGAAGACATTAAATTTTTAAAGAGGACTACCACAAAGTCTAGGGGTGTTACATTATACCCTCATTCAAAACATATATTCATCTAAATCTATAAAATTTACCCTCAATAAAATTTTTGGGAAGTCATTATCATAAGTTCCTCTCACTCCCACGCCACCTATTCAATTATATAATTTATCCTAAGTACCATTACCAGCCAAGTAATGTGATTACTCAACACCTGTTATTTAGTATCTATAATATATATAGGCTCTTCAGAGTAAGATAAATCAGGTTCCAATTATATTCCATTCAATGTGAGGACGTGTGTTGTTTGTCATGTTGTTCCTTATCAAAGATATGTAGAACACAATTGTTACATTAGAAATGATTTGTGGAATCTCCAACTGCTAATGCAATACACCAATTCTATCCATAATTTCTAAAGGAATGATGTATATGGGGCTCAGTTTACCTTTTCTTGTCCAACCATATGATACCCTTCTATGGAGATATATTTTAAAAATCATGATCTCCGACTTAAAACTCCAAATCATTCCATTGATTATTAGCATTTAAATTTTCATTACATTTTTCCAAATTTATATGGGTTTGAATTGTTTTTAAAAATGGAATTTATTCTTCCACAAGATTTGGTCTACAAAGCATCCTTCCACTAACATCATCCCAGAAAGATGGTGTGCGACATATCATACAATAAAATTCATCAGATAGTGCCACATGAATATATGAATAGAAAGTATTTTTGGGGGAAAACTCTACTCAAGATAAATAATGACCCCATAAAACATGAAATTCAAATGAGAATGATCTCCGCATTTCTTTTAAGGTTTTGATTTTCCATTATGATTGCTCATCGATTTAATGGCGATAACAATTACTCATATGATGCTCAGTAATGAATGTTTTCTGAATACCATTCCAGAAATTTGATGTAAAACATAGATCATGATTTGAACCAATTCATATAGGTTCTACATGAATTCTTACAACATCATTAATATAGGGTCATTCAGGGTGATCAAGTGGAAAGGCCTCCCTCATAGAGAGTAAATGTGCTTATTTGGTAAGTCAATCAACAATTAACCATATTTCATCATTCCTTATTCGTTTCTATGGTAATGGTAATAAAATACCCACAATAATTTCATCCAATTTCCAAGTAAGAATAGGTAGAGGTTGCATGTCTCCCCTAGGATGTTGTCCTTGACCCTTCACATGTTGAAGGAACAATCATTAGGATACATAATTAGAAATTTCACACTTCATATTATCCCCCTAGAAAAGTTCATTCAAATTTATAAGCATCATAGTACTACCATAGTGTATATAGAAATTTTAGGAATGAGCATCGCCCAATAATTATCTTTTTAAATCAGGTATTGAGGTAACACGAATCCTCTTCCAAAATTTTAGAATTCCATCTTCATTACTGAAGACTTCCAGCTTCCCATCTTCCACAACATTAATTTTTTTTTTAAAATTCACATATTCAGATTTATAACCCTTATATGTTTATAATAAATATGGTTGGGAAAAAATTTGAAAAATTATATATGAATAACCTTTCCAAATAATTCTCAAATCCATCTTTACTTGATCCGTGAACATAGGATTCCATTCAGTCATCATTTAATAGAACTCCAGGGTCTTTTCTAATGAATTCATCTCCTACCTTTTTTTACTTCCCATGTTGAGTGTGTATTGAACAATCAAAATTCATGTGTACCTCAATCCATCATATTTTCCTCATATTGATCTAACTATGTGAGAAGATATATTTAAATATCATATGATCTATATATATATCCCATATTTTATAATAGAGATAGTGTCTTTGTATATTGAAAGCATATATTAATACTTCTAAATCAATATCATGAGTTGGATAGTTCATTTTTCTATAGTTTATGGCCTAGAAAAAACATCATTGTACTTTATTAATTAATTAATAACATATCACATCTTGATTTTTCTTTTTCATGACCATGCATGTGATAATTTCCTAAGTATTGTTGGTGCAATAAAAGGTTACAACAGATCCATACTATGAGGAGAAACCAAATGTTCCATAACAATATTATTGAATATATTTTCTATGGTTGGACGATGTTATTTGAGGGACAGAAATAATAAAGACCATTAGGAGTGGTGAATCATAAAAAATTGAACCACCTTCTCCTGGTGTTCTCCCATGGTAATATCTAGGCGCATATTTTGAGAACGGGGCCCACAGATAGGAAATTCAAATTTTTTGGTTTCATGTGATGTTTATATTTACAGATGTGAGTACTCTTCCTTAGACTTTATGATTATAATTAATGGGCATTACAATTCGTCCACATAGATTTATTATTGAACATTGTTTCGACAAACTATTCACAATGAGGTCGGATATGTTGGGTGCATCGTGGGTAATACTACATTGATAGAGAATACGAGAAAGGATTTTTCTATTTTTTCAATAATGGAAGTAGATATCTCAGGCCCTTTGATGAATTTATATTTCCTAATTAAGTCCATGGTCATGGTAAGTATTGTGTAAGTTTAATTCTAGATGGTCAATGAATGAATAATCAAGCACATGGGATGATAGAACTAGCATGAAACACTCTTGATTCAATATATAAATACAAAGGGATTACATTATAGTGTAAGCATTGGTAGGTGGTGACACATCATTGTGACAGTAAATTATTTCTCTACGGGTTCCTTGTAGTGTGGTTAGATGTTATCCTTGGGAATTAGGTAGGCTTCGCCTAACACCACTATGAAAGAGGCCTAGATGGTCACACACTAAGTGTGTCCAACTATCTTAGTTAAATATTAATTTTATACATTCAGTAATGATTATTCATGATTTTTGTTTAATAATGATTCAAAGGATGTATGATCACTTTTATTTTGAAACTAGTAATTTGATAGAATATATTATGGGTGAAATAATATATATATTAGCTAGTATTGCAATGATATTTTTTTGAGAAATAAAAATCCAGTATTCATGTCCTAATAAATGTTGTGGAGGAAATAAAGATAATTGATGAAACGAAAAAGTTCACACAATGTAGTTTTTTAGGGACATGTGAGATATAATATTATTTAATTAAATAAATAATATTAGTTGTAATTTACTAGGTGAATTTTAGGTAATAATAATACTCAGTTGTTATTATTATACATGGGGTTTTACTATGAATTAAATGAAATGAATAGAAGATTTCAGGTAATTAATAATAATTATTTTTTATAATTAATTAAAATCCCTGTTATATAATTCTTTTTAGGATAGAATTTTTTTTTTCTATTGTGGAAAATTTATCTAAGGAAATATCTCAGTCCAAGAGATAATTTTTTTCTTCCAAGAATTTTCTCAAGCTACAACAGAGATTCTCTTCCACCTGATCAGGGAGAGCTCTTCGCAACTGGCTCTCATGGCAATCAAAGGCGGACATCGCAAGCGAAATATCTTATGCGCTAGCTCCCAAAGAAATATTTGGTGACATCGAATGATACATGGATCACATGTGGTTCACCTCTTGAGTAATCCTACACATGGACTCTATGACGCAATGATAGATAATATCCGACCTTGACAGGAAACATCAATGGAGAGAGAATTCCCACATAGAAATTATGGAATTTTAATTAAATTAAAAATATCCAACTTATTATGATCCTCTATATGGTTCCAAGACTCCCTTATTTTCTTTAATTATTTGTTATATTCCAAATATCCAACGTTTTGTTATCGTGACAAATCTCTGATTCATCATCGTTAGTAGAAAAAATTAAATTTGGAAAAACCTACCAAACATGCTTTCACTATGCCTGAATCCTAGAAGTGCTATCAGAGCCTATCTATGTCGTTGATTAATGTTATTTATTTTTTTTGTATGGTGATTTACACATTTAAAAATATAGTTTTTTCATTTTGTGTTAATCGTTATAAAAAAAAATTGCGAGATCTATTCCTCCTCCTTTATTTCTTGATCACATTATAAAAACGATTATTTTATTTCATTTTGATTAAAATAATACATGGGATCTCATCCAAAGGTGTCGATGCTTGCAGTATGTAGAACACCAGAACACACAATGTGTTTATGGCAGAACACTCCATGTAGTATTGGATCAATGCACCAGGACGGTCTTCCAAACCATCCGAATAATTGGATTTTATATAAGTCTTTCAGAATTAATGTGTTGACTAGGAACATGTGGCACATGGTTTTCGGATTACACACCATGTGGCCTAATGAACATGGCGTGCAGCCTCTTTCAGTTAGGGTTGGACCGTGTACCCTGTACACGACTTTCCCAAATGGAAAATGTGTAATGAAAATTCTACATGGAGTGTACTCCACTGAACACATTGTGTACTCTGATGATTAATAAATTACATCTACATCCCATGTCCCTGGGAATGTACTTCAGATGGACGATGAACAAAAGTACATGCCATATAGTCGGAACTACATGCCAGGTTCAAATCCAAATTATGATGATTTATTAAAATTTATTAGTATATTATAAAAAATCATTATAGGTGTACAATAGTGTGGGCATAAAGATGAGCCACAACACAGGATAGGTGTTATATATATATATATATATCTTTAAATTAACATCTGTATAATGTTTGTTTCTACACATTAGGTTATTATGATTGGGAATTCACTGGGATTCCTCCAAGGTACATGTTACATAAAATGATAATTTTAAATTAATTTATTTGTTCAAAATTATGAAGTATAAAAATCATAAGGAAATTTATAAAATGATTGAAGATAAAAGGATTGAATAATTAAATATAATTAATGGATTCAAGTGTAAATTATCATTATTTGGAATGATTAATGAATTAAATACTAGTGTTATTAATGAGTAAATATCATTGCATGTAGGGATGATCATGAGAAAGGCCGAGACAATTATATGTGGGTGGTTTCTTTTTATTTAGTTATTTAAATTATGTTTGTGGGCATAGGGGACTTCTCCTCATTAATAAGTATGGACTACATGCCCAAATATTCTTTTATATTAAACCCCATATTACCCCTCTCCTATGAGTGAGATCAAAGAATATGTAATGGATAGAGCTCCCAAACTAGTGGAGGCCGCTCAAGTTTGGAGAAAAGGTAAAACCAATACATGTTTATATAAAGGTGGACAAGTGGAAAGCTATAAACATGAACACAAATGTTTCAATGTGTTTCTCCACATGGTTTTTGGTTAGTTTAACAACCGCTAGATATATTAACAAATAGAACATTGGCATTATCTTGCCATTTTTTTCTATATGTTACTTTCATGGAAAATTTATTGTGGGAGCATTTTCATGATCACACAATTATTGAATTAAACATGATTAAATATAGAAAAAAATATTTCCGGATTATGTGTAAATATACTCTTATACGTGGTTAGTAACTTATGTATATCCAACATAATATTAAAAAATTGTAGTCAAAGATAATAAAATGGAAATTTACATGTAAGGATAAAATCCCTCAATGAAATTATTATGTCATTACAGACTTCCATAATCTAGGGTAGAATTGAACTATACAACAAAGTGCTTGACCCATACTAGATGGGATGCTTTCAATTATTAGGGAAATATAATTCAAGCTTCTGGGTTATCTAGAAATGGTACATATCTAGGGTTGACAGCCACAACATCACATGACGTGACTAAGAGGAAAAGGATGAGGAACTCTAAAATAAATGGATTTCAAGATTTGGGAGTCCACTCGTCAGATCAAGGAGCTGTGAGTTAATATATTTGGTATTTGGAATTCCTAGCTAAAACCCTTCATGTTTCTTAACAAAACCTATTTGGGGAAATTTTTAGGGCAATATGTATCCTTTCTAGTAGAATATTCAGGCAACAGAATATTTTTAAGTAAATGGTGAGGGTTATTGGATTTAGATAAAATAGTGGGAGTCTAATAAGTATTAAATTATATATTTATCTATGTTTTATCATTATAAGGTACTAAAATTTTACTCATCATTATTTATAGGAATAGAATAAAAAATTACTTCAAACATATCATTGCATTCCATAATCATGATGGAACACCTTCTCACAATCACCGATTTTTGGGAATCATAGAGGCGTTTAGGTTTCATCCTTCACAATGAGAGGAAATTGAACATGCATGAAGAGCCTCTCTAGTTGGGCCAGATAAATAGGCCACTGATGAGGACCTATATATCTATATGAAGCATATAGATGATGATATAAATTACCAATGTTTTATGATATCGGCATATCTAATGTGTTCTTGAAGAAACCTGAAAACTTGGATGCGTATAGCTTGATGTCTCACCTTAAGGATATATATCAAGAGAAGGAATGATATGAGAGATATGAGATCTGAAAATATTTGTTTACAAATTTTCTATTAGAGTATATGCCAGTTGTGCCTCATGTAGTCATGCTTATTCTGACTATAACATGATCAAAAATGAGAAGGGTTTATCAGATCTTCAAACAATAATTCCCCAGGTAGATAAGGACATGTTTTGAGAAAAACATGTATTCCTTATTGTTTATAAGAAAATGAAGGACAATGAAAATGGGATAAGGATTCATAAATGGTCTCAAGCCCCTGGGAACCATCCCTCCAAATAGGGGAATATCTAGATATAGCAAACTGAATGGGATGAATTATATATTGCATGTAGAAAGGAAGTCCATTGGAAGAGGAACTACACCATGAAGCATGGGGTTGCTAAAGGTGCATTTGTTATCGAGTATAATCATTCCATTTGTACACATTGGGTATTTAATACATCACGTAGGGCTCATATCTTTATTCAAATGATAAGAATTTAGGATTAAAATAATTGCAAAAGGATGGGGTGGATCTTCGAGTTGCTAATCGTGTGAGGATTGTTGTGTTGTCCATTAGCGATTACCACATCTCATTTCCAACTAGGATGCTTTTGGTTTTACATAATTGATATTATGTGCATAGTATTACCAGGAGCATAATTTCCATATTTTTTTCTGGATATGCATGGATATATTCTCAAATTTTTAAATAAAGGTTTTTTATTTTATAAGAACAAAATATGTTATGGTATGGAGCATTTGAATAAATATTTGCATATATTAAATTTGGAAAACCATGTGTTTTTAATCGATAAAAAAACAAATTCATATAAATCATACAACACATAGTTGTAGTATAACCATATTTTTCATGTAAATGATAAGGGATTGAATAATCTCTACCAGGATGATTATTTAGATTCTACTGAGATAAAATGGCTTGATAAATTTCATGATTGTTTACATGGTATAATGACGAAACCTCTTTTCAGTGGATAGTGTGATGGGGCCACATAAAATCAAGGATTGGTTCACACAGATGTCTGTGGACCATTTCTAGTAGAATTTTTAGGTGGATATTCTTACTTCATTAATTTTACTAATGATTTTCTATATATGTCGATACATACATAATGATGTATATATCATTAGTCTTATAAATGTTTAATGAATTCATGACTGAAGTAAATAATCAGCATGGTATAAAGATAACGATATATGGATCAGATTGAGGTGGAGAATATCTGAAACAAGTGTTCATTGATAATATACGGGAGTCTAGGATTCTCTCTCATTTCACTACACTCTATACACCATAGTGGAATGGTGTTAGTCAAATAGGGAACCACAACTTATTGAACATGGTGAGGTTGATGATGAGTCCTACTAATCTTCAATTACCGTTTTGGGGATATTTATTAGAAACTGCTACATATATATTAAACCTAGTACCATCTATGGTGGAAGATGAAATTCCCTCCATGATAAAGAATGGAATGAAACCTGTTTGGTAACACTCATACGTATGGGGATGTGAGGAATTTATAAGGACATAATAAGCAAAAAAACTACCACACCAGGGCATGAGGTGTATCATTATAGGATATCCAAAGTAAACGAAAGGATATTACCTATATAACCATTTATATAAGAAAGTGAATGTCGCCAGAAAATTCATCATTCTTGAGAGTGATCAAGTCATTAAAAAGGATAGTGGAAGTAAGATTGACTTTAATGAAGTCGATTCTCATGATATACTAGAGTAAGTATAGGAACATGTTCCACTGGTCCCCATGGAAGTGGATCTAGAAACACATGTAATGTGTAGTATCATAAGAGAGGTAATGAAACAAGAGAGATTTGGTTTCCCAGTCACCGAGGATGGTGAATCATAATTTTTGGACAATGATGAAAATTTCTCCTAAAAGGAAGATGTAGAATGATTAGAAGCTACCAGATGGATTGAAGCTTTGAATTATCAGATAGATTCCATGTATCATAACCAATTCTAGGATCTGGTCAATGATCCAGTTGAGGTAAAGCCTATTGTATGGAAATGGGTATTCAAGAGAAAATTGTAAATGGAAAGGAAAATTAGAACATATAATGCAAGGTTACCGGCTAAAGGATTCATACAACATCATGGAATTTATTATGATGAGACCTTCTTTCAATTTTCCATGTTTTAATTAACAATTATTATACATTACGTAGAAGGTTACTATGAGTATGCGATTTAGAAAATGGATGTCAAAATAAAATTCCATAATAGGATCCTTCTTGAAGATGTTTATATGACACATCTAGAATGGTTTGTGACACCGGGTTAATCTGAACGGGTTTTAAAGTCGCATAAATCCATTTTTTGATTAAATAATTCATCTCGGACATGGAACAATTGATTTGATGAAGCAATAAAGTAATTTGGATTCATTAGGAGTGAATTTGAGCCATGTGATTGAAAGTTGTTTTATTGGAATGTAGTCGTTATCCTAGTCATATATGTTGATGAAATATTGGTTATTATGAACGATGCACCAGTCTTACAGTCAGTTAAGGATAGGTTGAACAATTATTTATAAATGAAGGACTTGGGTGAAGCATCCTATGTTATAGGGATCCTGATGATTCGGGATAGATACAAGAGGCTTCTTGTAATAAGATATGATACATATATTGAGCAGATACTAAAGAGATTTATTATGGAATAATACAATGGGATATTGAATTCAGTGTTACATGGCCCATATCAATCTATGAAAATGTGACATTATACACAATAGGGGAAATTTCGATTTAGTAAGATCACAAATGATTTAGATATAGATCCATCATTAATTCCATGTTATGTACCAAGCATGATGTTTCCAATACACTATGCATGTTAGGTAGATATCTAGTAGATCTAGGAGAATATCATTGGTCTTCTATTAAGTCAATCTGTAAGAATCATAGAAGAAATAAAGATATGTTCATTGTGTATGTAGGATAAGAAGTGCTTTTCATCCGAGGTTATGCTAATGCTCGTTTTCAGATAGATTAGAACAATCTGAAGTCACAATCTAGATATTTTTTCTATCTCAATTGAGGAGGTTTGAGCTAGAAAAGTGTAAATTTAATAGTTGCCATCGCTTCTACAACAGTGCCAAAATATAGAGTGGATTCTAATTAATACAAGGAATCTACATAGATTTGGAACATTGTCAATGAGCTTGATGTGGTTCCTAGAAGTAATGATCCTATTACAGTGTATTGGGATAATACAACAGTGGTGGATCTTATAAAAGAACCAAGATCACATCAATGGACAATGCACATACTCTGGAAGTATCACCTCTTGAGAGATCTCTATCATATTAATGATGTTTCAGTGAGCATAGTGTCCACAAAAATGAATGTGGAAGAACCCCGGAATGAAGGCCTATCTCATCATAAGCTTGAATGTCATTTGAGATCTTGCAGGTTAATTATTGTTGGAAGTTGGCACTTGTCCACGTGGGAGTCTTTTAGAGTTGGTTTCCTAGAACCAACTACTTTGTACATTTTTCGTTAATAAATAACTTATCACATCTGGATTGGTCCTCTATGTGACAATGCATATAATATTTTCCTAAGGAGAGTTATTGCACTAAATGTTCATAGAGGATCCCTTCTATGATGAGAACCAGGATGTTACATAAGAATATTCATGAATATATGTTCTATGGACAGATGTTGTTATTATAGGGACAAAAATAATACATGACATTATGGATGAGTAATCATAAAACATTGAGGCACCTTATCATGTTGTGTTTCCTTGGTAATATCTGGGAGGATATTATGAGAACAAGACCATCTAGTAGGAAATCCACATTTCATAGAGTCATTAGATGGTATTAGTTACGGATGTGTGTTTTGGTCTATAGATATTAAATTTATTATTAAAGTGAATTAATATTCACACACATATATGAATTGATAAATGTTGTGACAATAAACTATTCCTACCGAGGTTGGATATGTTGGGTGCATAATGAGAAATACTGCATTAATAGAAAACGAGAGAAAGGATTTGTCCATATTGTACTATAATGGAAGTAGATATCTCATGCCCTTTGATTAAATTTATATAGACTAAATAAGTCCATGTCAGTGGTAAGGAATGGTTGAGTTCAATTCCGGAATGTCAATAAAAGAATAATAGAGCACATGGGTAGATCACACCAGCATGAAACCAGTTGGATTCAAGATATTGGGAAAACATTATTACATTACACTGTAAGCGTTTTTAGGAGGGGACCCCTCATTTCAATGTCAACTTATATCTCTATGGGTGCCTTGGCATGTGGCTAGACTCTAACCATGGAATTTTTGTAGGATCCACATAATTCCACAAAGAAAGAGTCATATAGTGTCACACACTATCTGTGTCCTTGTATCTAATTTAAATATTAATTAAACCATTTGAATAAATATTATTCTCGATTGTGATTTAATTATTAATCAAGAATGCTAGATCACATTTCTTTCAACTCTAGTTATTCAAGAGAATATATTTTGGGTGATATAATATATTTATTACTGAGTAATGAAGATATATTTATTTGAGAAATAAATTTCCACTATTCATAGTCTAATAAATGTGGTGGAGGAAAAAATGAAAATGAAAAAAAACCAAAGTACATGCCATGAATATTAATATTCATGTAGTGTAGTTTTTTTGGGGACTTTTGATAAATAATATTTTTTAGTTAATTATAAAATATTAGGTCTAATACGCTCTGTTCATGTTATGTAACAATAACAGTCAACTATTAATATGAATTATGGGGTATTACTAATAATTAAATGAAATGAATAAATTATATTAGGTAATTAAATCATTATTAATTATTCTATGTAATTGAAATCCCTATTAAATAATTCCCATTATCGTTCCCATTTTGGTATGTTGTGCACAATGGGTCTAGAGAATGTTCTCAATCCAAGAGTTATTACTTTTCTTCCTTGAATGCTCTCTATCCATGAGAAAAATCATTCTCCATCGGATCAAGGAGAGCGCATTGCAAGAGGATCTGAAGGAAATCTATTCCAGAAATTTCTAGAGAAGGATCTTCTGTGCTAGCTCCCAGAAATCCCATCAGTGACATCCATAGATACATGGATCATGTGTGGATCTATATTTAAGGAATCCTACACATGGATTCTATGATGCAAGGATGGATCACATCAGATTGTGACTGTAAGCATCAATGGAGAGAGAATTCCATAAAGGTAATTATTTTAATTTAAATAAATTAATTATTACCAACATATGATGATCCCCTATATAGTTCCAGGACTCCCCTATTTTCGTTTGTTCTGTGTTCTATTATGAATAACTAGAATTTTATTTCCATGAATAATATCTGATTCATAGTCGTTAATATCAAAAAATATTGTGGGGAACACAAATCAAACTCTATTCCGTTGTGTGAAAAACCTACACTTTTCATGAGTTTTTAACATCCTTGATCCATAGACAATAATTCTATCATTTTTTATATGGACATAACCATGCCCTTTCATCGATGAATCACTATAAATCATAAATCCTACATTTCCTAATGGTCATGTCAATATTTAAGAATTTACTAATATCCTATTAAATTCATTAAATAATTAGTCATATTGTTTTATCCATATCATATTAACCCATTCGTGGTTAATATTGGTTAATGTGTTAGCTAAACATGAAAATTTATGAACGAACTTCTTATAGTATCCTATATTATAATGAAACTATATAGCTCGGTAATGTTTGTTTTTGTAGGTCAATCCTGAACTACCTTTGTCTTTAATGTATACATTATGATTAAATCCATAGAAACCATATGCCAATGAAAAATATTGTTCGAAGATAGAATTCACACTTTATAAACATCCCAAGTAACTATTTTATTCTATGAGTATCCAGAACAACCTGCAAGTGGTTATCAAGGTCCTTATATATTTTGGAATATATAGAGATATCAATAATAAATACCACAACAAAGTTGTAATGATATTCCTTGAACACTTTGTTTAATATATCCAAAAAACAGATGATGCATCAGTTAGTCCAAACAGAATTACTGTAAACACATAATTTCCATAACTAGTTTGAAATTCTATCTTTGGAAAATTCTCCTTACTCATACATGATTTATTATATCCATATTAATGATCAATCTTTGAAAAATATTTAGCTATTTGTAGTTGATCATATAAATCATCATTTTGAGGTGTTCGATATTTGTTCACTATATTAGTAGCATTGATTTTTCTATACCCAATTCATATCATCATAGATCCATATTTTTTATTTACATAGGGAATAGGGGATCCCATCGGGGAAACAATAGGAGAATATATCCCATATTAATCAACTAATATATTTGTTTCTTTAGATCTATTATTTCAACAATGACTATTCAATAAGGAGTTATTGATATTGGCCTTGTGTCATGGTTTAAATCAACCGAAAAATAAATATCTTTCTTTGGAGGATGTCCAGGTATATATTTAGAAAATACATCAATATATTCCTTTATAATTGATATATCATAAAGTTGAATATTGTTTCCTCATTCATAGATGATGTTTTCTATTCCTCTTAAACAATATAATTCAGTATAGATAGTTAGGGTTGAACTATATATGAATCAGATGATGATGTTTATTCTATATGGATAAAGAATTCGGAATCTTCCTCAATATTCATAATTTACTACTTGAAATAGATTTTTTCTTAAATTTTGATTGAAAATCAATACCAAAGATTACATAAAATTCAATAACAATAATGATGAAAATGTCAAAAAATAAAACAAATTTATGTGTCATAAAGGGGACTAATGGACACATATTTTTGGTAATGAGACTTCCTGTATTTGTTTTTTGTAACATCTCCCTTAATAAATCCAATGATAAATTCCCAATTTTCTAATAAAATTGTGAAGATACAAATAATTTGATGGTATAGAAACAAATAAAAAAATCTCTATGTTTTTTGACATGATTAAATTAATTTCCACCACATCATTTTAGACTTTAACCCAAGATGTTGTGATTTCATATGCTTGTTTCTCTCTCCCATGGCCTTTTCTAAGGTATGATTCTTTGACACTTGGGAAAATCAATTTCATTATGTCCCATATCCCTAAAAATGATTCAATGAACATTGGTATCTTCATTATATCCCTTGAAATCATGATCATGGTAGCCTTTATCACCACACATATAACATAATCTATTTTTCCTTTTAAGATTGAACTATGTTATTTCCTTCATCATGTATTTAATGTGGGTAGCTTCCCATTTTCATGCTTTTATTATCCATTCATTTCTCTTTCACCCTCTTCATCATTTATTTCCCCTTAAAATAAATATAATTAGAAAATTATTTCTCTATATTGATAATATATGAGGTTCTATCTTCATATGTTGTGAATAATTTATAGTCCAGTTTCCTTTATAGGAATGGACATTATCTATCAAATAAGAAACTAATCATGCTTCTGAGATTACACATGTAGTCTAAGAGATACCTTGCCATCATTGTAATGTTGGCTTCATACATGGAAATTTTTCTATCCTTCTATATCCATAGATTTTAGATCTGTATCTCTAATGATATTAATATTTTTATAAATTATTATATAATGATATTAATTTATATGAAATTTTCATAATTTGTGTGAATATTAATGTTAAAATATTAAAAATAATTTTTTAACACGAATTAAATTCACATAGATTTAAGTATCTTTAATGATTTAATAATAACTATCACCCTAGTGGTTAAAATTTTTCATTTAATGTTTTTATGATTCCCTATTCAATTTCAGACATATCATTAGAAGGAATCAGTGTCTAATTCATCTACATGAAGGGTCATATGCTCCTCACAAGAAGGCCCAAAAAATTTGTGAATATATTGGGCCATCCTTAGAGATTGAGTTAATGTGATCAATCCGTAACTCCAAATTCATTAATAATCCTCCAATGTTGGGCGAAAAAGGAAGGAGTCTTTTATAAAAATTGTAAGGCCCAAATCAGAAAAAGAGGCCCAAATTTAGCTTTGAAGTTCATCCTACAATTCTATCTATGTATTTAAATCTGCACACAAAATTTCAATTTTATCTGGATATATACATCAATTAGAAGTAGTGATTTTAAATTTGATAAGATAGTATATGGGTGATCAACTTTGTTGATGAAATTTTCTGAATTTTATTAAATCATCTTATTCCAAATCCCATTCAAATTATGACATTTGAAAAAGAATTGATGAAAATGGATTTGTGCACATTGTTTATAAAAACCAAAATAACATTGGATACATAATTCCAAATTCCTCAAAAATTTGATATTATACTGAAAAAATTAAAATTTACAACATTGATGAAGAGAATTTCTACATATTTGACTTTTTGAAATATCAAATTGGAGTTACAATTGGAGGGGTAGTTTCAGAATGTAAGCAATTCACCTCATTGGGATATAAATACATCCCCCTCCAAACATTGAAAAATAATAGCATTTTAGAATATAGGATTATACATTGGTATGAAAAAAGACTTTTTAATGGTTTAGGAGGACCATCCATACACATGTTTTAACTTCATATAGCCTTCCTCTTTTATTTTTTTCAATTTCGTTTGTGTTCATCTTATTTGGTAAAAATGTGAGTCTCTTTTCATTTCAATAGAAAATTAATTATGGTTTCTTATTATTTATATATTATTCTCATCCACCTTCTGATAAATAATATTAATGGACTTAAAATATTTTATATATAGTTGAATCCCCTTCACTTATTTTTCTTTCTTATTCAGTCTAATGTTTTTATTAAATTCCCTTCACTGTTTGTGTTTGTTTGTTAGGGGGACACCACTTTTCTGATCGCTATCTTTTTCATCAATTAATTATTCATAATAATAAAATTAATAAACCATGTTATTAATAATATTAATGTATTTGTAAATCAATAATTTAGGTTACTAAAAAATTAGGGTTGTTCAGTGATTGAGAGTATTTTCCGATGAATATTCATCAAATTAACATTATGTATCTTGGACTAAACATGTCATTTAATAATGAATTGTTCTGTTTAATGTGTGGTTTCCATGGATTATTGGAACCATAAATATACTACCATCATCATGTACTAATTGAGATTTTAAACCAATGATATGATATGGCTTGGAATAAAGCCATAACACTTAGGAATTATAGTCAACATCATCTTGTGATGTGGGTGTTAACTTATTGTAATATAAAGAAATACTCAAGGATATCACATGCTTAACTCACTAATAATAAAGTCATCACAAAATTTATCAAATTATTAAATAAAAAATCATCCATAAATTATTTTATATGATATTCGACGAAACACCCAAATAAAATTACAATCAACTAAAAACAGTCATCTATTAAAAAGTATCATCATTGAAGATTCCACCTAAGTGCTACTATATAGAGTAGCAGAGCATCCGAACCATGAACGTCCGAAAGGTGAAAATCAGTCATGATTCGTATTGTGCCATTATTTTGGATGGTTCACTATGTAGTCATTATAGTTTGGTTATTTTAAAAAAATTAACAAAAATTAAAAAAAAATACAATGAAAAACATCCACAGTCAGAAAAACAAGAAACAAAAAAAACCCATCTTTCTCTTTCTTCCATTATATTATGAATGCCCCGTAGATTCCCAAAAAATCCCAAGGATATTTTTTACCCTAAAATTTATTGAAATCTTTACCAAATTAGGTGGAAAATTGGCGATAATCCTATCATCCAAGGACTAATCCTAGTTAAACCAATTGAATTAAATATAGCTATTCCTAGGGAATAAACATGTTAAGAACATGCTTCCCATGATATAAATTACCAACCATTGGTATTCAATACCCAAACATATAGGCTAACTTAGAACTCAAATTGAGATTGATTCATCTTCTTCCTCATTTCCACGAGCTAGCTGGTGAGGATCCAAATCATCATCATAAAGAGTTCTAAGTGTTGTTCTCAACCGTGAAGACTCAATCATTTTTGGAGGTTCAAATCAAACAACATGAATTAAACTTATCTCTAGTTGATACTACCATGTCATGGATCTACTACCTCTAACCTGGTTCCATAACTGCATGGAATTACATGAAGCAACTTTTATTAGAAAAATTATTTCTTGTTTCACGTATTTATTCTATCAAAAAAGAAATAAGTTATATTTATATGTTCCCAAATGAATCTCTATATGAGTATTGGGAGTGCTTCATAAATATTATATTAACCTTTCCACACCATAAAATCACTATCCAAATATTTATCCAATACTTATGACGGTTTATTGGGTATAGGGAGAACTCTCAGTAATACCAAAAGTGGTTGTGATCTTATTTTTAAATATCCCAGAACTACAATACATCTCACAAGAAACATGGCTGCTAACACACAATAATTAAATAATGGATCACATTATCAGGTTAATAAATCCCAAGATAGTCAATTGATAGATCCAAACAAGTATATATAGTCGATGAGTGAACATAAATGTATAGTGAAACATATAGTTTTGGCTTCCAAAGTCCCAACCTCATCATTTAAACAATCTATGTTCCCTGGGACTATCAAGATCATTTGAATATGTAGATCCTCATATCATCCAACTGAGAAATGTCCATAACTTCAAGACAATACATATGATTAATCTGGACCAATAGAGCTAAATGTATCATATGCTCAGCAGAACCCGGTCAATCAATAATCAGGTCAGTTTGTTAGAATCTTTATCCAACCACATTCACATTCTCTTTTACCAATAACCCTAACATGAGATCAGTGAATCCCTTTTCTCATCCACCACATTTCCCACATCAAAATATGATCCAATTAAAATATGGTCATGTTTTTGTTATCTTCCATCAACTTTATCCTTTTATTCATCAACCTCAAATGAATAACCCTCTTATTGGATTCCACTACCCTAGTGAGCCGTAATAATTTCTGAACCAATACAATCACATTCTCCAAACCAATCTCAGAGAAATACCAATCCAAGAGAAGAATATTCTTCCAAGAAACCATGGGAATGTGTAATGGATGATCATACATCAGTTTCCCTTTCCAGCTGTACAAAAATTGAAACCCAAATTTGTCATCACGCATCCCACCATACCCAGCAACAAGAATCAAATTCTTCCCATGTCCCAACTCAACAGTTACCTAACCCATGAGAAATATAAGTGCAATCCCACATAGATCAGGAAATAAAATTTCTATCTCTCATGCTTATTACCAGTACTCATCTTTAAATGTTGACAAAAAATAGGAAAATAAAAATAAATTAGAAAAAGAACCTGAAGAAATTTCCTTACTTCATTCAATTCCTCTTAAGAACCAAATTCATTTTTCTCATGTAGTTTCTATTCTATGGAATTACTTTGATCCCTATCATGCAAATTCTCAACATGTTTACATGTTTCGAATTCAACATTTCCCTCTTAGATTCATAAAAAAATCTCTATGTACACCATTTTTCTTATGGAATTGTGCATCGATTGGAGGAAACTAAGGACCTTCAAATATTTTCCACCTATAAGCCTATTCCCACAATGTGAAAATATCCATATGTACCTTTATTGATCAATGAAAAATTGAAAATTAAAACTTCGATGATGTACTCATTATCTTGGGAGCCTAAATTAATGTCATGCCAAAATCCGTCTTCTATAACATGGATCTAGGCCCTTAAATCCAGTGATTGTTGTCATTCTATTGGCTAATCGAACCACAACTAGTTCTATGGGAAAAATTATGGGTGACCTTTTTCGGGTTAATGATCTTATCTTCCTAGCTAATTTATATGTCCTTGACATGGAATGTTAGAAGGACTCTTCTCAATATCCTCTAATTCTAGGAAGACCATTCCTAATGACTGTGTGACCAGGATTGTTGTCTATTTAAGCATCTTATCCAAGGAATTTTGTGACCAACTAGTCACATTAAAATTTTCCAAGCCATGTGCCCCCCATATGAGGATCACTACAAATTCCCAATCTATGATTCTAAGGGAACAATGGAGAGTCAATTTAACCCCATTCCATCATGTTTATCATGTTCTATTGAGATAGGAACTTGTTAAATCTGCACCCTGAATAACGAAGTTATAAATTGTGAAGTTGATGTTGACCTCTCATTCAAAGACTATATCTATCTAGAGGATCTTAAAAACTCTCATGAATCCCACATCAACACTGATCACTACTGCTCCACCATGGAAAAAATAATTGAAAATGAATCAGAACCATTTGAATTCCCCTCTTCTATCCCAATGTTGTCTATCTCTGCTTCACTTACTGAATCTGAGGACTCCAAACTTATTCTGTAGTTCGATGAAAACCAAAAGGCCTTATCTTGGAAACTAAATGACATAACAAGAACCAACCCTGATCTTTGCATGCATCACATCCATCTTGAGGAATCATCCAATCCAATTTGACAACAACAAATAAGTTTCAATCCACTCATATTTGATGTAGTTAGGGGATATATCCCCAATCTTCTTCTAGATGGTAATATCTATCCAATTTCTGATTTTGAATGGTATAGTCCTTTTCATTGTACCTAAGAATGGTGTGATAAATATTTTCAAAAATAGACATGTGGAGGTAGTCCCAACTCGAGTAAAGGAAAAACGGCGTGTGTGCATCGACTGCAGAAAATTGAAAGTTGAAAAAAGAAAATATCACTACCCTCTTCCATTCCATGAACAAATGATAGAACAATTAGCTTGAAATTAACACTACTTATTTCTTGATGGATACATCAACTATTTCTAAATCCCAATTGAACCTCAAAATGAAGAAAATACTACATTCACTAGCGCATTTATAACATTTTCATATAAGAGAATGATTTTTGGAATTTTTAATAATCCAGAAACATTCCAATGGTTTATAATGAGTATATTATCATATTTATTTCTAGACTTCATGGATGTTTTCATGGAAGACATTACCATTTATTGTGAGTCATTTGAATATTTCTTAAATTCACTATCTCTAGTCCTTCAAATGTGTTTCAAGTTTATCCTTGTGTTATATTTTAAAAAATATAACTTAATGGATGAAAATGGTATTGTTCTAGGAAATATAGTTTCAAAATAGTGTATTGAGTTTGATCCTGCCAAAATTGAAGTGATCCAACCACTTACTAAACCCCCATCTATTTGATATATCCATTGATTCCTCATTCATGATGGTTTCAATCAGCTATTCATCCATGAAATCAAAAGGATTTCAATAACACTCACTAGGTTTCTAAAAAATGATGTCACTTTCCATTTTGATGCGGGTTGAAGGAGAGACATCATTGAACAAAAAACCTCTCTTACATCTTCCCTGATAATCTAACCCCCAGATTGGTCCTTATAGTTTGAGTTGATGTGTGATGCTTCTAACTGGGCCGTTAGGGCTATTATTGGTCAAAGAGAAGAAAAATTACTCATGTCATCTGTAATTCCTCATAAAATTGGATGATACTCAATATCACTACACTGTGACTGAAGATAATCATTTAACAATGTTTTTTTTACATAGATAAATTCTGGAACTATCTATTAGTGGCAAAAATCATCATCTTCATAGACCATTATTCTAAAAAAAATTTACTCTAGAAAATTGATACCAAATGGAGGTTAATTAGATGGATCGTAATGCTCCAAGAGTTTGACATTTATATCAATGATAGACCTAGAAAATAAAACCATCTGGTTTATTGCATGACTCGAATTTCTAATTATTCTCATTCAGAAATCATATATCCTAAATTCCCCACTATGAACCTTTCATCTCACTCTCCATAGTTATCATGGTATGCCCCAATTTTAAACTACTTGGATGTTGGTATTTTTCCTGATTTTGTTTTCAAAAGAACAAAATATAAAGCTGAAAAGAGATTAAAAATTCTATTTTTGGATGAATAATAATATTATGAAAACAGGGGATGACATGTTAATTATGAGATGTGTGGACGATGATGAACATTCCTATGTCTCATAATTCTACCAATCACTTCCTAGAGGAGGCCACTTTGGACCTTAAAGGTGCTCCCAAAAGGTCCAAGACTATATATTCTTCTATCCTTAATTATTTAAGCACTCACATGAGTTCATTAAATCATGTCCCACTTTCCAAAAGTCAGGATACATTTCTAATTAAATGAAACTCCCCAAAATCCTTTAATTTTCTATGATATCTTCTATGTTTGGGGTATCTATTTCATTGAACCATTACCCACTTCTAATGGATTCTCATACATTCTTCTTACGGTAGAGGATGTTTCTAGGTCGGTAGACGAAAAACCCACTAGAATAGATGATTCACATACTATTAGTGAGTTATGAAAATCCCACATCTCCCATAGATTTGGAACTCCCCATTCGTTGATTAGTGACATTGGAAACCATTTTCATAATAGAACCAGAGAATCTCTTTTGAAAAAGAATAGTGTTTAACATAAAACTCCAAAATCATATCTCCCCCAAACGAATGGAATGGATGAACATTTTAATATAAAATTCAAATGAATGCATGATATAATTGTTAAGAGCACATGAAAAGACTAACCCGAGAGACATGGTGAAGCACTTTGGCATTATATAGGAGCCTATAAAACACTAATTGGGATGTCTCCTTTTAGGAATGTTTTTGTTAATGCATTTTACATACCTATTGAAATATAACATAATTCATTCTTGGAAGTGGGAAATGGTAATTTTGATTTTGAAAAATCAATTGAAGATATATTTTTAAGGTTAAATTAATATGAGGTTCTTCATCTTGATTCCTATGAAAATTTCATTCTCTATAACAAAAAGGCCAATGTAATCCATAAAAATCACATCTTGCGAATGGAATTTTATAAAGGTGAAATGTTAATTCTTTTTAATTCACAATTTCATCTTCACTTAGGTATGATTAATTTCCAATGCGAAGGTCCTCTTATTATAACTAATGTTTACCCATTCGGAGTAGTTCATATCCCAGACCCCTCCGCCAAAATTAAATTCACGTTTAATTGACATAAGTTGAAGCATCACCATAAAATGACACACATACCAAGGGCCACATCAACTTTAATTGAATCCCCAACTCCTGTTGTTTACCCACCACCGGATTGAGACAAATTCACACCTAATCCAAATCGAGGCACACATCATTCCACTTACCTCCCACTTTCTCTCTTCTCTAACTCCTCTTTCTCTCTCTCTTTATTTCTTATTCATCCTCCAACAATCTCATTCAGTTTTTTCCAATTTACTCATCAGACTTTTTATTTACACTTTCTCTTTTTTGAGTTTCTTTCTTAATAAGAAAACTACAAGAAACTAGGAAACTGAAAAAAAAATTAAAAATTACATTAAAAATATGGAAAAGATAGACTCATAATTAATATCCTTCAACTATTAAGGTTTTTCCTAACCATTTTGGGAAGTAAAAATACATTATATCATCTCAAATGATTTTTTTTCATGATATATTCTGATAATGAATATTTTGTCAAATCCAAAAAAATCTGAATGCTCAATTTTTTATTTGGAAAATGATTTTCTCCAACCATGAAGAACTAAATTTGAATTCAGGCCCAGGCCACCTATGGACATATTTTAAAAACCTGTGTTTTTCCCTATTTCCGAGCCTTGAGTTTGTGAAACTACATGTCGAATTTCCAACATTGGTGTTCATTATCATGACTGATTCATTTTCTAAACCACATGGGCATCGTAATAGAAAAATAAAATCCCTTTAACCTAACATAAATCTTCCATTTGAAGGACCCTTAGAGCCTATGAAAACATTTTATATTATTACCACATTACAAGACCAATATCTTATCCCACCCATTATCTATATGGATTTAAATTTCATTATTTATTGAAAGTTCAATTTTGGGTAATGGATTTCATTTTTGGGTACCCTTTTAATAGTTCTCAATGTGTTATTATATACTTAAGGGAAAACATCCATTTTATAATGGGGGAGAGGTTTTTATTTAGTGAATTTTAGGGAATGTATATTCCATTATATAATTTTCTGAATATTATTAAAAAGTATTCAAAAAAAATGAAAAAATTCAATAAAACATAAAAAATGGGTTGTTTCTTTAGAGGGTCAAAAATGAATCTTTCTTAACCATTGTTATTAACATTAATATTAAAATTAGTGTCATGAGATGATTATACATAGGTTGGGAGATTAGTGTGAGACCTCTTATAAGTTTAACCTTTAAAAAAAATAAAAACAATGAACACTTTATTATAAATATTCTTGTGTCATTTGGGGATGTGTTTTGTTTTCAAATCAATCAATATTCTCATTCCCTTTAAATTTCATACATATTTTGTTGTTTATTCACTCAATAGATTCATTGTAACCATGTGTTTCCATTTCCATCCATGTTTTATTTTAAAAATAATGTCCATTTTTTTCATTGTTGTGGTTTTACCCCTTTTCCACTATTCTGAATACTATATTCCTACCTTCCTATAGTAACAAAAAAACTCTATAAAAAGAACTCTTGATTCTTGTGCACAATTTCATAGAGAATGGAAGTTGGGAGAACTTTTAATATCTAATATTTTTACTTTTGGTTGGTGAAAGTATAAACCTCCATAAATTAATTTTATCATCTTCAGAGGAATGTGTTTTTAGTGCCCGCATATTCCATTTATAAATTTGATATTAAAAGTGAATGATTTTTGGAAAATGAATTTTGTTAACATTTTTGGGGGAAATTCAATATAGAAGAGTGATATTTTCTAAACCACCAAATATTGGTGAAAATTATATTATAATATTTATTGTCATGTGAGAATGATTTTGTTATGATTTTATATTTATTGCACATGATGAAATGTACAAGAGTTAGTGTGGCGGAGTTTAAATTATTTGTATTCTCATAACTTATTATATACCCATGTTAATCAATTTATATGATATGTGTATAATTTGTGTGATAAATTAATGTTTAAATATTAAATATAATTTTTGAGAACTATTTGAATTCATCCAGATTCATGATTGTTTTATTTTTTAATAAGAACTAACACCCTACTCATCAAATTGTTTGTTTCTTTTTTTAGGGTTTCATATTCAATTTCCAACAAGTCATTACAAGAAATCAGTGGGGAATTAATCCATTTGAAGGTCCATATAGTCTTCAAAATAATACCCAACCAATTTGGGAAAACATGGGACTATCCATGAAGATTATCTTTTTGGGTTGAATCCAAAAGATGAAATTCATTCATTCACCTCCAATGTTCAGGAAACAATTCATGGAGTCATGTATAAATATTTCGAGTCGAAAATCTAAAAAAAAGTGGCCCAATTTTGGATTTGAAGGCCAACCCAAAATTATATATGGGAATTGATATCAGCACACCACATTTTAATTTTCACATTATATATACATCAATTTGTGATTATATTTTTCAATGTGAAATCCATGATATGGGTGGCCAACATTTTTTAAGAAACTACGAAAAATTTATGGAATATTCCTATTAAAAAACTCTTTCCCATTATAGACATCGAAAATGTGTTTTTGAAGATGGACTGGTTCACAATATTTATTAAAACCTCCATAACATGGGCTCTAATAGACCAAATGGCTCATTATTTTGAGAGTCTATAGAAAAAATTAATATATAAATCATTGGATAATAATATTTCTTCCAATTATGTTGTCTAAAATATGAAATTGGCGATGAATGTGGATTTGTAGTATTTGAATACCAACAATAAACATCATTGTGTGTTAAATACTTCTCCCTCCTCCCCTTGCAAAAGGTAGGATTTTACGATATTAGGATCATACATTTTAATGAATAATGGCATGAAAATGCAATTGAAGGACCGTCTATATTAAATTTTTCACTTGATATACTCTTCCTCCTCTCTTTGTTTTCCTGTTCTTTTGTGTTCTTCTTATTTGATATCTTGGAAGTCTATTTTCAATTATAGAGTATTTTAATGCATGGTAATTATTTATCATCAATTATACTAATCGACCTTTTTTAAATAAAATTAATTGTCTTAAAATAGATAATATTTATTTTAAGGACCTTTATTTCTTTTTCTTTCTCATTTTATCTAATTATTGTATTTATTTCTCTTCACAGTTTTTGTGTGTGTGTTTGGTAGAAAACACTTTTCTTATCTGTTTATTTTTATCACAGTTATTAATTCACCATCATAAAAAAATAATCTAGATTACTAATCCTATAAATGTCTATGTAAATATCTCATCAGTGTGAGCCAAATTTTGGTTTTGTTAAGTGACTGAGAGTTTTATCACAATGAATATTTATTGAATTGACATTGTGTATATTAGAATTAACATGTCATTGATTAATGACTTGTTTTGTTTAATGTTTAGTTTTTATAGATTATTATAAGCATATATAATATAATATCAGCATGTACTAATTTTGATTAGAACCCTATGTTATGTTAAGGCTTGGATTAAATCCATAACACCTAGGAATTATAGTCAACATCATCTTGTGATTTAGGTGTCAATTTAATGCAATATAATGAAATTCCCAAGGATATAACAAGATGAAGTGACTAATAATGAACAAAAATTAACCATATTTAAAATTTTAAATTGAATATCATCCATAAATTATTTCATAAGTTTTGAAAACAAACCCCAATAAAAATACAATATACTAAAAACAATCGACTATTAAAAAGTATCATCACCGAGGATTCGACCTGAGTGCTACTATACACATTAGAAGAGCATTAGAACCTTCAATGGTCGATAGGAAAAAATGTGCCATGAATCAATCTCCATATCCAATTTATACATTAGGGATATCTTCTTCCAATAAAATATCACTAAAACCCTTATATTCCATGTTTTCTATTTCTTCCTCCTCCTTCGTGTTTCAAATCCATGACCACCATTGATCTATATCTGCCAAAGATAATAAATTTCCAAGACTACCAGATCCCTCTCATTACTTCCCAATGAAATAAATATATTTTCTAAGGAGCATATCCATTTCCTAGCTATAAATGGATTTATAATACCATTGAATAATGGAGGTTTATTTCTCGTAAGCGGTCTGAGATTATTGGTCCACATTATGGATTGGGATTTTCCATATGGTTATGGATAATTTTCATAACCATGGACATTTTACCTAGTAATGTTTTAAGATATTCATAACCAGTTGCAGCACCAGTTGCAAAATCGTTATCTTACATGGGAGGGAAATCAACACATGGAATTTTTATGTTGACACAATTTTCAATCTTTCCACTATGAACCACTTCTAGACAATTACATAAACTAATTTATGATATAAATAAAATGAATAATTTTGAACTAGAAAAACAATTTACATAAATTGAAAATTATTGCATAGATAATATCATAATTGAAAACATGGTTTCATTGGAGATATTTTTAATTTAAAATCATTCATAATTTCATGAAATGAAAATATGAATTATTCTAAGCATATCTGCTAGGAACGTCAATCTAGGGTCATAGTAAGGTGTTTTGTCCTGTACCAGATTACGCTGAGTCATTCCCAGCATTCCTTATTTGATTTTTTACCCCAAGATACATATGTTCCAAAAACACATCCACCTATATTATTCAGATAGTGATGTATATAATTCCCCAGCCTTTAAACATTATATATTATAGTGATATGTCAACAATTTGACATTAAATTACATCAATGATCGTTTTTTATAACTTTTTAGAGAATTAGGCTATTCTTAATACATAACATCCCATAATCATATAAGTAGGTACTATCAAAACAGTATACATTTTTCTACACAAAAGGAAAACCTTTAATAATGATTTCTTTTCTAGATAAAATTATTATTGGCTTCTTCATTCTATTACACAACCTCATAGCCTATGAAAACATTTAAAATCCCTAGGATGAGCATAAAAACACAAAATGAGTTAAAATAAGAAATGAAACCATAGTTCCATGAATATTTATAAACTCATGAATTCAAAAAACTCAGGAAAACATCATTGGAATCATTAATCATAAAGGTAACTTGTGGCATACCTATCATACATACACTGTATCTTTTAAAACTATATTGGGAGTAACCATACAAGTTACATTTGGAATACCAATAATATTATAATAATGAAATATCATTAGAAAAAGCTTAATGATAACCATTATCTTGTTTCCCAATGCATTAGGGGGATATCCCAGGACCACCTACCCTTATTTTATCATAGATCCACCTATATAATAAGAAGTGCAAATTAACCATAACACATAAACCAAGTGTAAAAGGAACGAAATTCCACATTTTAATCATCATATTTCATTTCAATATATTTGTATCATCAATCCATTCTTAAAAACATTTTCAATAACAAAATATTAAAAAAATGAATATGGTATTAACATTTCTTTTAAAAATCCTTATGGCTTGTAGAGGAAGCCAAATACCAAATAATTGTCATGGTGGAGAAAAGTTCATTGTTTCCACATACTCTAAATAAAATACCTTTTACCATTTAGTAAAATGATTTATATAAAAAAATACCCATTAAAAATATTTTATTAATATTAAAAGTAAATATTGTATATTATATATCTTATAAAAAATTAGTGTTTATTATCAAAATAAGCCACAATGATAGGAGATTGAAATGAAGTTCCATACCTTGAGTCTGACTAATCACGTATAATTGTTATCTTCGTGAAAAATAAATTGAGGTTAATTTCAACTTGCCTATGAATTTTTTCATGGTTATTATTTCATTTATATAACTTATTACCCTTTTAGAAAAATTGCAGAATTATTTATGTTCATGTTGGAGGTTTTGTCGATATTTTGTTCTTTAGTCGAAAATGACCATGGTTTTGATGTTACTAGTCGGTGTGGTCACAATTCCATCATCTACAGAATAGTATTCATGACATTATAATCAATTTTATACAATAATCATACTTTTTAATTCAAAACGTAAATTATGGTTATGAAAAATGAAAAACATCATATTTATTGAGACGGAAGGTTGTATGTATGCATGGGTGAAATCATTGATCATTATGGAAAAAAGATAATTATTATTTTATCATTCCAGAATGATCATTATATTATTTAACTCATTATATTCATATTTATATACTTATAGGTGTCACATAAGGAATGTGGTTATTAAAAATGATTCCCTTTTCTTTGTAGAGGCGATAGTTTACACGTACGCACAAACGTCATTATTATTTTGATGAGTGTGGATGTAAAGAAAATAATTGAAATATTATTGTTTTAAAATTATATATATTTCATTTATATCACATATTAATAATACTTCTATCATTATAACCAATCCTGATAGATTATATTGAAAAATAAACTAAATCAGTTGTGGATGTGATAATCTCTAAGTACGCACGAACGGTTTTTTATTTTCTCAATTTATGGATGTAGATTTGAATTTTGTGGATATTATTAAAATAAAAAATTTTAGTATATTTAGGTCACTGGAGTTATAATTCATATTTTTAGATTATACCGGATAGAATTAGAATAATAAATAAAATAGAAACACTTAATGAAAATGACATGTCTTATTCATTTGATCACCTTCGAAGAAAAAACTTTACACAAATAAAAAAATGTGATCTACTTAAAATAAGGATCCAAAAAAGTTGGTATTGATTTTGGGAAGTGTTTTGTGTAGATATTGGCCAGAAAAATATTTTTTAGTGAGTGTATTAGTTAAAAGGGGGTGCCATTTTATAGGAGAGGGGAGGGGTTCTTTAAGAATGTTTTGAAATATTAATTTATTATAATTTAATATTCATTGTATAATTTTCCCAAACTCATATATTTAAGACATAAGATTATTCTGGGACGTATCCCAAATATCCAATTCAAATTAGACATGTTTTTAATATTTTTATAATCCTAATATTTTTGGTTTAACCCTTATTTTACCGTTTTTAATTTTACCACAATATCATGTAATTTACACTTTTTTTGTGAATATAATTACCGTAACTTGTAAAAAGTCAAATAATGTTTGATTAATGACATATTAAGACTTATCCTAACCATTCGGGGAAATATTATATTTTTTACAATTTTAATACAATTAATAAAAAAATTTATATTTTAAGTTATGAATTATGTCGATTTTTACACTATTAATAGTTTATTTTTAAAAAAATTATTAACAACTTGATTCCTTAGAAAAAAAATATTGACTCAATCCTAACATGTCATATCCATCCAAAAATTTCTTGGATGGAATATAATAATTCAAATAATATTTATTTTATTATTGGTAAAGTAATTTATTTGATATCATCATTAATAAAGAAATTAGTGAATCATCATTATTTCATAAATAAATTTATATATTTAAAATATAAAAATAATAAAAAAATATCTTGATTTAAGATATTTTTTTTATATTTATAATGTGTATTTATTTGTTATGATATATGTTATATAAACCTATATTAATTTTTTTAGTTAAAAGATATATGTTAATAACATATTTTCCTTTGCATTAATTTAATAGTCATTTGAGTCATAATCCCACCCAAGATGCGTAAAAAGGCCAAAGTTGCATCCCATGAGGTTTATAGGTCCACCATATATCATAAAATAAGAATAAGGAAAGTGTAAGGGTCGTTTTATTTTATTATAATATTATTTTTACCCTTTTTTAATAGATTTATCTTTTTACAGTGGTAGACAAAAATAATTACCACAGGTACTAATAATCATTTAAAAATATAAAAAAATACCATTTAATATAATTTAGACCTTTTAGTTAATAATATGTTAAAAATATTCTTCATTCAAAACATTGAATTTGTAGTAATAAATTTTAAATTAATTCTTGATGTCAATATGAGAAAACAAGTTTCTTAAAATTATAAACCATGAAAAAATTGGCATGTGATTATATCAAATTTCAATGTGAAATTACATCCAATTAGAAATAATATATTAAATGAAAATAACATAATATCCTTTAAATTTGAATCCAATTTTAAGGAATAACTAAATATATAAATTAATTAAATGAAAAGATAGATTTGATTTAAAATGAAGCATTTCTCACTATTAATTAAAATATGAATTTCATATGAAAAATATGAAATTTTCATCCAAGATAAATTTTAATGTCCCAATTCCAAATAATAAGTTTGTTTTTTTTATAGGAAATATTAAAGTCATGAAAAATATATTTTAAAAGGGATCTCCATTAAAATAATTTTAAATGAACTTTTAAAAAAATTATAGTGTTATGTTTAATTAGATTATTTCTCTTTTTACGCCTATTAAATTTATGGGATTATTGAAAAAATATTAAACATATATTTGTATTCATATTATAGTTAGTTATTCCTCTCCCCTCCAATAAAATGGCTAGGGGACAACTACCATTTAAAATAATAATAATATTATTGTATTATTTTTTGGTATAACTCAATGTTATGTGGAAGGTACGATTTTTGGGAAACTCTTTGATTTATGTCACATATGATATCAGAAAAATAATCCCCATTAACATAAATTTTATATGAAATTCATAACTATTAAAAGATTAAAAAATTTATTATTCTATAAATACCTAGCATGTTACATCCTTCCCCCTTTTGAAAATAGTTTCCTCGCAATTTTATTCAATTATAAAATTAGTGGTGGTATTTATCCCTCATGTAATTTTCAGATTATCATGTTTCCTCTTCAACAATATGGTTTTTTCATAAAACCTTAACTAGAAAAATTACCTTACTCTGCAACACATTCCCTTTAGGGTCAAGAATTTGGACTAGTTGATCAAAATAAGAAACAATCTCTTCAAAGTGATCTAATTATGGACTATAATCATGAGATGGATCTAGTAAACACATTGTCCACATTGAAACGTGAAAAATATTTTGTAACTAGGATAAACATGGAGGTAAATCCACTATGTAGGAAACTAATCCAACATTATCTAGGATTTCTTAGGGTCCAATGAATCACATACTCAACTTTCCCTTCTAACCAAATCGTGTCACACATTTCTATAGAAAAATATCTTAGAAAGATAAGATAATTAACCTCAAAATAAATATCCATCATTGGGTTATCCATTAAACATTTCTACCTACTCTGATATATCCTCACATGTTTTTAAATCAAATAATCTTTTTCCACAATTTTTTCTACCAATTTTTGTCCATCAACATCCTTTCACCTAAGTCATCCCACAAATATGGTGTTTTACATCACATTCCAAATATTTAATCAAATGGTTCCATCTGTATAGGAGAATGAAAACTATTATTATAAGGAACCTAACCTAATGAAATATGTTGATCGCAACATCAATGGTGATCTGTTGAACAAGCACATAGTGTATCCTTTAATGTGTGAATTGTTCATTCTGACTTCCCATTTAATTGAGGATGAAAATTTGAACTTAAATTTAATTCAGTTCCTAATGACTTCTGAAGGCCTTTCCAAATGCTATAAGTAATCCTAATCTTACATACAATCGATAGAGTAACTCCATGTATCATGAAAACCTTCTAATGATAGAACAATTAATGTTGATATTAGGATATTGTATCTAGAATAGGACGAAAATGAGAATATTTATTCGATTTATCAATAATAACCCAAATGGCACTGCTACATCAATATGTATTTGGTAATCCTAATACGATATCCATGGATATATTTTCACATATACAATATAGTACCGAAAAAGAAAAAATCATCCCTTTAGATAATTTTCATTCTGCTTTCACTTATTTACAAGTAAATAACATCACTGTAATGTCAGTATTATCCATTTTCATTCCATCCCACCAGTAATACCCTCAAATATCTCTTTACATCTTAGTACATCCATGAGGAATTGAAATGAGATTATTATGAGCTACACATAACCACTCTTTCTTCAATTGTGAATCAAAAGGAACACATAATCTCTTTCCAAACCACATTTCCAAATCATATTCAATGTTAAATTCTGGTAAAATACCCTTTTGAATCCACTCTACCTTTTTCTACAACTCTTTATCTTCCAATTGTTCTTGCTTAATTCTGTCGGATAGAGACGATTATGTTGAAACATGAAACAAAATAGATGAATTTACATCAAAAAAATCCATAATGAATTTCATAAAATCATTAATCAATGAATCACGTTCCAAATGTAACATGGTTAATATCAATTTACATTTTATAGTCAAAGTATCAGCCACATTGTTTTCTTTTACAGGATGGTAATGAATAATGTAATAACAATCCTGGATTAATTTCAACCATAATCTCTATATCATTTTCAATTTATTCTGAGTAAATATATACTTATACATTTATAGTATATATATATTTCAAATTTTAATATATAATGAAGTTTCCGCAAAATTTTTAAAACAAAAAAACATCAGATAATTACAAATCATGTGTAGGGTAATTTAAATTTTGAGTTTTCAACTAATGTGAAGCATAAATAGTTAAAAAATCTTTCTTTATTAGGACAAATACAATTCCTTTCAATGAAGCATAAATTTAGATAACAAATTCACCATTTCTGGATGGTGGTGCCAAAATTAGAGCATTCAGCAATATTTTTTTCAATTCCTGAAAACATTCATCACATTCTATTGTCTAGATGAACTTAACATATTTTTGAGTCAATATTTTCAGATAAATAACCATGAAAAATAGTCAACATAAGATTATCAATTACCATATAAACCAAGAAAACTATGAATCTTGACTATATTTTTTGGTCTTGACCATTATACATCAACATTTACTTTAGTAGGATCAATAATTATTGCATATTTACAAACAATGTGACCAAGGAATAAAATGTTTTGTAATCAAAACTCACACTTTCAAAATTTATGAAATGATTTATTTTCTTTTACTGTATGCAAGACAACCCTTAAATGAATTTCATGCTCCAATTTACATTTAGAATATACCATAATATCATCATTTACACAACAAATAACATATCTAGGATGTCATAGAATATTCTATTTATTAGATCTATGAAAAAACATGTGTCTTATATAACCCAAAAGTAACAACTAAAAATTCAAAATAGCCATATTTATTACGAAAAATAATATTTAGAATTCCTTCTTCATTTAATGTAAAATGATGGTACCCCAACCACATGTCAACCTTCAAAAAATACTATGCTCCCTGGAGCTAATCAAGAAAATAATCAATACGTGGAAGATGATACTTATTCATAACATTGATTTTATTCAAGGATATATAATCAATGAAAAATATCAGTGAACCATCATTCTTTCATACAAACAATACAAAACACCCCATGGTGATGTGCATAATCAAAGTATTTCGTTATCTAAAAGCTCTTGTAATTTATTCTTTAACTATAATAGTTCAATATGAGAAATTTGATATAGGGGTTTTCCAATTGACATATCTGCATGAACCAATCCAACAGTAAATTAAACTACCTGTTCTGGTACAATATGATGAAAAACATCCAAAAAACATCAAGATACTCATTTACCACTGGAACATCATTAATTAGAAAAGTTTATTAATTTTTAACAATATGTCAATGGTAAAATTCATTTCCATATTTTATAAGCTACACAACTTCATGATATGTTATCAATGATAAGGATTCATTATTTTACAAAAATGAACATATTTTTAGAAAAATAATATTCTTTATCTCTACAGTCAATTTTGTCACGGTAAACATAATGCTAATCCATTCCTATAATAACATCAAACTCTACTAGAGTAAAATTATTATTTTGTTCCAGTATATTCATTCCACATACAAGGACCAGAAGATTATAATAATTTCATTCTCTCAAAATTTCCCCACGGTGTTTTTACCTTATGTTTTAGATTCATTTGTTGAGGTAAAATTCCCAATTTACTGGAAAATTGATCAGAAATGAATGAATGTGAAGACTCCAAATGAAACAACACATTAGAATAATATAAATAAACTAAAAATGTACCTAATTGCATTACATTTAATGTACCAACATCTACTAAATTTGTTGCAATGGTTTTCACCACACAATTCTACTTATAGTTCAAATGCTTCCCGTCCTTCATATTCATTAATAGACACTCATTCGTATAATGACCCATCTCTTTATATTTAAAACATTTCACTAACTTTATATCGGATTTTGTATAAAAATTATATTTTTAGGGTAGTTATGATCGTTATTCACAATTTTACCACATCAGAAGAACTTACAGGAATTCAATAGGCATTCCCCAGTGTGATTTTTATCCCAATTATTACAAATAGTAATCATTATTTTATCACTGTTATACTTTTTTGATTATTTTTTTTTGGTCTTCATACCATCCTCTTATTAAATTTTTTTTCAAAAAACACATGATCATTAAAAAAACTCCATTTCCACATTCTTCTCAAATTGACCAATTTTTTCATATCTTTGGAACTCATAAGAAGCCAATTCCCTTCAATACATTGGATTTCATTTTAGGTAAAAATGATTTATTTTTCTATCAATGTTCCATATGAAATTTGGAGCATACCATTCCAGTTGAGTGAATTTTTCTTCATAAGTAGCCATTATGTCTTCATACTTCTTCAATTACAAGAATAGTTTTTCTATCCTAAGTCAATCCTCCTTAGAAAAATATTTCACAAGAAACAAACCTTTGAAATCATCCAAATAAAGAGCATAAATCTCCGCATAATAAATGATATTCATAACCATCGACAACAATAGATCGGAATCACATTCAAAACATTAAATATTAAGACTATAATTTAGAATTTCTCTACACCCCATGACATCAGATATATTTTTGAGGGATTTAATCCACTCTTCATCCATCATCAGGTCAAATGATCCTCTCAATAGTTGAGGATGTTACATCATGAAATGCTCCACTGCTGACATGTTCCCCTGTTGGTGATCTGGCTAATATCATGCATGAATACCATCTCTATTTATATTCGAAGTCAACTATGAAATCACTACAACAAAAGGATCAGTTCCTATTCAAACCATCTTGTGTGGAAAATTTGGATGGTTGTTTTCCTCTAGATGTCATCACAACATAGATTCTATGTTTCATCTAAGTAAAACCATTCTGAATACACATATCATAGACAACAAATCATGGAAATCTTTAAATTCTATTTGAAATTTACCATAATGTAAAAATAATGTATGGAGATTCTATTAACAGTATACTAACACTTAACAGTAATATAAGGGGACATTTGAAACCAAATATAAGTCCCCAACTATAAAACATCACAGAATCCTAATATATGTTAATAATTTGACATTAATTTACATCAAGGATCATTTTAGGTTTATATTTTTTGGGAATTAGGAAATTATTAATACATATCATCCAATAATCATATTAGATGATAATATACAGTATACATTTATTCCACTCAAGGAATCCATTTAAAAAATAAAACATGATTTCTTTTCTCGATAAAAATTTTCTTGATATCTTACGGTTTCTTACTCATCCTTATGACCTCTGAAATTATTTAAAAAACATGGAATGTGCATAAAAAATCAATAAGGGCTAAAATAGGGAAAGAAAATGTTTGTACATGAATTATTATAAACCAATTAATTCATAAGAATTAGAAACAATTCATAGTAATAATAAATCATAATTATAACCTATGGAATCCATAACATACTTACAATACTTTTAAAACCAACATAAGGATCAATCTTGATGGGTACGTTCAAAATACCCTCCATAGTATGTTCGATAAATCTCTATGGGGAATCCTTTTTGTTTTACTCCCTATCTTTACCCAATTAATTAGAGAGATATCATGGGCTCAACTACCCTCATTTTATCATGGAACCACTCGTATATGTAAGAAATGCCCAATAACCACAAAACATAAACCACGAATAATAGAATGATAACATTTCCACATTACAATAATCAGAAATAATATCCATATATTTATATAATCAATCCCTTATCTATACCATTTTAAATTCCAAAATACAGAAAAAATGAATATTCTATTTACATATGTTCTTAAAAACATTTCAGCTTGTGTAGGAAGACAAATTATAAATAATTGCCACAGTGGTGGAAAATGAACATGGTTTTGAGAACCTTTTTCATATTTATTATTTCTTTTATATCACTTATTTCCATGTTATAAAAATTTCTTATTTATTTAATTTCATATCGGATGTATTTGTCAATATTTAGTACTTGAGTGCAAAATGAACATGGTTTTGATGTCACTAGTACATATGGTTATAATTACATCATCTCAAAAATAGAATTCATGACATAATCATCAATTTTTTACATTAATATTTCTTTTTAAATAAAAACATTAATTATGGTTATCGAAAATGATAAATGTCATAATCTTGGAGATAATAGGTCGTACATATGCATGATTAAACGTTCTAATTATTCACTGATCATTATGGAAATAATTTTATTGTTAATTTATCTTTCCAGATTGATTATAATATTATTCCAATCAGAATAATAATTTAAATATACTCATATATAGATCATACATGTGATTGGTGAATAAAGACGATTCACAGCGCTTCAGGGAGGTTATAGGTCACACGTACACATGAACAATGTTATTATTTTTATATCCATGGAAGGTACATGATAAAGATATTGTTATTTTAAAATAATGAATATTTCATGATTAACAAAAATAAATATTAATTCTATCATTATAACCAATAACGATATAATGTAATGTAAAATTACCTAAATCATTACATGGAGGTGATAATTCATAACAACACACAAACAATTAATACCATTCTCATTTAATTAATGTAGAGATGGATTTTGGAGATGATATATACATAAAAAATTCTTAGTATATTTAGGATATTTGATTTATAATATCATTAGGGTTGGAGGATTTTTTAGGGATGTGGATGAAGAAATAACGTTGAAACACATAAAGAAAATGATGGATCTTTTTTAGTTGATCTCCATTGAAGAACACCTTAACACTTATTATAATGGTGTTATTCCTAAAATTAGGTTTCAAGAAATTGTAGAGAGATTATAGTAAGAGTTTCGAGGATATATGGGCTGAAATAAAAGTCTTGGGAAGTATGAGTATTATATAAAATATGGTACATTTTTATATGAGTGGTGATTGGATCTTTAGGAATGTCTAAAAATATTAATTTATTACAAAATTATTTTCTATTTATAATGGTACCAAACTCATTTTTTTAAATATATTATGTTTTTGGGTACTATCACCATTATCCAGTTAAAATTAGACTTATTTCGAATATTTTTTAATCATTAATTTTTTTTGTTTATCCCTTGTTTTACCCTTTTTAATCTAACCATGATATCATGTTATTTAATCATTGTGTGTCAATGTAATTACCATACTATGTAAAACAACCAAAATAAGGTAAATTTATAAATTATTAAATTTTTTCATAACAATTTGGTAAAATATAATGTTTTTTGAAATTTTATAACATTCAAAATACTAAATTATATATTATGTTATGAATTCTATCAGTTATGACACAATTCGTACATGTATTTTAAAAAAATTCATGACAACATAATTTATTAGGAATAAATACATTAAATCAATCATAACTTGAAATATTATTCTAAAACATGTTTTGATGCCATCAAATATTTCAAATAATTTTTTTTAATAATTATAAAAATATTTATTTTAATAATTTATTAATAAAGAAATCATTGCATCACCATTGTGTCCTAAATAAATATATTTACTTAGTGTGTGAAAAATATAAATAAAATACCATGATGTATTAAATATTATTAAATATCTAATTACTATTTTAATTTTTTAATATTAAACATATATAAACAAATATTAAAAGTGTTTCAGTAAGAAGATATATATTTATAACAAATTTTAATTAACTTTAATTTAAATGTTTTTAGTGTCATAATCAATCCTATGTGGCATAAAAGTGAAAAATTTCCATCCAATGGGTTTTCTTGGTCATCCATATCTCATCCAATAATATTAGTATATGTATTAGGGTACTTCTATATTATTATAAAATTAAATTTACATATTTTCGATATTTACCATTTATCTGTGGTAAATAAAAATAATTAACCATGTTAGTATTCATCATGTACAAAAATAAAAGGAACCTACATTCTGATTCCAAATTATAAAACCATATTTCTTAATTCTAAACATATAAGTTTCATTAATTAAATTAAAGTTAATTCCTGTTGTCAAAATGAAAAAACATGTTTTTTAAAAGTATAAACCATTAAATTATTGACTTGTGTTTATATCAAATATCAATGAAAAATTACTTACAATTACTAATAAAGATTAAATGTTAAAAAATTAATATAATTATACTTTAAAACCAATAAAAATGATAACCAAAATATATAAATTAATAAAATGAAAGACAATGTTGAAATAAAATGCAGTATTTCACAAAATTCATTAAATTAAAAATATCATCATAAAAATAAAAAAAATTAATCCAATGTAAATTTGGATGTCTGTACTCCAAATAAGAAGTTTATTTTATCAAATATAATATATAAAATTAAAAAAACTATATTTAAAAAGGTTTCCCCATAAAAATGATGAAAGAAGACAATTTTAAAAAATTAGAATATTTTATACTTAAAAATTGGATTCATTCCCCTTTTAATCCTCTAAAATTTATTATATAAATGTTAAAATATTTAAAAAAACATGTTTAATAATATATTTGTTATTTTTTATCCTTCTTAAAAATATAATGTCTAAGAGTTAACTAAAATTTAAAATAATAATAATTATATTATATTATATTTCATTTTAACATAATGTCATATGAAAATTAATTTTAGAGAAACCCATAGTTGCATTTCATGTACACTATAAGATAAAGCATCCCCTTTAACTTAAATTTAATTTCTAATTCATAAGTATTAAAATATATGAAAATGTATGACATTAAAAATTCCTAAAATGTTACAATTTATTTCATAGAAGATCCATATAACTCCTACCTTAGAAAAAAAAATTGGATATGATTCAATGCTAACCATAAAATTTTATCTTTGGGTAATGTTCCCTAATCAATGTTTTCTAAATCACATTTCCAAGGATTATACTAAAATTTATATCATACAAACTGTAATGTCCCCAAACCTAGTAAACTAAAGACAATTTATTACTAAATTACCTCAGTAATATAAACATGTGATCAAATACTAATGGAGAAAATAGTTTAATTGATTCGGAAAACCATATACTAACATTACTTTAAAACATAAAATTAATTACAACACACTAACACAAATTGAAACTCTCAAAATATCATAGATTATCCATATAATTCATCATAATATAAATCTTTTTATCGTATGGAAAAATAAAACATAAGATGGGGTTAGCTTAGATTCTCATGAAGGGTAAGAAATATAGATGAATAAATATAGATAAATTTTATGGCATAATGAATATCTACAAAATTCCATTAAAAAATATAACTACATATCATGTGGAGTAATAATTAAATAATTCCATAAATATGATGAAGATACGGATAAATGTATATTCTACTAGTTTACTAATCACATGTAATATCAATTACTCGTACCATAATGTATGAATTCATACTCCTAGACATCTGAAAGAAATCATCGGGTCCTTGATTAAAACCATATATATTTAATTTAATGACAACTAATTATGCATCAAGAGGATATAACGAGACCCTCCTCTCCCTAAATATTTACAATTCATTCCATATATGAATTTGATAAAACTAAGAAAACATATATATATAAGAATTATATTACTCTTCCCAATTGATAAAATAATCACTATTCATTCAGAGTAATATGGTGAATGGTAACAACATAGAACACCCATACTCAAATTAATAATAAACCATCAAATAAAATTTTTCAGATGATAAAAAAAATATTAATAGAAATAAATAGTAGGATCCAATATAAAAATACAATAATAAAATCACTGAGGAATTCTTTTGTGAAGTACCCCTTTAACTTTACAAAGAAGTGTTCTTTTGGAAAAATCTATTGTATTTGTAAAAATAATATTACTTTGAACCCATATATCCATGAAAATAATATTTAATTACAATGATATTATGTTTTAGGAATAAAATTTGTTCAACTAGAGTGTAACCAAGTAAAAAGTGTTTCTAATAAACATACAAAAGATACTCTTTATATAATTTTAATGGAATATAATAAAGAGTCATTAAAAAAAGATTAATTAATATCATAAAACCATAAATGTACTCCGATTTTTTTCTCATAAACAAATTATTTATTTTAGATTAATACTGGTGGCTGAAAACAGATAATGGACTGTACTTAAATATAGGTATGGATTTGTAATGTTCACTTTAACCGAGCTTTCTTATCAGGAAGAATTGAGAAGGAATCAATGTAAAACAAGTATTTAACATAAATGATAGATGAAATGATCTTGTTATGTTATTTTGGAACATTTAAAATTAATTTATCAGAATTATATTAAAATAATTAAAAATTACATTGTGGTAAATAGAGAGAAAGAATACCCTGAATGGAAAATGGCGGGTCGGGAATAAACACTGAAGTATATCTGAAAGTGTTCTCCAAATATACATATTATCCTAGATAATAAAATAAAATTGAATAAAAATTTAATTATAGACCAATTCAATATTTACTTTTCTATTATAATTTTATTATGTACATTTATTGAGTTTTTTATGAGTTATAAGATTCAATTTCATATTTAGTGAGTGCTGATTTTCTTGGAATTGAGGACTGATTTACTTGTATACATCTATAAAAGATCATGTAAAATGAGAATAATTAAAAAATGAAATTATATTTTTTTAATTAAAATTATGAAATTTAAATTTTTGTATAGGTCATTTTTAATTTTGGGTGAGCATGAATCAATATATAAGACATTAGTGATAACTGTTGTGATTATTTTGGCAATATTTGATCATCAAATTTTTTTGTCTCATTAATTTAAATTATGTATATATACATTTTACAAAATATTAAATAAGATATAATACATATATTATTATTTTATTAACCATAAAAATGGTTTTCTTACCATCCATGATGGAGGAATTGGAAAACAGCAACTCGTCGTCCACAAAGGCAGTAAATCAGCACCATAGAGATGATATTTTCAATTATAGAACAAAATGGGAAAGGAAGCATATTGATGACATATATATTATTTTCATAATAAAATTAACCTATCTATATTATTTTGGAGTATTTATATATTTTTGGTAGATTAGTTATGGAATGTTTATGAAATGAAAGGAAAATGTTGAGATTCTAAAAGAAAACAGTGAGGATTTTACCCCATGATTCATTCTCCTTTAGAAAATCCTTATTGATGCAGGTTATGGTATTTTTTTGAGTCCAAAATATTATATAAATTTATTATATGATATGTAAAATTATTGGGAAAAAATTGGAGAATCTTTTAAGCATGAGAGGTTTTAGGAGAAGAGGAGTTGAGGGTTAATTTTTATAGTGTAGTATATGGGTGTTTTTTGAATATTTTATTAATTAGATTATTATTTTGGTTCAAAAAATGATATACTAGAGATTCCATGACTAAGTATAGTAAATATATATGTATAGACGTATATTATGGTTCAAACAGAATTTATGACTCATGTAATAGTGTATATAAAATATAATGTAAAGGTACATTAAATTATCATATATTATTATTCACTAAAAATCAATTATTTAGAAAAATACATAAAATCCACCTTAACTGTTTTTTCAATTTTTAGAATTCAAAAATAAACTCAAATTTATGAAAATAATTGACTAGATATGATAAATATAATTTTTAACTAAAATCTGTATTTATTCCTAAAATAATTATTTTAAAATTATCACTAGTTTTCTGGTACATTGAAAAATTAGTTAATGTATTAAAAATTATATTTTAATCATAATAAAAAAATATTAATTTATTAATCTATTTTATGAAAATATGTTTTCCTTTAAATCATTATATTAATTATAAATATGTAAATGAATATATATGTTTCAAAAAAATTCCCATACCTAATATATAATTTTAAAAAATAATTTACTTAATACATGATGTAAATATACCATATTTTCATTTATAAAAAACCTAAATTTTATTTTTACATTCATAGGTGGGTTATTATTCTATTGTCCAGAATAAAATTCCAAATTATCACAATATTATTCCATTGGTAATATTTAATAGTATTTTATAGATTTAAACTCATTGTTTCATGACAAATAAACTGTCAAAAATAGTAAATTTTAAAAGAGGAATACCATAAATTCTTGGGGTATTACATAAATTCACTTATCTAATCAGTTGTACCCCCATCGGACTTGGTAGTCAGTCTACTATATATAGAGTGATAGCCCCAATCAGACTAGGGCATGGGTCCTCTATCTACTATGTGGTACCCTTTATCAGACTAGGGCATGGGTCCACAATCTACTGGGTGGTTCCCTGCCACACTATCAGTCTAGGGTGAGGGTCCTCTATCAACTGAATGCTTCCCCCAATCAAAATACGGTGTGGGTCCCCTATCTACTAAGTGTAACCACCTTTCAGACTAGGGTTAGAGTCCTCTATCTACTGATTGGTTCCCCTAATGAACAAGGGTGTGGGTCCTCTATGTACTGAGTGGTACACGATATTGTACTAGGGTGAGGGTCCTCTATCTACTAGGTGGTATCCCCTGATGGACTGGGGTGTGGATCACTTATCAAGTGAGTGGTAGCCCCCTATCAAACTATATTGTGGGTCTACTATCTAATAGGTGGTAAGCCCTATCGGACTAGGTCATGAGTCCTCTATCAACTTTGTGGTTCCCCTATTATACTAGGTTGTGGGCCCTTTTTCTAATATATGGTACCCCCTGATACAATAGGGTGAGGATACTCTATCTAAGGATTGGTACTCCCTATTGGACTAGGGTTCAAGTACTATATCTACTGAGTGCCACCCCCTGATGGAATAGGGTGTGGGTCCAATATTTATCTAGTGGTATCCCTATAATTATAAGGGATATGTCCTCTGTCTACATAGTGGTACCATCTATCAGAATGTGCAACGGGTCTTGTAAAAAATACCTGGTTCCCCCTATCAGACTAAGTTGTGGGTCCTCTATCAACTGATTGGTGCCCCGTATCATACAAGGGTGTCGGTCCTATATCTACAAATTGGGTTTGAAAATAAATACTTTGAATATTTATACTCAAAACCTAGATAGAATAATAACTTTTAATCTCGTAAGAATCGATACAAAATTGTGTTGAAGAAATAAGTAAAAAAGGATTTAATATATTGTGCATACTTTTTCAATTGAGAATGACATACATATTTATTTTTTGTGTAAAATATATCAATATATCCTACTTTATTATCAAAAGGTTTCACATCAATAAATTTTGAATAATAATCCATATGATTTATGGAATTGAATAAAAACAAATTATAATTACTGTTGAGTTTTTGGATACAAGGTCTTTTTTCTAAATAGAAAGGAGAGTATAGATAAATTATCATCCTGAATTGTGGAAGAAATATTCCTTGTTTATTCAACCTTTAGTAAATTATACATGGTTTTAAATAATAAAACCAAAATTGTGGAATAATACATACTTAAAACTTTATGAAAAATATCCACCTGAGCCTAATACTACTTTAGAATACCGTATGGATTAAATTTTTATGTAGAATATCAGTACCTTGACCTATAATGGTTATTGTTATGAAAAAAATGTCCAAGAAAAACTGACCTAAGAAGTGGAACTATTTGAAATAGATCCTAATGATGAAATATAACTAACATTTATTTCAATTCTAAGAGAAATTAGGTATCATAGAGACCATCCTTTAGATGTTTTTCCAGAGATCTAGATAGAGGTACTAAAACAAGAACTTCTATTTGAAACCTGGTTTAACATCAAGCCTTCTTGTAAGATTATTAACATTAAAAATTTCATTAAATCTATAATTTATGAATTTTAGGTATTTAATATTCAAAAAGAGTTTAATTGTTTGGATGAAAAAATGTCTATGAACTAGTGGAATGAAAAAATTATACTTATATATTAGCACTAACTTGGTGTTTATGAAAAATGTAGATGGTTATTGAAAAATAATTATGAATAAGTCAAGACAAATTGCATATGGGTAAAGTCAATAAGATATTATTCACTAGGAAGAAACATCTTTACCTACATCAGGACTTCAATGCATTTGAAATTTTCTTTCCAATACAAAACATTTTAATTTGTAATTTTATCAAATGGAATACAAAAGTACTTTTCTAAGTGGTTATATTTTTAACATTAATTTTGATGAACATCCCAATTCATTTCAAATTCAACATTTTAATAATTATGTTTTTAAATTATCAAAAAATAAATTATTTAAAAGAGTCTCTTAGATCATGTTATGATGGTCTCTGCTCATTTTTTATTTCAAAAATATTTATTAAAGTAATACTTTATCCAACCATGTTTATTTATATTATTTATAAAAATATCTTAGTAGGTCAAATATTCATTGATGGAATTATTTTGGGATCCACAGAAAATAATATGTATAATAAATTTTAAAAATTGATGTAAAATGAATTTCAAATGAGTTTAAAGGGTGATTTAAAATTATTTCCATGTTTCCATATTTTTTAAAATAAAGAAGGAATAATTTTAATTCTAACCATGTATAGTGTAGATTCTCCAAATAATTTTTATGTGTATATAACCAAAGGTGGTGACACAACAATGAGTACATATTGTATTTTGGATCTTGATGACATTGGGAAACTAGTTTAATAAAACATTATAGATATATGATTCATAATATTGCTATACTAAACTTATAGGTAGCATAATCTTATGTTTATTTTGTGCATTTGTGTTTGTTTTCAAGAAAATAAAAAGGAATTATATTTGAATGTTTCTAAAAGAAATTATAAATACCATGAATGTAAAACATATTTCGGATTATTCAATTCTAGAGGATTAGTATATTATTTCGTTAGTTATTCAAAGGTCTCTTTTCGTGGCTATAGGTTAAACAAAAAACCTCTCAAACATGTCACTTTTTGGGAAAGGATATTATATTATATTGTAGTACGAAAAGGATATATGCTGCATTATCCACTATTTCAGTAGAGTAAATAGTTATATGTAGTTTTTGTTCATATATATTGTGGATGAAATAGACTTTACTAGACTATGGATATCAATTTCAACATGTGAGACCTAAATAGTCATTCCAAATGAACCAATCAAGACTAATGAAATAGACCATTCAAAAAAAAACTACTTGTATGACCATCCATCACAACCAACCAAACCTAATATGATGGCAGAGAACCATAAGAGATATTGGCATGCTACACATTTCCCTTCACATTACCTAATTCATAAAAAACAACATCCATAATCGATCAAAGGAAAATGTTGGGTGTATGAAATTATATGAATATGATACCCCCAAAGAATCGATATAATTTTAAATATCAATAATTAATTAGTTTTATAATTAATAAAACCATTTTAAAAATAATTTTCATTATTTAATACCATTTTATAAATCATTTTTTTATTTAAAAAAACATATAATATTCAAAAAATGAAGGAATATGTAATGAATAAAATAAAGTAGGTAAGTATAGAAAAACAAACCATGGATACACCATTAGATAAAAATGTGATTGAATAACCATGACAATTATATCATTTGTTAAACCAATCATAAATGACAAAGCACACCATTTGGTCTCTAACCAAGAGTTGTACGAATGATACATGAAAGAAAAATTCCAATTCAAGCTTATAGATGATCTAACCAAAAAAACCTATACTGGAATTACCCACAATAATGTGTCTAAAACCCTCTTGTGGAATTGTACACACAAAGTGTAAATTTCTATTCCTGATGCACATATGGATACCTAATTTACTATTTATATCAAAATCTATTTCAAATCCAAAACCATGCTTTAAATCATTTAATACAATACGTTGTGATCAAAAAAATATTTTTTAATAAAATAAATTTAAAAACGTCTATCATTTCTTTCAAATCCATTACACTGTAAAATAAAACAATTCAATAAAAATCCAAAATAAATGGATAATAACATATGTCAATTCATAAATTAAAATAATTTGTATAGGTACAAATTCCTCAAGAATATAGGAAACCTAGTCATCTCCAACAATGGACATGGGTAATCAGTAGATCGACCTCTAAAAGTCTATTATTGGGGTAATGGAAAAAAGGGATCAATAGAAAACACTAATTAATAAAAAAATTATCTATAAACATATCCCATTATGATACTGAATCTAATATAAGAGAAGAAATTGGAATATTATTTACCCAAGAGAATCGAAAAAACTGCTATGGGGATCAATCACCGAATGGAGTAATCCGGAAAGAGGGATGTCACCCTAAATTTCCCAAAAAATCATATTATTTGAGAGGCACTCCTTTACATAAAATTACGAATATTTTAGGCTTTCATTGTAATAAAATCTAATGGATCACATGAATTCAGGTTATGAATCCCTTTCACATCATATATTCCATGATTTTATAAATATACTAGTAAATATGTTTCCTTATGTTGATTTTAACCCATTAAACCCATTTAAATAATGAAAAGATTTCAGGGATTGTAATTTTTCATGAAATAAATGGGACTCATGGTATTTTCCATGTAATAGATTCATGTAATGTAATTAGTTTAGGACATGAATATGTTCAGTAGGCTATCCATAGTCATGATTCTCATTAAATATCTCCGAATATTATTTATCACAATGTGAACCCCCATAAACATTTTTCAGATTTATACATGGATTCCATCAATTGAAATAAACATATATCCTAGAACATAAGGTTATTTTCAAGAAACAATGTCTTCATCCCTATTGGGACTGAAACACACCCAACAAAAAGAGAGTGGAAACTACAGTCAGGAATTACATGATGGAAGGAAACAAAATGATTCAATCACCCCACCATAAAATCATTATTTCCATAGAAGGTCCTCAATATCATAGACTCACAAAAATTGATGGTCGTTGCTCTAACATTAATAATTACCACTCTCACGTCTCATGGAAATATCATCTTCACTTCCATGGTACATAGACCCAGGGAATTGTTTTACAATGATTCACCTTCTCTCGTTGACCCATAATCTAAACATGTTTCTCAACCACAACATTTTAGAGATCATGATCAAAATATTCCCATTAGATCACGTGGTAATTATCTAGTTGATACCACCAACACCAGAAAAAATGAAACTCATCATGGATGGAAGTCTAATGAGATTTAATGTGTAACTAATATGCCACACTTCAAATATACTCCAAAATCTCAATGGGGATACAAATCGTGGAGTAATCATTCCATATATACCCAAGCATGGTGGTACATTGAGAAAAACTCAATCACAATCCTGAAACAATAGTGGATGACAATGATGGTAAGCATAGATTTTATAAAGACTATGTTTCATGATCATCCTCTTAAGGATGAACTATACCTTTTTTATCACCTCCTGAACATGACTCAGCCAAAACAATGACTATTCTAGAATCTCTTCACTGAAAAAATTGATATCTATAAGGCATCCCATAAAATCATCAAAAGGTGCCTCCTTATCAAGGACCGATAACTACTGTTATAGGAATATTCAACTACAGACAAATACTTTTCCAATGAACTACTGAAACCATATACACATGCCCAGAGCTAATCCTCAAGAACGTGAATATCCCTATACATTTTTTCATCCTTCTATGGATGATAAATTTTTCTTCACTTCAGATGGGAAAAAATATCCACCTCTAGACCCTTCCAAACCTAGATGTTAATTATATAATACATGAATTTGGAATGATAAATTAGTTGATCATCTTATGGTCAGATATTTTGTATATTTTTTATGAGTAAATAAATTCTATAAATATTTTATTCTTTCGTATGTAACCATGAAGTATAATTCCCATTGTCAATTTAGTGTTTGTGATTACATTTTTCACACATTAAATTTAGTGGCTATGAGTTTTTTATCAGGAGTCCAGTTAAGTGATTGTGGCCAGTTGTTCATGTGGTCACTATAACAACCATGAATATATGGTGACTATAAAAACTATTATAGTTTACATATATGGGAATAATAACTACCACTGTTTTACAATTTTTATACCTTTTATAACTTAGTTAGCATGAATACATAGTTAATAGACCTACAGTGGTTGTATATGTTTGAAATTTTTATTCTGTTTTTTTCTCATTTATCATTATTATATTAAATAAAATATTGAATTAAAATTAAAATTATAAAAGAAATATACTCACATCCATTCCTTAAAAATCATTACATCTTTTAAAATCCCTACGTTAACACTCTCTTTGTATCAAAACCCTCATTCTTGATACTCTCAATCAAAACTAGTCCTTCAAGGCTCGAATCATACAGTGAAATTAAAGGAACGATATGATTTAATGATTATTGTATGGACCCTATTTTTTCCATTTTATGGAATCTAAATATTTCAAGGAGTATTTTCCTTGTAAGGTTCTAAAATTGAATGTGATTTTGAGGCATGGTGTTCCTAGAATTAATTTCATAAAATTACTCTATATATTTAATATCATGAATACACAATTTTTTTTGAAATTATTGATTATATCATATGTTGATTATTGAATAAAAAACATAGAGACCATGGCTGAATCGATAGTATATATTTTTCCCTAGGTTTTCCCTTAAGTTGGCCAATGCGGGATGTTCAGATTAGGCGAGCATCTGTGGGATCATTCAGATAGTTAATAAATTATTTTGGATAATTAATTTGAACATAATTACCCCTATTAAAAGAATATTATGGAGAATCAACCATGTTATTGACATAATCATATAACCTTTGAGAGAAGAATTACACCACCCATCATTGGTTAGTTTGAATCGGGTTATGATGATCTTACATACCCAAGTGAATCAAGATTTAATGAACAAAATAGATCAACCCCTTTTTTATATATAACTTTATTCACCAAATAATGATCTAAATCATGTTAGGAAATTTAATTTTCTGTTTTCACCATTTTTCTTAAACTATTTAATGATTTATTATCCATAAACTTATTGATCAGTGATTAAATGGAACCATTGCATAATCCCCATGTAAAATCATTTTTTAAATTTTATTTATCTCTCTATTTTCCCCTAAAAACACCCAAAACAATCACATGTTATGAGATCATTGGATAAGGACTCTTGTATGATGATGATATAACATTTGTTCATGGGTCCATCCCCCACCCATTATTCATGTTCATCATCATTATAACACAGGTTCATGATTCAAATATTGTTGTCTGTTTCAAAGCATTATTAAACCCATAGATTCATGGTGGATGTGTGAAAAATTATCATATTGAAGTTAGGAGGATGAATTTTTGTGGATTTTTGTTATTGTGGATAGATTCATGGATTAAATATCTGAAAAGGAGTTTGTCATGGAATTGATGGTGCCCATGTAATGTGCAGGATTAGAATGAACTGACATAGATCGGTCTTCCATCCATAGGAGGGATGGAATTTTTGAACGGACGATTTTACCTTTGATTTTAGGTGACCATTATGTGGAATTGATAATGATAGTGATGGATATATGATCCATGAATACAATATGTAATTTTGTGAGAAACATGACTATACACTATGCAGTCTGAAGAACGCACAATGTGTATTGGACCAACTACAATGACGAGGGTTTTGGGTGAGTTAAATGTCACACTCTATTTGGGAACCCCACATATGATGTGGCTCGATGCTGGTGACCCAATGTGTACTCTAGGAGTACACGGACATTGGAACTACTAGGAACATGTCGTGTACTTACATATGGACAGTGTAAATCGACATATCCCAGAGAACATGGCATGGCCTTAGGTGGATGTGGATCATTACGTAGGGATACATGGCTAGTGATCCATTTACTAGTGATCACATGTCTATGAAATATAGTTGAACCACATACCATGTGGGTCCCTTACACACCATGTACCTACTTTTAAAAAAATATCTACTGCTCGTATCTCCATTGTTTCGACATTGATTTGTTTCCTACGAGTAGCATATCTTGATTGTTTTACCATGTATAATGCACTGGTGGAATTCATATTGTATTTTGAGATATTATGAATGATTTTCAGAGAGTGACTCTTTTTAAAGCAGTTCTCGATAAATAGTAGTGATGATTCAGGGTCATTAGAGTTGAACCCCCTTTGAAAATAAGTTGTGGGTCCTACAACTGCTGAGTGGTACCCCATGATAGACTTGGGAACATGTCTTATATATACTGAGTGGTACCCCTCTATCAGACATGGGTGTGGATCCTCTATCTTCTGAGTGGTGTTCACTATGATATTTTGTTGGTGGTCCTCTATATATTGAGTGTTATCACCCATCAGACTGTGGTGCAGTTCATCTATCTACTAAGTGGTACCCCGAATCGGATTTGGGTGAGGGTCCTTTATATAATGAGTGGTACACACCTATTGGACTAGGGAGAGGGTTATCTCTCTACTGATAGACCCTTAACCTAGTCTTTCAGGGGGTACAACTTATTAGATAGTGGACCCTCCCCCTTGTAAGATAGGTGTACAATTTAGTAGATAGAGGTCTCACACCCTAATAGATCATGAGGGTCCTCAATCAACTGAGTACTTCCCCCTTATGATCTAGGGTGCGGGCCCTCAATCTACTAAGTTGTACCCCTATCAGACTATGGTTTATGGACTATATCTACTAAGTGTTATTACTTAAGGAATTGGGAATGAGATATCTATTTAATGAATGGTACACCATATCATACTAAGGCATGGGTCCTCTATCTAATTTGTGGTGACCCCTATCAAAATGGGGAACATTTCCTCAATCCACTAAGTAGTTCCCCCTATCAGACGAGGACATCTGACCTCTATATAATGAGTGTTATCCCAATAATTGTAGAATAAGGGTCCTCTATCAACATACTGATACACCCTAATGCACTATAGAGTGATTCATCTATTTACAGAGTTGTACCCCACCCCCATAATATAGGGGTATGATTCCTCCTTATTCTGAGTAGCACCCATAATGCACCAGGGAGTTGGAATTCTGCCTGGATATTTTTCTCTATTGACTTAGAAAAATGATGGTGAGGTATGGGCCTTCATCATAGTTACTTTTATTGATAAACACGATCCATTAGAATTCATGTTTTTTAATGGGCTATTTGCGACGGTCCCACATCGCAAATAGCACGTTGCCTAAAACGGCGTTGCAACAGATATTTTTTTTTGACGGGAACATCAGAAAATAAATATGTTGCGATGGGAGTTTTTCTAGTCATTAAAACCTCCCGATTATATACATTATATAGCCATAAAACTTTTACGAAGGTCCCGTCACAAATACTAATTGTGATGGGCCCGTTTTCCCATCACTAATACTAATCATAAAAAAAATATCTCACTTATTTGCGACGGGGTCCCGTCACAAAAGACCCATCAGAAAAACTAAAATTAATTAAAATATTAATAAAATTATGATTAATGAAAAAATTATATTATTATTATAAAAATAATAAAAATATATAAAATATTATTATTATTAGTAAAATAAAAAAACATTAAAAAATATAGTACTAAAAAAATATATTTAATAAATTTATGATTAATAAAAAATAAATATTAAGATATTTAAAATAATAAAAAATTATTAATAGATTCAATATTTTCAAAAAAATTATAAAAAAATCATAAAATGTTATTATTATTATTATTATTAGTAAAGTAAAAAAATATTAAAAATATAATACTAATAATAAATAATAATATATTATAAAAAAATAAATTATGCAATATTTCCACAAATAAAAAATATAGTAGCTGAAAATAGTTTATATTATTACAAAATTTGAATTAAAATGTTTATAAAAAATCACAGGGGGGGTCGTGTGGAGGAGGTGGAGGAAACTCCATCACTAAACTACGAGTCAGACAGAGCATGTACACCATCTGCTCGTGATACTCCTACTATCACCGCTGCTCCAATTGACGTAGCTCCTCCTCATGATGTTGCTCCTACTTCTGCTACCGATGACACATCTCTTTATGCTGCTTCTACAAAGTCTCTATATGCTCAGCCTGAGTTCGCAACTGCTCCTGATACTATGAGCCGAAATATGATGCCTCTCGACATCGCAGTAGTACCATAACATGTTCCATGAGTAAAATGAGAGATGATACCAACTACTTGGCCCTTCTCAATGCCATACTGAGTCACCTGCATCCATGCCGCCTCATCGAAATTGTGAGCACCGGTCTGCTCAATCGTCTCGTCCTTACCCTCATCATGTGTCTGTGAGGTCACAACCTCATATGACTCCTTCAATTCCAATTTCAAATTAAAATTGTGAAAATATTATATGTAGTTAATTGTCAAACTGAAATAATAATACTAACCACAATCTAACGCTGGCGATCACCTCTAATCTCTCCATTGGGTGGATCATTGTAAATCATCTGATAAATTTCAATATCTATAATATAGGGATGCTCGACATCCTACAGAAATATAAAATAAACTATTTATATTTATCGTTATATAAAATATTTAAAAAATATACTCACCAGATGCTCTCTATGTGAACTAAATGTACGTGTACCAGCTCGATGTGTCACATCCTGTCTTCCTGGTTATGTTGTCCCACTAACGATCTCCTCTGAAATTCTCCACCCAACCAGTGTAAACATAATCCTTCCTAAATGTGAGATGAAATGTATTCTGGTTGGTGATCTCTACATGACTCATCAAATTCTGTCACTTCTGCTTTCTAAAAGTATATCCTTCTCAAATTGTGAAATATTTGACGAAAACGGTCGCGCATAGAAACATTCCAAGCCGCGTGGATAGCGTCACGCATGCTATCATCGATAGGATACCATATACACTAAAAATAATCTATAATATCATGTTATTAATAAAATAAATTTCAAAATAAATATTATTTATTTACGTACCAGCCAATGATGGAACATGTCGCATCACTCATCAACAGAAATCTGTTCCCATGTGATTCATGGCTGAGAAAACTAATTGCGCAAGATAGTGCTCCCCTGTCCAATAGCTACATGCGCAAAACTGTGAAAATTGAATAAATGATCAAACAATTAGTATAAATATAAATAAATTATTGAAAGATAAATAAAATATACAGGTTACCACACCTCTGTGTGTGTGGATAGAAACCAAGATGTGGACGCCGCTCACGGATAGGGTCAAGAATCATCTATTGTGCAAGACGACGCCCCCTCTACATACCTCCTGAACCGCCAGTAGGATGAGGGTCAAATGATCCAAAATCTCCCTCATCCAACGGTAGGTCAGACTCCTACAACCCAAAAAATATATCGGAGTCCATCTGAAACAAAAAATGTTTTTTGTTAGAAGATAGTTGAAAATAACTATTTAATATTGATATATATTTGTTAGGATTATAAACAGCATTTAATTGTGTCAGTGTTCATCTTCATCCTCTTCTCTATAGCTATCAATGACAATGTGTTCATCTTCGTCCTCAGCATCATCAATATCCATATGAGTTTCAGTTTCAACATCTCTTGTCATTTCAAATTCATATGTAACATCATTAAAATCTTCATCAACATCGATCCTCAAATGTAGGGTGTCATCATCGATATTCACATCTCATTGTCAATCAGATGGATATTGAGAAGTCTCTTGAAAAATTTCATTTCCTACCTCTTTAGTGGAACCATATTCTGTTTGAGTAAAATGATTTTCCCGAAATTTTATTTTTATTATGCTCCACCAATCACTCATGTCTCTTGAAGTAGCAGAGTACTTTGTATAATAAATTTTATGTAACTGTTGAGCCAGTAAAAATAGTTCATTTACTATAAGAAGACTTTTATATTTAATATCGACGGTTCCATGATTCGGATGAACATGTGATATTCTCCCAGTATCCAACCACCGAAATTTAATCATTGTTAAGTAATTATGTCCTATATAACAAAACACAATAATTTCATCCAAAATTCCATAATAGTCAACTTTAGTTTCTCTATGATGTGATCCTCTCAAGAAAACACCACTATTGATTTTTTTGTGTTTCCCCGTATGCATGTGTATGAAATCAAAAACCATTCACTACATATGCATTATAAGATTTAACGATTTTGGATACTGGGTTACTCAATATACACAACCGCTTATCAATTTTATCAGCATATTGAGACAACTAAAATTTTTAAAACAATTATCAATTTAATAAATAATAAATGGAATTGGATCTTAAACCATAAATAATTTATGTTACCAGTTTTTGAAACCATTGAAATTTTATTTTGGTCTGCGATCTTCAAGAGAAACTGCTATAATTTGTGGAAGTTGTTTCATGATATGATTATCATTTAACCTACAAATAAAATAAGTTTAAATACTATAACATAAATTATAAAATATGTGATAGAAGCACTCACAAGACAAATGGTGTCATTTCTTCACAGTTGAGCAGAACATATGTATGAGCTCTTTGATGTTCATCATCCAAATTCAATCATTCATGAACTCCACCGAAACCATGATTTGGCTGACTACAAAATATTATTTGATTTTATATTTCATCATTAACATTCCCCTCATTTTTTCCCATGAGATTGTCTTTTGAGGGATATTGAGATTCAAAATAATGAGAGCAGAAAAAAGAAATTTCATTCTGCAAATAAGCTTCAGTAATTGAGCCTTCAACTGATGCATTGTTACATACTTTTTTCATCAATTTCAAAATGCATCTCTCGAGTTGGTATATCCATCGAAACAGTACTGGACCTCCACATTTAGCTTCATGTGTCCAATGTAATATCAAATTTTCCATTTAGTCAAAATAGTCGGTGGAATGATTTTTTCCAGTTTGCATATAATTACAGCAACATCTCTTTCAAGTTTTCATAGCGCATCATAGTCTTTTGTTACCGCACAAATGTCTCGAAAAAAATATGATATGTCTGTTATTGAATCCCAAATCATAGAATTCATCAAACCTCTACATCCAATCGGTATTAGTATTTCCATTATAATATGACAATCATGACTTTTTAATATAGTATTATAACCATTATTAACACATCTTCCCAAATTGGAAGCATAGCCATCTCGAAGTCTCAAATCTGAAATCCAGTGACAAAATAATAAGAGAATCTCTTTGGAAAGTGTATACGCTTCTTTTGGCTTCATTAACCTCTATGATCTGACATTTTCAAATAGTTCAAGTTCTGGTCGGTTGCAAGTTGGGGCAAGATCTAATCGTGGCTTTACAGTATCTTTGGATTTACCTGGTGAATCCAAAACTGTATTAAATAAGTTATCAAAACTGTTCTTCTCAATATGAATAACATACAACATATGGTGAACCAAAAAATTAGAACAATACAGAAGATCCAAAAAATTCTCTGTTTTATCCAATTATGTTCTTTCCCAATGCCATGAATTTTATATTGGATTATTGTTGGTCCAAATGTGGTGGGAGGTAATGAAAATACAACTGATTTTAACTCTGTACCAGAGATCATCTTTGGAGGTTCATCCCCTTCAATTGTTTCTTTTATGAAATGAGATATGTTCCTCTGAAAAGGATGATCGGATGGAAGAAATCTACGGTGACAATCAAAATAGCAAGTTTTTTCCCACTGACAATCATAAAGGCTTTGTTGTCTTTCATACAGTAAGGGAATTATTTTGGACCATGTGTACTCCAACCAGATAAAATTCCATATTCTAGAAAGTCACTAATAATCGACATCAATGCATCTTTTAATATGAAATTTTGTTTCGCAGCATCATCATATGTATTAACACCATGACTCCACAATGTATTTAACTCATCAATCAATGGTTTCAAATAAACATCAATATTTTTTTGTATGTCCTGGGATTAATAGAGTCCAAAATATATGGTTCTCCTTAATCAAAAACCATGGAGGAAAATTGTACAGATTTATAAGGATTGACCAAAATGAATACTGACTACCATAAGAACCAAAAAAATAGAAACCGTTAGTAGAAAGACCCAGTCGCAGGTTTTGGTCTTTTATAGGAAAAGACAGAAGCAGATGGTCAAAATGTACCCATGAATCACCATCAGATGGATGATTCAAGCTTCTATCAGTTGAAATATTGTTTTTGTATGATGACATCATTGACATTGTATTCTGAGACATAAATAAATACTGCAACCTGGGTGTAAGGGGGAAATATTTCAACTGTTTTACTAGATCCGATTTAGACTTCCCCGGTTGAGCTTCTTTATACCTCTTTTTTCTACTTGTGGGTCAATAATCTAATGATTCATTTTCTCCAGAATATAAGATTAAATAATTTTCACATGCATGAATCTTCCGATAAATAAGGCCCAGATTACGAACCAGCCTCTTGCGCTCATAGTAATTTGCAGGCAACACATATCCTTCAGGTAAGAGTTTTTTAACCAAAGAAAATATCTGAACAAAACAGTTGCTTGAAATTTCATTATTTGATTTTATAGCCATAAACATTACATCCACATCTAATTTTCTTATCTTGAAACCAGGATATAATGCATCCTCAGCAAACCACAATAACTCCTAAAATTAGGATTGTGCCAACATAATAGATGAATCAATATCATCGTGAGTATATGTTTGTTTCATAGATGGACCAGCAACATCCTGTACTAAATTCCGAAACCACGATGGATCTAGAATCATGTTATGTAGATCTTCTCTAGAAATGTGTTCACCATGTTGTTACCAACAAACATAATCTTCTTGAAAACCAAACCACAAGTGATGTCCCCCATCCTTTTCAACTATGTCAGACATTCTCAGAGCAAATTTTTTACATGGACACTTAATTGTTCCTTCTAAAACATCTTATGGTTTTGATGATGCAAATACTAATAAATCTTCAACACCCTTAGTAAATACATTATTTAAACTAGATCAATTTGTATTTCTGTGCTGATTTATCCTAGCACAATCATCTAATAATGACTGATGTCGACTTCCTTGTTCCATATTTATCTGCATAAAATATAAAATCATTACTCTTATTGAAAAATTAGAAATTATAAAAATACTATATGAAAAAAGAAGATAAATAATTACAACTACATCTTAATAATTACCATTAATTAAGGGTGACACAATTTCTAGTGGATTAACAACTACTCTTTTCTCCTACGACTCATATACTTGCATATTTCTCACAATGAAATCACAATAAAGAATCTGGTCTTAGGTACGCACAATCATTCTCGTATACATGAATGAATATGCCTACATTCGACCATATTCTTCATTGGGATTTCTATGTGAGAAAGATGCAATTAAATGAGCAGTCAGACAAAAGAGTCCCCTTTTCATCGATGAATAGTCTTCTTCCAACTATCACCACCTAAAAACATTATAAAAAATATCATCCTATGAATGCATATCCAATCTCGTGCATACAAGATTGAATATGCCTACATATCAGCACATTTTTCATAATGTTTTCAGTTGGTGATAGTTTAAAGGATTAAAGTCATCGAGAAAAAGGAGTTCCATCATTCCACTAGAAATTGTGCCACATTCTTAAAGTTTATTAAAATTTATAAAAATTTCATCATAACTGTTCCTAACTGTTCCTAATTTTTCCTAACTAATTATTACTAATCATTTCTAATTAATGATAATTTTTTACAATTTTTGCTAATTGTTAGTAATTATTACTAATTGTTACTAATTATTACTATTTATTACTAATTATTACAATTTATTACTAATTATTAAAATTTATTACTAATTATTACTAATTATTAGAATTTATTACTATTTTAGAGATACTTAGCAATACATAGAAAAAGGAAAACTGCTTGAATAATGAATGGAAATTTGGTAATCATCGTTGTGGAGATGATTATATATTTTCCCTTCATTAACCAAGAAATTTTCGTTTACTAATTATTTCTAATAAAAAAATTTTATTATAAATATTTATGAAAAAACAATATTAATATTATTAAAATAATAAAAAATTTATAAAATAATAAAATTAAAAATATCCACAACATGCATTGAACTATTCTAAACATGTTTAAATCTCAATGGGTCACCAATTGTCAAGTCATGCACAATAAAATGTTTGTGTCACCCATGTCCAATGTAAACTCTATAATTTTCCTTACATTGTTGATTATCTCCCAAATAGTGTAGCAATAGGATGATAAAAGTAATGTCGTTCTCATCTATAAGAATCATCACGCTCCCTTTACATAGATCATTCTTCCTTAAAAATTTGATTGGACATCAATATCATTCCCTTAAATTTTCAAGGAATAATGGTCTATGTGAAGGGTCATGTGAGAAAATTGTAATAGATGAGAAAGGCATGACTTAGGTCATCCTATTTCAACACTACATGCAAGGTGATCATCCATGAAAGGACAATTAAAGAGTTTTCATTGGACAATATTGACACAAACTTTTTATTGTGCATGTCCTGAAAATTGGCGACCCTTTGAGATTTGAACATGTTAAGAATATAGAAAATCCTATTGCGAATATTGATAATTTTAAAATTTTTGAATTTATTTATTACTTTAATAATATTAATATTCTTCATTCATAAATTTTGATAATATATATTTTTATTAGTAATAATTAGATATAATTATATTTACAATTAATTACTATTTATTTCTAATTATTACTATTTTTTTACTATTTTTTACTAATTATTAAAATTTATTACTAATTATTACAATTTATTACTAATTATTAATAAAATGTTCAATTTATTACTAATTATTTATAATTATTACAATTTATTACTAAATATTCCATTTTTTTACTAATTATTACAATTTATTACAAATTATTAAAAAAAATTCCAATTCATTCTTAATTATTCCTAATTATTGCTAATTATTACACTTTATTCCTATTTATTTATAATTATTACATTTTATTACTAATTATTGATTAAAGTTACAATTTATTACAAATTATTCCAATTTATTACAAATTATGACAATTTATTACTAATTATTACAATTTATTCCTATTTATTTCAGATTATTCCTAATTATTGCTAATTATTAAAATTTATTCCTATTTGTTGCTAATTATTGATAATTATTCCTAGTTATTGCTAATTATTTCTAATTATTGATAATTATTCCTAATTATTGCTAATTATTTCTAATTATTCAAAATTATTCGTATTTATTATTTATTATTTGTAATTTTTGTTAAATATTACTAATTATTCGTAATTATTAGTATTTATTAGTAATTGTTACTAATTATTGGTAATTATTCGTATTTATTTGTATTTATAATTAATTATTCCTAACTATTCGTATTTGTTAAGATTTATTAGTCATTATTCCTAATTATTTGTATTTATTAGTATTTATCAGTAATTATTATTATTTATTGGTAATTATACCTAATTATTCACATTTAGGTAATTATTTGTACTTATTACTAATTATTTGAAATTATTACAAATTATTCGTAATTATTAGTATTTATTCATAATTATTCCTAATTATTTGTAATTATTCATAATTATTGCTAATTATTCATTATTATTACTAATTATTGCTAATTATTCCTAATTATTGCTAATAATTTCAAATTTATTGATATTTTTTTGCAATTATTACTAATTATTACTAATTATTAATATTTATTCATAATTATTCCTAATTATTACTAATTATTCTTAAATATTGCTAATTATTACTAATTATTACTAATTATTGCTAATTATTTCTAATTATTCGTAATTACTACTAATTATTCCTAATTATTCCAAATTATTCCTAATTATTGGTAATGATTACTAATTATTCATAATTATTAGTATTTACTCATAATTATTCCTAAATATTGCCAATTATTGCTAATTATTTCTAATTATTTCTAATTATTACTAATTATATGCTACTTATTGCTAATTATTCTAAATTATTGCTAATTATTCCAAATTATTGCTAATTGTTTCTAATTATTTCTAATTATTGCTAATTATTGCCAAATATTCCTAATTATTGCTAATTATTTCTAATTATATCTAATTAATACGAATTATATCTTATTATTACTAATTATATCTAATTATTACTAATTATATCTAATTATTACTTATTACCCCTAATTATGACTAAATTCCATTAATTATCTATAATAATCTCTAATAATTGTAAATTAACACCAATTATTTATAATTATCACTAAAAATATCAATTTCATACTAAAAATAAATATAAATAAATATAAATAAGAATCAATTTAAATCTAATTTAATTACAACTATTAAAAATTAATTAAAATTACTAAAAAAATAAAAACTATATAAGAAAAATAAAATATAAATACCATAAACATTGATAATCTGATGCTGTTGGCGCCTTCCAATTACCCTTGTATAAAAAAAATATTACTAAAAGAAATTTTTTCTTTAAAACTGGAGAATCAAGAGAATGGGAGATGAAGATCTGAGTGATTTGGAAAAAAACATATAGGGGTATATATAGGTTAGATTAGTTGTGACGGGGTTAGTTGTGATGGGACATATCGTAAATACCCTCGCCCGCATTAATTACAGTCAGCGGAAAAAAGTGTATTTGTGACGAGTCCCATCGCAAATAAGACATGTCGACATACTATTTGCGACAGGCATTATTTCCCGTCGCAAATAGTATTCACCGCCGCCGGGATTTTGTGATGGGCCCCGTCGCAAATACCCTCACCACATTAATTATAGTCAGCGGTTAAAATGATATTTGTGATGGGACCCGTCATAAATAGTATTTACCGCCCCCAGGTTTTTTCGATGGAGATGTGTCTCCATCACAAATACACATCCCGCATTTTGGCATGCAAACCGCACCAAACCTGTTGCGACGGGTAGCCTAATCTCGTCGCAATTAAACTACTATTTGTGATGGGAGTCTTTTCCCGTCGCAAATATGTAGTTCGTCAGACCTTTTGCGATGGTATATATTCCCATCGCAAAAAAACCACTTTTCACGTAGTGAAGGTAGATGATGGGAATAATTTTTTGAACTCTTGGAAGCATTTGTAGACATTTTTCTAAGGCTTTTTTGAGAGATAGATATGCATATTATATCTTGTATGTGTTTCTTTTATGATAATATGTCTTGGATGATTAGATTTAATTTCCATTTAGCCATGGTTTAAGTAATCAAATCTATCAATTCTCTTATTGCATCCCCCCCATGATTTCAGGGCTTCCTATAGGGTATGTATATACTCATCCCCATATGGTATTTTCCCAAATGTTTCTTGTCCTATGAAAATGACAGAAAATTAAATGAAAATTACAGAGGGTCATTAAGGATAACCAGCTATATTTGACTACATATGGTGGTCAAATCATGGTGATCTAGGTATTTGATCCCTTAGCATTAATTTTCAATTTATTTTTTGGTAGGAACATATTTTTGGGAAGATCACTCACTCTCAATATATTTTTCTTATAATAAGAGATACCATTATACTATTAGCATGATGCCTTTTGAGGCCCTATGTGGGTGGCCCTAAAGGTCAAACTTATATGAATGAAATATCAGTGAGGCATCTCTTATTGGTATGGATATAGTGTAAGTGATGATGTATAAGTTATAGGTGATCCCTGAGTGGATGAGGACAACTCATAGTAGCATAAATCTTCTATAGATTGATGTCGTAGGCCCCAAGTGTTCGAGAAAGGAGACCACATTTTAACGAGAGTCTCTATAATTATTATTATGGATATTTGGACAGTGATTCAAGAAATTCTTGAGGTTCATCATTCCATTTATGGTTACTCATAGGGTTGTTGAGGTAGCCTACCTCTTCACCATACACACACACATTGAGTGGGTGAACAAAATCTTCAATGTGCCGCAGTTAAAGAGATTTGTTAAAAAATCAAACAAATGTTATTAAATGGGGAAGCATTGAAATCATGTTTGGATATAACATTGAGATGAAAAATTTTTAAATAGATGATCCACAAGAGAGTATACTATGTAGATGGACCATTCCCTTATTTTTTGTGTTTTGGTGGAATGTGAGCTTGTATATGAGTTCCTCGGAGCTGCTGATCCATATACTGGCTCATCATCCTAATATATTTTTAAATATTTATTTTCAATGATTAAAATATTGATGGAGGGATTGACATAGAGTCTTTTATTTTACCTTTAAATACTTTTTAATATATCGTGTAAGAGTTTCAATGCCAAGCGTTGAGACGACATAAGATTCCAATTCCTTGTGAGCCAGGAATTAATTTTAAGAAAATATTAAATGTGTTTTATATTAGGTGCACATATATTTTCTGATATAATAGAATATATAATAAATTTTATCTTGTATAAAAAATCAGAGACCGTAATTGAATCCAAAATGTATATTTCAACCTAGGTGAAACCTAAATTTGGTCTAATCAGATGTTAGGATAAGGTGATCAATGGAGGGTACAATATGTGAATTAATTAATTATTTTAATTAAATCATTTAAAACTAATTACCTCAATAAATATCATATTATGATGAATCTATGGAGTTAGTTTCATAACCATGTTTCCATTGAGTGGATAATTCCACCACCCATCATTGGTGATTTGGTATCGGACAATGATGAGCTTTTGGATCTATGTGAATGAAGGTTAAATGAACACAACTGGTCATCCCCTTTGTTGGTGGTAGCATCCTTCACCAACGATTTATCCGAAAAGAGGTTGGACCCATAATTGATTGTTTTTATAATATTTAATTAAACTATTTAATCATGGATTATCAATCTTATTATTGATATGTGGTAATTTGAACCTTCAATAGAGGCCCATGTCAGGTGAATTTTTAATTTGATTTATCTACCAAATTTTTCTTGTAATCACCCTTTCCAATCACATGTTCTAAGATATTTTTATAATAATAGTTTACCAATGATGATAGCACCTTTTTTATTTTTCCTTTCCACTACCGGTTCTTTATGTTCTTCATCATTAGACCACAGTGTTAGAATTTGACTATTTTTTGGTGGATCCCAGTGCGTTCGAACCCATGGATTTGAAGTGGGTGTGCACACAATGATGGTATTGGATATCTATTGTTTAATATGTGTTTATTGTGGGTATATGTAATTGATTCATTGATCTAGGATCCAAAGTATAGTTATCCATGACATATGAGGTGTGTGAAGGGATTCAATGATTCAAAATGACTGACATAGAACTGTTTTCTGACTAGCGGGGGAAATTTAATTGATGACAAATGATTTTCACATTGATTATAGTAAATTTCAGGTAGAATTAGTAGTGAGAGAGGTGTTTAACTGATCTAAAATGAAGATCTATAATTCTTCCATTCTTGTTTATTATCATAGTTCATTTAAGAACATGTAGAATGAATCGCATCACATCGTGGAGATGGTTAGAAATACACACCTATGATGGGTGATATAATTCAATTAATGGTTAAACAGAATTTAATTGGATGGTATATTAGTTATAAATAATAATTAACATTTTATATTAATTTATTATAGATATTATTTTCATCATTATACAGTTCCAAATTAAGTATTGTTGAATAAAAAATTCCACAACATTGTGGAGACGACAAGTCATATATATGCACACATAGTAATATGGTTATTTGTAGGATGGATAAAAAGAGTTATAAGGTTGTCCTGTAATTATAATAACATTTCATAATATAGATGATACTGGATTTATTACATGTGTATGTAAATTACCTTAGAACCTAATATCTAAGAAGAAAAGAATTTTGAAAGAGGTGATAAATCAATTACCTTTTTTTAAAGTATCTCCTTTGATTTGTGTAAAATTTCACCATAGAATGTATTTATGAAACTTTTTTGGACCCTATGAGTAAGGGATGGATGTTGTTAGATTTTTTGAGATTATTTTGGATGCTCAAAGGGGCATGAAAGGTGTGAGTAAGTGGGTAGAGGTGGTGTTCTTTTATAAGAGGGAGGAGAGGCACTTTTGGAAAGTATATAAATATTATTTTATTGTAAAATGATTTTATAATTAAAATGGTTAAAATGTAATAAATTTTTATTATAATATTATTATGGGTCAAAATCCTCTCAACCAATAGTTTTTAGACTTGTTTATGTCAATAAAACTAACCATATCTTTTTTGGCTTTAACTCTTAGTTTAAAATATTAACTCTGACCATGTATTCTTATATTTTCGTAATATATTGGAACTTTAGTTAATATAAAATGAATATAGAACCAATAGTGGATCATTGATGACATTTTTAACATTATATAATCATTTTTTTGAATCATATACTTTCTAGACTATTATATCATTTAATAAAATAATAATTTTTTTTAAAACACATTTTTGTAAATTTTGACACAATTTAGTAATTGATTTTTCTCAAAGTCATAAAAAATTTATTGATTTTAACAAACTAAATTATCTCAATAATAAAATCTCATAATAATCCAGAATATTCTTTTATGGAAAAAAATATTGAAATTACATTTATTATACTATATATAATATCATTTATTTGTATCAATTGTCAAAAAAGTAACCATTGAGTCCTTATTGTGTAACAAATAAATATATTTATATAATGTCTAAAAATTATAAATAAAATTCCATGATATAGGAAATATATTTATATTTCTAATTATTATTTATATTCAAATGATATCAGTTATACAACCCTATATTAAATTATTTTTATTAAAAGATATATGTTTTTGTTATATTTCACTTCATTTTAAATTAATTATTCTAACATACTATTATCACACCCAAGTGGCTCCATGGGGTCTATAAACAGACCCATTGATGTTAATGGTCATAAATATCACATCCAGTATGATTATGATACATTTTAGGATATTTTTATACTACTAAAATATTATTTTTGAACAATTATTAACTAGATTTACACGGTAACCATGGTAAATAAAAAATTTTCTAGAGATACTATCCATAATGTCCAAAAATAAAATAGTCATATTTACATAATATGAACCTTATTATTTAAAATATGAAATCAATATATCAAAATTCAAAATATATAATAAAATGAAATTAATTTAAAATTAAATCCCTATTGTCATAATACAAAGGCGTGTTTTCAAGAACTAAATACATATCAAAACATCGACATGTCTTTAGGTCCAATTTAAAAGTGAAATTACATAAAATTTCTAAAATTTGATTTAATTATATAAATAATAATCCAATTATACATTAAATCCAAATTAAAAATATTATCAATCTATATAAATTATTTATACCAAAGGGTAGTTTTTAAAAAAATGCAGTATTTTTCACTATTAATTAAAATATGAATTTCTTTATAAAAATTCCAAAATATCACCCATGATAATTTTTTATGTTAATAATTTATATAATAAGTTTATTATGTAATATTTATCTAATAAAATTGTCAAAAAGTAGATTTAAATACTGTTCTCCAACAAAATGCCTTAAAACTGTATTTTTTTAATACTTATTTCATTCGAAGAATTGAATTTGTTCTTATATTATATATATAAATCTTATAAGATGAATTTAAAGAATTTATATTGAATATATTACACATATACATCAATTATAAAATCCATAAATAGTGATTTTTTTGTATACTCACTTATTTTCATTTAAAAAGTATTTTTAGACTGATGTAAACATTATTCATTCCAATCATTATAATGACTAGGTTATAATATTTATTTATCACTTATAATTGATATTTCAATAAATTAATTCTATCAAAATAACGCGAATTAGTGTGAATCAAAATCCAAGAATAGTGTTGTATATATGACAAGAAAATACAGTGTTGTGTACAGTGAATGTTAATCATGGTGTAGCATAAAACACCAGACAACATATAAATTAAAGGGAATCTATCTCAAAAAATCTATAGGTGTTAAATTCTAACCCATGAATATTAATTTTACAATAAAATTTATTCATGATTATAAACATGTTTTGTTCTTGAATGTTTTATTCATAGAAACCAACATTGTAAAAATGAATAGTAAAACTTCTTTTTAAAATGAAATCATAGAAATTTAAATGTTTCCCAAATTAACTCATCCCTGGGTTTACATATTTGATAACATGGTTAGGAAGTGAAAAAAGGATATGGTAGAAAACTCTATCCATAATGTTATGTTGGATATTGATAATGAACATGGCATGGAGAATGTTAACAACAAAAAATCCATTAATCTGTGAATAATTAAGGGACCATCTATTTCATCGGATAAGAATGTAAAAAAGATAACTTTTTTGGTTTTCAAAATCCTTTCACAAAAATTGATTAATTTTTATTGCGAATAAATACGTGACTGATTTTGGTAAAATACCACCATTGTTCATGCCTTGAACAACATCTACATCATATCTTATTTAAAGAAATGAAGTTGATTTTTTCATTCTTGAATTGGTAGTAGATCATGAGATAAAAATATAGGTTATTCCATCTGTCTCAAAAAATAAATGATAGCAATAGTTATCCAATATGAGTAATTCAACCTATAGTGAATGAATGCATCAATCTAGAATTCATGACCCTAAAAATAAAATAAATCATCCAAAAGTGGTTAACATTACTATCCTTAAAAATAACTAAAAATATAATTATTTTGAAAGAGATGAACATAATTGACATAATATTTAACTCTCACATCTCGTAATGTAGTTATTGGTTGTCACATTCCAAACTTGTGAATACCTTAATAATGTATTCTTTTGAATCATGGTAATAACCTGAATTTCTATAGAACATTAGTGAAAACATGAATTCTATCAAAATTAACTCTTTAGAAACACCAAAAATAAAATAATATAAATACTCAATCCTTGATACCACATTGTCCAAATATCAGTAATGAGGTCAAAAATATGATTATCTTCATATCCCTTCATTATGTGTATATCATGTGATTTAAAAAAATATTGTAATCACTTTTCAGCGATACCTGTAACATATATATATGGAAAGCCACAAAATACCAATACATAAATATTCAAATATTCCATAATATTATAAAAGATATTCTACAACACAATTTTGTAATCCCATTACATAAACACTTAATCATTCCACCACTTGGTTGTTATACTCAACATCACCAAAAATGATTACAAGTGATTTTCCATTGACATGGAACTTAATAGGCCATTGGCATCAATAATCATCTACAACACATGGATTAGGGCATTGTTTAACATAATTCCCCACTTCCTTGCACATATAGAATTTATGTGTGGGTTTTGAATTCTCAATTTTCTTTTCTCCATTACCATCATTAGAAACATTTCCCCACCACATTCACACTCAACTACTCGATGGACTTATTTTCCAAACTCAAATCATTTTTAGCCCTTTTTATACAATCTCATCAATGATTTTTTCCACAATTAGAGAATATTGAAACAATCATCTTCTTTTCACCATTATTTTGAGAAATTCCCTTGAACATTATATTTAGTTTTTGTTAATACCATAAGTTATTAATGTAACACCAAAATCTGTTGATAACATTATAGCACAATTCACAATCACTTGATATCATATAAAGACTCTTATAGATAATTTCCTTAGATGACATGGTTTTTAGCCACTGATTAATGGATCAACATTACATTCAGGTTAGATGATAAAGACAAAAGTATACCTTGAATGTCTTCTAAAATTTTCCTTGTATGTACCAACAGAGTTTTATCCTTTTTATTAAAATCAAGGGAAAACACTTCCAACTTTTTACAATGAATATGAGGAATATAAAAAATGAATATTAATTTATTGAACTCATAAAATTCCATGAATTCAATTTCATTATGCTAAATTGTATTCTTGATTACCGTCATGCATTGGTCTGCTTCTACTTCTAAATGATAAATAGTTAAAACGGATTTTTCATGTTCTGAATAGTGATGTATGGAAAATATCAATCAATTTGACTAATAAATTATTCAGCAACAGGTGGAATAGAAGACCAACTGAAATATGGTGGACATTTCCTCCTGAAGGACTCAACAGAATATTGTTCTCTTCTCTTCTCATTTGGAAGTCCATGATGATTTATAACTTATGTGAGTATAGAAATAATATTTTTCAATCATTCTACCATAAAATTTTGTTGACCAGGAAGACAATAATAGCATTCCCCAGTGCATTGATCATTAAACGAATTATTTTGGGTTATATCCATTGTTTAAAACTTAATTAGAATAGTGTGAGTGACCAAAATCATACTTGGAAAATATCATTATCAAGGGGGAGTACATTCATTATGTAACATCTTAGGTTTAAAATATAGTTATTCAACATCATTACCACAATTCTAGGACTGCAACCTATAATTAGACATACCATTAAAGACATCACTTGAGGTAACATAGAAATATCTTTAGGGATATCACTAATGCTTTTGCATCCTTATGTCCAAATGTTTACTATACATTTTCCCTGATACCAACTCTAACAAACAAAGCTAGAAATACATTGACATTACATTTATTTCGAAGAATAATTAATTCACTACAAAAATAGATTTCAAAAGACTGTATTAGATTAATTTCATTGGAAAATTTTATCAAAATCTTCTAACTTGGGGAAAGATCATCAACATATACCATAATGATCTTCCACTATCGTTTGCCTACCTAAAACCATTCATTATATCCGGCGAAAATAAAACATAAAAAGGGTGAGTAAAAATGCTCATTAAGGATAAAAATGGATAAATTAAAACCAACCATATACATCATAATGTAAATACCTTAACATAAAGTATAAATTTTTCATTTTTTAGTCCTAAAACAAATTATGGAAGTACGTATGACAAAAATCATAAAGGAACATAAACCATAAAAAAATAGTATAGTCATAAAATATAGAATTTCTGAATAAAAATAAGCATATAATATGATTTATATAGTATTCAAGTAATTTATTCAAAGAACATCATAGTGGACATAGAACATTACTGAACCAGGTTTACTTGTCGTTCCAACCAAGTATTACTGAATATGATTTACTTGTCATTAAAAACCAATATTACTAAAATATATTTACTTTTCATTCATCTCAAATTAATCTTTTGAGATATAAATATTCACTAAATGAATAGGAGGGAGATATAAGTTCCATCAATCTCATAATGAAACCATTCTTACATGTTCCACAAAATCATAAATCATTAATCATAGAATAACCCAAAGAATAAATTGGATTTCTAAAAGATCATTCAATCATAATCTATATAAAATAAATAGTTTTTAAATATAATATGGCATCATAAAAAAATTATATCATATTAATATACGGGGTAGAAAATAACCCTATTTAAGTAATTTTACCTTATATGGAAATAATTTTGATTCAATACAAGAGAATAATTCTTCAGGAAAATAACCGTTCATTAAATAAATGTGTTTTCTCAAATTTCCATGAATTTTTTTAAAAAATTTATTTATTTTCATATAAAATTTAAATTATGTAGAGTAATTTTTATTGATATGAGGCATAATTATGTCAAAAAATCAATTCATTATATATAATTTTGTAATAAAAATCATCCAATACTAATGCTTGAATTTCCAAAAAACACTTCGTATGGAAAAAAAAGAATGGTCCCTTCCACACCATTTAATAAAAATTCCCCAATGGGATAAAATGAAATTTAAAAATTGATAAGAATATAAATAATATTATATATTTGGGAAACATGGATGTGGATGTTAAATATACAATAGTAAATACATACAAATAAATAATACTGAAAAATAATGAGATTGAGAAATTATCCCTTATCATAGGTACAATATGCTTTGTATGTCTCCAAACCTCCAATATAATTATATAAATCATGTCATTGACTAATTAATTAATAATAATTATTTTTATGATATCATATATGAATATATTATCATTTGTTTGTTAATAATATTTCATTGTCACATTTTATTCATATATTAACTACATTATGATCTTATACATGTTTTGTTAGATAATTTCAAGTTAAAATTATTATATATATATATATCATTTACAGAATGATATTATTATAAAATATGTCATATTTATTCATTATATTCATTTACATAATCAATATTTAATGAAGATCGCGTATAATTAATCGCATCACATCAGGGAGATGGTAGGTTTTATGCACACGCGACTGACGATATCATTCGCGTAATGGTTAAATGGTATTTAATTAGAATTTATATGATTTATAAAGAATAATTTTCATGTTTTATTAATTTTTTACATCCATTATACTCAAAAATATACACATCCAAATTGCATATTTTTGAATAAAAAATTCCACCATGATGTGATGACGATAAGCCGTACGTTCACATGCATTGTGAAATTATTATTAATATGACATATAAATCATGGTATAAGGTTGTAAAAAAATTATAATAGCCAATAATAAGGTATATTATACAAGATTAATTACTTTAGTGTGGAAAAACATAATAATTGTGAGTATAAGAATACATGAATCTTGAAAGATGTGATAAAACAAGTACTTCTTTTTCAAGTATCTCCTTTTGAATTGTGGAAAATGTCTCCATAGGTTCGATTTCGTCCAAATGTGTAGAATGTGTGAGAATGGATGGGTGTTGGTAAATATGTTTTTCATAATTTGGAAAAGACAAGGGGATTTATGGTGCATGTAAATTCTTAGAGTTGGTGATTTTTATGAGTTGGTGTAGTGGTACTTTTGGAAAGTCATGAAATGTTTTTTATTATAATGTTATTTTAGATTTAAAAAAGTTAAAAATTTATAAAATTAGAGTATAATATGGTATTGGGTATAATTCCTCTCAACCACATGGTTTTATAAATGTTTAGGTCACAATATTAACCATGTATTTTAGAAATATCCCATAGTAAAAATTATTAACTCTTACAATGTATTCATGTATTTCCACATTATATGGTTACTATAGTTACAATAAAATGAATAGATAAAAACATGTTGATAATTAAGGATATTGGTAACAGTATATTAGTCATTTGTTAGAATAATATATTTTAAGCACTATTATAACATTTAATAAAATAGTATTTGTTTTTAAAATTCATTGATGAAAATTTTGACAGTATTTAGTAAAAAAATTTAGTTAAAGACATGAAAACGTGGTTAATTAGAAAAATAACAATAATAGAAATATATAATGTCATAATAATCCGTAAAATTATTGGATGGTATCAAAATGTTCATATTAAATTTATTATAATATTTATAATATAATTTATTTGAACCATTCATTATTAAACTAAACAATTTATCGTCATTGTGTCATAAAAAATTTATTTATTTAGTGACTAAAATTTATACATAAAATGATACAATGAAGGAAATATTTTTATCATTATAATTATTATATTTAGTCAATGATACCATTTTAATAATCCTATATTAAAAATGATTTATTAAAGGATACAAGATTAAGTTATTTTTACCATTAGATTAAATTAATTATTTTAACATGTGATTATAACACCCATCTGGCTCCATGGGGTCGTAAAATCGACCAATAGATTATTTTTTTGGAAATATCTCATAAAATATTATTATGACTCAATTTAGGGTTTTTTATATTACTATATTATTATTTTTTCCCCTTGTTTACTAGATTTACCCATTAAACATGGTAAATAAAAATAATTTTTGAAATTACAATTCATAAAGACCAAAAATAAAAGAGACATATTAAATTAATTTTGAAATTAAGAATCCAAATATGGAATCCATTATCCCTAATTCAGAACATATAACTGATAAAAATTAAATTATTATTAATTACCATTTCAAAACCACAATGTGTGGTTTTAAGTAGTAAAAACGTAAAAAAAGATTGTCATGTGTTTATGTCCAATTTAATAATTAAATTACATATAATGTCTAATATTTTATTGTATGAAAATAAAATAATCCAATAACATTTTAAAACTAATTAAAAATACAATATAACAAAATATATTTATTACATAAAAAGGTAGTTTCTGAATGAAAATGCACTATTTTTCACTATTCATGAAAATATGATTTTCTTTAGAAAAATACCAAAATATCAACCAATAAAAATTTGGATGTTAATATTTCAAATAAAATGTTTATTATGTGAAATATAACATATAAAACTGTCAAAAATATATTTAAAAAGGTTCCACCATCAAAAGGTGTTAAAACTGCATTTTTTAAAAGATACTTCTTTTATTTTAAAAACTGAATTTGTTCTTATATAATATCTAGAAAACATATAAGATGAATTTAAATTAATAAATTGAATATAGTAAATTTATATTTATCTAATAAAATCAATAATCAATGATTTTATTATTTTATAGACTCTGTAATTTTAATTTTAATAGTAATTTTAGAAGGATGCTAATATAATTCACACCCACCATTATAATTACTATGTAATAATATTTAGTTATAACTTATACTCAGTCTGGCATGATATAAATTCTATCTAAACAATATCATGTTTTGTGAATCATAAACCAGGATTAGTTTTGTGTATATTGCAATCTAATAATGTCTTGTGAATAGCATAAGCTAATCATGGATTATCCTATATCACAATACATCAACGAAATTAAAAATAATTTATCTCATAAAAACAAGAGTATTAATTGAATGAAGGTATAAAAATAATCAATACCTTTATTTTTTATATAACCTTTGGAAACCAATTTTTCTATAAAATCTAGAATATTTATAATAGAATCACACTTTTTTCAAGAATCCCATTTACAACGGATAGGTTTTGATCCTCTTAGTAAATATATATTAACCCTTGTAATGTTCTCCATAATGGAATGCATTTAATTGTTAATTTCCACTTTCAAGAAAGAAACATATCTAGGTGTCAAAACATGTTTATATGTATTTGAGTATTTTTTTATTTTCATTATCTTTTGAGAATTATTTAGATGAGGATTGTTTTGATCTCTCTCAATAATGAAAACTATGGAATTTGGAGAAATAAAATCAAGATGAAGTTGTTTTTCCTTACTATGTTTTCTACTCCATTTAGGTTTTACTCTAGAATTATTATGTTTCTATACTATTTCATTTGAACTATAAGGAGAACAAGAGATAACAGAATGAGGAATAACCTCCTCAACATCAAATATATAAAATATATTTTCAAAAAACAGAACATCCCTTAGTTGAATATTGAAATTTTCATCCAAATCCATAACCCAATATGGTTTCCTATTTTTTAAATTCCATCAAAAACCAATTTAATTACTCTATGTAAAAATTTTGTTCTTTTAGGATTTATAATACTTTATTATGCTAAAACCCCCACACTATAAAATGTGAATGACTGGGTCTTATACCTCTCTACATATAAAAAATGGACCACATAGTTTTATAAGACGTAATCTTATTATGAATATTACATGTATCTAATATAGCTCCACCCCTTAAATTTATTAAAAAACTATATTTACTATTCTAGAAATTTTCCATTTCTAATAAATCATTCTACTTCGATTTAGTAAATACATATTTCTAATATGTGTAAGGAGAATCACTTCAATGAATTATACCAATTTCATCGTAGAAATAATTAAATTATTTTTTAAATTATTCTCTACATCTATTTGAGAGAAATACATTAATAATTTTATTTACTAGGGTTTAAACTATATCATTATACACATAAATCAAATTAATGCCTTTATCTCTTGTTCTATGTATATATATATATATGTAAATATCTACTACAATTATTAAATAAAAAACATTTTCCCCATTATTTAACAAACCATTTAATTCCTAAATATTATAATGTACTAATTCTAATATATTAGATTTTATCTCAACACTTTGATGTGGAAATTTAACTATATTTGATAGAATATCTATTTAACATTTACTAAATCCATTTCAAAAGTATTTTATTTTTTAACTTCGTCATTAAATTTAATGAATTATAATTAATAAGTTCTAAATGATCATATTATTAATTAGAGGAATTTATCAAGTAAGAAAAATATTTAATCATATTATTAATATATAGTTCATACATGCAATCTTTTTAGTACCCCTTCCCCATTAACATGCATCCAATAGATAAGCTAAACTTGTCCAATTCGAATGAAACCCAAATCACTTCTTAGACAAAATATCAAAAGTGAATACATTCATTTGATTACCAGGTATATACATAAAATTTAAAATATTAATATTATTCATATATATAAATTCTTGTTACACACTCCCTTGATCAGTGACATTGGTACATGAATTATTTCATAGCAGTACATTTATCATGATTGTGCCATCATCATATCTTTTAACATTTAATGATCAATACAATCATGAACCTTTTATCTATAATCGAGACCCAATCCCATATCTTTTTATGTATTTTTCACTTTAGATTTGATCGCAACTATATTTTCTCCTATTTATATATTTACATTATGTTTGTATACAATATTATCATAGCAACATTCCATTGATAATTGACATGGTTTTCTATAAACTAAAATTTCTCCTTTCGTCATAGAAGGACTATCATTCTTATTGAATTATTGAACACTCTTCAAGATATGGAAGGAATTATTTCGTGGCACCTTTTATGTAATGATATTAACATTGGTATAAAATTATGAATAAAAACCCATGTATCTCATCAGGGATACTTCATTAATTAGAATAATATTTTGGAATTATTATAAATAAATATCCTCAGAAATTTGAATGTGTGATTTACATAATTCATTCTCCAAATATAAAATTTTTGAAATAATTTCACCAATTTTTAATGTATCTAGTATGTTAACTTTACATTAAATAAGTTAGTTTTATATTACGTGGAGATCATAAAATTTCCCCAACATTGTATTTTTATTATCAATCATGTGTAATGATAATTTGAAATAATAATTTTTTTGGATCCTTTTTTATCGACTTTATAATTGTATTCAGGTGTATCTATATCTCTAGAGAATGAATCATTTAGTGAGAATAGTTATAATGTTGATTTGTAAATGTGTTGAGAATATTTCCTTGACACAAAACCTCATCATATTCAAGTTTTCCTACATTTCATAAATGTGTTTGACTTGAGTCACATCATTGAGAGTGTTATTAGGATTCATGTCACTATAAAAAATTGGGAGGAAGGTTTGATTCCATAATGATAAAACTATTTTACAATATAATAAGGAACATCATCTTATCTTCCAACTTTAGAAGTCGTTTCTATCCAAATGATCATGCTTGATAATTTCTTGTTTCATAACATTAAGTGAATATGAATCCATCTTCATGGTTCTATCTTGTTAAAACACTTATGATTTTTTGAAAATAGAATGACGAGAAGAGAAGGGGGAAGAAATTAAATCTTGATTTGTGGATGAAATTTAATTTCAAAAAGGATTTCATCTTCCCCAACATATTTTGGTTATATTCATGGATTAAATTTCAATTTATGATTTCACATTGATTTTGGGTATTTTGAACACCAAATTCTGATACCCTCATAGTGTTGATGTAGGGAGAATATATCTAGAGAATATTGTATATAAGAGATTATTTTAATGAATTATCTAGTCATACCATTATTTATAGATCAAAATTGGTGTGATTTTCACCGATTTCATCTCACCATTTAGATCAATTTAAACAATGATTTGATCAAAAAAAGAAAACTTTGGATGGAGGAAATAGATCGTATATTCAAATTTTCATATCCAAATGTTATAACTAGTCTCTTCATTAGTTGTTTTTTATAAAATATTTTATTGTATTTATATTTTTTTGGTTTTTTAAATATATATATCACAAAAAATTATACTAAAAGTAGATATTTTAAATATTATTTAATTGAATTTTGGTATTTTTTTAGAAAAATACTTCATAAGGTCAACTTTTTATAAGGGAGAAGCTTTTCTAATTTTACCCTCATTTCCAATTTCGGATTTCTCATTTTGTATATAACTTATAAATTGAATCGTCCAAAATAATATGGGTCCCACAAAAACAATTTTATTTATTTATTTTAGGAATCATATTATAAAAATGATTTGATTATTTGTATTCTAGAATTGGTGGGATGATGATGATGACGTGTGTTGGTGATGAGACACTACCTCACTTTATAAGATTCTTCTTATCATATGTGTCTCACGGTGTAGATTATGTGGATGGTGTTGTGAAATTTTAATATAGTGGTTTTTTGTTTTGTTTAACTAAAATTTTAATTATTTTTGTGTTCTATAGGGTTTTTTTAGTATCCAAAGATCATTTTGGTTTGTTTTCATGGTTTTTATGTTGTTCCCACATAACCTAAAATTACATTCATTTATAATACTAAAAAGAAAATTAGATGGAATGGGAGAAAAAAATGATTTTTGATTACCTATGATTCTCTCATTCTTTTAGTGAACCTCTACCCATATATATAATTTTAAGCCCTAAAATACAAAAAAATAATGAATAATATAATGTTAGAGTAACTGTTGGAATTCATGAATCCCTCACTAGAATTATGATGTTTCACGAAGGTTCTATTTCTCACCAATGAAATGGAAGTGGTGATGACATCAGCCTCCACTAAAATACCAAACATCCAGTGACCTTTCTGTATGCTTATAGTTAAACATCTTATTTTTTCTACAATATCTCATTTTCCCAAAAATTTCAACATTTTTCTCATTCAAAACACCTACAACACTTTTTATAAATATAAAACATATATTTAATCATGGAAGTACAAATAAGAAAATTAAAAAACTAAACAATCATCCATGTGTTGTTGTAATGTACCCCCTCATTATTCCTTGGTAACACCCCATATTTCCACAGAGGTTAACATAGCCTCAACAAAGGAAAAGTACAAGGTAAGGGTTAATTCTACAACCTCTCCATTATTCAAGGTTGTTTATATGTAATTATCTAATGGAACATCTTTATCATCCACATCTGTGTCTTCTTAAAAATGTTTCAAAAACATTTTTACTACTTACCAGACTATGGATTAAAGTCATTTATACCCTTGTTTGACCCTATACATTTTGAAAGAAATCTTTCTATCATTTTCCAAATAACATACAATATTGACCTTTTCGACAAACATAAGGTAAGATTGTTTTTTTAACTTATACGGCATGTGCAGCTATAGTCCCCTATTATAGCATCGTCAAAGCATCCCTTACAAGCTTATAAGAATATTTTGAAAATAAATCTTTTATTTTATAATTATGTATCATTAAATTATTTAAAAAAAAGGATGATGTATTTTTCTCAATAATTTTGATTTCATCTATGTCACCATCTTTTAATGAATTTTAATATTGTTTGAATTTGACTTATCTTAATACAAATCTTCCATTTTGTATTGATGGTTTTGTGAATTGTTTCACTATGGATGTGTTATTTTTAATCCATTAATGTTTTATGGATAAATTATTGACTTTTCGTATGATTTTTAAAAAAATAATATTTATGTTAGGTTTTTAACATTTCATATAAGGAATGCATTGGACATAGAAAGTTATGGGTGGAGCCCTCTATAGCTCCTCGATACATCAGTAGATCTTATGAGAGAAACCAGGGTCTTGGAAAAAGGCCTTGACATAATCCTATTTGTAGTCTTGGCACTAGGCCTTGACTATGTGGTTATGAAGTCTAGAATTATGCATTCCATCATAATATAAGTTGCTATTGATATTTCTAGTGATTATACGACTTGTTTAATATCCATGTGAATAAGTAAATGGAATTATTTGATTTTATATTTTCCATATTATTCTGAATTTCATGTTTAAAAGGCTTTTGTATTAGTCTTATACATTGCCTTAAATTTTTATCCTTACTTTTGAAGGATTCTGCTATATTTTTATCCTTACTGAGCATCTGACCTCACCCCTTTCTATGTTTTAATTTTCCCAGGATGAAAAGTGGTATTTTATGACTAACCTACGGGGATAGTTTTAGGGGATATGAGTGTATTTTTATGGAAACAATGTTATTGTTTTTTTTTCATTTTATAATGTAACGTAAAACTTATGAATGTATCTAGTATTTCCAAGGATACTAATCTGATCGGTATTTCAGGACATGATTTACTTGTATCATGCCAATGATATGTAATAAATCACTGACTCTGGGTAACTAGGGTTGGGGAATTATAGTATGTATCAGAGAATGTTTAGTACTAACCATGTAAACTAGATTTAGAAAAACTATGATTAGAGCACATTACCATAAGATAGACGTTGAGGATTAGTATAGAAGAACTTCCTAGAATTTTGGTAATGTAGAGATTTTTTGTATTTTCCGAGAAATACATCCATGTCTGGATATTAGGAGGTAGAGGTGGATCTAACAAAGATGTACCTACCAGTGATAAATCTGACAAGGAGTTTCGGGCTTGACTCGTGGTATCCTGGTATACGACAAAGAACCAGACTATACTCTTGGTTATGACACTCCCTGGGGATATGCTTAGGATAACCCACATTTTCTTTTCAAACTATTATGAAGGATTTATGACTATATACCACCTTAATGAAAACATTTTAGTGATTATGGATTATATCCATAAAATATTCAATTTATGTTAATAGTGTTATAAGTTTGGAATTATGTATTGTGACTCATAAAATAATCTATTGTATGAAATTGTTTAGAATAGGCTCCAAGTGGATGAAATGGAAACCATATTAGTGTATGTACTCAATTTAGGTATTTCCCTTCTGCTCAAGATAATAATATTGGAGCTTGTGGTACAATCGGTGCTGATCAGCTAATCACTATAATGGGACAACTCACTCGGGTTATGAATAAAAACATTACCCATATGGAGCACCCTGATCCACAGTATTGATGATCAATGTTAGATCTCTTCATGATGAAACAACCACTAACATTAAATGGGATTACAAATCCATTAGTATCTAAGCAATGTATAAATTCCATACAGAAAATTTTCCACGCATTGATGAAAATTGAATGGGAAAAAGTTGTCGTGGTAGTTTACTGCCGAACTAGAGATACTGATCAATGGTGGTAAATGATTCAAAACACAAAGGAAGATGATGAAATATAAAAAATGCAATTGAAGGATTTTAATGATATTTTCATAGAAAAATAATTTCTAAATGACCATCAAGAAGATATGTAAAGGAAATTTCTGAGACTGAGGAAGAAAGAACATGTGAATGCCGCAAATTAAGAAGGTAATATTACAAGGTTATCCATGTATGAAAAAGATTATATACATAACCCTAGAAGTAGGATGAAACATTTAGTTGATGGGTTAAAACTATTTCTCCATCAAGCATTAGTCTCACAATCCTTTTCATCATACGAAGATATTGTCTAATGTGCAATCAAGACAGAAAATGAAATATCTAAGTCTTACGACTATAAAGCAAAGAACAAGAAGAAGAGATCTCCTGAACACTATGGAAATGGAAATAAAGGGAATAAGGGAAACATTGAATATCCCTCTAGTAGTAACTATGGAAACAAACACTCGGGTACATGTCTGAAGGCAATTGGAGTCTATTACAAGTGTGGTGAAATAGTCCCGCAATCTCATGTTTGCATGGGGAAGAAAAAGGCTGTTAAATATAAATTCTACAATTGTAGAGAAAGAGGACATTATGGAAATGAATTCCCTAATTGTCATGGGAATATACCTCAGAAAAGTCCATGGGATTAATTCAATGCTTATGCTATCACTACTGTTGAGGTTGAAGCTCTGAAAGTGCAGTGGTATGTAATTTAATGGTTTCGTCATGATTAGTCAATGCTTTATTTGATTCTGGATCACCTCAATGTGTCATATCTTCCCAGGTTTCTATGAAAATTAGATATTTCCAATTATATTTAACAAGGGATTTTTTTGTCAAATATTCTAAGGGTAGTATCATTGCATCAAAGTTTAGTGAATCAGTCCCTATTAAGGCATATAAATTTTATTTATCTACTGATATCAATGTCATACATATGATGGAATTTGAAATTATCCTTGGCATGGATTGACTATCAGTCCAATTTGAAAAAATTTATTGTAATAATAAGGATGTTACAATTTTTTATAATAATGATAAAGAACACCTTATCTTTAGAGCAGAAAAGTCCCCACCTCATTCTTATCTAGATCCACCCACGTAATTCAACTAAATTCATTTATTGGGGAGTAAGAGAAAAAAATAACTATGGGTGAGTAAAATAATGTTAAAATTGTTTATGTACCTATCATTAAAGAATATGATGATGTGATTCCAAAATATTTTCTTGAAAATCCTCCAGAACGAGAAATTGAGTTTTCTATTGACTTAACAACTTTTTCCAGGCCCATATCAAAAATCCATTATAGAATGGACACTATGGAATTAGTGAAACTAAAGAAAAAATGAGTGTAATTTAGTAATAATGGATTTATGGACCTATGTTTCTGCTTGGGGAGTTTCTGTACTTTTTTTTAAGAAGAAATATTGATCTATGTGGTTGTGCATAGACTACAGGGAGATCAATTCTATATCAATAAAGAACAAGTATATCTTACCTCGCATTGATGATTTATTCAACCAAATTCATGGAGCTAAATATTTTTCATAGATTGACCATCGATCTGGATATCATCAGTTGTGTGTGAAGAAGGATGACATTACCAAAACACAATTTGAAACTAGGTATGGGCATTAAGTGTTTTCATTAATTCCTTTTGGATTGACCAATGCACCCTATGTTTTCAAGGATTTAATGAACATAGTTTTCAAGTAATATCTTTATGACATTATAGTGGTATTTATTGATGATATCATGGTATACTCAAAAATCATTGAAGATCATGAAAATCACTTTCACATTTTCTAAATACTCTTAGAAAAAATGAATTATATGGAAAATTTAGCTAGTGTGAATTCTGGCTTCAGGACATATCTATTCTTGGCCATATTGTCTATAAAGATAAAATATATTTTTATACTTAAAAGACCAAGGAAATACATGGATGGCCCACACCGACGAGTATAAATGAGGTAAGGAGTTTTATTGGTTTAGTAGGTTATTATATGCATTTTGTCTAATTTTTTTTACCAATTGGCTAACCCATTAACGAAGCTCACATGTAAAGGTGTTAAATTTGGTTGTACAAACGAGTTTAAAAAATGTTTTGATGAATTGAAGAGAATATTAGACAATGATCCAATCATGAATCTAATGTCAAGTAATGATGGGGTTTTTATTTATGGTGATGCATCAAAGAAAGGACTTGGTTGATTCCTTTTATAGAATGATCGGTTTATTTCCTATGCATCAAGATAACTAAAAATAAATCTGCAAAACTATCATACTCATGATCTTGAGTTAGCAGCTATAATATTTACTTTGATGATATGGAGACATTATCTCTATGGTGAAAAATGTGAGATATATACCAATCATAAATGTTTGAAGTATATTTTCTCATAGAATGAATTGTACATGAGGCAAAAGAGATTGCTTGAACTACCCAAAAATTTTGATTGCACTATAAACTACCACCCGGGGAAGGAAAATAATGTTGAAGATTCTTGGTGTAGATGGGTCATGGAGTTTTTAACAAGAAGAGAGATGAAAATTATCCTATAATCATAGATTTAGTAATGATGGATATGTGAATAACCACAGAAGGTGAGACACCAATGATTTTTCTAATGGTTACCAAACCATCTTTACTAGAAATGATAAATAGGTCTGAGACCGATGATTAGGAATTTCAAAAGAAGATTAAATCTATGAATTATGGGATATTGAGTGACTTCATATATTATGACATGATTGAGATATTTGGGAAGAGACTTTTTTTCCCGATATACCTGATCTGAAAAAAAATTGTTTGATGATGCTCATAGCTCTACTTTCTCTATACACCCTCGTAGCACTATATTGTATATAGATTTGAAGGAATATTTTTGTTCAGACAACATGAAGAGAGAGATTTCTGGAAGGAAACAGCCTGGAGGAGTCAGGGAACCTCTTCCCATACCTGAGTGGAAATGTGATAATATTACGATCGACATTGTCATGGGACTTCCAAGTACTCCTAGAGGGAATGATGTAATATGGATCATTGTTGATCGTATTACCAAGGCATCACATTTTTATTCTAAAAAAATATTTACCACTTGAATGTCTCACAATACTATATATTAATGATGTTTTGAGAATTCATGGAGTACCCCTATCGGTTGTTTCTGATCGTGATCCCCATTTTACATCAATATTCTGGAAAATTATTTAGAAATCCTTAGATATTAAACATCATTTGAGCACTCCCTAACACCCTCAAACTGATGTACAATCAGAACAGACTATTCAAATCTTAGATGACTTGTTGAGATTTTGCTAACATGAAATTCATGTTATATTGGATCAATATTTATTACTGGTAGAATTTTACTATAACAATTTCTTTCATTCAAGTATTCAGATGCCACCATATGAACCGTTATATAGAAAGAGATGTTGTACACCAACCTGTTGGGATGATGATGGTGAACGAAAACTTGTAGACCCAGAACTTATTGAGGAAACGATGGAAAAGGTGAAGTAAACAAAACTCAAATCAAAGAAGCTCAAAGTAGGATGAAGAGCTATGGTGATAACCGAATGAATGATTTTGTTTTTCAGGTAGGAGATCATGTTTTCTAGAATGAATCTCCATGGAAAATAATTATATGATTTGGTAGGAAGAGAAAATAGAGTATTAGCTACTTCATACCTTTCAAAATTGTAGAACGAATTGGTGTTGTAGCTTACCGTTTGGCTATACCGTAAAGTCTCTCAAAAGTTCATGATGTGTTCCACATTCCACTGTTGAGAAAATACATGCCTCACCCAATGCATGTACTCACCTATGTGGAATTAGAACAAGAACCCAATCTGTCTTATTGCGAAGATCCCATCAATGTTTTTGATTCATGAGAACAATAGCCCAGAAACTGAACAACACATCATGTAATAATTCAATGGAGAAACCAAATGATAGAAGAGGAAAAATGGAAACCCGAGTAACTTATGATAAAGAAACACCCGAGTCTTTTTATGCAGCAATATTCTTGAAATTTCAAGGATGAAATAATTTGAAGTAGAGGATAATGTGACACCCCAATATTACATAGTGGTTAACGTACCCTCATCCTAGTAAAAGTAAAAGTTAAGGGTTAATTCTTAAACTTATTCATTATTTAAGGTTGTTTTTATGTAATTCTCTACTAGGACCACTTTTTCATCCACATCTGTGTATTCCTAAAAATGTATTCCAAAACATTTTTACTACATACTATACTATGGATTAATGAAATTTCTACCCTTATTTGACCTTATACGTTTTGAAAGGAATGTTTTCGTCGTTTTCCAATCATGTTACTTTATCGACCCTTTCACCAAAATTGTGGTAAGAATGTTTTTTTAACACATACGGCCAGTGAGGCTATATTTCTCCACTATAACATTGTCGATGATTCCCTTACAAGATTATAATAATATTTTCAAAATAAATGATTTATTTTATAATTATGTAAAATTAAATGATTTCAAAAAAAGAATGAAATATTTCCCTCAAACAGTTTTTATTTCATCTATGTAAAAATACATTAATGAATTTTAATTTTTTTTGCAGTTGATTTATTGTGATACAAATCATAAATTTTGTATTGAAGGTTTTTTGATATGTTTGATTGTGTATGTGTTATTTGTAGTCTTGGAACACGGAATTCACTATGTGGTTATGAAGTCTGGAATTATGCATTCCATCATTATGAAAATTTCTATTGATATTTCATGTGATTATTAGACTAATAGAATATCCATGTGAGTATGTAAATTGAATTATTTTATTTTATATTTTCCATATTATGCTAAATTTTTTGTTTGAAAGGAATTTTTTAGTCTTACACATTTCCTTAAATGTTTATGATTATTTATGAAGGTTTCCGCAATATTGATATCCTTACTGATCATCTGAGCGCACCCCTTTCTATGTTTTTTTCCCAGGATGTGAATAAGTATTGTATGACTGGCCAGGAGGGATAGTCTGAGGGGATATGAGTGTGGTCTATGGAAAAAATGTTATTGTTGTTTTTAATTTTATAATGTAATGAAAAACTAATGAATGTATCTATTGTTTCCAGGGATACTAAACTGATTGGTCTTTTGGGTCATGATTTACTTGTATCATGACAATGTTATGTAATAATGTACCCACTCTGGGTAATTGGGGTCGGGGCATTACAACCTTCATAAACACAATAAATTTTCTTCCTTGTTCATTTACCATATTTATATCCCATAACCATTATTATATCCTACTAAGAGTGTTATGAGATTAATGAATTTATATAATTACAATTGAATTTTATTTTTTTCACAGAAATTAAATATACATTTCATTTTATAGAGAGTGAATGAAACAATGATAATTTTGTAAATATAAAAACCCAATGAAAAAAATAATAAATCATTTTTTTATTGTGAAATATTTTTCCATAAATTAATAGTATATTATTATTTTTGATGGAGCTAATGTTCTCCTAGATGATATGAAATGATACTAGTTTATAACAAATTTTGAATATAGTAACACAAAGGGGAACCCAATAGGATTCCAATTTAATATCACTTATGAATTTAACAAATTTATGAATGGGTTGAGTGTATGTTTTATATATTTTTTGAATTTTTCACCTTGATGATATTACTTACCTTATTTATACTTTTAAATTATGGATTAAATTTTATCCATGTTTATATTTCCCATCCCTGTGAATCATTCCAAACCCAAGTATCAATCATAGATAAAGACATTGATTTTTAAAGGGTTCATTTGATTCCCAATTATAATCAACCTTAAATTTATTTTATAATTATTATTATTATTTATGTGATGTAGAAAATCTATTAATTATTTTAATTTTTCATGTATTTCATAATCTTACACTCTACCATGGATGCTATGCATAACAAATATCCTTTATGTTTTTTTAGAGGAAGTGTGGACGCATGGTTAATATCAGGGTTTTCCAAGCCACTCATGATAATTATGAATTGCTTAAAAATAGAAAAAAATATTCATTCAAATGAAAACATATAAATAACTTCCTTATTTAATTATTAACATGTTATAATATTTTTTTACTATTTGATATGATTATGAATATTATAAATGATTAATGATATAATAATGTTATGTTTTTATAAATTATATGTATAATTATGTTTTATGTATATTTTAGGTTATTAAAATTATTATATGAAAAATTTGGTTAATTTATCATTGACATAAATATAAATATTTTATGTTATTAGTTATATGAATATAGTATGTAATGATAAATGTAGAATACCTACATTTGATGTTTGTAGATATATATTTTATTATTCAAATAGTAATAATATTATTATTTGAAAATTATGTTCCATGTTATATAGAGGGATACATTTCATTATAATATCCTCGGTTGATATCCCCAATTGAGGTAGGGCTTGGGTGATCTCCATTATCCATTCTCTATTCATCTAGTATCTTACCCTCTATACAATGGTATGTTTTAGTAACATATCATTATTATTCTTCTTTTATTCCTCTTCAATTTGACATCTATGCTTCTCTCTCATAAGGATCATAGAGGATGGGTTTTTTTCATATTGAGGGAAAAACAACAATGTTTATGGGGATTTTATCAATTTATGATAAAAGAGTATATCATATATCATTTTCACTCTATAATAAGTCATATCCATACGATTTTATTTTTTGGTAACTGATTCTGTTTTTAAAAATTGAAATTTTTTCAATTTTCTTGTCATTATATTTATAATTTACTTAAAATTATTCACAAGGAATAGAAGAATGTTTTTTTATAGATAATACACATTGAAATTATCAAAAGTTATTATAAATAGGTGGTCATATTAATTTTTATTTGTTAACAAAACCATGGGTTCTTGAATATTTTAAATTTGGTTTGTAACTGAAATAAATTTTTATTTAATATCTATAATGATGTTATTATAATTATGTTTTCTATTATTTATCACCAAGATTGGGGGATTATATTTATAAATATTCTAAATTTGGTTTTCAAACAAATTATGCACATATGTTGTTCAATGATGTGTCAAGCGTAATTTTTTATAAAATATGAGAGAACCTTTAGGTTGGTTTATGTTATGATTTATTAAGTGTTAATATTATATTTTTGGTTAGGTATAAAAAATATAATTTTTTTATTCATTAAAGATATTATATTATATGATTTATTCACATGTTATTCAAACCCATTTCATTATGAATTAAAATTATAGAATTGTATTATATTTATTGATGGATGATTCAAAAGGTTTTGTTTCATTCCAGGGTTATATTGGTGAATTGATATTTTATTTAAGGAAATGTATTTTTTTTGATGTATTAGATTATTTTGAGACCATAATAGGAGTACCATGGGTGGATACAAGGGTTTATAGTGAATAGTATACCTTCAAGGTGAGATTAGAAACCACATGGCCTCTCCCATATTTTAGATTAAACACTATCCTAGATGTACAGTTTTAAGATTATTCTTTGACTAGTTCTATAAGGGATATTATCACATGTTTATATTATGTTCTAGCAAAATATTTCACATCAAATTTAAAATTATTCCTTTTATGATGGTTTTAATGTTGTTTACGAATTGAATATAAGGATCCATGATTTCACTACAATAATCCATTATGTAGTCTCCCATAATTCCTTAAAATGAACTAAAATATAGTATTATTTTCATTTATGATTTCATTTTGGATTATTAATGAACCCTTAAGAGATGGAATAATAATTTATGATTGGGGGTTTTGATGAGTTTGTTGATGACCTTCAAGAAGTGACTTGAAAAAGTAGAGTTATGAGTTTATATTAAATGGTGTACGGTCATTAAGGAATTTTTATAATTCTTGGTGTTGGAATTCTCTCAAAATCATTATTCATTCATATATTTTAATTTATTGATATACATCACATTGGAGGAATATACTGACTAGTTTCTGAAGGAATTACTTTTGTGGGTTATGAAGGACTTTTCATGTTGAATTTATTGGAACAATATTCATGGATGTTTTATATGAACATTTTATTATGGTTAACATGCAATGGAATGAATAATTATGCAGGAAGGTTAAAAAAATACTTACACACCATGGAAACATGTAATATGTACCATTTCATATGACTTATAAAAAGTTTAAGGGTTCCTGGGTGATTCATTGGGTGTTTTCTCTAGAAACATTTGTGGTATTCCCTTGGGTGGCTCAAAATGGGAATTTCATATATAAGGTAATACAATGAAAATACCCATGGGGATGTGGAAATGACATTTTTTATTTTATATTAGAGGCTTGATAAAGAAATATGGACGCACAATGAGAATCATGAGCCAAAATGGATGTCGAGGATCCAATTGAAGAAATGAAAAATCCATGTGAGAAATATATTGGAAGGATGAGGCATTAAAAAATAATCATTTCCTTAGGGACATGATTCAACCATATTAATGTTTATGTATAGATAATATGTAATGGCTCAAGGGTTCTACATGATAAGTATAATTTTAATTATGAATTAAATATGATGATGATGTCATTCCAATATTATTGAAATGACATAGAAAAACTACGGGATAAGATATAACCTCATAGATATGAACAAGGTAATGGATAAAAATAGTTTTTTGGATACCTCCACACCATGGTTTTTCCTAACCAATAAAAATTGGCATGTTTATCATTTCAAAGAATTAGTTATTTTGAAAAAAATATAAGTTATCATACCATTAATTCCTGGAATATATCTTGATAGGGTTTGTAAGATATATTAGAAGAACAACAAGGGAACACACGAGATCCAAATTCTAGAGGCACATGTGGCTAGGTAAATGATGATTTATTGAATTTTTAATAGTCAAATATATTTCTTATTGTTGTATTTTTGGATCCCTTTTTTATTAATTATTGAGTTCTTATTGGTAATAAAATAATAACATGGGAAAGGTATCACATCCTTTGAACACATAGTATTTGAAAATTGATAACAAGAGTTGGTTAACATTATATTTATGATTATGGAATATGTGTATTTGCCTCAGCATTTCTCATATTATTCTATCTCCATTTTATAAAAAAAAATCACTAAAAAAGATTATGAAAAACAATTTAGATTTGGTCTTTTTGGTAAATCATTGATTCACCTCTCCTCTCACAATGGTGTTCTCCTCTTACCTGGTACTTTTACATAGTATCAAATCATTAATGATTATAGGTAGTGGGTAATTTACCTTTTATTGTATTCTTATTTTCATTTTTATTATCTTTGAATGAAAATATATATGATGTTAATGAATAATAGAAACAACAAATGAGTTTATGTTTTATGGCATTGGATTCTATATTTGGAGAGATTGGATGGTTCTATATCTCTTAATACTCAACATGAACATTATTGATATCATTGAGAATTGTTTACATATTCTTAAAATTAGGAAATCCATTATATTATTGAAAAAGAATAATATAAAATCCAATGGGAATATTTGTAATTTTCTTCATTCATTACTCTAACAAAAGAAGTTGATATGAGTAACGAGGAAAAATAGTGAATGAAATTTGGAAGAAACTATATTATATACATGATTTATACAAACAAGTGAATGATTAATGGTTATAGAAATTCATAGCTAAATTTTAAGACATCTTAATTGGAGAACATGAAATGGTGGATGAGTTATTCATTCAGTTGATCATAATTAAAAGCATGATTCAAGACTATGGATATGTTTTTTAGGATTATATCATGGTAATTATGTTGATGAGAAACTTATTAGGTAAATTTTATTCTACGGTTTCTTCTATATAGTATAATTATGTGAATGAGTGGAAAACCAAAAAGAACAAAATATTAATTCGATATGAAGTTATAAGGGGTTACCCATAAAAAGAAAATTAAAAAAAGTGGAGTATGTGACTATTAAAACATCAAATTTCTCATGATATATTTAAATAAGGAAGTCTCAAGAGAAGAAAAATGATGTTGAAGATGATTCTAAGGATTTATATAAATTTATATACTGATTTTTAATAGGAATTAAAATAAAAAAAATGAATATATGGGTAGGTTTTTATTTAACTATTTAATTTATTAATTGAATAGATAAAAATTAGATACTTTCCCTATGATGAAAAAAGAAGATAAAGATGATGATAAATTAAAAATACCATAAAAAAGGAAACAATATTTTTTACAGTGTTCATGATTTAGGAATGGTCCTCAATGGAAATTGTATAGCTAATATAATAAAGAAATTTAATATTATTTTTGAAGCATGAGGTTGAATCTTCTGTTAATGAATGTGGAATATATACATAGGTCAGAGAGGATGATTTTCTAATTACCTTCAAGGATAAACAAATTTATATATAAAACATCCATTAAGTGAAGAAGAAGAAGATATTAGTGAATTTAATGAAATATGTGATGATAAAACATAAAAATATTTCCAATTCAGAAGTGATATCTTGGTAAGTTTGATGTATTATAGAAATGTTTAGGGAGAAAATAAATCATTGAAATGTGATGATGGTTCAATGTGAAAATATAATGATGAGTAAAAAAAACTAATGAGATAATAGTATAATACACATGAAATAAGGGTGATCTAAATTCAATCCTTGAAGCTATAGATAATAATCATAGTATTATCACAGAAAATATCATATCCAAGAATGAATAATTAAATTCTCTTGAGATGAACATGGTAGATGTTTAAAATTTATTGAGGGGCACTCACCATGTGCCTAAATATTCTATTTATAAAATATGATAAATCATTTAAAAAATATAATAAGTTTATAATTAAAGAAAGAAACTATTAGATTTTACATTGGTACTATGAATCCTCATATTGGATAATTATTTTTTCAATGAAAACGGAAGAAACCAAAATAATAGGATGATGAGATGTTTTAATCAACTAGGATATAAGGATAACATGTTAAAATATATATATATGTCATGTTAGTTTCAAAATAAATATGGTAAGGTAGAAGAATAATATAGATTCTAAACATATGGAATTGATTATGGTGACGAAAAAACAATTAAAATTAGAAGATTAAGAAGAAGATAAGGATTTTGAATTATAGTGAAACTGAATTAGAATATTTTGAATAATAATTATATTTCCAGATGATAATTCAATTTGAAGCATTATATTTTTTATTTGGATATTTTAGGCAAAAACAATATATGTGTAGTTTAAATATATCACTCAATAAATAATGGAGAGGCTATAAATCAAGTGAGATTTACCATGGAGTTTCTAAGAACCAGTCAAGGCAACATCCAAAAGTGATGGTACAATTTAATAATAATTGTGATTTGCATGAGGAAAATTGTTGTAGGTGTGATCAACTCACACAGACTGATAATATGTTTCTAAAATTATACCATATTAGTTAAATTAAATGTTTAATACCATCTCTAAAAATAGGAGGAAACATCATGAGAGTTCAAAGGTGGTTGAGTTAAAATATAAATCTAAAAAATGGAAGAAACCATAGATTCTTGACTTTGGTTATCCTCACACATGACTATTGTTACACCATGAATGTTGAAATCCATAATTAGTGATTATTTCATTACAATGTTTCAAAATAAAAACATAAAAATGGACATGATCTAAGGGTGTAATAGACTAAAAAAACTAGATATTTAAATGAACATTACATTACATGGAAAACTTATGGATCATAAGATGAAGACATGAAAAATTTATTACTTATCCAAACATATACGTCATTCATATTTACTGATGTTCATGGTTTCCTAGATAATGAGAGACTTTAACATTCCAACATAGATTAACAAATCCAGACACGTGAGTTATTTGTTACATGGTGACGTGATAGAAGAAAACATAGAATGTAATGAATATAATGAGATACTACATAAAAACTGACTACTATATGTATGAAAAAGATACAACTATAACCATTAAATCCAATATAAACCTAATAAACTAGATGGTATGAATAATGCAAGAATGAATGGTCACTGCGTGCAAAATAAGTCACCACCAAACTACCCTGCTATAAAGGAATATTACTAAATAGAATCCATATTACTACAATATTCCCTTCCATTTACATGTATTTGGAAATATGACCTCTATAAGAACCCAATATAAAATGTAGGGTGTTAGCACAAATCCTAGTAGGATACCTCCATAGTGCCTATACAAGGTTTAATTCATGAATTCAAATGCTCTTGATTTTAAAACACAATAGTTTTACAAAAAAATATTCTAAATACCAAATCCATTTGTAAATCATTTCCCACTGATTTTCCATAAAATAATTTAATATTATTAAGACAACAAATATGAAATGTTGAACTGATAAAAATATAAATTCTAGTCCACACATTAAGTAGTAAGATTTTAAATACATATCCATGAAAAAACCTATCTTGTGAATCTATGTGATACAAACTCATATAAAAACATATGAGAAATTTTTGATATCATTTTTCTTTTATAGTATGACATTGAAAACGTTATATATATATTTACAGAGTTAGTTGGTAAGATATTCTTCTTTCCCAAGGCTCGAAGCACCTATAATTAATTCTCTATAAATATTAAATATATTTTATATTATGCATGCATAGCTTCTTAATGAAAATGAGATAACCCCTAAAAGGAATCATGGATAATAAATATGGGACCAATGTTGAGTAAAGAACATGGTGTTTACACTAGGTGAGACATATAATGGACCAATGTGGGGTGGTTATACATCTTCTCTCATTGGTGGTACATTCAGTGAAATGATTAATTATTTATTTCATATTGAATGAAATGAAAAGTTCTATAAGAATATATGAATGGAGGGTACTATAGTGTTATCCAAGTAAACTCTTTGTGGTTTTAGATATCCTTATTCTTCCTTCATTATTAAATCACATCAAATGGTGACGAAATGACAGATCTGACTAGATAGGAGCACAAGGAATGAAAAAAATCCATAAATCATTGATGCATGAATTCATCGATGATGAACAATCCACTCTCTGTGAATGAATCAAAAACATGGCGATTTATTTCTTTTGATTAAATTTATTGAGTTGATCTATCCTTTTTCTTCGATCAACACCAATTACACCCTTTTCATGCACCTACGTACTTGATCTTCTTGGATGTTGAATTGAATTCTAACGATAAAACACTATTCATGAACATTGGCCTAAAAACATGGATATTAATTTTTATACCATTTTTATTGATGATTCCCCCCCTTTTTAACTTCACATTCATCAGGGGTAGGACCCTGCTATCCTGGTATGTCATTTTCAGGTTGTACTAAGTACGATCAGACCCCTGGAACAATAACAGATCAGTAAAAATAGAATGGATCGGTGAAGTAAGACCATAAATTATGTTCTATTAGTTTGTGGATGATAATTCCAGAAATTAGTGGTTAATCATCAAAGTCAGAGGCCTTGAGACATTAGGTGGCGTACAATATTTAACAAAACTAATAAAATATTATTTATTGTCCATCGAAGGGCTAGAATCAACTAGTCTGAATCATATCCAAAAAACTCAACTGAAGTTAAGACCAGATTCAAATCCATAAAGTGAGATTGAAGGTGTGAAGATCAGATCTGGGGAAATTTGAAATACCAGACTACACACTATGTACAAGGATGAACACATGACGTGTAGTTCCTTAGTGGCAGTGGAAGCTAGGGTTTTGGAAATGATAATGTTTAAATGATGTATATTACTCCTATAAAACATGAAAACATTTCATAGATGGGATACTTGTGTGGAGGACCACATGGGTGGGATCCTTTGTGTATGCATAAGGAAAGTTACATGCCTGTGTACCTAAGTAAACAGAAACATGGTCTAGTCCATAGACAGGAGAAACATGACACGACCCAGTCCTGATTAGTTTAGACATTCCATGTAGTCCCCCTACATGGTGTGTACTATTACATGGACATGGAAGCATGTACTGGATATGTGGTAGAGTGGTACCACACATTTTGTCAGTCCCTACACATATGGTGTACCCCTTGGTTCCATTTTAGTAAACATCAACATTCCATATCTCCTTAGTTTGGACATGGATTTGGGCCCACGAGTAGCCTATACTGAGTTTCAATTTACATTTAATAATATAGTTCCCTCAGTTTTAGATTAAGAGAAATGATTTTCAATTTTCAAGTCATGTAGGTTACTGATGGGACGCTCAATGGTGACAATGATTGGGTTGGATCAATAGAACATTATTTTGAGTGTAACCCCACTATCAAATAATGATAATGTCCCAGATGATCAAATTGAAACTATTTATCGAACCAAGGCATGTGTACTAAACCTATAGAGTGTAACCTTCCATTAGCAGGGGTTCATGCCCTAAATATTTACTTCTGAGTGGAACCCTATTTCAGTAACGACATGGGTCTTCAATGACTAAATTGTAACACCCCAGTTCTACCAGAGTATGGGTCCTCGACCAATTGATTGTAACCCCCCATCAACATCGAGCGGGAACCCCTATCATCATAGGGTGTGGGTCATTATGACACCAGAGTGGAACCCCCAATTTGCATTGGCATGTGGCCTCAACAGATAATTATAGAGAGGAACCATTCATCAACAAGGGAATAAGTCTCATACGGATACATATAGATTATAACCCCACCCAATGTATTACGGTGTGAGTCCTCTACATTGAATTTTTCACACATCAACTATGTGTATCAGTGGAAATACATTTCTTGACATTCAGTATTACTTCTAGGAAGACGGGTGACACATTGGGAATCACTGATGGACTATTGGAACTGTTGGATACTATTCATACGAGGTTGTGCTATGAGATGAAAATCCCCTTACTCTCTTGTTTGAGCTTCATTAACTAATCATATATATATATATATAATTTTTTATCCAAACCATGTATTTTTTTACTCTATTTCCGTGAGAGGCGAAGACACATGGGGTATGTCATGTGTTTTTTCATGTCTAGCTTCTAATGGATGGATGAATCTACTATCCATATATAGGTGGTGAAGGCCCAATGTGTAGTTCATATACTCTCCATATCGATACCCTTTTTAATGGATGAGGAAGCATTCGTTATTTTTTTGGGTTTTGCTATTGTCTTTGACTATATCTTCCATCTATTGTATTTCCTTTCCTATTGTATATCAAAATTCCCCCTTTTCACTTTTTGTCTTCTCCATCTAATGATGTATATACTCACCACTACATGGGATTTTCCCGAACATGAAGTGTCTTATGAAAACAATGAATAGTATAGCAGTGAATTCATAGGAGCATTGTGGTTCTTGGTACTTTGAATATTGTATAGTGTTCACATCTTAGTGACGAGGAGTTGGGATCTCTCAATAGTTTACATTAACTATTTTTTCCGGTTGGTAAATATTTCAAATTGTTCATGTATTTTTAACCATTACTTTTCAGTTTTTAATTTCATAATATTGTACACCCAAGAGGATATGCATGGTTGGTTCATATTCTATCCTTACTGCATCTTATACTCTTTCCTTATACACGTTTTCTTCTAGATTGCTGTGTGTGAGTAAAAGTACATAGGAAAAGTCCTACCCATACAAGATATTAATTCATCTCTGACCGTAACCCTGAGGATTATGGAGGCCTGATTGGGGTAGTTATGTATCAATTCACATCTTCCGTCATGTAGTGAAATACTTCTATTAGAGAATGTTCATTAATTGGGACATTGTTTAAAAAATTCCTCTTATAAGGATTTTTTTGGGATTTAATGAAATATTTTCAATTTGTGTTGATTGTGGCTCACAGAATAGGGAATCCAGGTAAGGTGTGGAAATCTAATGTATCCATAAACCATGACCTTGACTACAATCTTTTCAACTCATAATAATATGAAATTGGTTATAGGGATCAATGGTAAATGAATAATATAGGATCATGTCAATGGCTGTGTTTATTCTATCATCTTTGAATTGTTAATATATATATATATATATATGTGTGCCTTTTTCCATGTGTGGTTGTGGAGTTACATTGAATTAGATGAAAAGGAAGTGTGTTTTTGATGGGGGTGTGGGAGCAGGCTCTGATTTAGGAGAGCAGCAAAGAATGTTATAAAATGATTTCATGGTAGATAGAGCTTTTCGCCAATAGGCTCAAGTGTAGTTCGGGATACAACCTTTGTCACTAATAAATTAGTTGTAGTTGTTATCACATAGTCCATATTAACATCTAAATATCTATATCCCATGTTCAAGAACTACATACACCATGAGAGAACCTTTTCTTGAACCCTTGTGTTGGAGGCCCTATAGAGAGGACTGATGGTCACATGTTCCTACCGAAAGGATGACCATACTCTCTATGGAGAGAGTGCCTCACACCTAATATTTCCATCACAGTGGTGAGAACATGTGTTATTTTCCTCAAAATGGACTAGTAGCTGACCATCCATGACCAGAGAATTTCTACCAGTGATTTTTATTCTACTTTTTTGATGTTGGAAGGAGTTTTCCCCCTTCTATAGGAGTGATCCCGAGTCAAAAAATAATGAGCTTATTATTAGGTGTTTTAGTTGATTTATTAGTTGTCTTGTATTACCCTTTGAATGATGGATCTTACATACTCTTATATCACTTCAATGATGGGGGTGTGATGATGTATCAAGTATAACTCCACAACATAAGATGTACCTCAATATATTCTAGCACCAGGTATAGACCATTGTTTGTGTAGCACATAAAATGACCCCATGGGGATTCAAGAGCCAATGGGGGAAGTCGGAGTGTCCAAAAAATTAGGAATTCATATGAACTAGTGTTTTCACATTGGTAGACCTATGTTATTCTGAAAATTGGATAACAGAAGCCTGGAGATTATCATGGATTAACATCACCCAAACCATGCCACTATAAAGAACAAGTACCCATTTTCATGGATTGAAAACCTATTAGACTTGTTGAGAAATGTGAAATGGTTTTTGAGGATTGATCGCATGTTTTAATACCCACAGTTAAAGTTATGAAATAATGATATTGAAAATATGTCATATTTATGTCGCGACCGACATTATGAGTTCTTAGTAATGGCCTTTGATGGGACAAATTATCCTTCCATATTTATGGCAATGATGTACCAGTTTGTATAATTGTACATGGACCAGTTTTTTGTCATCTTTATCAATGATATACTAATATACTTTGTATTAAAAGAGGAACATTGAATTAATATGAGTATGGTTCTATATTTTTTTGAGTGCACCAATATTTTTTAAATATCTTGAAGTTCTAGTTCTAAATTTGTGAGGTTCAATTTTTGGATAATGTCATTTTTGAGCATGGTGTATTTGCGGCACAACAAATACTGACACAGTTCTTACATGGGTTCCACCAAAGAGTGTGTCATAGGTGAGGAAATTTTATATATTGGTGGGGTACTATTGGATGTTTGAGGAATCTGTATCCTTAATTGATGTCCCTTTCACCTTCCTGATGTTGAAAAGTGAATCTGTTCACCTGGACTATGAAATTATAGGGTTTTTCTATGGTATTGAGGATCATGCTTAAAAGTGATATAATATTGAGACTATCAAAGGATATAATGGAATTCATAATGTATTTTGATGCATCAAGGGTTATCATTAGATGTCTGTTCATGAATCCTTGTGAAATTATCACATATGCGTTGAGGAAGTTGTGAACCCGTGAGCAGAACAACAAAACTCATGACGTAGATATGGAAGTAATAGTATTCTCCGTGGACTTCAGGTCTTTATGGGAAAAGATTTACCTGATAACCTAATGTTCCGCCTAAAGGAATGAATAATGTAGAAACATGGTTTATAAAAAATGGGATAAGTAATAAATAGTAGTATGGATCATAAACATGATACAACAGTTGAGTTTGGAATCTGTTGTTTACCCTTGGCCCACCATAAAATTCTTCAGCACGAGGTATTCAGACTCCTCACTCGTTTATAGTATGCTCTGTGAAACAAATATTTAATAAATTATTTATTTATATCATTTTGAATGTAGTGAAATGTTATATAATAACATATAAATGTATAATATTATAGGTATAGCTATATAAACCCTTTGAGGATTCAATAACTCCTCCTTCATCCTTCCATGGTGAATCACATCAGATGGTGATGAAACACCAGATCTATGATGATCAGAGCACACTGAACAAAATGAAATCCCTCAATAAATATATAACACATACATTTATATTTAATGATCCAATTTTATGGTATTAATAAAAACTTTAGTTATTTACTATATTGTGATTAAATAGAATGAATATATTGATCCTCGTTCGTGTTTTTGTGTCAATTGTAGCCTTTACATGCACCTACGTACTGGATCTTTTTGGATAATGAATTTTTTCCCCTTGAACATTCTTCATGGTTATTAGATATTATTTTATGGATAAATATGATTAATAATATATAAGGTATCTCTCTCCCAATGTTTTCATTACATTCATCATTAGAACGACACCACACTCCCGTTTCAACATATCCGTGTGGAATCGAGCCAGATCGAACCCATGGAACAACAATAGATTGATAAAAAATAATTAATTAATTAATAACATATCTATTTTATTATAGGGATATATGGTATCATTTTATTTATCTAAGAACTAATCATCAGAGGTCGAGGATTCTGAATATGTGGTGGCATACATGTTCGTACAAACTCAATCAAATTAGAGTTTCTGGCCACTGGAGGGCTAGAATCCACCGAACAAAAACAAATATAGAAGGATTATCTAGATATAGGGTAAAAATCAAAGCCATAATATCTAATTAGGGTTGGGAGATAATATTTTGATAACAGTGAAAACATCAACTACACATCATGCATATGAATGAACACACATCGTGAAGCCCCTCTACGACAACAATGAGGGTTGTGTAAATGTTAAAGATGGAATGGAATCTAGTCCTCCTACATGTCATGTACACCTTCCCAATATGGTAAATAATTTTGGAGGATCACATAGGTGGGATCCCATGTGGATTTACAGGGTAAAATACAAGGTAGTTTACCAAAATACAAAGACACAAGGTCTGGTACATAGACATGAAAATCTGGACACGACCCTGTATTGGTTAGTCTAGACATGACGTGTAGTCAACCTATATAGTTTGTACTATTATAGGGATTTGGATCCCTATAATAGTTAGGTACATAGTCTAGCGCTAGTGAGGGACCACATGTTTTGTGGATCCATGCATACATTGTTTACCCCTTGGTTCATTTTTGGAAACATCATGCATCAATTTATCCTTTGTTTTGAATATGATTTTTTCCCATGATTATCCTCTCGGATTTTTTTGTCTTAAAATTTAATTAGATGGTTCCCTATGTTTTGGATTTCAATATATGGTGCAAACTTTTAAAGTCATGATTCTTATGGAGGCGATTCCCAACGACTTTAGTTATCAGGAAGGATCACCAGAGGCTTAATATCAGTGGTACCACCTATTGAAGAGGGGTTATTTCATTGATAATCATATTAGTTCCACCATATCTTAACAAGGCAAAAGTGCTCTACATATTGAGTGGAATAACCTATCATCATATATGAGGTTCATCTATAGTTCCTAACATGTCGACCCCCCCCCCAATCAGCTAGGGAATGGGTCCTTGAGGAATAGTGCGTAATCCTCCTACGATACTAGGGAATAGTAACTCAATCTATATTTTGGAACCCCCATTGGAATTAGCATCGGTCCTCTACCTACTGATTGGATCCCCCTATCAGCATAGAGCTCCGGTCCGCATGACAATATAGTGGAACCCCTATCGACATGGGCATGGGTCCTTGATATATACATACAAAATAAAACACACCCATCAGCATGGGTGAGGGTCATCTATGGATAATTAAAAAGTGTAACCTCCACCCCCACCCCCATCCCCTAAACGTACTAGGGAGTGGATCTTCTATATTAATTTTTCCCCCTGACAATGTGGTATAGTGACAAGGCCCAACATGACTATCAATGTTACTTCAGGGCAGACGTGTGAGATGCGGGGCATCATTGATGGAATTTTAGAACTATTAGATACCCTTCTTCATAGGCTAAACTATGGGATAGATATCCCCTTACTCACTCATTTTGGATTTTTTATTGATGATATATATATTCCTTTGTATCTACAACTTGTATTTGGATATTCTCATTCAATGAGAGGGGAAGACATGTGGGGTATGCCATGTTGTTTAAGTGTCTAAACTCTAGTGGATGGATGATAAAACAATCCATCTATAGGTAGATTAGAAACAATGTGCAGTTAATCAACTCACTATTTCAATCCACTTAAAAATCAAGAAAATTAATTTCATTGAAATTCCTCTTTAAGAACATTTTTCATTCCATGAAATAATTTGAAACAATAATTTACATAAAATTAATGATTAAACCAAATTAAATTTACAATAAATATATTAAATTAATTGCAATAACCAATTTTATAGAAACGCATACTTAAACAAGGAATAATCCTGGATTCCTTCGACTTTGGAGATTGGAATCCAAATTATATTCATTTGAAAGACAATGCAGGATAAGAAACATCTTTGGATAAATTGAAAACACTATCTGATCATGTATCTGAAACCTTATTATAGTCAATGAAACATCCTTGATGAAATAAGTGAAAAATAAAAAGGCAATCTTACTCTAAGTGGTATAAAATAATAACCATGTTTATTGGTTGATGAATAAAGAAATACATAAGGGATGGAATCACCCAAAATCATCTAGGGTGGTATTTGGGTTGATAGAAGGAAGGAATAAGGAAGAATGAAAGATAAACCATCTATCCATTTCTAAAAAACTAATACTCATGATATTTTCATGTAGTGTAATACCATTAAATTTCATTTATTCCATGATAGATGATGTCACCAAAAAACACAAATAATTTCTTTATAAAAACCTGAATTTTCCCATTACATGACATGAACCATATACATGGAATGTAAAAAATTCCCACCCTAAACCTATATCCTGGCATCTACATGGAGAAAATTACAAAATTTATAATCCATTTACATGGAATGTAATCACCTAGTAGATAGAAAACAATAATTTTTTTTAAAAGAAACAGCCAAGAAATCTGAATGTCCTCTAAACATGGGGAAAACCGCTTAAATCAATTAATTAATTTATACCCAGAATCTATTAATTAAAATAAATTTACATCCTTATACATTAGGTAACTTTTCTCATAATTTTCTATCCATCCATGAGAACCCCGCATATACATCCAAATAAAGATGATAAACAAATCAATAACAAGGGAGTACCTAAAATGCATAATGTGTTGTCACAATTTCCCCACAATAAATTATTTTTACCCCAAAAAATAAATCAAATTCTAATATTAAATAAATTTTAAATCCGTTGTTGTCTCAAAAAATATTAACTATCCAACTTCTTGTGGTCACCCTATCCATACTTCCATGGTACTCTAACCATTCGAATTGTTTTACAACATATTACATTCTCTCTGTGATCCATAATATGAACTAGATGCTCAACCATATGGTGTCAGTCTCAAGATAAAAATCATACAATCCAATCATAAGGGAATGATCTGGTACATACCGCCCCATCCAAGAGTCATGAAGGTTTTCATGGATAAAATTAAAACCAGATGAAAATTATAAATGATAGGCCACCATCCCCCGTCATCCAACGATCTCAAAGTATCCCAGAATCCTTGGTGACAACATTTAATTCATATGCAACTAACCATGTCCCTACATAGGTGAAACTATAAAAAAAATGTCACAATCCTCAATCTGTAGTGTGCCTAACTAACATTCCTCATATTATTTGTAATGACTCAGTGCCATGATCAATATCATCTAGATCAAATACTCCATATCTATAATATCATATGTAAGACTCAACCCAACTCGGGAATTCTCTCCCAAAAATTCCTAGTTTAAGAGTGATCAATATGGTTTTCCATAAATGGCCACAAAGTGAACCATCTTAATCAAGGATCAATAACTATTGATGTGGGAAAACTCAACCAGAGGAGAATTAATTTTGAACGATCCCCCAAAATAAACAACCCAATATTGAAGCATATCCTAAATAACATAGATAACCCTCTCTATCATTCCATTCATCTATAGAAGATATGTCATTCTCAATCTATTCTATGAAACCATCAATTCTTGTAAACCATACCAGAACATAGATTTGAACCTCATGTCTTTTTCATATACAACCACAATGGTAACCATATGAAGTATAATAGTCTCTCAGGAATAAAATTTCCATTGTATTATCACCATCATCATCTTCACAATAGGGCTGACATGAACAGATTTAGTAAGTCGACCAATGGCCACCCAAATTGAATCCTTCCACACAGAGTCTATGGAAAACCGATCATAAAATCGATGGAAATATCATACCAGTTCCATATCAAAATGAAAATGGATTGTAAAAGTCACACATGTATATGATGTTATGTATTAATTTTCTATCATGTAAGTCTCCATGTTATAAAATCCGTAATCAACCACATCATCCCCTGACATCAATATTAACATCTCAAATAAAGAAATATCATGGTATCCCCGAGGTATACAGGCTAATATGACTAGTTTAAACTATACCTCAACCCCAACCTCCGGGAATATAGAACAACTAACCTACAATGGAAGCACAATTTATCATTGGTAGATCGATACCACTCACCTGAGGTCTCCCCACCATAAAGGATTTTATCCATGTGTTGGAACATGGTGTCTATCTCCTTCTAATGAAAAACATAATAATCAAAATATGAGTCATCATTCATGAATTCCATGAACACCAACCCACCAAATAACACTAATTCCAATAGAATCTCACCAAACAATCTCATTAGATAACAATTTTGAACTAATTCCTTTATTAATTTTATCTGTAATTTTCATCTCACAACATCAACAAACTCATTTATTTTCCCTTGAGTGTATGACATATCAAAATAAAACATATGAAGATCCTCTATCAATCATATCTATTGCATGTTTATATCCCTGAGAGTAAAAATACATTTGGATATCATATGATTAGAATAAACTATATAAAACTCTCTAAAGAGATAGTGATTCTATATTTAGAGTGCATACATAACTGCTGAAAAATCAAGATCATGGGTAGGGTAGTTCTTCTCGTGAGGGTTCAATTGGAATGGTCCATATTCCACCACTTGTTTCCCTTTCATAAAGAAACATCCCAAACCTATTCTAGTATAATAATAGAAAACACCATTATCTTATCCTATTCCTCGAAGAATAAAATGAAGTGTTGATTTCAGCCTCACTGTAATCTTCTAAAAATATATATTATTGTTTTAATTTCATATAATCTCTACACCCTTATGTGTGAAATCTATCATTGAAGACGTGAGATTCATGAAATCATAAAGATATTATTTGTAGTAACCAGTAAAACCCAAGATGATTTGTATATCAAACACATTTTTGTGCTTCTACCAAGACATAATTGCCTTTATCATTTCTAGATTCACTAAGAAACCCCTATTAGATATCACATTCCACATAAATATATCCTATAAAATCCAAAAAAAAAATATATTTATGATTTTCATATGAAATATATTCCTTCTTAGTTTGAAGAATTATATTCAAATAGTCTGTGTGCTCCACCTCTGACTTAGAGCACAGAAAAATATCATCCATAAACAAAAAATGTAATCCAAGAACTGGTGAAAGATATGGTTCACCAGGTCCATAAACACCATATGAGTGTTAGTCAGTCAAAATGGTATAACCAGAAAGTCAAAATTCACATACCACCTCCTTAATGTTTTCTAATGTATATCCTCATATCTATCCATCAATCAGTGATTCCCTAACCACAAGTCATTCTTTTAAAACCAACATTCCCAACTAATCATGTAAAAAATATTTTTCAATCCTAGGAAAAAGGATATGTGTTCCTATCTGTCACCTGATATAACTTTCAATTTTCAATAAATATTTTGAAATTCTTATACAACCTCCTTAGAATAGAGGACATGTATAGTCCATAGTTGAATGATAATATGAATAAATAGTTTAGTCCATAGGTTCTATAGTTTGACATTAAATTTCACCAACTTAGCAAGTTCCATTTGATAAGATGGCCTAGAAATGGGAATCATACCAATTAGTAGGTCAATAATTAACTCCAAATCTATTTATTATGTTTAACTATAAAAATAATCTAGAAATATCTATTGGAAATCACTCACCACTGTAGGAATTAGACCACCCTAAGAAGGTTCAACTGCGTCAAGAACCATCTCTAATAAATGGAATGATATTTCCCTATCATAGGGTACAATATGCCAAGACACTCCTAATATAGAGTCCCACTCAGCCTCATATATGAGTGGATCCATTGGTCAATTGTATCTCTACCCGACAATGATAACAGTCTATCAATGTCTTAAAACTGATCATAAAATCCATTAATATAATCTAGTCAAATATGTTATGATCAATAACCAATAATTATCATTCTACATCAAAGTCATATATCATCACCCGAAATGGATGACACTTCAAACCATGTTCCGACCTATTTCTTGAATGCATGGAATGATCCAACAAGTTTGATAATAATATCGAACATAATCCCATCATGTCAACTAACATTAATGATATAATAAAATTATTATCACCGATATAAAAAAATATCTCCATTTTAATTGAAATAAACATTATTCCAATAATTGTATCTATCCCTAAATTTGATTAATCTAGTTTATAGTTAGTGGCCTAAATACATTCTGTTTTATACCCCAAAACATCCCCCTTTAGCTAAGGATTTGACCCCCACCCTAGGAAGCATTAATATAAACCAACAAACCCTTGGTGAGAGTGGATCCTACCTTACAAAAATAGGAAAACATTTTAGAGAAATTCTTTAGATGTGTTGATAATAGAGAATGATTAATATTATTTGGATATTCCATAAAGTTAATCATTGTATGACCAAACCACCACAGTAACAGAAAATAATATATTGTTGTCAAAAAAAATCCCTTGAATCTAGTCCTGAACAGAACCAACAACCCCTAAAGTTACTTTTCTAGCTAGAAGACACACTCTGGCTAACAACTACACCATCTAAAGAACCAACCAATGTTGTCTTAACGGCTATGTCTGCCTCATCCAAAACTTCTTTTTCAACTACCACCACTAAAATCGAAAGACACATGATAATAATCCTCCACATAATATCAAGCCTCAGTCCTATCTCTATCCATTAATCCTTTAGGAAATCATTATGCACATTCTCTAGTGCTTGATGCATGGGCTCAGTAAAATGGTTAGAATTCGTAAAAATAGTATAATCCCCATGTTCCCAAGTCTGAATCACTATGGTCTTTATCACACATACCATCTTAGTGTAAACATTATGATTAAATATCTTCTAGAAAAAAGACTATGTATGGTCTTAATGTATCATTGATTTCACAACAGAGTCCCAGAATCTCATTCATGGTTCCTCGATCACATATTTGGAAATAATCACCTCCATGTCTTTATGGTACTTTATGAAATTGGATATCCTATAAATCATTTCAAGACACTACTAATATTTCCATGGTCCTTTTTCATCATGTATGATTTGTTGGATTCTTCTTAGAAAATACAAGGCCATGATCTACCACAAGTCACGGGTTCATAACGCCCACTTGAACTAGAGTCTAAATAGTGTGGGTTATAACATCAACCACAGAATGGTCCCCTAGAGTATTATCCTATGGGTGTCTCATAGATTATTTTCTAATATTTGGAAGACCTCTTCGTAGAGGTATTATCAGATAAAAATGATAATAACTAATTAGATCATGAGAAAATTCCAAAATATATGTAACAGTAATATAATTCAAATTAATGCATTAAACCAACAAGAATATGAATCTACTATGAATTTAAATAGAGTAACACATCTCTTAAAAAATAATCGGTCAATTAAAATAAACATCCCATATAGTTCATTCAAAAAATGCTAAAAAACTCCTAAACCTGGTTAATGTCCCTATCCACCCAGGGTTACTTGGGTTAATTCATCTAATTTATATGTTCAGGCCCCTGTTCAATACTTACTATTATAATTCTGATGGACGTAACTTGTATATTCCCATGACACAGAACAAAAATCATGATGATTTAAAAAAACATTTGAAAAAGCCTTCCCTCTAATTCCAATTGGTAACAATACAACCTTGGGCAACCAAACCATACACCTGATCCAATCATCACATGGTGGGGTAAAGCAGTAAAATAGAAAAAAATATTTTACACACTAATAAAAGACATACATATAGTGTACTATATAGATGTAAATGATTTAACTAGGTCCATATAATCCAGGAAAATTCAAATAAATCAGAAGGTATGAATAAATAATCAACATGAAGTCTCAATGTGACCATCAGTCACCCCCAAACAACCCCACTATGAAGGAAAGGACTAAAAGTGAAGATTATATTCTAATTTATTCTTTTCCCATTAATTGTAACCGATAATTCAATATTTAAAACCACCCAATAGAAAAAGTGGGGTGTGTGCACAAATACTAGTTGAATATCACCACATATTCTATATAGTCTCAAATATATATAATTCTACAATTATATCATGAAAAATAAATAAATTAATTAAAAATCATTTTCATAAATCCAAAATCCTTTTAAAAACATTTCTACCATTGGTTTCATATAAAATCCCCTTATAATATATAAACCAGAAATATGAAAAATAGAAGTGATAAAAAATACCAATAAAAATTCATACATCAAGAGGTATAATTGTAAAAAAATATCAATGAAATAAACTATCATACAAATCTATGAAGTACAACCTCATACAAAAACCTTAGAGAAAATATCCCTAATAAAAACAATCATGTAATAAATTATCACAAATGAAAAAGAACATCATATTGGGAACTAGCATATTTGTTAATTTGTACTATACATTCAATAATCTAAACAATCATAACATTTTATCCAACAAATATTGAGTCCCACTAGAGTCTATAGATATCCAAAAAGCTACCACATAGTAGTGCCACTCACATTATGGTTTCCTGTGTCTATTTCCCAACACACCCTAGTATCCCAATGTGCGAATTATCGGTATAGATTTCAAAACCTTACTGAAAATTTTAGAACACATTTTAAATTCAATTAGAATTTTCATTAGTGTTTAAATACCAAATTAAGAATAAAAAAATTCCATTTTCAATGAAAACCCCCCTCATGAAAATTTTCCTTTACATAAAATCCATTGAAACCACATATAACATCAAGTCAATGAAAAACAAAAATTAAATTTACAAGAATGATATTCCATTTATTTAATTAATAATTTAAAAATAAACACCTACCACAAAATGGAATGAACCTAGCCACCGTAAATAAAGGATACTAGACACCATGAGAAAGGCCTTCTAAAGATAAGTCACGACAAAAACCACAATGTATTGATAGAAAAAACGTTTTGATCATGAATATGAAACATAACCACATCCAATAAAATAGCAATGACAAAATGAACGAAGAACCAGTATGAACTCTTGACTAGAGAGGTGTGATACAACAACCTTAATGATTGATCACCAATAGAAGAAATCTTAAGGGGGGGGGCACACCCAAAATCACCTACAGTGAGCTCTGGTTTGAGAGAGGGAAGGCTACAAGTGAAATAAAAAATTTCATCTTACAAAAAATGAAAACATGTAGGATACATCCTTTAAATGGTGTGTAATCACATTACAAATATTTTATTCTATTAAATATGGAATCATCAATGAAGCATCACCAATTTTATAAGAATTCCAATTTTTCCCTTTAAACTACGTGATCCCATTACATGGTGTGTAAAATGATCATGCCCTGAACATTCTTCATGAAATATTCATTAAGACCATTACACGATGGGTAGTCTTTTAGATGAAAGAAAATAGCATAGTTTCTATAAAAAATAACCCAATTACCCTGGACATCCTTTAAACTTGTAGAGAGCCCATCAAAGTCATTAAAACATTTATACCAACACTCCATTAATTAAAATAAACATATATTTTTGTATATTTGATAATTTTCCCTTGAATAGGCTCTTGATTTCCTATATTCCCGCAAACATATCCAAACAAAAATGATAAATAAAACATGAACAATGGTTTACCCGAATAATCATAAAGGTGTGATACAAAGACAATATAAAGGGTTTACATAATATTCCCAGTAAGGGGTAGAGTAAAAATAAATATATCATGTATAAAAATGAAATTAATAATATGAAATGGATAAATTTATTCCCTAACATATGGATTTATGAGAGAAATGTATTCAAGGATTACATAATAATAAATTAAATGATGGATATGATTAAATAGATTCATTGTGATGGAATTCATAATATCTGACATTACAATAATACTTTCAAGGCTTCATTCAATGAAAATATAAAAAATGGTTATGTATTATTCCAAATAACAAACTATTACGTCTCATGAGACATATTTTTTCTTCATGGGGATATTAAATTCTAGGCACCACATATCACATAACAAGGCCAATGTATCCATCTCATTAAGAGAATGGATAAAAAATACCGATCATAATGTTCCCTAACACTACTGGAAAACTAACCTATACGAACGGTTTGGAACCATTGGTACAGGCCTCTAAAGTATTGGTATAGCCTATACCAACAGTTTGGAGAACCGTAGGCAATAAGTCATTGCGATATGTCTATACCAAAGGTTTTTGGAAAACCGTTGGTATATACCTATACCAACGGATCCTCAAAACCATTGGTATATGTATTTCCAAAAAAAGAATTCGCTGGGATTTGATCCCAGAACCTCCGGTTTATCATTGAACGAGCTAACCACTAACCTAACATGACTTTTGTGAACAGAATTTCATATATATATATATATATATATTACCATAATTATTTTAAATTTTTATTTATAGAATGTTCTGGTTAAGAGGATCCGATAAAAAATCAAAGGACCTATACCACCGGTTGTCAAAACTGTTGGTATAGGTCCCTGGAATCTAGGAAAGGATGTTGAAATATTGGGGACCTTTCCCAACGGTTTTGCCAAACCGTTGGGAATGCCTATCCATTCCCAAGGGTTCACCAAAACCGTTTGGAAAAGTGGCCACAAAGTGGACTTTTCCCAATGGTTTGGCCAAACCGTTTGAAAACCCTACCCTTTTCCAACGATTTTGGAAAACTGTTGTAAAAAGTGGCCACAAAGTGGGCTTTCCCAACTGTTTGGCCAAACTGTTCGGAAAGGGGGTATAGAAGTGTTGGGAAAGGTCACATTTCCAGTAATGTAAGAAACCTCATAAATATTTAGGATAATTGATCAATATATATTCATAAATAAATAAATTGTTCAGTAATTGTAAATATTTCCCCAATCAATGGAATAATATTGTTATCTTTCTGAATATCTAATAATCGACATATAAATCAATGTAAAATCACAATATAAGGGAATATACATTTATTAATAGAATGATAATGGAATAATGATGTAGGATAATTTCATGAATAAATGAAATCAATAGAAATTTGTTTGTAATAATATATTCAGGTGATTTATTATTGATTTTTAATTTCTTGTGAATTATTAAAATCATATACCACAAGAGTATCAAACATCATGTGGAGATAGGCCCATTTTTTTAGAACTGAGTTAAAATCTTCTAAATAACCTACCAATATGTTCAACGTTATTACCCCAAGATATATCTATAAAAGATAATGTTTCCAAATTTATTATTTGGAAAAAGACATAATTGATAGGAAATTACCCACTCTTTAATAAAATTTGGGGATGGTTTAAATTTATCCCTCAGGGTTACAATAATATTGTAGAATTAAAATTGTTTTTAAATATATTATAAATAGAGGATAAAATGATTAATCATATATAATATTATAATTAATTAAAAAAAATATTATAGTAACATTTCATATTTAAATGAATATGAATTTATTGGATTACACAGATAAAGATTAATAGTGATTATGGACCCCTATATCGGTATAATAATAGCGTAAGAAAATGATATAATATTAGGGGATATGATGTATGTCATTAAAAATATATAACTTTTTTGATTATACATATAATTATAATAATGGTAGTAAATTATGACTAATTTAAATGATCTCGTAACAAAATCATTGAAATTAAAAAGAAAAGTGGAGGATTTTGATCCCTTACATAGAAACATAGCTTCTAAAAGATTGAGAACAAAACTATAGAAATTTAGAAACTCATTTGAGTGACTCTTCCTAGGTAAAATGAGATGTTTAACATTATCACTAATTTTTTATTAATAATAATGAGATTATGGGTGGGTATTTTTCTTGAATATGGAATACATATTTATTAATCTCAAATCATAGTCCCCAAAACCCAAGGTTAATAAATAAAATGAAAACTGTTAGCCTTCTCATCTTTCTAGACCCTGATATTTGACATGTACAGTATTTGATTGTTTTTTAATTGATTAATAACTTAACTCCTTTTAAATATATTATTTTGGATGTGTACAAGATTTGAATTCATATTGAAATTTTTTTATAATCATTGAAATATTCATTTTGCATTTCATGATTCTTTAGAGGTTTTTAAATTTAAATTGTATTAATTAAAAATTAATAAATGTTTTAATTAAACGTTCTTTTGGTCGTACAAGCCTTTATTTTATTCAATATATAATTTTTATTTAATCATTATTTCATAATAATTACTGTATATTAATACAGTATTTTACTTTTTAAAATTTTCTTGGTCTCAAAACATTATGAAAAAATCATAGGGATGAATTTTAATGTGTTTATTCCAAATTTAAATTCATTATTATGAAAATAATTTTTTTATATAAAATTTAATTATAAAATAAAAATATATGTGCATTTAAAAATCATGCATTATGTGACTAATATATTAAATATCAACAATTTTTTTGAGAAACTAGTGTATAACTATATTATTATTCATATATAAATATATATTATTAATTACTAGTTGTATTATTACCTAATGATTTAAATTTACATGCATTAGTTTTTATTATAAACATTATTAAACAGTTTTCTATTTCATTATAATGTGTTTTACTATTATAATGAAATAATAAAATTTACAATTAGACGTTATTTTTGGTGAAGAAATGTTTATTTACTATTATTGAATATTGGGAATTACATTCTAACCCCCTAAAATATTATTTCCTTAAAATTTTTGTGTACATCAATAAATGAAAAAATTATGGTAATTATTCCTCATTGACACTTCTTTATCACATGATTCTTCTTCAAACTTGTGATTCCTCCGATTAACAATCACCAGTCAGTTTGTTTGATTATATAACACTTTCTATATGGTGTCAATAATTTTGATAGTCTCTTCAGTATATGATTGTTCAGGTTTCAACTCTATTTAATTATTTGTGAGTACATATGTTGGGTATATAATATACATTATTAAAATAAATATACATAATACAACATTAAATTCTGATAAGTTGGGTGGAAATTCCAAATGTTATTCCACCACTTCAATTTTCTCAAAAAATATCATATGTATGAATGTATCACGTACATTGATTCCATTTCATTAAAAACCATATGACTCCCTTACATGATAATAAAATCTAGAAGACATGATATACTATTTAGTATTATATGTCCTTCATATGATTATCATAATATCTTTTCTATCTTCTATATGTTGTCTTGCTATGATTCTGGATAGCTCTCCCATTTTCAGTTGTTTCCTTAAGGAGATCTAGAACAACTAACCCCCAATCAAGGACATTATCATAATTGGTCTGAGTAAGAAATATTTTTCTATTTAAGAAATTGTGAATTTGAATTAGTATTATATAATGGGAATTATTATTGTATAAAAATTTCAATAGAGGTTGGAACTCAACCCATGTTACTCAGAAGTGAATTGATCAGGAATTAATCATATCATATAAGGTTTTTTTAGTCTTATAAGACTTACTATTAGTTTGAAGATGATATGTGTCTCTCAAATGTATCTCAATTTTAAAAATCCGTTTGATGAATTTTACAAAATTTTATGTTAAATAAGGGTTACAATTCGATAAACTTAATAAAGGGGTGAAATGAATTATTACAACTTCATTTATATAGATCCCTCAATGATGTTCAAGGGTAGGGTCCTCCATTATTTCTAGAAATATTTTTTACTTGGTTTTTTGATACACAATGAACAATATTGCCTCATTACTATTAGAGTTATTAGGTAGTATAGTAACAAATTTTATTGTGATGTTATACCACATAAACATTGATATATGAAGAGATATCATGATTTCCTTTTGATGTTTTTATATTCCTTTAGATGATTCCATATTAAGCATCAGGAAACATATCTCTCCATTTCTAACTTCTTTTCCCACTAAAAGATATCTTTTAGATACATATACATCATGGTACTACAAAACTTTATAGAGAAATGTATCTATACGCTTAATCTAATAGTCCCCTCATTTGATTTTGTAATTATGGTACACACAGTCTCTATCCAAATTTTAACACACCATCTTCATATATACAATTTTGTAATCTCCCGTATTTTACATCATTGATATTATTTTTGTGATCCCTTATCATTATGTTGAGACCTATTTATCATCTCCATTAATGTTGGTTGTGAAATTATTTTGAAAATGAATTATTATTTACATTCATTAATAATTTCCATGTACAAATTTAAAAATCCATAAATTTAGGATAATTTTCCATCATCATCACTGATATAACTCCATCATCCTTCCATCTCATTAAATTAGCCACTATTTTCATCTTTCTAAGGTTACATTGTATGGGATATCCATTGTCTTTGAGTAGTTCTAACCAGAATATGGGTCACATTTGGATCATTTTCATAGTTAATATATACATCAAACGTATTTTAACAGTACATATTCCATATTGACCATGTAAATATTTTTCAACCATATTTAAAATGAAAATATTACATCTTGTTGATCATCATCTTGAAAATGATTGTTTTGTTCATGGTTTTTTAATTTCCTCAACACATAAGGAAAAACACTATCAATTTTCATAAGGATACACCATAGTATCTTTTTTTAGAATTATAGATTTCCCTAAAAATAAAATACTTTTTTTGAATTAAAATAATGTTACAAAATTATGAAAAATAATTATTTAGAAAATACACTTTGGAATAAAGAATAGACCTCATCAGCAACTTTATTTTTATAGGTAAAATCTAGAGAATTGAATACTAATTTGAAATACCATTATACCAATAATTTTCTTCACAATATGTATGAGTGAGGATAAAATGCATGTATACGATAGATTATATTAATTTAATTCATTTAGTAGTCTACATCCAAGAATGTTGATTGGTGTCATTTATGATAGATTATACTACAATGGTAGAATCGAATTTGAGCCACTAGTTGGGTTATCCTTTATATTTTATTATTTCAACTAAAGTGATAATATAAATAATTTAATCATAATTCTATGTAATTATTCAACCTCGCCTTTAGATAATTCTCACTGCATGACCATTGTTATTCTATGAAATTTCAATATATCTAAAATGGCGTATATTTCTTCTCAAATATCTCTCATTATTATATTTGATCCAACCATGGAATGAGGGGTCTACCAAACATATAAGGTTCTTTAAAGAGGAGTATAATAACCTATATTTTCAAAATGCATAAGAATAGTAAGATCGTGAATAAAGATATCATAATAGCATTTTTATAAGTTGTTATCATTTTCTACAACAATGATAATTTCAAAGAGGGATGACTATAAATGGGATGAAATATTGTTCTGGTGTTTATTATTATGGATGGACCAAAGGTTGTGTATATGTTTTGAGATAACCACCATGAAGTGGCTGAGTAGCTACTTTGATAGAGGATGCATGAAACAGTTGAGAAGGTGCTTTTGTATGTTGTCTACAAATAAGATTACCACCAAAAAATAAGTAGTAGAATCATTCCAAAGTGTGGTAAAGGTGGAATGACTAAGTGTTTGATGGTGAATATCATCTCAATGTAAATTTCAAATGACACAACTCAAGCAAACGAAAATGAAAACAGCATGCAAAAAGTATCTGTGGATAATTTGGAAGACATCACCCTCCAAATAAGAGAAAATATGGTTGGGAGGATCCAGTATCCATTAAAATTACAACCCCAACTTATCTTCTTCCATTGTAATATATCCCAATAAAAATATTTGGAGGAGTGTAGTCTATTATATTATTATTCTCAAACTAATATGTTATCATCATTAATAAAGATGTAATTCATAACCACTTCCTAGATTTTAGTAGAAAGAATGTACAAGGGATTATCCATTTTCCCTTGATGCATTGGTGTCACGTGAAGGATTTAGAGTGTTTACAAAATAAATAAGAGGCATATCTATAGATTTAACAAACCAAATATTCAGAGATTATATTATGTTGTCTAGATTATGAGAATTCATGGATATGATATCATCTGAATCCTTTACGACATATTATATAGATTAATCCATAAAATTTAATTTTCCATCATTGAACATGTTTTGGAATCTGCATCTCAAAAACATCTGTCCAATTGATTTCTCACATATAAGAATCCATACAATGTATTCATGTAAATAATGGTTGAATTTTTAGGTATTTTTATTACTAATACCAATATAATCAATAGGACAACAACATTTATTCCATGAAATGGGAGCATGTTTTTGGATTAGGATTCCTCCATGCCAAAAAATTTTCTAAATAAGGTCTTGAGATTATTGATGAGTGAAATAATAAATTTTTAATCCATAAAGTAATAAAAAAATTTAACACAATAAAATTTATCACTAGGACAATCCTACTTACCATCAAAAGGGTCTTTCCCTTCAAAGATGACAACTGATTTCTAATCATGCTCACAGTTCAAGAAAGATTTGCAGAACAAAGCTATCCCCAAAAAATTATAACACCAATATTAATAAAAGGATTAATTCCTTACATTATTCCCAACTTATTAATGATATTCCTTCTTCTAGATGAAGTAATAATTTTCATGAAAGTAAATATATAATTTATTCCAAAATATCACCTGTCCGGAAAATTTGCAATATTAATTAAATAATTTTGTGTACTCATGGAATTTATTTAATCCCATTCACTAAAAATAATAATATCATCATAATATACAAGGTGAATGGGAGTGTAATAGCCTATGGATTCAATGATTTGTATGAGGTTTTGGTATGAAAAATGTAGAGAAATGGTCTTCCTAAATAAAATCTAGCTATAGTGAAAATAACGTCCATGAGAGGTTCACTGTGTCTAACACCATTGGAACATGTGGAGTATCCTCATAGATAACCATTGATGAGCACTGAAATATGTAATTATATTAGACGAATTTGGACCCATTGAATTAAAACTCAATCATACCCAAAACTAGTAGAAAAATTTATTTTAATAACAAATATATGGTATAAAATGCATTATTCACATCAAAGCTGAGTGAAATATTACATCATCTAGTTTTTTTTTCTCGATAATAATGACACATTAGGAAGAATTTTGAAATAAATATTGAATATATATTCTATTAATGTATCCAAATTAATTTGAGGACATAATCTTGTTAGAAATATTATCCTAGATTTTGAAAAGTGATCACCCAAATACTTAATAATTTTTGATGAGAAGAAAAACAATCCTGGAGGGATGAATATCATTCAAAATATCCAGTTCTGGAATGTGTAAATGAAATTAAAAATTTATACCATTGTTATATGACCTCCATTTAAAATTGATTGAAATGTTTGTAGGCATCATGGTGTATAATCTCTCAAATGGTCTAAATATAAAATATTGTTAACCTATTTGATCAAGGAGAAGATCTAGAATTTAACCCAAAAAAAATTATTCAAAATCATTCTCTATATGAGTTATATTAAGACTTAATTTATGACAATTATTACAAATCAATGTAATTATATCTTCAATTTGATCGATTATAGTGTTTGGTAAATCAAAGAGGTATATATAGTAAGAGACAACATGAGCATCCCTATCATCAATATTCTAAAAAAAACTTCACATTTTCATTGAAAATATAAAATGGTCTATTAATTTTTTTGATATTTTGATGCATATTGAATAACATGGTATTTTTATCACCATATTTAAGACATTTAAACTTTTATTCATCCATTTGGATAACATCTTTAATATTTAGAGGGTATTTAGATCATTTGTGATCACATTTTCCTGATCAAGACCTATAGATAAATCACATCCAGTGATATTCATATGGGTAGTGTGAAGTAAGAATTAAATCATGGTAATATTTTTAGAAATTTTACATTGGAAATATTGACTGAAAACATTTATCCTTTCATTTATAAAATTATCATTGAGAACACATGCCAGATCATTTGTATTATAATTCAAAAAATCTCATTTTTATTACACCATATTTTTAACATTTGGATGTAGAACCGAAGAATTTTTAAATCTAAATAGGAATGGATATTTCACCTCTCAATTTGAATGGTTCTCTAAAACAGTATGATTATTGGAGCTAACTCTCACAACAGTAGTGTGGAAAATGGGGTCCTATGAATCCAAGGAAATGTCCTTTAAAGAAATCTTATATGATTTTCGGTAACCATTCTATTTAGATGTTTCCTATACAAAGTTTATTTTAAACCGACCAAGATGATATTAGGAAGAATACTATTATCAATAATATACCTTAATTCCGTTGTTGATGTGGTGGAATTGATCATGCCAATCCTCTCATCCAGATTTATAATATCATTTAATTCTCCATAAATATTCAGTGAGTTATTAGTTGTGCTACTCAAAATATTTAAATTATGACACAAGTATATTCTCTATCAATTTTTATTATAAACATAGATGAAAGAGTAGTAGTTTTCCATACCCATACACTTGTAACTGAGAGTGACTATTTTCCCTATATTAGTGATATTTGAGATACCATCCAATCTCGAGTGAGAAAGGACCCAAATCCTTTTGATGTCCATATTGGACTAATATATGATGATGTGTTTTTGACCCATATTTTTGATGGATTAAATCTTTTTATAATTTTTATGGTTCTAAAAGGCCTAGAAGGTTACTCATATTTTTATTTTAAAAAAATAATAAGGGTTATTATTGTTTTGGGGTTGTCTATGCCTTGAAAATTCCAAAAAAATGTATCTTCATTTAAACCAAATATTCTAGAAAGTTACCCATTTTTTCATTACACCAATGTTTTTATTTATAGATGATCTTCATTTGAAAACCAATTTTTTCCCATTATGACCATGAATATAAACATTTTAATTACATCAAATGTTGTGTCTATAAGAGTCCGCTACCTGATTTTGATCATAAGAAATACCCAGTGGATAGAGATGAAAATTGACAATATTGTACTTGGAACAATCTTTAGTATTCAAATTCCCATGTTCATTTCTAGTTCCCAGTGTTGAGACATTTTGGTTATATCTATGAATGATCTCATGCCTCTCAATGGTCTCCATTTTCCGTTACACTAAAATTGTATCTCTAGTAGGATTTTGATCAAAAAAAAAATATTAGTGATTCCCTTATAATTATATGCATTCTCTAGAAGCTTCTATATAGAAGTTAGAATTGGAATGTTGACATCTTGATTAGAAATTTCATGGGGAATGTCATAAGTAGGTGTATCATTCATGGAGTTCATAGATTGAGAATAGACCATTTATTGAGTTACTTCACTAATCTCAATTTTTTCATTATCTAGCTGTAAATACCCAACATCACTGAGTACAACAACAATGGGAATGTTGATTCCAATAGAATTATCAGAAGATGTTTTACAGGTGGTTTATTAGAGGTTATTTTCAATGTAAATTTCACTCTGAAACAACCTATTTTGGAGATGTCATGGTATATTTATGTTCTAAAAAACACTTCAATTTCTTTCACCAACTCCTGTAGGTGTATCCTTATTGGAGTTTTCAGAATAAGTGGTATTAAAAATCTGAGTTCCTTTATTTCCATTTTTAACAACCAATTGTGGAGTTGGATCAAGAGAAAATAAAATTTTATGTTTTGAAAAATCCATGAAATTTCCATCACCAATTCTAAAAAATGTAATTGAAGTTGAAAATTTTATACTACAACCTTCACATGTGGGATTATATTCATGCATAATTTGAATAGGATTCAGATTGGTTTCATCCTTAGTTGTGAATCCATCTGAGAGGCTAAAAATTCATGATTGTTAACATTGTTTTTCACAATGACATTATTAGTGATTATATTATCATTATTGGAGATATTGTTTAAATATGCTTTTCTACCACAAAAAACAATTCTAGAACATATATATATAGGTATATAATCATTAGTATAATGTTTTAAACACTCAAAAACCATATAATACTTTGATAAATTTATGTATTAATAAGAACATACTAACAACCCATTATATAATTTATCACTAACCTGTCAAAAGGAGGTACATAATGAGTGTTTAGATTAATAGACACCAACACAATTTCATTTTACTTTTATTAATCATCAACATGAGCAACCCATGATCATCTCATTGTGTCCTTATAGTCAAAATCATTTGCCTTATTATTTCCATATTTTTTAATATCATTATTCCTTGGGGAAGAATCCACGTTAGAAGAAGGTGATCTGTATTTTCTATTTTTGTTGACAACATTAAAGCATTGATTACATTGGGTAGCTAAACCAATTTGTGGATCCCAATATATTTAATGATGGAGTTCCCAAAATTCAGAACACATTACAAAAAGGTGGAGTATATTCAGACTCATCCGTAACTTCAATGTTATGGTTATTGGTAAGGATGTTAATCCCCTCATGGTGTATTGAATTAGAGTTTGAATCAAGAATTTTCATATAATATATGAATTTATACCCATTTAAAGGTTAATTATTTATTTTGGAGGGGATTACATTGCATGTAGAATGTTTTAAATGTATTTTTAGTGCCAAAAAACCCAATTAAATCGGTGATGTCTAACCTTGATTTGTGTTCTGGAATTTTTTCGATTGAATTGATTAAAGATCTTATCCCAGTCCATTATCCAAAGGATTCTAGGATTGATATGAAAAATTCAATTTCCCGACTTCAAATCAAAATCTTCGTTTATCCATTTTATCTTATAGATCAACGCCCCTCCAATTGATATCATTTTCAATGCATTGCCACCATAGTAGTGTTTTATTTTGGCTTTATGATCTGAGTTGGACACATTAATTTCACCATTATAGTACGTAATAAACCCCAGTGTGGAGAAAATATAGATAATAAACAAATGTAAGATATAATTAACACTAACTCAACTTGTAACACCAAGATATTTTAAAAGAAGAAAATTATGTTTGATATTGTATTCGACATGAAACTCTGAGCTCAAACAAACTATGAAATATATGACCATTACATCCTAGATGTTTAATTTGAATTATGGATAATATTAGACAATTTATGAAATATATATACAAATTTACTGATAAATATAATTTTTTTCATAAATTTTTAGTAAATAATTACTCACATTATAGTAATGTCACATAATTCATTAAAAAAATATTTTATTCAGGATTTATTATTTATTTCATCTTTTGAGAAAATAACCTAATTAATATTTATAATTATTAAAATGAGTAAATTGAAAAAAAAATTATTTTTAAATCATCAAATTAAAATAAATAATTCTTAAATTTTTTTTATTCTTCAGGAAATATTAATTTTTCTATAAATATTGAAAAACAACGATTCATTGTAAAATTGGCACTTATTTTGAATAAAATAATAAATTTCAAATTATAATAATTATTTAAATTTTATTTCATATTACTTTATTTTTAATTCATTGTATTTAATCCATCTTATTAAATTTTAATCTTATTTATATATGATTTTAGTATTAGTTTATTTCTAGTGTTAAAATGGGTTTTTTCTAAAAATTATTTTAAAGTGCATAATATTTATCAATTTTTTTAGTTAATAAAACCAATAATGATGAAAGTTTTAAATTGAATTTATATATTATATATCTATAAATATTAATTTAAATTCATATAATGATAATTAATATTCACAGAGATTATGTAAAATCATCTTATACTTGATAAATAAATATATTTAAAAACAACGTTTTTTATCAATAATCCTAAATATAATTATTACTATCATGTGAATTAAATTTTGAAAATTTTATTTTATATTTGGAATAATAATAATTTAAATTTAATTTATTTCATAATTATTAGATAATGTAGTAAACATATTTTACCTTAGTTGAGGTAAAAATACATTTGTTAAGGATTAAACTACAAATATAAGGGTGAAAATGACCTAGAAACATGTATAGATTATATATTAAAGAAATATTTATACCTTTTGTTATATAAGTATCTATAATGGTCCATTTTCTATCCGCATTGATAGTATTAAACTTTGGTACATGTTTTTCTCATGAAAAAATATATCTGTGCCACTAACCTCACTTATATATGGCCACCCCTAACCTATCATTTTTACACCATAAAAGACTTAAATTTTATACAATATCTATTGTAATACCATACCAAAATCCTTCCCCATATCCTATTAACATTTTAATTTTCATCAAATCAATTTAGTAAATATTTTTGGGTAAAAATTATGAGGATTTCTAGAGAAGAGGTATTGTTCTTAATAGAGCTTTTATTTATTTATTTTCCCCCATCCTTAAAATCTTATTTAATAATGATAATATAATAAAAAATATATATATATCATATAATAATATTTAATATGTTATGTTGATAACATAAATCCATTTCCTATGCTATCATATGGGTATCAAAACCATCATTCATGTGTACATCGAATGGTCGCCTCGCTGACCGATGCAATTCATTTGTCCTCATCACATATCACAACATTTTATAATGATGAAATTTTGAAACATATATTATATTATTAAAATAATTATACTTTTTAAAATTTGATATCTTATATTACATATTATTTTCCATTTTTGGTGGATTCATTAACGTCATTCATGCACATGACAGAATATAGCCTCACGAAACAATGCGATCCATTTTACACAAATTCATTACATCAATGGTAATGAGTATAAATTTAATTAATATTTACGAAATAAATGAATTAATTATTATTTTAATAACATAATTATCATTCATAAAAATATAGAGTATCATTTTATTTCATACCCAAACAAATGAAAACATAATTTTGCTGTTGGAATGCGCTACTACCACTACGATATGATATGATTTTTCTCCTTTACTACATATCATAGATGATATGTATCAGTATTTATTAAACAATAGTATGGTATTTAATATATTAGTGTCCTTATTTAATTATAAAATTACACCTAAATTCATTCCATATTGATCATTGGATAATGGAAATGTAACTCATGAGTACGTACGACCTATCGTCTCTATGATTATAATGTAGTAATTTTTTTTTCATAACCATATTTCATGACTATTTTTTGAAGTAATAATTATTTATAAAAATGATAAATAGTTATTAGATATTATTATTTAGATGATTTAATAAATAACTCATTCATTATAATCCACCAACACATGTCATTTTTGACAGACATGAAGAATACTATCTAAAATACCGAAGTGAACATAAATGATTCAGTAATTTTTCATGACATGATAAGTGAAAAAATAAAAGGAATAATAAACATGAAAAAATTTCTTAAGACTATAAATAATTAATATAGTTTTGATATTCTATAATATATAGAATGAATGTATGATATAATTATGGCACAAGGTAAGTGACACTTTAAATTAAAAGTACATTTTACATGTTTTAAGGATTTATTTTCGAAATATTTCATTTCCATATCCATTTTATTATAAATGTTTCAATAAAATTATTATTTATTTCTAATAGGATTATAAATTTCAAATTTTTTCATATTTTACTACCCTTATAATTTTTTTAAAAAAATGAATATTTGTAATATTTTATATAAGGGACATTAATTTTTTTAAAAATAATCTCTCAAATATTTATTTTTCAAATATTTGACTTCCATGTCACTATTTTTAACATTATTTTATTGATGTTATATATAGACTTAAAATATTTATAGATAAATATTATTTCACTTCATACATTATTGTAATAGTTTTTAAAAAGAAACATTTTTCACATTTTTTACATAACGTTTTGAAAAAAAGGAATGAATAATTTTTATATATATGGTGAGAATGAATTTTCCAATAATAGTAAAAATTATTTGTATTTTGTATCAAATTTCATTATTTCATGACAAAATCAATTAAAATCACATTTTTTATTTTTCAAGTTATTTTGTTACTGAAAATTGGGCTTTAAATGAATAGGATATTTTGATATCTGAATGAATTTTGCCTACGAGTTTAAAGCGATTTTCAAGGGCGTTATGATGAAATGTTAGAATATTAAATAGTTTCATTCTTAATATATTCCCTATACATTATTTTATAATCATTGAACCCCAATATATCCCATGGGTGTTACCGATATAGATTATACGATCAGTGAACCCAATTAACACTCCAATTCAATTGTTAGTGATTATGTTCCCTGAATGATTATATTGGAATTAGGTTGAATGGTTATTACAATTTGTATGGGTTCATATAATGGTTATTATAAGCGATTTGTAATGGATCAATGATGGTGATGTTTGTACACATAAACATGACTTTTCTCTATATTCTAATGAGTTTTCATTGAAATCATTAGTTTTAAAAAAGGTAAGACAAATTATTATTTTTGAAAAATGATTTCCTTTCTTGGTTAAAAGAAGTATGTTTCTATGAAAAATGTTTTTCATGGTTTTTCATGTTTTTCATTAGACTAATGGATTTTTTTATTTGTTTTTCCCCTACTATATTTTTTTCTCATCCCTTCTATTTAAAATGTTTTCCCATAGGTTTAACAATATTTATGGGAAAATAAGAAGCCGATATGAAAGTTCTAAAATCAGTCATGAAAATTAATAATATTATATTTTAAAAGTTTAATATTTTTGAGAAAAAATTTATACTGTTAAAAAAATCAACTTTGTACATATATGGGATTGTTATGAAATATTTTTGGTCTAACACTCTTAAAATATAAACCTAAAAGAACATTGGGAATACTTGAAAGTGAAATCTAGTTTGAATTTCCCTATAATATTTGATTTTTAAGGTTGGATCCTTATATTTGGTATTAGAGAAATTTTTTAGATAACATTATAGGTTAGTATGTTATTTGAACTTATGATAAAAACCATATATATCCACAAAAGATAAAATTTAACAGAGAATTACGTTTATATTCTATAAATTGAAATATTTCATTAATGGATATCATGGTAAAGGATATATTAGTATTTTTCTCTATATAATATGGTTTATAATGATTTATTTGATATAAAAAAATTATTAAATTCATGGATGTAGTAGGAATAGAATTAACGATAGATGTCATGGAAAAGGAAGGAGACTATCTAAATGAAAACCCCACATGAATGGGTGAAATTATTAAAAACTATTGTATTTATTATTAACTATCTACCATGAGTAATGATTGACCATATTGACATAGGTGAAATTCCTAATGAAAAAAACAAGAGAAAGTTTTAATTTTATATATGTCTAGGCGATAAATATTATAAAGTAAAAAAGATTCAATAATATATGTTTCATGAAAGCAGGAAGAAGCAACTAAGAATACATGTTAACTGAACATGAAGATGATTTGTATGTGGTAAAGGGGGTTATAAAGAAATAGTCATCCAATGAAAAAGGAATAATTCTATTAATTCCATGAAGGGGAATAAAATTCAATACAATGTAATAATTAAATGATTAAAATGTGGGAATTTTTTGAATTATAAAAATAGATTTCCTAGGGTGAAATATCAGGAATGGTATCAAAAAAATATACAAATTATCTCTAGAAATGTAACGACACATATTTTCCATGTAATGTTTTTAAATATATAGAGATATTAGAATTTTTTGTAAATTTACGACATGTGATATTGAGGCCTAGTGTTCCCATAAAGAATTTTTAATATTTTTTAATGAACGTTTAGTAAATGCTCTAGTGTGATTTTCTATATTTTGAACTTGTGCTACGATTAAAAATTTATAGGGCACCATTGTATCCATAGCGGAAAGATTAAGTTAAGGGAGGATTCACATCAACCACAATAGGTCGGATGAGAAAGATAATTTTTCCTACTTTTGAATGATTAAGAAAAATAAAATATTATGTTATTTTATTTCTTTTCCTCCAAGGGACAAGTGGTGGTGGCGGGACCAATGACATATAAAGCCAGTAATCGGGTTGATGTATCCTTGTTTGTAACCGTACCATGGGAATATTGGAGGTTAATTTGATAAATGAACCTCATAAATTCCATGGAACGTTAACCTCCACTCCCCATTCCATTTATTGGTTCTTGAGGAGGGATTTTGTCATGGATTCACCATGCAACAAAACTCTTACAATGTACCATGATGGCAACAACATGGAGAATTAGATTGGTTCCAGTGAGTGGTGATGAGGGCCATTGAGTCAGGAACCAATGAAAAAAATGAAGGAGGTTCATCATTCATCATCTACGAATGTATAATCTTGGACATATGTTTATTTGATTTTTTCTTGGATGAGTTAATTTATCTTAATCTTATTTTCATGTAACACGGAGTGCGTGGGCCAAATTAACAAGGCATGGACCCTCTACCACTTCGTTCTTGATATGCACTTCGGGGAACAATTTATTCCTACTCGAAGACAAATAGAAATAGTGGGTCATGATATGAAGATTGTATTACAGGATTGGGGTAGGCATAGACAACATAAAAAAAGAACATCAGAGCACGTGCGGTGGCTTGCTGAAGAAACCTTCGTGCGCCATGTCGGTGGGAGCCAGCAGCAGCCAGAGGAGACTCTTAGTGACCGGCCGTGGGAAGTTGAAGGGGGCACATCACTGTGGAAAAGGATGTCTAGCCCATGACAGACACACAATACAAGGGGCGGTGCCCTCAGGCGCCACCAGTGGGTCATTTCAAGAGGATGGAAGGGCGGCCCCACACCATCGTGCATTGGTTGAGCCCGATAGGCCAATTAGCCTATTGTTCATACATGGGAGGGGCAGTGACCCACCGGCTGGTGAAATGACCCTGAAACCTTGGGGTATGTAGAAATAAATGGTCCACCTTTGGGCGGATAGAGTGGGACCTGGGCAGGCCATGCAGGTCGGGCCAGACTCGCCCTGTGTGTAGGCATGGAACTGCAGCCCGGTGGGCTAGCGCGGGTGGGCCGAGCCCCACCGACCATGCCGGGCCGAAACAACGAGTGGGACCAAGTGAATCGGTCCAACCCTTACCATTCCTGACTCTGGTAGGGTCATGTAGAATATATGAGCTGTTGTGTCGGGCCGGACTGACTGAGTGAGACCGAGTCTAGACCCAACCGGTCCCCGAATAAAGAAATGCACATAACTGATGAATCAGGTGTCTGTTCGACAAGCCGCTAGTGGAATTGGGATCCCAATTTTGAAGTGGTAATTTTGGAATATATCTATGGGACCTACCAAGTAGGGATAGACCGAGGTGCGATCACCCCCTATTTCCCATAAGGGATGTAACTAACAGGCTGAGCATTTGATCGACGCACTGTCTATAGCATAAGGAACCTTGTGACAAGGAGGTCCTTTTGAGATACTCTATGTGAGGTTTGGAAGAGTTTGGATTACGACTTGGGTTTGATTAGACTTGAATCCAATATATACCTTTTTAAAAATCTGCCCATATCTCAATGACCAGATGCCTAATCGACGTGCCTTCTTTTAAGATGGGACACCAACAATGGGTCTATCCATTTGGAATGATTTTTTAGAGAAATCATTTTGGGTGAAATACGTCCGTTGTACTGAGGAGCAGTTCTCTAATAATCAAACATGATATGAGAAATAATCTTGTGGATGGCTATGACATGAAGAAGAAGAATGACAAATACAGGTCTGTATTAGAAACTTGAGTATTGGATGATCTAGTTGTACGAAAAATAATACCTACATCTGTACAAGAAACCATGTTTGGATCATCGCATAGAAAATATGTATGGATCAGAAACATATCAAATGTGTGTGAATCGTCATCATAGTGACCCTATGTTAATCTACATTCTAGTGACCTTGTGTGGATCAACAACTATACACCTTCAGTGAATCATCTAAAGTGTGACCCGATGAGGACCCACCATACAGTGGCCCGTCATGGAATTGTGACTTATGTCAATGAGATAACTAATTTTTGAACAACTTATTTTGTATTAGTTGTGTGACTTATATTGGACTAAGATAATATTTCATTTGTCTAATCATATATATTCCGTAACATGGAGTTGTATACCTAGTTTGAGTTGACAATTTCATCGTGATCTGTAAGTGATGTATTGCATTTTTTTTCCTTTGTGGAACTCTGGGAGACTTTCAGGGGTATCGGGGTCCCTACTGCATATTGTTATACTCACCTATACACGAGCTTAGTCTGCACCTTGTATTGTCTACTTCAGATGATGAGTAGTAAGGCTGAGACTTGAGGGAGCCAGGAACAGGTGATACACAGAGGAGAGAGGCTGATGTGGAGTTCTATGGAGATGATCTGTACCTACCCATCGAGTAGGATCATTGATGGATGATCATGGAGATGTTTTATCTTTTCAGTTGTACTTGTACTTATTATTTGGGATTGTATTTCGGTAATGTTATTTTCAGTACACTTTTTACTACAACTGTTTATATCATAGTTTCTTCTTATTGTGTTCTTGGATTGTGTGTTTGATCTAGTTTAACTGAAATGTCTTCCCGTTATTGGGATATTTCTTTTCGGTGGTAGTCTCTAACCCCTGGCATATTGAAGTCGAGCTTGGTGTAATCATGACACTAGCCCCGGATGAACAAGTTGTGAAAAAGTGGAATCAGAGGAGTCGATTATGCCAATGAAGTAGGACTCTAATTTTTTTTCTGTATAAATAGTGTTAGGATTTTCTCATGTAGATTTCAGTTTGGGGAGTCCAATGTTGGTGTGGCGGCCGACGTTACCATACAACATTACCCTAAATTCTGATTTCCATCTCACGGCATGAAAACACTGATTGTGTGGGTTTTTGAAGATTCTTATTATTTGATCTCTTTGAGTCAGCTAACTAGGTATATCTTATTGACCATGGCACACCTGTTTTCTTGAAGATGTCGCCACATAGACAACTGACCAATATTACTGAGAGAGTACACGATGAAAGCTCACCGAGCGATGTGGATTTGGTGTAGGGACCTCTTACAGCGATGGTAACATCAGGTGGTTCCCCAGTAGCACCACTACCCATTGGGATGTAGAGGCCAGCTGCGCCACCATCAGATGGTTCATGCGAACAGAGGGAATTTCTTGAGTTTCAAAGAAAGAGGCCTATGTGGTTCTGAGGATAGACGTATCCGCATGCAGCTGATGTCTGGCTAGAGGCTATGGAAAATGTTTTTCGCCTGCTTGGGACAATCGCATTCCAGATGAGGATCCTATATGCCAGTATTTTCCAAGGATCAGTAGGGGGATGGTGGAGCCTGACGCTTCAATTACATGATGAAGCGACCCTCATCTGGGTAGATTTTGATGGCCTCTTCGGGGACATGTTCATTCTAGCGACATTACGCTCTATGCATATACATGAGCTTCTATACTAGCAGTAGGGTATTCTGACTGTGGCCCAGTACTCAGCAAGGATCCATGACCACTCGCTATACCCCACCAAAATGATGAGGTACCCTTTATTCAAGGCCCAAACCATCGAGTAGGGACTCTACATGGATATTAGAGATTCGATGGTATCTCTATGCATTCTAAATTATGGTATCTTGTTGGAGAGAGATCTTTTGGTGGAGAGTTTAATGGCTGAGTAGACACTGACAGTAAGTCCCACCACCATGCGACAGGTAACAGAGAAATATGCAGCTGGTATTACGTGGATAACACAGAGGTATACGAAAACCAGATCTACCGGTGGATGACCCCAAGACATAGGGTCGGTGATGAGAGGCTAATGTGGATGATCCGACCAGTATAGGAGAAGATTATGTTTCACATGCAGAAGGTAGGGACAAATGGCTTATGAATGGCCGAGTTGTCGCACTAATGATCAACAAGTGGTCGAGGGACTGACGTGGTAGATGTAGAAATTCGAGCAAGGAGGTTTGTAGGGTGGAAGACTTGGAAGTGGGTCTAGTCCTGAAGCATGCATTGGAAGAAGGTCAATGGTTCTACTACTACAACCTCAAGGTGGTCCACCCAAACCATAGGGAGCAGGTCGATAAGGATGTGATCAGCACCAGGCAGCTGAGCCCTACTACCATGGATCTCTAGAGATGATTCTAGGTATGATCTATGTATACAACACCTTATCCGCAGTACATATAGCCCTGGGATCCAAAAACACTTTCATTTCCACGACTCTCGTTTCGAGCATGGAGATTCCAATGGAGCCGTTGGCTCGATCCAAGTGATTATAGACTCTTACGGGAGAAGATTCGACAATTACACACTAGTTCTAGTATTTTGAGCTTACTCTAATAACAGAGAGCATCATCGGGAATATTCTAGTAGTGGCATCGATGCCTTACAACATCATCTTTGGTATGGACTGGTTATCCAATGTCTATGTTTTGATTGATTGTTTTAGGCTCAATGTGGAGCATTTCCGCAAGGATGGTACTATGTTTTCATTCAAAGATGAGAAGGGAACCTATGAAGCATATGATATAATTACCCCGAGGAAGGTGTAGCTAATCACACCTCATATGTCATGACTTCCCTATGAGTAGTTGTTATAGGTACTCCATGATATCCTGTAGTGGTGGACCATTATGATGATTTCTTCCCTGATGATATTCTTGAACTACATCCTAGCACAGAGGTGGAATTCAACATCAACTTGTTCCCCATGATGTAACTGATGTCTACACCAACATATTTGATGGCTCCAATGGATCTTCGTGAGTTATGAGTATAACTTGAGGAATTGTAGAGGAAGGGGTTCATAAGTCCCATTGTTTCTCCATGGGTAGCCCCGATTTTGTTCATTGCGAAGGTAAATGGGAGTTTGATGTTATGCGTGAATTATCGATGCTAGAATCATGTGACCATGAGGATCAGGAATCCACTTCCTAGGATTGAGGATATCATCGATCACCTTAAGGGAGCTCATTTTTTTTGAAGATAAGCCACATATCAGGATATCATCAGTTAAGGATATGAGTTGAGGATGTGCAGATGATGGCCTTCAGATGTCAGTGTGGCCACTACACATTCTTGTTTATGCCGTTTAGCAAGACCAATTCCATTGTAGTTTTCCTGGAAGTCATGAACCAGATATTTAAGCCATACCTTGATTAGTTTGTGGTGGTCTTCATCGATGACATCATGATATACTCGGCATTTGAGGAGTGTATTTCCTATCATTTGTAGATACTATTTGATACACTCATAGAGAACCAATTTTATGGTATGCTCTAAAATTTCTAGTTCTGGATATGGGAGGTCCACTTTCTAAAACACGTTATCTCAGATTCTAGAGTTTATGTGGATCCGGTGAAGATAAATTCAATGCTAGATTGGGATCCACCCAGTTGTATGTCTGAGGTGCAGAGTTTGTTGGGTTTGGATGGGTATTATGGAAGGATCGAACCTGGATTATCTAGAGTTGGGGAATCCTTTTCTATTTTGGTGATGAAGGGACATCCCTTCATGTGGATGGAGAGATAATATTATAGTATTAAGGAGATGAGTCAAAGACTGATGAGTGACCCCATCATGAGGTTACCAGAAGAGGGTGTTGGGTATGTTGTCCATTAGGATGCATTAGGTATTGGTATTGGATGTGTCCTAATGAAGGAGCGTGCATTGATCACTTTTGGTTCATGATAGTGGAGAAAATATGAGTAGAATGATGCCACTCATGACGTAGAGTTAGAAGAAGTGGACTTCTCCATGATTATGTGGCGGCAGTAATTGATGGGAGAACATTTTACTAATTAATCTGATCACAATTGTTCTGGTTTTCAACTGCAGAGTGAGGCGATAAAAATTCTACCCATGTTGTAGATATCATTTATGTATAGAGATTGTGAATCTTAACAGCAGTCTATGACAGTCACTACCCAACTTATTCAGAGAGTTCATGTGGTACAACATGGGGAAAATGAATGTGAGGTTCGAGGTGATCAGATATCCTCAGGACAGTCACATGATGGATTTTATGAATGTGGGGAGGACATCATCATATAAGGAGGACATACAATAGTACTCGTGGCAGTATGTGAGGACATTTTGAGGGAGTTCCATATGAACCCTCTCGAAGTACCTCCTGGTGTGGAAAAGATGTACTTGTACCACCAGTGTCAGCACTGGTGGCCATGATTGAAGAAAGTCGTGGCAGAGTTTGTTTCACGATGCCTCAAATGTAAAAAAGTGAAGGTCGGGCAACATGTATCAGCATTCGTAGCATAGCTACATGAGGTACCGTAGTAGAAGTGGGATGATATATACATGGATAACATGACATGGATACCACAGATGTCCAAGGGTCATGATTCCATATATGTTATGTGTGACTGACTCGCCAATTTTCCCAATTTCATCCCATCAAAGAGCAGGGGTCAGAAGTGGGATTGGAATGCCTCTATGTACAGTAGATTGTATGGCCTCATTGGGTGACATCGACTACTGTCTCTGATGATGACACAAATTTTACATCTCGGATGTGGAGGAGTTTATAGGAGGAGTTTAGGACTCAGCTACATTTGAGTACCACATTTCATCCTCAAATAGATTGTTATATGGAACAGACCATACAGACACTGGAGGACATGCTTCGTGCTTGCATCCTAGAAATTGGCCACTGTTGGGATGATCACCATCCCCTGGAGGAGTCCACAAACAAAAAGAGATATCCATTTACAATCGATATGGATCTATTTGAGGCCTTTTATGGTTGACCATGCAGATAAAATCTATGCTGGATAGACCCAGGGGAGTTAGCACTTATGGGTCTATAGTTGTTATGAGATACCACTGAGATGGTGCTGATTATCCAAGAGCAGATGAAGAATTCACAGAGCTGACATAAGTCTTATGCAGATAAGAGACATAGCCCATTGGAGTTCGAGGAGAGAGACCATGTATTCATATGGGTCTCACCTTGATGAGGTTTGTAGAGATTTGACTGGGGAAGAAACCTATCTTTGAGGTTCATTGTAACCTTTCAAGTCCTCTTCAATGATTACGAGGTGGCGTATTTCCTATATCTTCCCCCACAAATTCATAGCATGCATGGCGTTTTCAACGTGTCACATCTGAGGAATAACGTGAATGATCAAATGAACATTATTTATTTTGGAGAGATGCATATTGATTATGGGGTGAAATTTATGGAGGTTCCATTGATGATTTTGGTTCGACAGGAGTAGGTCCATCGTGGACGATCAATTCCTCTGGTGTATGTTTGTTGGCAGCACGAGAACCTTCAAAAGAGCACATGGGAGTATGATACATAGATTTATTCTCAGTTCCCCGATTTTTTCCGTAGTATATGTTGGGGATTTCGAGAATGAATAGATCTATGGTGTGGATAATGTAATGAACCTGATTTTCCATGAATTTTGTTTTTAAAAATTAAGGATTTATTTTGAGTCTGTGAAAATTGATAGACTGTGATTTTGAGGTACGTTGTTTCTAGAATGTATTTCTAAATTTTTTTATGGATTTTTCAGTATATTCATGGGAAGTGTTTTCTTTTGAATAATTGGTAGAATTAAAAATCTGAGGGAACAGTTGAATCCAAAGAACTAGGATTCTCTTAAGGGAGGATTCACTTCAACTACTGCTGGTCGGGTGAAAAAGTTAATTCTGTAGACTTTAGTACCATTAATAAAAACAACAAGTTATTTTATTTTATTTCTTTTCCTCTTTTTAATTCCCTCCAATGGACATGCGGCGGTGTTGGGACTGATTACATGACAAGCCATTAGTTGGATTGTCTCCTCCTTGTTTATAACCGGAATATTGGAATTTGGGAGGTTCATTAATTAAATAAAAAACATAAATTTCATGTGACGTTAACCACAATTATCACTCCTATTTATATAGAGCTCAGGGAGGGAAGATGGCACAGATACACCAAGAGATGAAGATCTTGAAATTTACATTGATTCCAACCGCTTGGAAGAATAGATTGGTTCCAGTGAGGGGTGACGAGCAACACCAAATCATGAACCGATGACAATGAAGAAGGAGGTTCCATTGATAGTCATCTATGGACATCTAATCTAGGTTAGGGGTTTATCTTGATGTAGTCATGGACAAGTTAATTTATTTTCCGATTGTTTTATTTTAATGCAAATGGAACATGAAAAATGAACAAGTCTCAAATTTTCGCCTGCTTCGTTCTTGATGTTAACTTCAGTAAACAATTTTTTCCAAATTGACAGCAACACAAAATAGCAGGTCATGGTATGAAAACAGTATTCCTGAAGAGATGTATACTTAGGTAACAAAAAAAAATATCCCACAAGAGCACATCTGGTGGCATGATGATGAATATGATGGTGCGCCATGTCAGTAGCGGAAGGCGGTGGCATGACCAGCCCACGATGACTGGCCACAGGCTGTGGAAATAAGAAAGTTTTCATGCGCCGCATGGGCCAAGGCTTGCTGGCCTGATATGGACACACATGATAAGGGTCGGTGCTGGAAGGCACCACTGGTAAACAAAAGAGGACTGCGTGGCCCCACAACATACTGTATTGGAAAAACCCGATCGGGAAAATGGTCGACCATTCATGTGGTGGGGAAGTACCGAACCAGCTAGCAAAATGACCCCGGGACCTCGAGTTCAGCGGTACACAGTATTCCGCATTCGGCTGGACTGTGCTGAACATGGGTCTACCAAGGGGGTCAGCACCACCCAGCAGGCCGGATAGGTTGTACCAGGGAGACCGAACCCTCCAGTGGGCGCTGTCGGACCCGCAGTCCATCAGGCCTTCACGGGGAGGGGACCCCATCTGGCGGGCCAGGTCAACCACAGCCCATGCCCGTGAACTGAACCTGGCTAACCTAACTGGCTGGACCCATGGAATCTGGACGAACATTAATGGGCTTGACTCGGGTGGGGTCAGGGAGACCCCAGTACCTGTTGCGTCAGGACAATCTGAGCGATTCGGGCTGGGTTCAGACCCATTCGGTCCCCGAATAAAGAATCTCATGTAACTGACAATCTGGGTATTCGTTAGGCATTTCATCAGTGGCGTTGGGATCCCTTTTGGGACATGTATTTTTTGAATATACAATTGGGCCAGACCTAGATGGGTGGGACTGAGAAGCGATCACCACCATTTCATGTAAGGGATGTAACTAACATACTAGGCGTATGATCGACGCACTGTATGTGGCATAAGAAACCCTGTGACAAGGCAGTCATTTGGAGAAACTCTAACTGAGATTTGTAAGAGTATGGTGTATGACATGAGTTGGATCATACATGAATCCAACTAGGCCCTTTTATTAAATGTGACCATATCTCAAAGACTGGGCATCTGATCTAGGTTTCATTTATCATGTTGGGACACCTTGATAGGGTGGTCCCATGGGTATTATTTTTTCAGGACTACATACATGATGAAATACGATTATTGTCTTGAGGAGTGGTTCTCCCTAAATCAAGTGTGATACGAGAGTGAATCTAGTGGTTTGTTGTGACATGATGAAGAAGAGCAACCAATGTGGGTTAGTATCAGAAACATCAGGGTGGGATAAAATAGTTGTAGGACTAATCATTCCAACCTTTGTACTAGAGACACTATTTGGATCAACATACAGTGACCATGTTTGGATAAGAAACATAGCAACCCTATGTGGATCAAAAATATATTATGCCTATGTGGATTAGTAAACAGTGACCCTGTGTGGATCAATTGTAGCATGACCCGATGAGGACCCACCTTCCAGTGGCACATTGTGGAACATCGACATATGTCCATGAGTGGACCAATTATAGAACAACTTATTTTTGATATGTTTTGGAAATTTTAATGGAATAAGATGACATATCTTATGACTAATCGACTATATTTTTGTACTCTTAATTTAATAGCTGGTGTGAGTTGATTATTACTTCGTGATGTGTGTTTGAGTTCGTTCGTTGTGGTTTTTTCATTTTGTGGAACTCTGTAAGACTTTCAAGGGTCTCGGGGACCCTACTAAGTATTGTTATATCACCATGGCACAGGCATTGCCAGCCCCTTATTGTTTATGGTTTAGATGACGAGAAGTAGAGCTCAGACTTGAGGCATCCAAGACCAGGTGGTACATGGAGGAGACATGCTGACATGGACTGATATGGAGATGATATGTACCTACCCTTCAGGTAGGATCCTCAGTATACAATGTAGTATCAGTTTCCACTTTTCTATTGTACATTTACTTTTCATTTGGGCTTTTATTCAATCCCCATTACATTAAGTACAATTTTTTCTACAACAATTGTTTTCATTTTTTATTCTTGTTGTGTTCTTGGATTGTATGTTTGTATAGGTCTAATGGAAATGCCTTCCAGTTATATGGATATTCCTTTTCAGTGCTTGTTTCTAACCCTTTTCCAATGGACGGCAGGCTTTGGGTAGTCATGGCACGAGCCCCGGGGTATGGGACCTGACAAGCTATGATTAATGCTATTTTATAAATAATGAGGAAACTGCAAATAATTTATGAATGGTATGGATTATATCATGTCTAATGATTCAAAATTTTTAAATCATAGAAAAATATGTTTTTTTTATTTGAGTAATAATGGATGAATTATATATTTATTAATAATATATGTTAATTAATGTTATTCATAGAAATTAGTAGAATATATTGGTTATTATATGATCAAGGAATATACATTTTTTCTATAAGACATTTAAATTGATTGGTGTTATTTATAGATAAATGTTAAATCAATCATAGATGAATATATGATCAAATATTTCTATATTTTGGGATTCAATATAAGTCAATTATAATTTTTCTAATATTAAATACATTTATTTATCAAATTAAATATGCAAAAAAAAATTATGTTATTGTTGAGGCCATCGAGATTAGTGATGTATTTCATCATATGATAAATTAGTTTTTCTGGAAATTATCTTACCATATGCTAATAGTAGTGGTTTTTATTAATTACTAAATATAAAAATAACATTTTGTTATCCATATATGTTTATATGATCGTTTAAAAGTTTATTTTGGTTCATTATGCATGTTAAATTCTTTAGGAATACTCAATATTTGGATAAAAAGTTTATTTTAAAGAGTGAATTGTTTAAAGAATTAAATTAAACCTATGTTGAATTTTTATTTATTTATGTTATATTTCATGATGGTAAGTAATTCCACAACACTAGGAAAAGGATTTTTAAAATGAAAATTTTATCATATTATGTTCATTTCTAATGAAATGACGGTCTATGGAACACACTGTTGTTTTATGGTTTTATGGGTGATCTCATTTTCAAGACCATTCCCTTTTTTGTTATAAAGGATACCTGTCACTCTTCCTCATTATTTTCGAGTTATGATTATCATCCATGTCTAAAAATTCACTTCTCTCCAATGTTCTCCTATTTTTAAACAATGTATGTGTTATTCTATATGATCTTTGTACATCATTTTCTCTCTAATCAAGAGAAAATTTTATTAAATTCTTTTATGATGTAGGAATTTAAGATATGTGTTATAAAATGTAAAAAAAATATTATTTCAAAGATAATGTAATCATTTTAAGGAATGAATATATAATAGGGCGTAGTATTTCATACCCTGATATTTTAAATGAATAACATTATGTTTTGTTTCACATTTCAAACCTAACTCCATGTCTAAAAAACAAGTAAAATATATGACTGTTATAAAATAATCATTAAATGAGATATATAAATAAAATTCAATAATTTATGATATATATATATATATATATATATTTTATACTCAATATAAATGTTTTTATAAATTCTTTGTAACATTCACTTAATTTTTACTAATGACTCTTTATTCATAAAAAAGTGTTTTCATTAAATAAGTTTTTTATTGATTTTTTGTGAGAATATATTATAATTATTTATTATATATTTTACAATATTAATTTCATAAAGTAAAATTAATAATTTAAATCAACATATCATGACCAACTTTCTGGGAAATTTATATATCTATTAGAAAATGTAGTGTTTTCAGTGTATAGTGAAAAGTAACAATTTTTTTGTAAAATTATCATTTACATTCCTAAATTTATTAATATAAAAGTAAATATATTTTTTTATTTTTATTTCAAGTAATATGATTATTATTTTTTATATTTATTCCAATTAATTATATTCCAATCATCTGTATATTGTATTTTAATATAATTTTATGTTTGGGGTTTAAAAACATGTTTTCTCTATTTTTTAAGGAACACAATATTTCTCAATTTTAATTAATTAAAAAATCATTAATGTTGCATTATTTAAATGAAAATTATATATAATATATATATATATGAATTTATATTTATATTAATATTATTAATTGTCAAATAGTTATTATAACATCATATTTTTCTTGAAAAGTACAACTGTTGTGAAACCGATTATCATTGTGTTTACTAGTTTTTTTTATATAATGTTATGCCACTTATATGACACTAGTGAAAAATCGTTTTTATGTCACCATTTTTTACGTCGGTTATATGTAGATGGCGTAAAAATGCGGCGAGTAGATTTTTAACGTCGGTTATTTTAATAACCGATATTACAAATCGTGCCTGTTGGGTTTTTACGTCGGTTATCTTATAACAGACATAAAAAACCAATGCACTGGGGGTTTTTTACGTCGGTTATTTGGAAACCGACGTAAAAAACTCGATATCGATGCATTTTTTATGTCGGTTATCAAATAACCGACGTAAAAAACAACACGGGGGGTTTTTTACGTCGGTTATTTGATAACCGACGTAAAAAACGCGTAGATATCAGGTTTTTTATGTCGGTTTCCAAATAACCGCCGTAAGAAACCCCCCGTTCTTTGGTTTTTTACGTCGGTTATAAAATAACCGACGTAAAAAACGTGTAGATATCGGGTTTTTTACGTCGGTTTCCAAATAACCTACGTAAAAAACCCCCGCGCATTGGTTTTTTACGTCGGTTATCTTATAACTGACGTAAAAAACGAGATATCTACACGTTTTTTACGTCGGTTATTTTATAACCGACGTAAAACCCAAAGCATGGGGGGGGGGGGGGTTTACGTCGTTTATAAAATAACCGACGTAAAAAACCTGTAGATATCTCGTTTTTTACGTCGGTTATAAAATAACCGATGTAAAAAACCAAAGCGCATGAGCTTTTTTACACCAGTTTTAAAATAACTGACATTATAAATTTAAAAATTAGTTTATAACGTCAGTTATTATATAACTGATGTTATAAAACATTTAAAGAAATTAAATCCCGTGGACTATCATTTACGATTTTTCGATTGACAGTCGGCCGGCTCGTCTCTCTCGCACGGTAAACCCTAATCGGATCGTCGATCGACATGCATTAAACTCATTTTGGCTTCATTGTTTATCTTCTTCACTCCTCTTGGATCTATCATCTCATCTCGAAACATTCAAGTAAGCCTTCCACGAATTTATTTCGTTCATTTTTGTTTCGATTCTTGATGTAATTTGTTTTCATCAGATATGCTTTTCTATTTAATCATGTTGAGAATCTCATGGAATTTTTTGTTATTGCAAATGTTTATTTGTATTTTGTTGATATAACAGACTATGTTGAATTTATGTAAATCGATGCTGATTGTTGGAGACATTATTTAATATTGCTCACTGTTATGGTTACTTTATGTGCTAGAACATGCTTATGGTTCTGGATATAAATGTTGCTTAATATGGAAAATATTTCTTATGTTTTTTGGTTCTGTTTTGGTTGAATTAGTTTTTTTACAGATTTTTGTTTTCTATTTTTATGAGAATTAATATAAGCAGCTTGCGTTTGAATAACTGTTTAGTCTTGTAATTGCCAGGTTGTTCACTATTGTTGTTGATATTTGTTAATTCTTGGTGTTTAGAATTTCTGAACATGTTTCCGGTAATTGGAATTCAGTTTTTGTCCATGGTTGTTTTGTTTCCGTTTTTGGATTTTGAAAACCAAAAATAAACAGAGTTTTTAGTCGAGTTTTATTTTGATTGATAACCGTTAAAGTTGAAGGCCAAGTACAAAATCAAATCCCCACAAGATATGTTACATGGGATTAAAAAGCAGAAATAAAGGATTAAATCGAATCAGTGGGACTATTGTTATTCTGAGCAAACCAGTGTTGGACGCGCTGGGCGGCCCTCTCAGCCTGCCATTGCAATTCACGATCATCAGAAACAAGAATGAGTGAATTGCTGATAAAATAATAACATGCTGGTAGACCCCTTTTTTCCAGTCACACTGAAGGGTGATGAAGACCAATATCATGTTCTGCACGCCATTTAAAATAGGTTGTTTATCTAATATATTAATACATCAAAACCACAATCAATATTAAATATGTAGGACTCATGGTTTTCTTTGATTCAATGAAATTTAAAACTGTTATATCTAACTATATTTTGATTTAAAAATAATATTCAATCATATTTTTTAAAATACCTATAGATTTGTTTTATATTTTAAATTGTTTTACATTGAAATTATGATTTATTTTCATATAAACATGTATTTGTCTTATCTTAAAAATATATATTTTTTGTTGATATTTGTTATAGGTAAAATTGAGTTGAAGTTGGATTACGGCACATCGAATGAGCAATGAATTTGAGGAAGGTGTTGATGCCCTTTTGGAATTTTCAAAACGAAATGTTCCAAGTAGTGACATTTTTTTCTGTCCATGCCTGAAATGTTTGAATATGAAGAAGTTGAAAAGTAGAGAGATAAAAGATCATCTGATTTGTCATGGTTTTAATCCGAGTTACAGCCCTGGGATTTGGCATGGTGAAACTGGACGAAATGTCACTGATGATGTTGATTCGCAAGATGGTAACTCTGATGGAATTGAAGAAATGATTCGCGATATTGTAGCAGAACAAATTGAGATAGAACCGACAGTTGCGTGTCTATATGGTGATGCTGAAAAACCATTATATCCTGGTTGTACAGATTTTACGGTTTTTTCGGCGGTGTTAAGATTAATTAACCTAAAGGCGAAGCATGGATGGAGTGACAGAAGTTTTACAGAGCTGATACAATTGATGAAAGACATTCTTCCAAAAGATAACGATCTTCCAGATTCACATTACAATGCCATGAAAATATTATGCCCGATGGGATTGGGATACAAAGAAAATACATGCCCTTCCGAATGACTGCTTTATATATAGGAAGGAATATGAATTTCTGTCAGAGTGTCCTAAATGTGGGACATCACGGTATAAGGTGAAAGAAAAATCACAGGGTGATGTAGAGATTACAAAGCTCCCTTCAAAGGGATTTTGGTATCTTCCTATAATTAATCGTTTCAAGCGTTTATTTTCTAATTCACATGATGAAAAAAGGTTAAGATGGCATGATGAAGAGCAGGTATGTGATGGAAAAATACGTCATCCAACTGATTGTCCACAATGGAAGAAAATTGATGCGCAGTATTCTTCATTTGGAAATGAAATTAGAAATCTCAGACTAGGGTTGTGCACAGATGGAATTAATCCGTACCGAACACTCAGTAGCACGCATAGTTCATGGACAATTTTATTGGTAATTTACAACCTCTCTCCTGAAGTTTGTATGAAGCGCAAATATGTCATGTTGAGTACAATGATCTCTGGTCCAAAGCAACCCGGTAATGATATTGATGTTTACTTGTCACCGTTGATTGTTGATTTGAAACTGTTATGTGCTGATGGTATTAGGGTGTATGATTCTTATAAAATGGAATATTTTCAACTGCATGCAGTGCTTCTGTTCACTATAAATGACTTCCCAGCATATGGAAATTTGTCTGGATACAGTGTTAAAGGTCATAAAGCATGTCCAATTTGCGAACAATAGACGTCCTATTGTCAATTGCATCATGGGAGGAAAACAGTGTACATGGGTCATCAAAAGTTTTTGCCTATGGAACACCCTTATAGAAGACTAAAAAAGGCATTCAATGGCTCACAAGAATTTGATACTGCCCCAAAACCGTTATCCCCTGATCTGTATTTTGAGAGGGTGAAAAACCGTGACGTGACATTGGGAAATACACGGAAATCTGGTAATGATAGACATATTTGGAAGAAAAGGTCAATTTTTTTTGAGCTACCATATTGGAGGTATCATGAAGTTAAACATAATATTGATGTCATGCACGTGGAGAAGAATATATGTGATTCTTTGAATGGAACATTGTTAGATATTAAAGGAAAGACTAAAGATGGGATGAATGCAATATTAGACTTACTATCAATGGGAATACGTTTGGATTTAGCTCCCACTCATAAAGGAAGACGAACATTTCTTCCCCCGGCTTGTCATACATTATTGAAGAGGGAGAAAATTAGCTTCTATAAGTGTCTTCATGATACCAAAGTGCCTCAAGGTTATTCTTCTAATGTAAAAAATTTTGTCTCATTGAAGGACTTGAAGTTGATAGGTATGAAATCACATGATTTTCACATAATGATGAAACAAATTCTACCAGTTGCATTGCATGGAATATTTCCCATTCGTGTCAAAAAGACTATAATGAAGTTTTGTTATTTTTCCAATTAAATTTGTAACAAGGAGATTGATTTGAATGCTTTGAACATTTTGGAAAAGGATTCAATTTTTATACTTTGTCAATTGGAAATGTATTTTCCTCCAACTTTTTTTGACATAATGGTGCATTTAATGATTCATCTGGTTCAAGAAATAAAGCTTTGTGGACCAGCATATCTTCGTTGTATGTATCCTTTTGAAAGGTATATGAAAATATTAAAGGGGTATGTTAAAAATTTATATCGACCTGAAGCCTCCATTATTGAAAAGTATATTTCTGAGGAGGGAGCAGAGTTTTGTACGAGCTACATGGCTGCGGTGCAACACATAGGTTTGCCTCCATCTCGCCATGAACGAGTAAATAATGAGGGAAAGGAGATTCACGGCATGAAAGTCAAATCATTGTCAGCTGAACAGATGAAGAAGTTAGAATTATAAATCTTGAATAACATGGATGATGCTCAACCGTATATCACATTGCATATTAATGAGTTGAAACAATGTCATCCAAAGAAGAAAGAAATGTGGATTTTGAATGAGCACAACAAAACTTTTTTTTCATGGATTAAAAATACATTGCTTGGTAGATCAGATGTATCAGAGACATTAAAATGGATAGTGGGTGGTCCATGTTTAAATGTGATAACATGGTCTGGTTATGACATTAATGGTTATAAATTTCATACAAAAGCTCGGGACAACAGAAGTGCACTTTAGATTAGTGGTGTATTGGTGTTTGCAGAAGTAATGCATTTTTCGAGTGCTAAGGACAAAAACCCAATTTCTGCATCAAATGCATATTATGGAGTGATTGAAGACATATGGGAGGTTGATTAATTTAAAATTAATGCTCTCTTTTTTAACTGTAAATGGTTTAACAGTAACAACAGTGTCATACACGATGAATTTGGAATGACACTTGTTAATCTGAATAGATTGGAAGACACATCTGATTCTTTTATAATGGAAACACATGCAAAACAAATTTTTTATGTAGTAGATCAATCAGATATACAGTGGGTTGTTGTTTTACAAGGGAAAAACAATATGTTGGTGAGGATGAACTTGATGAATATGCTGATTTATGTGAGATCCCTACTTCCATGTAAATATTAACAGAACATAATGACGATCATGTTGAAGACATAGTTTGTGCCATAAGGAACGATCACGATGAATGAATTTGGGAAAACAATCCATCAGTACGTTCCTAAAATTACAGGTAACATATGTTTATTTCTTGTTTACATTTATTTTTTCCATAAATGTTAGATATTGTAAGTTTTTTATTTATTAAAACATGTTTTAAAATAAAATAAGTATATGTTTTTGTTTGTTTTAAGTTTGTTTAGTTTACTTTATCATGTTTATAACCATTACATGAATTTTAAAATGCTTATTTTTGTTCACTGAAAATTACTTTACCATGTTTACAATGTTTACCAGGTTTACCATTTTTACCATTTTTACCATCTTGACCATCTTGACCATCTTTGCCATCATTACCATTGTTTAACATGCTTACCATATTACCAATGTTTTCTATTATGTAACTGAGTACACTTTTCTATTTTCTGATTAAAGTAGTATTAAAATATATGAATTTGTATATTTGTTCACTGACAATTACTTTACCATGTTTACAATGTTTACCAGGTTAACCATTTTTTCCATTTTTACCATCTTGACCATCATGACCATATTTTCCATCTTTACCATTGTTTAACATGCTTACCATATTACCAATGTTTACTATTATGTAACTTAGTACACTTTTATATTTTCTGATTACAATAGTATTAAAATATTTGAATTTTTATATTTGTGAATTGATGTTTGTTTTTTTGATTTGAAGGATAATGAAAGATCATTCAGATGATCAACCACATGATTCTGGAGAGGAGCATATTGCTGGTCATACCTCTGGGGATGAACATTCACATGGTCCTATTATGACAAAGAGTTCAATGTTTGGTAAACATGGGTGCACACGTTTACCAAAATTATCACTTTCCCGTACGCAGGATCAGAGGAAAGTAGTTATCTTTGATGATGATGATATTCCTAGAGGTCCGAATGCCAAACATTTTAAGAGTTTTGTTGCAACTCAGGCTAACACCAAAGTAAGCATTCTGTATGATGATTGGAGAGGTGTGGATAAATCGATTATCTCTCAGTTGTGGGAGACAATTTTGGTAAGATCTTTTTTCATTGTTTGACCATTCCTTTAATGTTTCTAGTATATATAATATGTTTAACCTCTTCTTTATCAGATGACATTTGATATTCCTGAAACTGGAGGAGTCAGGAAGAAATTCTTATCATTGGCTACCAGGAGATGGAGGGATTTAAAATCAACCCTATCATATGATTTCATTTATGGTCATAGGAGTCATGAAAATCCATGTCATATATATCCTTTTATAGATGAAGACACATGGAGACAATTTTTTTAAAGTAGAAAAAAAGAGTCAGTTCTGGTAAGGGTAATGTAATCTTTTATAAAAATTATTATATAAATGATTTTATTAATGTTTTGTTAATGATTTCTTATTCTTAAATTAATTCAAACAAGGAAATCTCATCTGGAGATCCAATCTAAAAATGTATACCCTCATAGTTTATCTCGGGGAGGGTATACATTATTCGAAGAAAAAATGATGGCGGAAAAATTTCAACAACTAAGAGCTGCGTCTTCAAGCTCTGGAGATGTGGCCCCTCCATCCCCTCCATCTAGACATGAAAAATGGAAGAGAGCTCGGAAGGGAAAAAAATGGCAATATCTTTCGGAAGAATAGAGAATCATAGCTGATAGGATTGTTAGATATCTATTTAATTTATTTAAGTTAACTTTTTTCTTCACATAAGTTTCATTCATTATAGAAATGTTCAATTAATTAATACATGACTCTCTTGAGGGGAAGAGTTCTGAGGGGACATTTACAGCTACTGGGAGGGAATATATTTTAATTGCTGCATTGGGAAGGCCTGAACATCCTGGTCGTGTAGGAGGATATCTGGCAGGTGTATCGGTAAGAAAAGTGTTTCCACGTTCTTCAACTACTAACATTGAGGGGGTTTATAAAAAAATAGAATCCTTGGAGGCTGAAGTTCAAAATTTTAATGCGACGATGGAAGAAAAGATTAGAGAGTCGGTGCAGTCTATGTTTGAAGAAATGCAAAGACAATTTCAGACTGCAGCTCCCACTCCTCCACCTCCCCCTGCAGACCCCATTATTTATCCTCCACCTCCGCCAGTAGCCCCCACTCCCCCACCTCAGCCTGCTGACCCCATTTTTTATCCTACGCCTCCGCTGCAGCTTCCTACATATTGCGAGTTGTATGTTGATGATTCTCAACATCATATAGTAGCATACAGGTTGGTATATTGTATAAGAGATACAGTTCATCATCAACAATTTGAGGTAGAGAATCAGAGGGTCACTGTACAGGATATTATAGATAGATCAGCTAGGGTACCAATACCTACAGATGAGGTGGCATAGTTGGACAGAGTATCAGCCATTTTTTATTTTGGACATCCAGACTTCTTGGACTCATTACCATAGAGGTATGAATGTTATATCTTTTATTGTTTTTATTAAAGTTGTTTTTTCATTTGAAAACAACTATATTTCTAATTTTTTTTTCACAGGAATACTTCAAAGGTAAATAAATATTGTATAGACAACAACAAAAACAACAAGCTATGACATCAGATACAGATTCCAGTGGTCTTGACAGATTGTCAAGATATTCACATTTGTTGTTGGGTTTTTATGAGTTTAAAATGGAATCTCATGTTTTTGGACGTGAAATAAGTGTGGGGATTACAAAATCTGATATCATAGAGCTTGTTACTGGAGATAAGTTGGGCATCAACGTGGTGAAATTTTTTTCCATGTAAGTCTTAACACCTTTTCCCTGCGTTATATTTATTAAAAATGTATACTTATGTAAGTTTTGTATTAGGTATCTTTATAAAATTTGTGAGCGGAATGAACTGACAGACGTATATGGATTCATGGACCCACAATTGATTTCCCCTGAAGCATGTACATTGACTGAGGAACAATGAATGGTTTATATTGCTGAAAGATTTGAAAAGAATATAATCAGACAATGTTGGATGATGCATTTTTGTGAGAGGTATGAAACACATTTCTCTCAAAGAGTAAATTATCTTTTAACATAAAAAACCACTAACATTAAATTTCCTTTTATCAGTGATCATTGGATGTTAGGTATTTTTTTCCCAAGGGAGAAGGATCTTTATTGGATATGCTCTGTTCATGGTGATGTGCGGGAAAGTTTTAAGAATATATTGGAAATGTAAGGTTCAATTTCTCAATAGTTTTATATATTATAATGAATTTTAAATTTACCCCATTCGTATTATTTTCTAATAGTGCATGGGTCTACTTTCGAAAAAACACAATGAAAAGAAATGCAAAGATCAAATATATAAATGCGAAGGTAAATTTCTATTTATAATTTGTACTTTTTGATTTATTACATAAAAATAATATATTGAATTAACACTCATTCAAAATATAATTTTCACGAACAACAAGGCCTCATCGAATGCGGATATTATATGTTAAGATTTATGTATGAAATAATAACAACTGGGATAGTTGTGAATTTTGACCTCGTACGATTTCCTCTTAAACTTTGCCATAATATTTCAATTTGATTTATTCATTATACATGATAACTATCTTATTTTTCATTTGTAGCTTTTTGATGACCCTCAACCCTATACTGCCGATGTCATCAAACACGTACAAGTGGAGTGGTCAAATTATTTTACAGGTTTTATTGAATTTTAGTTGTTTGTAATGTAAAGTGTAATTTTGAATATTGTCGTTTTAATTGTGTATTTGGTAGTTGTTTAGGTTTGATTTAGTTTTTTTTGAAGTTGATAGTGTATGTTTTGAATGTTATATAACTGAATGTTTAATTTTTCTCTACTTCTTGTTTTGGTCTACTTTTGATGGTTCTTCTGGTATGGATTTAGGTCTGTGGGGGAGGGGTTCCAAGGGTGTGGGGGTGTGTTTAGTGGGGTTGGGGGTGGCCAGCGGTCTGGGAGGGCTGTCCGGTGAGGTGGGGGACAGTCCTTGGGGTGGCAGGGATGTCCAGGGGTGTGGGAAGCCGGTCCAGCGGTGTGGGAGTGTTGTCCAGGGGTGGGGGGGGGTGTTATCTAGGGGTGTTTGGGGCTGTCCAGGGGGTGGGGGGGGGGGGCTGTCAAGTGGGGTGAGGGGGTGAGGAGGTGCTGTTCAGGCAGGTGGGGGGTTGTCGAGGGGTGTTTGGGGGTGTCCGGGGGTCGGGGGTAGTCTAGGAGTGTGGTGGGGGCTCCAATGGGGTGGGGGAGGGTTGTCTAAGGGGTATACATGAGGGTTGGAGCTCCAATGGGGTGGGGGAGGGCTGTCCACGGGGTATACATGAGGGTGAGGGCTCCAACGGGGTGGGGGGAGGCTGTCCATGGGGTATAAATGAGGGTGGATGCTGTCTAGGGGGTATGTTTTATATGTTATCTATGTACATGCTTAATTTGGATGTACTTCTGTTTTTGTGGTACAATTTCTTGATTTGTTTTCTGGTTGATTCTGGTGGAGAGAAGATGACTGCATTCTGTTAAAAAAAAATTGGGTTTATCATGTCTGTTATTTAATAACCGACGTGATAAAATGCCTGGAAAATAGTTTATCACGTCGGTTATTTAATAACTGACGTGATAAAAGGCCTCCAGAATAGTTTATCACGTCGGTTATTTAATAACTGATGTGATAAAAGGCCTGGAGAATGGTTTATCACATCGGTTATTTAATAACCGACGTGATAAAGGGCCTGGAGAATGGTTTATCACGTCGGTTATTGAATAACCGATGTGCTAAACGTCCTGGAAAATGGTTTATCACATCGGTTATTGAATAACTGACGTGATAAACCGCCTCCCTCCGGTTTATCACGGCGTTTATATAATAACCGACGTGATAAACCCCCCTCCCATGGTTTTTCACGTCGGTTTTATATGAACCGATGTGATAAACCCCCCTCCCAGGGTTTTTCACGTCGGTTTTATATGAACCGACGTGATAAACCCCCCTCACCCCAGTTTATCACGTCGGTTCTATATGAACCGACATGATAAACCCCCTTGCCCCTATTTATCTTGTCGGTTGTTTAAGAACCGACATGATAAACCATTGTCCAGGCTGTTTATCACGTTGGTTATTCAATAACCGACGGGATAAACCATTCTCCAGGCCCTTTATCACGTCGGTTCTAAAATAACTGACGTGATAAACATCGTGATTTTATGTTTTTGACGTCGGTTTTTAAATAAAACTATAATGGATAAAATGACCCAAAAATTAGTTTAATTCTCATTAATGTCCATATTTATAAATTATATCATCTATATATCTATAAAAGACGATTCAGTTTCATTTTGTCTTGTGAAAATATGGGAAACATTATTTTCCAAAATTACAAGTGAGCCACTCTACTCACTTATAAAAGGCCACCCCCTCTCATATCCTATTTGCAACATCAAAGCCTTTTGGTTCATAAAATACCTACCCATATAACATTATTTATTATTGTTGGTAAGAGTATGACAATCAAGAGGGGTGAATTGAGTTCTTTTAAAAAAATTGATAAAAAGTTTATTCAAATGATTCCTACAATTAAAAATAAAACATGACAGTTAACCAAGGCAATAAAATTATAATAGTTTCTCTCAAGAACCGCCTTCAACAATATGAGGTAAGAGACAAAAGATTTCCAAACCCTTCCTTATTCAAGTTAAAGGAGAGATAATGACCCCCAAGACCCACCTTCAATATGACCCAGAGTGGAGACTAGCACCAAGGGTATATAATCACACACAAGATGGAAGGAATTTCCCTTTTTTTATGAGGATTTGATAAAAGATGGAAAATCACACCAACATAAAAACTGGGGGGGTAAAAGTAAATCCAATGAAAACCATTCCCATATGCATGTTACAAAAGTAAATGCAACAAATTACAAGGTGACTACAAAGGTAAGGTATCAAAGAAATGAAAAACAACAACTACAACTGTCCCAATTTCTGAGCTAGTACGGCCCTGCACGATCCCTGATGTCCTCCTAGAAACTTGAATGATATTTTATATACGTATGTTAATCATACAAGTATACTCAGTAGGAAAAACCAAAGTCTCTCTTCCACAAGTGGGGAGGAATTCCAATGCCCTGTGAGAAAAGAGATAAACAAAGCACCTAACATGGAAAACTATCCACCCAAGCCTCACTAAGGCACTCTCCCCAAATAAAGCATGTCATGTAATGTATATTTATAGCAAATCGATATTTGGGTACCCCTCACCTCTTTCCCACTAGTTATTGAAGACATTATATGCATCGAACCAATCCCGCCATTCTCACCGAAGTCCCACTGCCACACCCCGCCTGCACACACCTATGCCACAACCACACATCCTGTCCGCAAACACCTAGGACACAACCACCACACATATACATTCCCACAAACTCCTGGGACAGAACAACCACTACCACGACTGAAGAAACATGGGCCTCATCCCAAAGACTCTTGGGAAACAACATGCATGCACACACTTGGGCCATCCACCACAACTACCCTACCCAAAGAGTCGTAGGCTATAATGGAACTCAGGCCATCACAACCTACCCGAAGAGTCTTGGTCTATTTGGGAAAGGGAACAGAAAAGGAGCTACTAACTAGCCACTCATAGGATTGTTGTAAAAAACACCCTCCCCCGTGGAATAGGGGTGCGGGGCACTATGTTCTCAACATGGGTGGGGCGCGAATTAGAAACATAAGGACTAAAATTATATGTATAGGTAAGGGGAACTCTTCCAAACCTGGGGTTTCCAAAAAAAATCTATGCAAAAACACCCTCATTACTATTCATTCATAAGAGAAAGGCACGACACTCATGGCCATGTCACAACTCATTCCCAAAACCAATTCCCCATTTAAACCATTCTTGTTTGTATGATCAAGTGATCCCATTCAGGTAAATTCAATACTACTTGGAAACTAACAGGAATAACCACAATCCAATGAAAGAGAAACACCCAAACAAAAATATAAGCATTCACACCCAGTTCTCCTGCAATGTCACAACATCAAAGAAATCAGTGAAATCCCTCAAAGTACTGGAACCAATAAAATCCTCAAGATACAGCCCCATACTACTTCATATTCAAGATAAAAAATCGTGCCACAATAGAGGATCCCATCGTCATCCACGTCACCCCATTAGCATCGAGCAGAACAAATAGCATGCCACCAAGACAGAACAAGGAAGTCTCTAGACTCAAGTACATCATTCACTATGTTTTCTTCTTTCTGTTTGGTTAATTACGGTGACAACATAAGGTTTGATGTTCACTGGAAATTCCTTTAATCGGACGAGTTTATGTAATTAACCAAATTACCAGGTTAGAGGCATTCAATTATCATAGAAGACAAGGTTTCATTAATGCGCGTGGAAATACCACCAACGGCCTGGATTTTCAGTGAGCTTATCGCATACAGTTCAAAACATATAGAATATATAAAAGAGTAAAATAGAAAAGTCAAAAACTACCCATCATTCTTTAACAATGTTTTTATTATCTTTGTTAGGGTTTGGTTTCATTTATTCCCACATAAAAATAGCTTACCTACCCCGCATGATACACAGTAAGGATAGACGAAGGAAGATCCCTACCTAGATGATCAACAATGTAGTCTTTCTTCACACGCTGAGAACTGAGGATGTGTGGCTTGTAGGGGAAGAACTCGTGGGACTCCAAGGATGAGTAGAAAAACTCCAATACAGGTGCACTACATGCATTAGGAAGGAGTGACTCCAAGCGCACCAGGGGGAAGAATGAAATCCAGACAAGAGGAAGAAGAAGGGGGAATTCCCATGTGATATAAAGATGAGATCCCGTTGTTACGGGATATGGAATTTTTGAACAACATTAAAGTCTGACAATGGTTCTCCACACAGATGGGAAGTTACACAAGATGGAATTAATTTTACATTAAAAATCCTTTGTGGAGGGGTGGTCATAATAGCTATGAGTTAAACAGTTTTCTTTAATAAAAATAAAATGCGTAATATGGGAGGAACAAGAAGGTACGGGGAAGGGTGTGACACTGAGGAACAACAACACGTTTTTGTATGTTAAGGGTTTCCTGACTCTTGGCTGATTTTAGATATTATTTATGGTCTTTAAATGTATTTGAAAGTGGAATTAAATCACATTTATGTTAAATAATATGTTGCGGGAGTAGAAAAAGTCGTATCTAGGAAAAATAACGAAGACCCTCAGTGAGTACATGGTGCCACCATCATAATGCCACTTTCATGGTGTCACCCTCATGGTGCCACCCTCACAACGTCACCCTCACGGTGCCACCGTAATCGGTTCCCTCGTGACCGGTGCCACCATTTCGGTGGAGCCTTTTTTTGGTAATGTAATGGACCCAGTGGGTCTGGGACATTACATCAGATACCTCTCAAACTATTCTTTCCCTCGAGAATCAAAAATAGACTCAAAGAAAAGAAGGGTTTCAAACAACCGCCTCAAAAGATACCTCTCCGGAGTGAACAAAATTGAAATCTAGGACTACTTCTTTCTCATGTAACCAGGAAACATTCGAGGGTTAAATTGTCCAGTCATATCATTTAGAGAGTTTCTTCCTCCATGTTATGATACTATCTACTTTGGGTGGCACTAACTCACCCGCACAGGTTTAATCGCATCCACCTTAATGCTTATTGATTAAGGATCGGGTCTTCCCTCCCCATATTCAGTAATCTTCACACACATCCATAGAATAAGTAATACTTCATGATCCATAGTTATAAATGTAAAGTGTTCCATCACAAACAAGTACAACAAAACAGAACGAAACTCAAAACAGCTCTGGGTACTGGGTGCGCATCTGTGTGTCCCATTCCAAGGTACTTTCCTCGAACCCGCCATTCCTCAAAAACACACGAACCAAAGGAATGGTCCATCCACAGAGCACCTTCTCATCATTATCCTCAATCCCTGCTGGTCTTTCAACAAAAGTCACTTAATCCTCAATATCTAGCTTTCCCCAGTTGAGGACATGTGAAATGTCATGTAGATATCATCAGAGTTCTGAAACATGGAAGACATCATGTTTTTTCATTAGGGTAGGTGGTAGAGCTAGCTGATAAGACACTTCTATGACCCTCCACAACACTTCGAAGGTTCTGATGAACCTTGGAGAAACCTTACTCCCCCTACCGAACCTCTATGGTCTACGACGAGGGGAGACGTTCAGGAATACATGGTCCCCAACTTCAAACTACAAGGTTCTCCTCCTATTATCGGTATATGACTTCTTCTGGTCTTGAGACGCCTTCATCCTCTCCCGTATCAGCTAAACCTTCTCTTTCTTGCTCTGCACCACTTAAGGGCCATGAATGCATGTTTCCCCAACCACGGTCCATCACACGGGTGAGAAACATGTCCTTCCGTACAAGGCTTCGAATGGAGCCATTCCATTGGTAGAGTGATAGCTTTTATTGTAGAAAAACTATAGTAGAGGAAAGTGTTGCACCCATGATCCCCCAAAATCTTTAATACATTATCGTATCATATCCTCCAACATTTGGATAGTGCGCTCCATCTGTCCATCTATCTAGGGATAGAAAGTAGTGCTAATATGTACCTGGGTGCCGAAAGAATGGTGCAATCCCCTTCAAACTGGTGAGGTCAACCATGCATCCCTATCATAGACTATGGACCTCGGAACTACATGAAAACACACCACCTCATCCACATACCTTCGTGATAATAATTAATATTGCGACTCATTTATTTAATTTCATATCATTACGATCTTTCTCTAAGATACTGGGGAAAATATGACATTAATTGACTTGTTTTTATTATCATGCAATGAAATTTAGAGTTGAACCTCTTTTTTGAGACTTACATGATTTACATCATTTACATACCTTCCGTAATCATCATATTCTTTTCGTATTAAATGTTAAATCCCTCATGTTTACTTGTTATTTTTTACATGGTTGAGATGATAGATGCCTTGAAATCCTATGGTAAGTTACATGTTCTTCATGTAGATGAGTTACAGTGTTAATTCTTACCCTCATGATGAGAATAAAAATTAATGTTATGTATGTAGAAAGTGGCATGCATACCAATAATGAATTGAAATATGAAAATGGATGAATGTAATGTCTTGTAAATTTCTAAATAATATAATGAAAATACATGGTTAACTTGTTTCATTGAAAAATGTAGCCATGATTATTTTTTAACACATTATTCCAGAACATTTATTTATCCATTTGGGAGATATTTTTATTGAAATTGAATTTTAAGCATTATAAATTGAATTTCCATTGTATTATGTTGAGATTATATCCTTCACGTCAAGTATGAATTCAATTGTGCGTGGATTTGATGAATGTATTCCATGAATATATTTTAGGATGTTTTAATATATTAATTTATATATTTAATTAATTATTTTGGCCAAATATTGAGTTTTATGACTTGTTTTTTGTTTTATGGTTGAATATAATGAACATTTGGAAATTTAATGATAATAGGTAGATATCGGAGTTAAAATTCCAATTTCACCTCAAGCGAAGTGAAGTGGTGTCAAAACAGTTATTTGGATGAAAATGGAGAACGTTTGGGAAAATAACTCAAGAACCAAGAGAAATTAGGCTTCTAGACAATTAAAATGAAATTATTCATCATTTAATAATTACATTATGAGTACCTATGAATGGGTGGAACCGAAGGACACATAATGGATAAAAAACAACATGAAAAATGTCATGTGGTGTAACCTTGATTCACATGGTGTAATTTCCGAAAAAATGTATTTCCCCCAATACACCATACATTCATTTTTTACGAAATCACAAAAATCAGACTCACCATGGACCACTATGTCACTATTCCTATGTGGAATTAATTAATGGAAGAGTATTGATGAATCCTATAATAAGTGGGTTAAGAAGCTACTATTGGGGTATTTAGATCCAGATCCACATAGAGAGAAATGTGAGAAGATTCAAGCAAGAAGTTGTGATGCTCTCCCCGAGTTCATTTTTCTTTCAATTTATGATTCATTTTGTCCTTAAATATTATTCTCTCATCTCTATGATGAGGGTTTAAACCCACCATGTTCTAGGGTGATGTAAATCTATATTTTATAGTTCATTGGATTTGTTTTACCTTATTTATTCATGTACATAGTTTTTTGCTATTCATATTCATTTACAAATCCATTTGTTTTTCATCTACCACGACCATTGAAAATTGTATAAAAAGGGATCATTAAAATTAGTCATCTAAAAACCCTATATAAGGAATGCCCATTATCAACATTTGGTGAAATTAGGTTTATATACGTTTTCAAGACAAACATGATTCAGTGAAATCCAAAATTACCAGACCAAGGGAAATAGGGTGTTGCTGCATCATGGAAGGGATACAATAATAATTGGATCTTCCTTGTCTCAAATCCAAAACCAATCAAAAATTATTCTAAATATTTTCATATATCCAATTTCACTTAATCTTTGAAGTTACTAAACTCTAGCATGATTTTTAAAACTTTATTTAAACCAACCAATCAATCTGCTTCATCTTCAATTCACGAATTCTACAAATTATTTTCAAACCCCAAATTTTCTCACATATTTCTACAATTTAATGAAATTAGTTATTTTTAAAACAAAAATAAATTTATTTATCTTTTCATGTGGATCGATATTGACCACCTTATATAGTTAATTTTCCTTAACTAAGTATCATAATTGTGTTTTAATAAATTTTGATTTTTTATTGGCCCATATGAAATTAATGACACCCTCTAGACCTATCATGACCCTTGTAAAACATTAATTTACAATTAATGAAAGACGAAATGATCTAGATACATGATATTTGAACATATAAAATAATTTAGAATAATTATGTAAAAATAATTAATAATTATATTGGGATAAATTGAGGGAAAGTGTAACTTAAATGGAAAATCTAGGTTTTAGAGGAAACCATTACCATAAGTCCTATATTATTATACAGTTGTACATAACATATTTGACAATGTAATTATATTTCTTAATAATATAATTCTAAACATATTTATGATTAATTTGATTTAGTATAATTTAATTAATTTCTTTTATGGTTATTTTTAGAAGTTATAAGATTAAATTTTTCTGTTTGAGAGTTCACATTTTCTAGGTTATCATGATTAATTTACTTGTATATTAGTATAAAATATCATGTAAAATTATAATTTTTTTATAGAATTGAAAATATTTATTTTTAATTTATATGAAAAATATTAAAATGATATATTATAAATTGTGTTTTTTGGGTTGATGATGAATCATTAGATAAGGTGTCAGTGATAATCATTTAGATTATTTTTGGCTTTTTTTTATCATCGTAAAAAAATGTTTACCATTAATTAATATTATGTATATATAATGGATCTAAAAAACTATATAATCTTTAATACATATGTTATAATTAGTTTTATCCATAAAAATAGTTTTATAAAGATCATTGAATTTATTATTGAAAAATGAAAACTCATCATCCATGAAGGTAGTAATGCAGTACCTCATGGGAGATATTTTCATTTTTTGAAAAAAAGTGGTAGAGAAGGTGAATGATTATTTGTATTGCATTAACATAATAACAATATATCATATATAAGATATTTGATTTATTATGCATGTTTTTTCGAAGGAGTAAATGAATTTATAATAAAATAATGGAAAATGAAATGAAACTAAATGAAAAAGAAATACGATTTTACCTCATGATTTATTCTCCTTGAGAACATCCTAATGGATTTTGATTTTGGTAATTTTTTTAAAAATTGATAATGTAAAATGGGGAAAGGATAGGGAGTATTATTTTTAATAAATTAAATAATTTTAAAATATTATGAGATATAATAATAAAAGGAGGTATTTATTTTGGAGTAAAGGGGTGTTTTTTGAATATTGTATTCATCGGTTTAATATTTTGGCTCAATATAAGATATAGTGGTGATTCCATGACAAAAAAATGTAAATAAATAATTATTGATAGATATTATTCTTCTTAATTTATTGATGATTCAAGGAATTGTGTATTTAACATATAATGTACATATACTGAAAATTACAGTATTTAACTACTCACGAAAAATTCTACTATTTTAAAAATATATATCCAATTTACACTATTAATTTTTAAAAGTTTATATTTTATCATCTAACTCAATTTTATGAAAATAATTTTATAAATATGAGAAATTTAATTAATAGTTAAATTTACCATTTATTTAAAAAATACTGATTTGAAAATTATAATTGGTTTTATGAAAAATTGAAAATTTAATTAATGTGTCATAAAATGATATTATAATCCTAAGACAAAAAAATATTAATTTTTGTTATATTTACAAAAAATAATTCTTTTATATAATTATATTAATTATAAAATTTTAAATTAATTATTATATTTCACAAAAATAAAGACTCTTAATTTATAATTATTAAAAATATTATTTACTTAAAACACGATGTAAACATACCATATTTTCATTTTAAGAAACCAAAATTTCATTTGTACATCCATAGGTAAGGTTAATATTGTATTGTTTTTAGTAATATTCCTAAGGGTCACATTTTTATTCCCACGTTCATATTTAATAGTATATTACGATTTTAAAATTTGTGTTATGTGAAGCATAATTTATCGAAGACATTAAATTTTTAAAGAGGACTACCAAACAATCTAGGGGTGTTACATTATCCCCTCCTTCAAAACATATCTTCATCTAAATCTAAAAAATTTCCCCTCAAAAAAATATTTGGGAAGTCATTATCATAAGTTCCTCTCACTCCCACGCCACCTATTAAATTTTATAATTTATCCTATGTACCATTACCAGCCAAGTAATATGATTACTCAACACCTGTTATTTAGTATCTCAAATATATATAGGCTCTTCATAGTATGATAAATCAGGTTCCAATTATATTCCATTCCAAGTGAGGAAGTGGGTTGTTTGTCATGTTCTTCCTTATCAAATATATGTGGAACACAATTGTTACATTAGAAATGATTTGTGGCATCTCCAAATGATAATACAATACACCAATTCTATCCATAATTTCTAAAGGAATGATGTATATGGGGCTCAGTTTACCTTTTCTTGTCTAACATTATGGTACTCTTCCATGGAGATACAGTTTAAAAAACATGATCTCCAACTTAAAACTCCAAATCATTCCATTGATTATTAGCATTTAAATTTTCATTACTTTTTTCCTAATTGATATGGGTTTGAATTGTTTTTACCATTGGAATTGATTCTTCCAAAAGATTTGGTCTGACAATCATCCTTCCACCAACATCATCCCAAAAAGATGGTGTGCGACATATCATACTATAAAATTCATCATATAGTGCCACATGAATATATGAATAGAAATTATTTTTGTTGGAAAACTCTACCCAAGATAAATAATGACCCTATAAAACATGAAATTCAAGTGAGAATGATCTCTACATTTCTTCTAAGTTTTTGATTGTCCTTTATGATTTCTCATCAATTTAATGGTGATAACAATTACTCAGATGAAGCTCAGTAATGAATGTTTTCTGAATACCATTCCAGAAATTTGATGTAAAACATAGATCATAATTTGAAACAATTCATATAGGTTCTTCATGAATTCTTACAGCTTCATTATTACAGAGTGTTTCAAGTTGATCAAGTAGAAAGTCCTCCCCCATAGAGAGTAAATGTGCTTATTTGGTAAGTTAATCAATAATTAACCATATTTCATCATTCCTTATTCGTTTCTATGGTAATGGAAATCAAACAACCATAATAATTTCATCCAATTTCCATGTATGAATTGTTATAGGTTGCATGGATCCACTAGGATGTTGTCCTTGACCCTTCATATGTTAACGGAAGAATCATTAGGATACATAATTAGAAATTTCACACTTCATATTATCCCCTAGAAATGTTCCTTCAAATTTATAAGCATCATAGTACTAACATAGTGTATAGAGAAATTTGAGTAATGAGAATCATCCAATAATTATCTTTATAAATCAAATATTGAGGTAACATGAATCCTCTTACAAAATTTTAGAATTCCATCTTCATTCCCGAAGACTTCCAGCTTCCCATCATCCACAACATTAATTTTCTTTTTAAAATTCACATATTCAGATTTAGAACCCTTATATAATTATAAGAAATATGGTTGGGAAAAAATTTGAAAAATTATATATATTATTCACCTTTCCAAATAATTCTCAAATCCATATTTAATTGATCCATGAACATAGGATTCCATTCAGTCATCATTTTATAGAACTCCATGGTGTTTTCTACTCAATTCATCTCCTACCTTTTTTTACATCCCATGTTGAGTGTGTATTGAACAATCAAAATTCTTGTGTACCTCAATCCATCATATTTTTCTCATATTGATCTAATTATGTGAGAAGATATATTTAAATATCTTATTATCTATATATATATATATATCCCATCTTTTATAATAGAGATATTGTCTTTGTATATTCAGAGCATAGATTAATACTTCTAAATCAATATCATGAGTTGGATAGTTATTTTTTCTATAGTTTATGGACTATAAAAAACTTCATTGTACATTATTAATTAATAAATAACATATCACATATTGATTGTTATTTTTCATGACCATGCATGTGATAATGTCCTAAGTATTGTTGGTGCAATAAAATGTTATAGTAGATCCCTACTATGATGAGAAACCAAAAGTTCCATAACATTATTCTTGAATATATATTCTATGGTTGGACGATGTTATTTGAGGGATAGAAATAATAAAGACCATTAGGAGTGATGAATCATAAAAAATTGAGTCACCTTCTCCTGGTGTTCTCCCATGGTAATATCCCGGAGCATATTTTGAGAACGGGGCCCACAGATAGGAAATTCAAATTTTTTCGTGTCATTTGATGTTTATATTTACATATGTGAGTATTGGTCTTTAGACTTTATGTTTATAATTAATGGGCATTACAATTCATGCACATATATTTATTTATGAAAATTGTTTCGACACACTATTCACAATGAGGTCGGATATGTTTAGTGTGTCGTGGGTAATACTGCATTGATAGAGAATACGAGGAAGGATATGTCTGTTTTTTCAATAATGGAACTAGATATCTCAGGCCCTTTGATGAATTTATATTGCCTAATTAAGTCCATGGCCATGGTAAGGAATGTGTATGTTTAATTCTAAATGGTCAATGAAAGAATAATCAAGCACATGGTATGATGGAACTAGCAAGAAACAATCTTGATTCAATATATAGATACAAAGGGATTACATTATAGTGTAAGTGTTGGTTGGAGGTGACACATCATTGTGACAGTAAATTCTTTCTCTATGGGTTCCTTATTGTGTGGTTAAATGTACTCCTTGGGCATTAGGTAGGCTTCCCCTAACACCACTAAGAAAGAGGCCTAGATGGTCACACACTAAGTGTGTCCAACTATCTTTGTTAAATATTAATTTTATACATTGAGTAATTATTATTCATGATTTTTGATTAATAATGATTCAAAGGATGTATGATCACTTTTATTTTGACACTAGTAATTTGATAGAATATATTTTGGGTGAAGTAATATATATATTATCTAGTATTGCAATTATATTTATTCGAAAAATAAAAATCCAGTATTCATGTCCTAATAAATGTTGTGGAGGAAATGAAGATAATTGATGAAAAGAAAAAGTTCACACAATGTAGTTTTATTAGGGACATGTGAGATATAATATTATTTAATAAATTAAATAATATTAGGTGTAATATACTAGGTTCATTTTAGGTAATAATAATAGTCAACTGTTATTATTATACATGGGGTTTTACTATGAATTTAATGAAATGAATAGAGGATTTCAGGTAATTAATTATTATTTTTTATTATAATTAATTAAAATCCCTATTATATAATTATCATTAGGCTAGAAATTTTTTTTCTATTGTGGAAAATTTATCTAAGGAAATCTCTCAGACCAGGAGATAATTTTTTTATTCCAAGAATTTTCTCAAGCTACAAAAGAGATTCTCTTCCACCGGATCAAGGAGAGCTCTTCGCAACTGGCTCTCATGGCAATCGACGACGGACATCGCAAGAGAAATATCTTCTACGCTAGCTCCCAAAGAACCCTTCGGTGGCATCGAGTGATACATGGATAACGTGGGCTTCACCTCTTGAGAAATCCTACACATGGACTCTATGACGCAATGATAGATAATGTCAGACCTTGACAGGAAACATCAACAGAGAGAGAATTCCCACATAGAAATTCTGGTATTTAAATTAAATTAAATATATCAAACTTATTATGATCCTCTATATGGTTCCAAGAATCCCTTATTTTCTTTAATTATTTGTTATATTCCAAATATCCAACGTTTTGTTATCGTGACAAATATCTGATTTATCATCATTAATAGAAAAAATTAAATTTGGAAAAACCTACCAAACATGCTTTCACTATGCCTGAATCCTAAAAGTGCTATCAAAGCCTGGCTATATCATTGATTAAAGTTATTTAGTTTTTTTGTCTGGTGATTTAAAGATTTAAAAATATAGTTTTTTCATTTTGTATTAATCGTTCTAAAAATCAAAATTACGAGATCTATTCCACCTCCTTCATTTCTTGATCACCTTATAAAAATGATTATTTCATTTCATTTTGATTAAAATAATACATGGGATCTCATTCACATGTGTCGATGCTTGTAGTATGTACAACACCAGAACACACGATGTGTATTTGGCAGAACACTCCATGTAGTATTGGATCAATGCACCATGACGGTCTGCCAAACCATCCGAATAATTGGATTTTATATTAGTCTTTATGAATCCATGTGTTGACCAGGAATAGGTGGAACATGGTTTTCAGATTACACACTCAGTGGACCAATGAACACGTCGTGTAGACTCTTTGGGTTAGGGTTGGACCACGTACCTTGTACACGACTTTCCCAAATGGAAAATGTGTAATGAAAATACTACATGGAGTGTGCCCCACTGAACACATTGAGTACTCTGATGATTAATAAATTACATCTACATCCCAAGTCCATGGGCATGTACTTCAGATGGATGGTGAACAAAAGTACATGCCATATAGTCGGAACTACATGCCAGTTTCAAATCCAAATTACGATGATTTATTAAATTTTTTTAGTATATTATACAATATCTTTAGAGGTTTACAATAGTGTGGGCATAAAGCTGAGCCACAACACGTGATAGGTGTTATATATATATATATATGTTTAAATTAACATCTGCATAATGTTTGTTTCTACACAATGGGTTATTGTGATTGGGAATTCACTGGGATTCCTCCAAGGTACATGTTACATAAAATGATAATTTTAAATTAATTTATTTGTTCAACATTATGAAGTATAAAAATCATAAGGAAATTTATAAAATGATTGAAGATAAATTGATTGAATAATTAAAGATAATTAATGGATTCAAGTGTGATTTATCATTATTTGGAATGATTAATGAATTAAATACTAGTGTTATTAATGAGTATATATCATTGCATGTAGGGATGATCATGAGAAAGTCCAAGACCATTGTTTGTAGATGGTTTATTTTTATTTAGTTATTTCAATTATGTTTGTTGGCATAAGAGCCTTATCCTCATTAATATGTTGGGACATCATTCCCAAATATTATTTTATATCAAACCCCATTTTACCCCTCTTCTGTGAGTGAGATCAAAACATATGTAATGGTTGGAGCTCCCAAACTAGTGGAGGCCACTCAAGTTTGGAGCAAAGGTAAAACCAATACATGTTTATACAAAGGTGGACAAGTGGAAAGCTATAAACATGAAAACAAATGTTTCAATGTGTTTCTCCACATGGTTTTGGGTTAGTTTAACAACCGCTAGATATATTAACAAATAGAACATTCTCATGATCTTAACATTTTTTTCTTTATGTTAGATTCATGGAAAATTTATTGTGGGTGAATTTTCATTATCACACAATTAATGAATTAAACATGCATGCAATATAGAAAACAATATGTCCGTCTTATGTGTAAATATAATCTTATACATGGTTGGTAACTTAAGTATATCCAACATAATATTAAAAAAATTCTAATCAAAGATAATAAAATGGAAATTTACATATAAGGATAAAATCCCTAAATGAAATTATTAAGTCATTATAGACTTCCATAATCTAGGGTAGAATCAAACAATACAACAAAGTGCTTGACCCAGACTAGATGGGATGCTTTCAATTATTAGGGAAATATAATTCAAGATTCTGGGTTATCTAGTCATGGTACACATCTAGGGATGACAACCACAACATTACATTGTGTGACTAAGAGTAAAAGGACGTGGAACTCCAAAATAAATTGATTTCAAGATTGGGGAGTCCAATCGTCAGATCAAGGAGATGTGAGTTAATATATTTGGTATTTGGAATGCCTACATAAAACCCTTCATGTTTCTTAACCAGACCTAGTTAGGGAAATTTGTAGGGAAATATGTATCTTTTCCAGTAGAATATTCCGGAAACGAAATATTTTGAAGTAAATGGTGAGGGTTATTAGATTTATATAAAATAGTGGGAGACTAATAAGTATTAAATTATATATTTATCTATGTTTTATCATGATAAGGTACTAAAATTTTACTCGTATTTATTTATAGGAATAGAATGAAAAATTACGTCAAACATATCATTGCATACCATAATCATGATGGAAAACATTCTCACAATCACCGATTTCTGGGAATCGTAGAGGCGTTTACGTGTCATCCTTCACAATGAGAGGAAATTGAACATGCATGAAGATCCTATTCTAGTTGGGCCAAAAAAATAGGCCAGTGGTGAGAAACTATATGTCTATATGAAGCATATAGATGATGCTACATATTAACAATGATTTATGATATCAGAATGTCTAATTAGCTCTTGAAGAAACATGAAAACTTGGATGTGTATAGCTTGATGTCTAACCTTAAGGATATCTATCAAGAGAAGGAATGATATGAGAGATATGGGATATAAAAATATTTGTTTACAACTTTTCTAGGAGAGTCTATGCCAGTTGTGCCTCATGTAGTGATGCTTATTCTGACTATAACATGATAAACACTGAGAAGGGTTTATTAGATCTTCTATCCTTAATTCCCCTGGTAGATAAGGACATGTTTTGTGAAAAACATGCATTCTTTATGGTGTATAAGAAATGGAAGGACAATGAAAATGGGATAAGGAATCATAAATGGTCTGAAGCCCCTAGGAACCATCCCTCCAAATAGGGGAATATCTAGATGTAGGAAATGGAATGGGATGAATTATATATTGCATGTGGAAAGGAATTCCACTGGAAGTGGAACTACACCCAGAAGAATGGGGTTGCTAAAGGGGCATTTGTTATCGAGTGTAATCATTCCATTAGTACACATTTGGTATTTAATACATCACGTGGAGCTCATATCTGTATTCAAATGATAAGAATATAGGATTAAAATGATTGCAAGAGGATGGGGTGGATCTTCGAGTTTCTAATTGTGTGAGGCTGGCTATGTTGTCCATTGGCGATTACCACATCTCATTTCTAACTAGAATGATTTTGGTTTTAAATAACTGATATTATGTGTATAGTATTACCAGGAGCATAATTTCCATATTTTTTTGGATATGGATGTATATATTCTCAAATTTTGAAATAAGGGTTTTTTATTTTATAAGAACAAAATATGTTATGGTATGGAGCATTTGAATAAATATTTGTATATATTAAATGAGGAAAACCATGTGTTTTTAATTGATAATAAATAAATTCATATTAATCATACAACACGTCGTTGTGGTATCACCATCTTTTTCATGTAAATGATAAGGGATTTAATAATCTCTACTAGGATGGTTATTTAGATTCTACTGAGCTAAAATGGCTTAATAAATTTCATGATTGTTTACATGGTATAATGAAGAAGTCTCTTTTCAGTGGATAGTGTGATGGGGCAACAAAGAATCAAGGATTGGTTCACACAGATCTGTGTGGAAAATTTCTAGTAGAATTTTTAGGTGGATATTCTTACTTCATTACTTTTAATAATGATTTTCAATATATGTCGATATATACATAATGTTGTATATATTAGAAGTCTTATATATGTTTAATGAATTCATGACTGAAGTAAAGAATCAGCATGGTATGAAGATAATGATACATGGATCGGATTGACGTGGAGAATATCTGAAACAAGTGTTTGTTGATAATCTATGGGAGTATAGGATTCTCTCTTAGTTCACTACACTCTATACACCATAGTGTAATGGTGTTAGTTAAATAGGGAACCACAACTTATTGAATTTAGTGAGGTTGATGATGAGTCCTAATGATCATCCATTATCATTTTGGGGATATTCATTAGAATTTGCTACATATATATTTAACCGAGTACCAACTATGGTGGAAGATGAAATTCTCTCCAAGATAAAGTATGGAATGAAACCTATTTGGTAACACTCATATGTATGGGGATGTGAGGAATTAATAAGGCCTTCATAGGCAAAAAACTACCACCCCAGGGCATGAGGTGTATCATTATAGGATATCCAAAGTACACGAAAGGATATTTCCTATATAAACATTTATATAAGAAAGTGAATGTCGCCAGAAAATTCATCATTCTTGAGAGTTATCAAGTCATTAAAAAGGATAGTGGAAGAAAGATTGACTTCAATGAAGTCGATTCTCATGATATACTAGAGTAAGTATAGGAACATTTTCCACCGGTCCCCATGGAAGAGGATCCAGAAACACATGTAATGTGTTGTATCATAAGAGAGGTAACGAAACAAGAGAGATTTGGTTTCCCAGTCACTGAGGATGGTGAATCATAATTTTTGGACAATGATGAAAATTTCTCCTAAAAGAAATATGTAGAATGATTAGAAGCTACCAAATGGATAGAAGATTTGAATTATGAGATAGATTCCATGTATCATATCCAATTCTAGTTTCTGGTCAATGATCCAGCTGAGGTAAAGCCTATTGTATGGAAATGGGTATTCAAGAGAAAATTGTAAATGGAAGGAAAAATTAGAACATATAATTCAAGTCTACTGGCTAAAGGACGAATAAAACATCAATGAATTTATTATGATGAGACCTTCTTTCAAGTTTCCATGTTTTAATTCATAAGAATTATACATTACATAGAAGGTTACTATTAGTATGCGATTTAGAAAATGGATGTCAAAATAAAATTCCATAATAGGAGCCTTCTTGAAGATGTCTATATGACACATCTAGAATGGTTTGTGACACCAGGTTAATCTGAACGGGTTTTCAAGTTTCATAAATCCATTTTTGGATTAAATAATGCTTCCCGGACATGGAACAATTGATTTGATGAAGCCATAAAGTAATTTGGAATCATTAAGAGTGAATTTGAGCCATGTGATTATAAGTTGTTTTATTATAAGGCAGTCGTTATCCTAGTCATATATGTTGATGAAATATTGGTTATTTGGAACGATGTACCAGTCTTACAGTCAGTTAAGGATTGGTTGAACAATTATTTATAAATGAAGGACTTGGGTGAAGCATCCTATATTATAGGGATCCTGATGATTCAGGATAGATAAATGTGGCTTCTTGTAATATGATATGATACATATATTTAGAAGATACTAAAGAGATTTATTATGGAATAATACAATTGGATATTGAATTTAGTGTCACATTTTCCATATCAATCTAAGAAAATGTGACATAATACACAATTGGGGAAATTTCGATTTATTAAGATCACATATGATTTAGATATAGGATCCATCATTAATTCCATGTTATGTACCAATATTGATGTTTTCAAAAAACTATGAACGGTAGGTAGATATCTAGTAGATCTAGGAGAACATCATTGGACTTCTATTAAGTCAACCCGTAAGAATCAGAGAAGAAATAAAGATATGTTCATTGTGTATGGAGGAGAAGAAGTGCTTTTCATCTGAGGTTATGCTAATGCTCTTTTTCAGATAGATCAGAACAATCTGAAGTCACAATCTAGATATGTTTTCTGTCTCAATTGAGGAGGTTTGAGCTAGAAAAGTGTAAAGATAATAGTTATCTGTGCTTCTACAATGGATCCCAAATATAGACTGGATTATAATTAATCCAAGGAATCCATCTGGATTTGCAACATTTTCAATGAGCTTGATGTGGTTCGTAGAAGTAATGATCCTATTACAGTGTATTGTGATAATACTACAGTTGTGGCTCTTAGAAAAGAACCAAGATCACATCAATTGACAATGCACATACTCTGGAAGTATCACCTCTTGAGAGATATCTATCATATTAATGAAGTTTCAGTGAGTAGAGTGTCCACAAATAAGAATGTGGAAGAACCCTGGAATGAAGCCCTATCTCATCATAAGTTTGAATATCATGTGAGAGCGAGAAAGTTAATGATTATTGGTAGATGGCTCTTGTCCATGTGCGAGTCTTTTAGAGTTGGCTTCCTAGAACCAACTACTTTGTAAATTTTTCATTAATAAATATCTTATCACATCTGGATTGGTCCTCTATGTGAAAATGCATGTAATAATGTCCTAAGGATAGTTATTCCACTAAATGTTCATAGAGGATCCCTGCTATGATGAGAACCAGGATGTTTTACAAGAATATTCATGAATATACGTTCTATGGCCAGATGTTGTTATTATAGGGCCAAAAATAATACATGCCATTATGGACGAGTAATCAAAAAACATTGAGGCACATTATCATGTTGTGTTGCCTTGGTAATATCTGGGATGATATTATGAGAACAAGACCATCTAGTAGGAAATCGACATTTCACAGAATCATTGGACGATATTATTTACGGATGTGTGTATTTGTATATAGATATTAAATTTATTATTAATGGGAATTAATATTCGCGCACATATATGTATTGATAAAAGAGGTTACAATAAACTATTGCTAGCGAGGTTGGATATGTTGGAATCATAATGAGAAATACTACATTAACAGGAAATGAGAGAAAGGATTTGTCCCTATTGTACTATAATGGAAGTAGATATCTCAAGCCCTTTGATTAAATTGATATAGACTAAATACGTCCTTGTCTATGGTAAGGAATGGCTGAGTTCAATTCTGGAATGTCAATAAAAGATTAATAGATCACATGGGTTAATCATACCAGCATGAAACCAGTTCGATTCAAGATACTGGGAAAACATGATTACATTACACAGTAGGCGTTTTTAGTAGGAGACCCCTCATTTCAATGTTAACTTATATCTCTATGGGTGCCTTGGCATGTGGCTAGACTCTAACCTTGGAATTTTTGTAGGATCCACATAATTTCACAGAGAAAGAGTCATATAGGGTCACACACTATGTGTGTCCTTATATCTAATTTAAATATTAATTAAACCATTTGAATAAATATTATTCTCGATTGTGATTTAATAATTAATCAAGAATGCTAGATCACATTTCTTTCGACACTAGTTATTCAAGAGAATATATTGTGTGTGATATAATATATTTATTAGTGAGTAATGATGATATATTTATTTGAGAAATAAATTTCCATTATTCATAGTCTAATAATTGTGGTGGAGGAAAAAATGAAAATGAAAAAAAACCAAAGTACATTCCATGTATATTAATATACATGTAGTGTACTTTTTTTGAGGAGTTGTGATAAATAATATTTTTTAATTAATTATAAAATATTAGTTCTAATACGCCCGGTTCATGTTATGTAATAATAATAGTCAAATATTAATATGATTTATGGGGTATAACTAATAATTAAATGAAATAAATAAATTATATTAGGTAATTAAATCATTAATAATTATTCTATGTAATTTAAATCCCTATTAAATAATTCCCATTATCCTTCCCATTTTTGAATGTTGTGCACAATGGGTCTAGAGAATGTTGTCATGCCAAGAGTTAGTTCTTTTCTTCCTTGAATGCTCTCTAGCCATGAGAAAAATCATTCTCCGTCGGATCAAGGAGAGCGCATTGCAAGTGGATTTGAAGGAAATCTATGCCAGAAATTGCTAGAGAAGGCTCTTCTATGCTAGCTCCCAGAAATCCCATCAGGGAAATCCATAGATACATGGATCATGTGTGGATAACTGTTTGAGGAATTCTACACTTGGATTCTATGATGTAAGGATGGACCACATCAGACTGTAACTGTAAGCATCAATGGAGAGAGAATTACATCAATGTAATTATTTTCTTTTAAATAAATTAATTATAACCAACATATGATGATCCCCTATATAGTTCCAGGACTCCCCTCTTTTCTTTTGTTCTGTGTTCTATTCTGAAGAACTAGCATTTTATTTCCATGAATAATATCTGATTCATCGTCGTTAATATCAAAAAATAATGTTGGGAACACCCATCAAACTCTATTCTGTTGTGTGTAAAACCAACACTTTTCATGAGTTTTTAACATCCTTGATCCATAGACAATAATTCTATCACTTTTTATAAGGACAGAACTAGGTCCTTTCATCGATGAATCTCTATAAATCAGAAATCCTACATTTCCAAACGGTAATGTCAATATTTAAGAATTTACAAATATCCTATTAAATTCATTAAATAATTAGTCATATTGTTTTATCCATATCATATTAAAACATTTGATGTTAACAATGGTTAATGTGTTAGCTAAACATGAAAATTTATGAACGAACATCTTATAGTATCCTATATTCTAATGAAACTATATAGCTCACTAATGTTTGTTGGTGTAGGTCAATCCTGAACTACCTTTGTCTTTACAGTATACATTATGATTAAATCCATAGAAACCATATGGTAAAGAAAAAATATTGTTTGAATATCGAATTCACACTTTCAAAACATCCCATGTAACTCAATTATTCTATGAGTATCCAGAACAACCCGCAAGTGGTTATCAAGGTCCTTATATATTTGGAATATATCGGGATATCAATAATAAATACCACAACGAAGTTGTAATGATATTCCTTGAACAATTTGTTCAATATATCCAAAAAATAGATGATGCATTAGTCAGTCCAAACAGAATTACTGTAAACACATAATTTTCATAACTAGTTTGAAATTCTATCTTTGGAAAATCCTCCTTACTCATACATGATTTATTATATCCATATTAATGTTCAATCATTGAAAAATATTTAGCTATTCTTAGTTTATCATATAAATCATCATTTTGAGGTAGTGGATATTTGTTCACTATATTAGTAGCATTGATTTTTCTATACCCAATTCATATCATCATAGATCCATATTTTTTATTTACATAGAGAATAAGGGATCCCATTCGGGAAAAAATAGGAGAATAAATCCCATATTACTCAACTACTCTATTTGTTTCTTTAGCTCTATTATTTCAACAATGACTATTCAATAAGGATTTATTGATGTTGGCCTTGTGTCAGAGTTTAAATCAACAGAAAAATAAATATCATTCTTTGGAGGATGTCCAGGTATATATTTAGAAAATACGTCAATGTATTTATTTATAATTGATATATCATAAAGTTGAATATTTTTTCCTCATTCATAGATGATGTTTTCTATTCCTCCTAAACAATATAATTCAGTATAGATAGTTAGGGTTGAACTATATATGAATCAGATTATGGAATTTATTCTATATGGATAAAGAATTCGGCATCTTCCTCACTATTCATAATTTACTACTTGAAATATATTTTTTCATAAATTTTGAATGAAAATCAATACTGAGGATTAGATAAAACTCAATATCAATAATGATGAAAATGTAAAAAAATAAAACACATTTATGTGCCATAAAGGGGACTAGTGGACACATATTTTTGGTAATGAGACTTCCCGTATTTTTTTGTAACATCTCCTTTAATAAATCCAATGATAAATGCCCAATTTTCTTATAAAATTGTGAAGATACTAATAATTTGATGATATAAAAACAAATAAAAAAATATCTATGTTTTTTGACATGATTAAATTACTTTCCACCACATAATTTTAGACTTTAACCCTAGCTGTTGTGATTTCATATGCTTGTTTCTCTCTCCCATGGACTTTTCTAAGGTATGATTGTTTGACACTTGGTAAAATCATTTTTTGTGTCCCATATCCCTAAAAATGTTTCATTGATCATTGGTATCATCATTATATCCCTTGAAATCATGATCATGATAGCCTTTATCACCACACATATAACATAATCAATTTTTCCTTTTAAGAATGAACTATGTTATTTCCTTCATCAAGTATTTAATGTTGGTAGCTTCCAATTTTCATGCTTTTCTTATCCATTCATTTCTCTTTCACCCTCTTCATCATTAATTTCCCCATAAAATAAATATAATTAGAAAATTATTTATCTATATAGATAGTAAATGAGGTTCTATCTTCATATGTTGTGAATGTTTTATAGTCCTGTTTCCATTATAGGAATGGACTTTATCTATCAAATAAAAAATTAATCTTGCTTCTGAGATTACACATGTAGTCTAAGAGATACCCTGCTATCATTGTAATGTTGGCTTCATACATGGAAATTTTTCAATCCTTCTATTTCCACAGATTTTAGATCTGTATCTCTAATGATATTAATATTTTTATAAATTATTATATACTTAACTTAATTTATATGAAATTTTCATAATTTGTGAGAATATTAATGTTAAAATATTAAAAATAACTTTTTAACACGAATTAAATTCTTATAGATTTAAGTATCTTTAATGATTTAATAATAACTATCACCCTAGTGGTCAAAATTTTTAATTTAATGTTTTTATGAATCCCTATTCAATTTTAGATATATCATTAGAAGGAATCAGTGTCCAATTCATCTACATAAAGGGGCATATGCTGCTCCCAAGAAGGCCCATAGAATTTGTGAATAATTTGGGCCATCCATGTATTTTGAATTACTAGGCTCAATCCGTAACTCCAAATTCATTAATTCTCCTCCAATGTTGGGCGAAAAAGGAAGTAGTCTTTTATAAAAATTGTAATGACCAAATCAGAAAGAGAGGCCCAAATTCAGCATTGATGTTCATCGTACAATTCTGTCTATGAATTGAAATCTACACACATAATTTGAATTTTATCTAGATATATACATCAATTAGAGGTAGTGATTTTAAATTTGAAAAGATAGTATATGGGTTCCCAACTTTGTTGATGAAATTTTATGAAATTTATTGATTCATCCTATTCCAAATCCCATTCAAATTACGACCTTTGAAAAAGCATTGATGAAAATGGATTTGTTCACATTATTTATTAAAACAAAAATAACATTGGATATATAATTCCAAATTCCTCAAACATTTTATATTATACAGAAAACATTAAAATTTACAACATTTATGAAGAGGATTTCTACATATTTGACTTTTTGAGATATCAAATTGGAGTTACAATTGGAGGGGTAGTTTCAGAATGTAAATAATTCACCTCATTGAGATATAAATACACCCCCTCCGAAAATTGAAAAAGAATAGCATTTTATAATATAGTAGTATACATTGGTATGACAAAAGAATTTTTTATGGTTTAGGAGGACCATCCATACACATGTTTTAACATCAGATACCCTTCCTCTTCTATTTTTTTCAAGTTCTATTGTGTTCATCTTATTTGTAAAAATGTAATTATCTTTTCATTTCAATAGAAAATTAATTATGGTTTCTTATTATTTATATATTATTCTCATCCAACTTCTGATAAGTAATATTAATGGTATTAAATTATTTTATATATAGTTGAATCCCCTTCAATTATTTTTCTTTCTTATTCAGTCTAATGTTTTTATTAAATTACCTTCACTGTTTGTGTTTGTCTATTAGGGGGAAAACACTTTTCTGATTTCTATCTTTTTCATCAATTATTTATTCATAATAATAAAATTAATAAACCATATTATTAATAATTTTAATTTATTTGTATATAAATAATTTTTGTTAGTAAAACTTTAGGGTTGTTAAGTGATTGAGAGTATTTTCCAATGAATATTCATCAAATTAACATTGTGTATCTTGGACAAAACATGTCATTTAATAATGACTTGTTCTGTTTAACCTGTGGTTTCCATGGATTATTGGAACCATAAATATAATACAATCATAATGTACTAATTGACATTGTAAACCAAATGATATGATATGGATTGGAATAAAGCCATAACACTTAGGAATTATAGTCAACATCATCGTGTGATGTGGGTGTTAACTTATTGTAATATAAATCAATGCTCAAGGATATCACATGATTAACTCACTAATAATAAATTCATCTCCAAATTTATCAAATTTTTAAATAAAAAATCATCCATAAATTATTTCATATTATATTCAAAGAAGCACCCAAATAAAATTACAATCAACTAAAATCAGTCATCTATTAAAAAGTATCATCACTGAGGATTCCACCTGAGTGCTACTATATAGAGTAGTAGAGCATCTGAACCATGAATGACCGAAAGGTGAAAATCATACATGATTCATATTGTGCCATTATTTTGGATGGTTCAATAAGTAGTCATTAGTTTTTGGTTATTGTAAAAAAATTAATAAAAATTAAAAAAAATACAATGAAAAACATCCATAGTCAGAAAAACCAGAAACAGAAAAAAATCATCTTTCTCTTTCTTCCATTATATTATGAATTCCCCGTATCTTCCAAAAACAATCCCAAGGATATTTTTGACCCTAAAATTTATTGAAATCGTTACCAAATTAGGCGGAAAATTGGTGATAATAAAATCATCCAAGAACTAATCTTTGTTAAACCAATTGAATTAAATATAACCATTCCTAGGGAATAAACACTTTAAGAACATGCTTCCCATGATATGAATTACCAACCATTGGTATTAAATACCCAAACATATAGGCTAACTTAGAACTCAAATCGAGATTGATTAATCTTCTTCCTCATTTCCACGGGATAGCTGGTGAGGATCCAAATCATCGTCATAAAGAGTTCCAAGTGTTGTTCTCAACCGTGAAGCCTCAAGAATTTTTGGAGGTTCAATTCAAACAACATGAATTAAAATTCACCCTAGATAATACTACCATGTCATGGGTCTACTACCTCTATCCTGGTTCCATAACTACATGGAATTACATGAAGCAACTTTTATTAGAAAAATTATTTCCTGCTTCTCGTACTTATTCTATCAAAAAAGAAATAAGTTATATTTTTAAGTTCCCAAATGAATCTCTATATGAGTATTGGGAGTGCTTAAAAAATCTTATATAAACCATTCCACACCACAAAATCACTATCCAAATCTTGGTCCAATACTTCTGAGGGTTTATTGGGTATAGAGAGAACTCTCATTAATACCAAAAGTGGTTGTGATCTTATTGCTAAATCTCCGAGATCTACAATACATCTCATAAGAAACATGGCTACTAACACACAATAATTAAATAATGGATCACATCATCATGCTAATAAATCCCATGATAGTGAATTGATAGAGCCAAACAAGTTTACATAGTGGATGAGTGAACATTAATGTATAGTGAAACATATAGTTTTGGCTTCCAAAGTCCCAACCTTATCATTTAAACAATATATGTTCCCTGGGACTATCAAGATCATTCGAATATGTAAATCCTCATCTCATCCAACTGATAAATTTCCATAAATTCAAGACAATACATACGATACATCTGGACCAATAGAGCTAAATGTAGTATATGCTCAGCAGAACCTGGACAGTCAACAATCAGGTCAGTTTGTTAGAATCATTATCCATCCACACTCACCTTCTCTTTTACCAATAACCCTAACATAAGATCTGTGAATCCCTTTTCTCATCCACCTCATTTCCCTCATCTAGATATGATCCAATTCAAATATGGTCATGTTTGTGTTATCTTCCATTAACCTTATCCTTTTATTCATCAACCTTAAATGAATAATCCACTTATTGGATTCCAGTACCCTAGTGAGCCGTACTAATTTCTGAAGCAATACAATCACATTATCCAAACCACTCTCAAAGAAATACCAATCCAGGAGAAGAATATTATTCCAAGAAACCATGGGAATGTGTAATGGATGATCATACATCACTCACCCTTTCCAGCTGTAAAAAAATTGAAACACAAATTTTTCATCATGCATCCCACTAGACCTAGCAACAAGAATCAAATTCCTCCCAATTCCCAACTCAACAGTTACCTAACCCATGAGAAATGTATGTGCAATCCCATATAGATCAGGAAATAAAATTTCTATCTCTCATGCTTATTCCCCTTACTCATCTTTAAATTTTGACAGAAAATATTAAAATAAAAGTAAATTAGAAAAAGAACCTGATGAAATTTCCTTACTTCATTCAATTCCTCTTAAGAACCAAATTCATTTTCCTCATGTAGTTTCTAAGACATGGAATTACTTTGATCCCTATCCTGAATTTCTCAACATGTTTAGATGTTTCAAATTCAACATTTCCCTCTTAGATTCATAAAAAAATCTCTATGTACACCATTTTTATTATGGAATTGTGCACCGATAGGAGGAAACTAAGGACCTTCAAATATTTTCCACCTATAATTCTATTCCTACAATGTGAAAATATTCATATGTACCTTTATTGATCCATTAAAAATTGAAAATTAAAACTTCGATGATGTACTCATTATCTTGGGAGCCTCAATTAATGTCATGCCAAAATCCATATTCTCTAACCTGGATCTAGGTCCCTTAAATCCAATGATTGTTGTCATTGAATTGGGTAATCGAACCAAAACTAGTTCTATGGGAATAATTATGGGTGACCTTTTTTGGGTTAATGATCTTATCTTCCCAGCTAATTTCTTTGTCCTTGACATGGAATGTTAGAAGGACTCTTTTCAATCTCCTCTAATTCTAGGAAGACCATTCATAATGACTGTGTTACAAAGATTGATGTCTATTTAAGCATCTTATCCAAGGAATTTTGTGACCAACTAGTCACATTAAAAATTTTACAAGCCATGTGACCCCCATATGAGGATCACTACAAATTCCCAATCTATGATTCTAAGGGAACCAAGGAGAGTCAATTTAACCCCATTCCATCATGTTCATCATGTTCTATTGAGAGAGGAACTTGTTAAATCTGCACCCTGAATAACCATGTTATAAATTGTGAAGTTGATGTGGACCTCTCATTCAAAGACTCTATCCATCTAGAGGATCTTAAAAACTGACTTGAATCCCACATCAAACTGATCACTACTACTCCACCATAGAAAAAATAATTGAAAATGAATCAGAACAATTTGAATTCCCCTCTTCTATCCCAATGTTGTCTATCTCTGCTTCACTTACAGAATCTAAGGACTCCAAAATTATTATGTAGTTCGATGAAAACCAAAAGGCCTTATCTTGGAAACTAAATGACATAATAGGAACCAACCCTGATCTTTGAATGCATCACATCCATCTTGAGGAATCATCCAAACCAATTTGACAACCACAAATAAGTGTCAATCCACTCATACTTGATGTAGTTAGGGGATGTATCCGCAATCTTCTTCTAGATGGTAATATCTAACAAATTTCTGATTGTGAATGGTTTAGTCCAATTCATTGTACCTAAGAAGGGTGTGATAACTATTTTCAAAAATAGACATGGGGAGGTAATCCCAACTCAAGTAAAGAAAAAATGGCGTTTGTGCATCGACTGTAGAAAATTGAAAATTGAAAAAAGAAAATATCACTACTATCTTCCATTCCTTGAACAAATGATAGAACAATTAGCCTGAAATTGACACTATTTCTTTCTTGATGGATACATCGACTATTTATAAATCCCAATTGAACCTCAAAATGAAGAAAATACAACATTCACTAGCGCATTTAAAACATTTTCATATAAGAGAATGATTTTTGTAATTTTTAATAATCCAAAAACATTCCAATGGTTTATAATGAGTATCTTTTCATAATTAATTTTACACTTCATGGATTTTTTCATGGACGACATTACCATTTATTGTGAGTCATTTGAATCTTTCTTAAATTCACTCTATCTAGTCCTTTAAATGTGTTTCAAGTTTATCCTTGTGTTATATTTTGAGAAATGTCACTTCATGGATGAAATTGGTATTGTTATAGGAAATATAGATTCATAATAGTGCATTATGTTTGATCATTCCAAAATTGAAGTGATCCAACCACTTCCTAAACCCCCATCTATTCGATACATCCATTGATTCCTCATTCATAATGGGTTCTATCAGCTATTCATCCATGACATCAAAAGGATTTCAACAACACTCACTCAGTTTCTAAAAAATGATGTCACTTTCCATTTTGATGCGGGTTGAAGGAGTGACATCATTGAAAAAAAAACCACTCTTACATCTTCCCTGATAATCTAACCCCCAGATTTGTCCTTACACTTTGAGTTTATGTGTGATGCTTCTAACTGGGCCGTTAGGGCTATTCTTGGTCAAGGATAATAAAAATTACTCATGTCATCTGTAATTCCTCAAAAAATTGGACGATACTCAATATCACTACACTATGAATGAAGATAATCATTTAATAATGTTTTTTTCCATAGATAAATTCCGGAACTATCTATTAGTTGCAAAAATCATCATCTTCATAGAACATTATTCTATAAATTTATTACTCTAGAAATGTGATACCAAATGGATGTTAATTAGATGGATGGTAATGCTCCAAGATTTTGACATTTATATCAATGATAGACCTAGAAACGAAAACCATCTGGTTGATTGCATGAGTAGAATTTCTAATTATTCTCATTCAAAAATCATATATCCTAAATTCCCCACTATGAACCATTCATCTCTCTCTCCATAGTTATCATGGTATGCCCCAATTTTAAACAACTTGGATGTTGGTATTTTTACTGATTTTATTTTCAATAGAACAAAATATGAAGCTGAAAAGAGATTAAAAATTATATTTTTGGGTGAATAATAATAATAGGAAAACTGAGGATGACATGGTAATTATGAGATGTGTGGATGAAGACGAACATTCCTATTTCTCGGAATTCTATCACTCACTTCCTAGAGGAGGCCACTTTGGACCTCAAAGGTGATCCCGAAAGGTCCAAGACTATATATTATTCTATCCTTAACTATTTAAGGCCTCACATGACTTCTTTAAAGCATGTCCCACTTTCAAAAATTCAGGAAACATTTATAATTAAATAAAACTCCCAAAAATACATTAATTTTCTATGATATCTTCTTTGTTTGGGGTATCGATTTCATTAAACCATTACCCCCTTCCAATGGATTCTCATACATTCTTCTTACGGTAGAGGATGCTTCATGGTGGGTAGACGACAAACCCACTAGAATAGATGATTCACATATTATTAGTGAGTTTTGATCATCCCACATCTCCCATAGATTTGGAACTCACCATTCTTTGATTAGTGACATTGGAACCCATTTTCGTAATAGAACCAGAGAATCTATTTTGAAAAATAATAGTGTTTAACATAAAACTCCAACTACATATCTCCCCCAAACGAATGAAATGGATGAACATTTTAATATAAAATTCAAATGAATGCATGAAATAATTGTTAAGACCACATGAAAACACTAACCCGATAGACATGGTTAAGCACTTTGGGATTATATAGGAGCCTATAAAACACTAATTGGGATGTCTCCTTTTAGGCATGTTTTTTAATGCATTTTACATACCTATTGAAATATAACATAATTCATTTTGGGAAGTGGAAAATTATAATTTTGATTTTGAAAAATCAGTTGAAGAGATATTTTTAATGTTAAATTAATATGAGGTTTTTCATCTTGATTCCTATGAAAATTTCATTCTCTATAAAAAAATGGCCCATGTAATCCTTAAAAATCACATCTTGCGAATGGAATTTTATGATGGTGAAATGGTAATTCTTTTTAATTCACAATTTCATCTTCCCTTAGGTATGATTAATTTCCATTGCGCAAGTCCTATTATTATAACTAAAGTTCACCCATTTAGAGTAGTGCATGTCCCAGACCCCTCCTCCAAAATTAAATTCACGTTTAATTGACATCAGTTGAAGCATCACCATGAAATGTGACACATCCCAACGGCCACATCAACTTCAATCGAATCCCCAACTCCTATTGTTTACCCACCACAGGATTGAGACAAATTCCCACATAATCCAAACCGAGGCACACATCTTTCCCCTTACCTCACACTTTCTCTCTTCTTTAACTCCTCTTTCTCTCTATCATTCTTTCTAATTCATCCTCCAACAATCTCATTCAGTTTTTTCCAATTTACTCATCAGAATTTTAATTTACACATTCTCTTTGTTTATTTTCTTTCTTAATAAGAAAACTAAAAGAAACTAAGAAACTAAAAAAATTAAAAATTACATTACAAATATGGAAAAGAGATATTCATAATTAATATCCTTCAACTTTTGAGGGTTTTGCTAACCATTTTGGGAAGTAAAAATACATGATTTCATCTCAAACGATTTTTTTTTCATGATATATTCTGATAATGAATATTTTTTCAAATCCAAAAAAGTTCAAATGCTCAATTTTTTATTTGGAAAATGATTTTCTCCAACCATGAAGAAATAAATTTGAATTCAGGCCCAAGCCACCTATGGACATATTTTAAAAACCTGTGTTTTCCCCTATTTTTGAACCTTGAGTTTGTGGACCTTCATGTCGAATTTCCAACTTTGGTGTTCATTATCATGACTGATTCATTTTCTAAACCACATGAGCATCATAATAGCCAAATAAAATCCCTTTAACCTACATAAGTATTCCTTTTGAAGGAACCTTAGAGCCTATGAAAACATTTTATATTATTACCACATTACAAGACCAATATCTTATCCCACCCATTATCTATATGGATTTAAATTTCATTATTTATTGAAATTTCAATTTTGGGTAACGGATTTCATTTTTGGGTGCCCTTTTAATAGTTCTCAATGTGTTATTATATGCATAAGGTAAAGAATCCATTTTATTATGGGGGAGAGGTTTTAATTTAGTGAATTTTAGGGAATGTATATTCCATTATATAATTGTGTGAATGTTATTAAAAAGTATTCAAAAAATTGACAAAATTAAATGAACCATAAAAAATGGGTTGTTTCTTTAGAGGGTAAAAAATCAATCATTCGTAACCATTTATATTGACATTAATATTAAAATTAGTGTCCTGAGATGATTATACATGGGTTGGGAGATTAGTGTGAGACCTCTTATAAGTTTAATCTTCGAAAAAAATAAACACAATGAACACTTTATTATAAATATTCTTGTGTCATTTAGAGATGTTTTGTGTTTTCTAAACAATATATATTCCCATTACCTCTAAATTTCATACATATTTTGTTGTTTATTTACACAATAGATTCATTGTAACCATGTGTTTCCATTTCCTTCCAAGTTTTATTTTATAAATAATGTCCATTTATTTTTCATTGTTGTGGTTTTACCCCTCTTTCCACTCTTCTGAATACTATATTCCTACCTTCCCATAGAAACAAAAAACTCTCTAAAAAGAACTCTTGATTCTTGCGCACAATTTCATAGAGAATGGATGTTTGGAGAACATTTAATATATAATATTTTTACTTTTGGTTCGTGCAAGTATAAACCTCCATAAATGAATTTTATCATCTTTAGAGGAATGTGTTTTTAGTGCCCACATATTCCATTTATAAATTTGATCTTAAAAATGAATGCGTTTGGGAAAATGAATTTTGTTACAATTTTTGGGGGAAATTCAATATAGAAGAGTGATATTTTCTAAGCCCCCAATTATTGGTGAAAATTATATTATAATATTTAGTGTCATGTGAGAATGATTTTGTTATGATTTTATATTTATTGCACATGTTGAAATGTATAAGAGTTAGTGTGTTGGAGTTTACATTATTTGAATTTTCATAACTTATTATATACCCATGTTAATCAATTTATATGATATATTTATAATTTGTGTGATAAATTAATGTTTAAATATTAAATATAATTTTTGAGCACTATTTGAATTTTTCCAGATTCATGATTGTTTTATTTTTTAATAAGAACTATCACCCTACTCGCCAAATTCTCTGTTTCTTTTTTTAGGATTTCATATTCAATTTACAACAAGTCATTACAAGAAATCAGTGGGGAATTCATCCATTTGAAGGGCCATATAGTCTTCAAAATATGGCCCAACCAATTTGGGAAAACATGGGACTATCCATAAAGATTAACATTTTGGGATGAATCCAAAAGTTCAAATTCATTCATTCACCTCCAATGTTCAAGAAACTATTCATGGAGTCATGTATAAATATTTCTAGTCGCAAATCTATAAATAAGTGGCCCAAATTTTGATTTGAAGGCCAACCCAAAATTATATATGGGAATGGAGATCAGCACACCAAATTTGAATTTTCACATTATATATAAATCAATTTGAGATTATATTTTTCAGTGTGAAATCCATGATATGGGTGGCCAACATTTTTTAAGAAACTATGCAAAATTTATGGAATCTTCTTATTCAAAAACTCTTTCAAATTATAGACTTTGAAAATGTGTTTTTTAAAATGGAGTGGTTCAAAATATTTATTAAAACCTCCATAACATGGGCTCTATAAGACCAAATGGATCATTATTTTGAGATTCTATAGAAAAAATTAATATATCAATCATTGAATAATAATATTTCTTCCAATTATGCTGTCTGAAATATCAAAATGGCGATGAATGTGGATTTGTAGTTTTTGAATACCAACAATAAACATCATTGTGCATTAAATACTTCCCCATCCTCCCCTTGAAAAAGGTATGATTTTACGATATTAGGATCACACATTTGAATGAATAATGGCAAGAAAAAGCAATGGAAGTACCATTTATATTCAATTTTTAACTTGATATACTCTTCCTCTTCTATTTTTTTCTTGTTCTTTTGTGTTCATCTAATTTGTGATCTTGTAAGTCTATTTTCAATTAATGAGTATTTTAATGCATGGTAATTATTTATAATCAATTATACTAATCCACCTTTTTTAAATAAAATTAATGGTCTTAAAATAGATAACATATATTTTAATACCCTTTATTTCTTTTTCTTTCTCATTTTATCTAATTATTGTATTTAATTCTCTTCACTGTTTGTGTGTGTGTGTTTGGTAGAAAACACTTTTCTTATCTATTTATTTTTCTCACACTTATTAATTCACCATCATAAAAAAATAAACCATATTACTAATCCTATAAATGTCTATGTAAATATCTCATCAGTGTGAGGAAAAATTTGGTGTTGTTAAGTGACTGAGAGTTTTCTCACAATGAATATTTATTGAATTTACATTGTGTATGTTAGAATTAACATGTCATTGTTTAATGACATGTTTTGTTTAATGTTTAATTTTTATAGATTATTATAAGCATATATAATATAATATCAACATGTACTAATTTTGATTAGAACCCTATGTTATATTAAGGCTTGGAATAAATCCATAAAACATTGGAATTCTAGTCAACATCATCTTGTGATGTCGGTGTCAATTTAATGAAATATAATGAAATTCTCATGGACATAACAAGATTAAGTCACTAATAATGAAAAAAATCAACCATTTTTAAAATCTTAAATTGAACATCATCTATAAATTATTTCATAAGTTCTGAAAAAAAACCCCAATAAAAATACAATAAACTAAAAACAATTGACTATTAAAAAGCATCATCACTGAGGATTCGACCTGAGTGCCACTATACACATTAGCAAAGAATCATAACCTTCAATGGTTGATAGAAAAAAATAGTCCATGAATCAATCTACATATCTGATTTATACATTAGGGATCTCTTTTTCCAATAAAACAACACTAAAACCCTTCCATTCCATGTTTTCTATTTCTTCCTCCTCCTTCGTGTTTCAAATCCATGACCACCATTGATCTGTATCTACCAAGGATAACAAATTTCCAGGACTACCAGATCCCTCTCATTACTTCCCAATGAAATAAATATATTTTCTAAGGAGAATATCTATTTCCTAGCTATAAATGGATTTATAATACCATTGAATAATGGAGGTTTATTTCTCATAAGTGGTCTGAAATTATTGGTCCACATTATGGATTGGGATTTTCCATAAGGTTATGGATAATTTTCATAACCATGGTCATTTTACCTAGTAATGTTTGATGTTATTCATAACCAGTTGCAGCACCAGTTGCAAAATAGTTATCTTACATGGGAGGGAAATCCACACATGGAATATTTATGTTGACAGAATTTTCAATCCTTCCACTATGAACCACTTCGAGACAATTACATAAACTAAATTATGTTATAAATCAAATGAATAATTTCGAACTAGAAAAACAATTTACATATATTAAAAATTATTGAATAGATAATATCAAAATCGAAAACATGGTTTCATTGGAGATATTTTTAATTTCAAATCATTCATAATTTCGTGAAATGAAAATATGAATTATTCTAAGCATATCCTCTAGGAACGTCAATCTAGGGTCACAGTAAGGCATTTTGTGTTGTACCAGATTATGCTGAGTCATTCCCAGCATGCCTTATTTGACTTGATACCCCAAGATACATCTGTTCCAAAAACACATCCAACTATATTATTCAGATAGTGATGTATATAATTCCACAGCCCTTAAACATTATATATTATAGTGATATGTCAACAATTTGACATTAATTTACATTAATGTTCGTTTTTTATAACTTTTTAGAGATTTGGGATATTTTTAATACATAACATCCCATAATCATATAAGTAGATACTATCAAAACAATATACATTTTTCTACACAAAAGGAAACCCTTTAACAATGATTTCTTTTCTAGATAAAATATTATCGGCTTCTTCTTTCTATTACACAACCTCAAAGCCTATGAAAAAATTTAAAATCCCTAGGATGAGCATAAAAACACAAAATGAGTTAAAATAAGTAATGAAACCATAGTTCCAGGAATATTTATAAACTCATGAATTCAAAAAACTCATGAAAACTTCATAGGAATCATTTATAATAAATTTAACTTGTGGCATCCCTATCATACATATATTGTATCTTTTAAAACTATATTGGGAGTAACCATAATGGTTACATTTGGAATACCAATAATATTATATTAACGCAATCTCATTAGAAAAATCTTAATGATAAGCATTATCTCGTTTCCCAATGCATTAGGGGGGTATCCCTAGATCACCTACCCTCATTTTATCATATAACCACCTATATAATAAGAAGTGCCTATGAACCATAACACATAAACCATGTGTAAAAGGAACGAAATTCCACATTGAAATCATCATATTTCATTTCAATATATTTGTATCATCAATCCATTCGTAAAAACATTTTCAATAAAAAAAATATTAAAAAAATGAATATGGTATTAAAATTTCTTTTAAAAATCATTATGTCTTATAGAGGAAGCCAAATACCAAATAATGGTCATGGTGGAGAAAAGGTCATTGTTTCCTCCTACACTAAATAAAATTCCTTTTATCATTTAGTAAAATGATTTATATAAAAAAATCCCCTTTAATAATATTTTATTAATATTAAAAGTAAATATTGTATAGTATATACCTTATAAAAATTTTGTTTTTATTATCAAAATAATCCACAATGATAGGAGATTGAAATGAAGATCCATACCTTGAGTCCGACTAATCACGTACAACAGTTATCTTCGTGAAAAATAAACTGAGGTTAATTTCAACTTGCCTATGAATTTTTTCATGTTTATTATTTCATTTATATAACTTATTACCCTTTTAGAAAAATCTCAGAATTATTTATGTTCATGTTGGATGTTTTTTTATATTTTGTTCTTTAGTCGAAAATAAACATGGTTTTGATGTTACTAGTCTTTGTGGTCACAATTCCATCATCTATAGAATAGTATTCATGAAATTATAATCAATTTTATACAATTATCATACTTTTTAAATCAAAACATTAATTATGGTTATGAAAAATGAAAAACATCAAATTTATGGAGACATAAGGTTGTACGTATGCATGGGTGACATCATTGATCATTATGGAAATAAGATAATTATTATTTTATCATTCCAGAATGATCATTATATTATTTAACTCATTATATTCATATTTATATACTTATAGGTGTCATACAAGGAATGTGTCTATTAAAAATGATTCCCATTGCTTCGTGGAGGTGATAGTTTGCACGTACGCACGAACGCCATTATTATTTTGATGAGTGTGGATGTAAAGAAAATAATTGGAATATTATTGTTTTAAAATTATATATATTCCATGAATATCACATATTAATAACACTTCCATCATTATAACCAATCCTGATAGATTATATTGAAAAAAAACTAAATTAGTTGTGGATGTGATAATCTCCAAGTACGCACGAACGGTTTATTATTTTCTCATTTTATGGATGTAGATTTGAATTTTTGGGATAATATTAACATAAAAAAATTTAGTATATTTAGGTTACTGGAGTTTTAATTCATTATTTTTAGATTATACCTGACAGAATTAGAATAAGAAATAAAATAGAAACACTTAATGAAAATGACATGTCTTATTCATTTGATCACCTTCGGAGAAAAACCTAAACACAAATAAAAAACTGTGATATACATAAAATAAGGATTCAAAAAGGTCGATATAGATTTTGGGAAGTGTTTTGTATAGATATTGGCCAAAAAAAGCTTTTGCAGTGTGAGTATTAGGTAAGAGGGGGTTCCATTTTATAGTAGAGGGCAGGTGTTCTTTAAAGCATGTTTTGAAATATTAATTTATTATAATTTAATATTTGTTGTATAATTTTCCCAAACTCATCTATTTAAATCATAAGATTCTTCTGGGTCATATCCCAAATATCCAATTCAAATTAGACATGTTTTTAATATTTTTATAATCCTAATATATCTGGTTTAACCCATATTTTACCGTTTTTAATTTTACCACAATATCATGTAATTTACACTTTTTGTGTGAATATAATTACCGTAACATGTAAAAAGTCAAATAATGTTTGATTAATGAAATATTAAGACTTATCCAAACCATTAGGGGAAATATTATATTTTTTAGAATTTTAATACAATTAATAAACAATTTTATAATTTAAGTTGTGAATTATGTCAATTTTTACACTATTCATAGTTTATTTTTTGAAAAATTATTAACAACTTGATTCCTTAGAAAAAATATATTGACTCACTCCTAACATGTCATATCCATCCGAAAATTTCTTGGATGGAATATAATATTTCAAATAATATTTATTTTATTATTTGTAAAATCATTTATTCGATATCATCATTAATAAAGAAATTAGCGAATCATCATTATTTCATAAATAAATTTATATATTTAAAATATAAAAATTATAAAAAAATATCTTGATGTAATATATTTTTTTATATTTATAATTTTTATTTATTTGTTATGATAGATGTTATATAAACCTATATTAATTTTTTTAGTTAAAAGATATATGTTAATAACATATTTTCCTTCACATTAATTTAATAGTCATTTGAGTCATAATCCCACCCAAGTGCGTAAAAAGGCCAATGTTTCATCCCATGAGGTGTATAGGTCCACCATATATCATAAAATAAGAATAAAGAAAGTTTAAGGGTCATTTTATTTTATTATAATATTATTTTTACCCTTTTTAATAGATTTATCTTTTTACCGTGGTAGATAAAAATAATTACCATATGTAATAATAATCATTTAAAAATAAAAAACATACCATTTAATATAATTCATAACTTTTAGATAAAAATATGGAAAAAATATTCTTCATTCAAAACATTGAATTTGTAGGAATAAATTTTAAATTAATTCTTGATGTCAATATGAGAAAACAAGTTTCTTAAAAGTATAAACCATGAAAATATTGGGATGTGTTTATATCAAATTTCAATGTGAAATTACATCCAATTAGAAATAATATATTAAATGAATATAACATAATATCCTTTAAATTTGAATCCAATTTTAAGGATTAACTGAATATATAAATTAATTAGATGAAAAGATAGATTTGATTTAAAATGAAGCATTTCTCACTATTAATTAAAATATTAATTTCATAAGAAAAATATGAACGATTCATCCAATATAAATTTTAATGTCCCAATTCCAAATAATAAGTTTATTTATTATAAAGGAAATATTAAAGTCATGAAAAATATATTTTAAAAGGGATCTCCATTAAAATTATTTTAAATGAACTTTTAAAAAAATTAGAGTGTTATGTTTAATTAGATTATTTCTCATTTTACACCTATTAAATTAATGGGATTATTGAAAAAATATTAAACATATATGTGTATTCATATTGTAGTTAGTTATTCCTCTTCCCTCTAATAAAATGGCTAGGGGAAAACTACCATTTAAAATAATAATAATATTATTGTATTATTTTTCGGTATAACTCAATGTTATGTGGAAGGTACGATTTTTCGGAAACTCTTTGTTTCATGTCACATATGCTATCATAAAAATCACCCCCATTAAAATAAATTTAATATCAAATTCATAACTATTAAAAGATTTAAAAATTTATTATTCTATAAATACCTAGGATGTTACATCCTCCCCCCTTTTGAAAATAGTTTCCTCACAATTTTATTCAATTATCAAATTAGTGGTGGTATTTATCCCTCATATAATTTTCAGATTCTCATGTTTCCTCTTCAACAATACGGTTTTTTCATAAAACATTAACTAGAAAAATAACCTTACTCTGCAACACATTCCCTTTAGGGTCAAGAATTTGGACTATTTGATCATAATAAGAAATAATCTCTTCAATGTGATCTAATTATGGACTATAATCATGAGATGGATCTAGTAAATACATTGTCCGCATTGAAACATGAAATATATTTTGTAACTAGGATAAACATGGAGGTAAATCCACTATGTAGGAAACTAATCCAACATTATCTAGGATTTCATAGGGTCCAATGAATCAAATACTCAAATTTCCCTTCTAACCAAATCGTGTCACACATTTCTAAAGAAAAATATCTTAGAAAGACAAAATAATCAACCTCAAAAGAAATATCTATCTTTGGGTTATCCATGAAACTTGTCTACCTGATCTAAGATATCCTCACATGTTTCCATATCAACTAAACATTTTCCACAATTCTTTCTACCAATTTTTGTCCCATAAACATCATTTCACCTAAGTCATCCCACAAATCTGGTATTCTACATCACCTTCGAAATATTTACTCAAATGGTTCCATCTGTATAGGGGAATGAAAACTATTATTATAATTAACCTAACCCAATGAAATATGTTGATCGCAACATCAATGGTGATATGTTAAACAAGCACATAGTGTATCCTTTAATGTCTGAATTGTTCATTCTGACTTCCCATTTAATTGAGGATGAAAATTTGTACTTAAATATAATTATATTCTTAATGACTTCTGAATGCCTTTCCAAATGATATAAGTGATCCTAATCTTAGATACAATCGATAGAGTAACTCCATTTATCATGAAAACCTTCTAATGATACAACAATGAATGTTTATATTGGTATATTGTATCTAGAATAGGATGAAAATGAGAATATTTATTCAATTTAACAATAATAACCCAAATGGGATTGCTACATCAATATGTCTTTGGTAATCCTAATACAATATCCATGGGTATATTTTCACATATACAATATAGTACTGGAAAAGAAAAAATCATCCCTTTAGATAATTTTCATTATGATTTCACTTATTTACAAGTAAATAACATCACTAAAATGTCTGTATTATCCATTTTCATTCCATACCACAAGTAATACTCTCAAATATATCTTTACATATTAGTACTTCCATGATGAATTGAAATGAGATTATTATGAGCTACAGATAACCACTCTTTCATCAAATGTGAATTAAAAGGAACACATAATCTCCTTCCAAACCTCATTTCAAAATCATATTCAATGTTAAATTTTGGTAAAATACCGTTTTGAATCCACTCTACCTTTTTTTACAACTCTTTATCTTCCAATTGTGCTTGCTTAATTCTGTCGGATGGAGATGATTGTGCTGAAACCTGAAACAAAATAGATGACTTTACTCCAAAAAAATACATAATTAATTTCATAAAATCATTAATCAATGAATCACGTTACAAATGTAACATGGTTAATAACGATTTACATTTCTTATTCAAAGTATCAGCCACTTTGTGTTATTTTACAGGATGGTAATGAATAATGCAATAACAATCCTGGATTAATTTCAACCAAAATCTCTATATCATTTTCAATTTTTTTGAGTAAATATATACTTAAACATTTATAGTATATATATATTTCACATTTTAATCTATAAAGATGATTCTACTAAATTTTTAAAATAAACAAACATCAGATAATTCCAAATCATGTGTAGGGTAATTTAAATTTTGAGTATTCAACTAATGTGAAGCATAAATAGTTAGAAAATCTTTCATTATTAGGACACATACAATTCCTTTCAATGAAGCATAAATTTAGATAACAAATTAACCTTTTCTGGAAGGTGGTGCCAAAATTAGAGCATTCGCCAATATTTTTTTTCAATTCCTGAAAACATTCATCACATTCTATTGTCTAGATGAACATAACATATTTTTGAGTCAAGATTTTCAGATAAATAACGATGAAAAATAGTCAATATAACATTATCAATTACAATCTAAAACAAGACAACTATGAATCTTTACTATATTTTTTGGTCTTGACCATTATCCATCAACATTTATTTTAGTAGGATCAATAATTATTGCATATTTACAAACAATGTGACCAAGGAATAAAATTTTTTTTAATCAAAACTCACACTTTCAAAATTTAAGAAATGATTTATTTTCTTTTACTGTGCGCAAGAAAACCTTTAAATGAATTTCATGCTCCAATTTACATTTAGAAAATACCATAATATCATCAATTACACAACACAAAAAATATCTAGGATGTCATCGAATATTCTATTTATAAGATCTATGAAAAAACATGTGTCTTATATAACCCAAAAGGCACAACTAAATTTCAAAATACCCATATTTAGTACGAAAAATAATCTTTAGAATTCCTTATTCATTTAATGTCAAATGATGGTACCCCAACCACACGTCAACCTTCAAAAAATACTGAGCTCCCAAGATCTAATCAAGAAAATAATCAATACGTGGAAGATGATACTTGTTCTTAAAATGGATTTTACTCAAGGATATATAATCAATGAAAAATCTCATTGAACCATAGTTCTTTCTAAAAAACAAGATAAAGCACCCCATGGTGATGTGCATAATCAAATGATACCTTTATCTAATAACTCTTGTAATTTATTCTTTAACTCTAATAGTTTAATATGAGAAATTTGATATAGGGGTTTTGAAATTGACATATATGCATGAACCAATCCAACAGTAAATTAAACTATATGTTCTGGTATTATATGATGAAAAACATCCAAAAAAAATCAAGATACTCATTTACCACTGGAACATCATTAATTAGAAACGTTCATTAATTTTTTATAATATGTCAATGATAAAATTCATTTCCATATTTTATAAGCTACACAACTTCATGATATGTTATCAATGGAAAATATTTATTATTTTACAAAAAATGTACATATTTTTAGGAAAATAATATTCTTTTTATCTACTGTCAATTTTATCACAGTAAACATAATGCTAATCCACTCCTATAATAACATCAAACTCTACTAGAGTAAAATCCTAATTTTTTTCGGGTATATTAATTCCACATACAAGGACCAGAAGATAATAATAATTTCATTCTCTCAAAATTTCCCCAAGGTGTTTTTAACTTATGTTTTATATTCATTTGTTGAGGTAAAATTTACAATTTACTAGAAAATTGATCAGAAATGAATGAATGTGAAGACTCCAAATGAAACAACACATTAGAATAATATAAATAAACTAACAATGTACCAAATTAAATTACATTTAATTTACCAACATCTACTAAATTTTTTGCAATGGTTTTCACCACACAATTCTACTTATAGTTCATATGCTTCCCATCCTTCATATTCATTAATAGACACTCATTGGTATAATGACCCATCTCTTTATATTTAAAACATTTCACTATCTTTATATCAGATTTTGTATAAAAATTATATTTTTAGGGTATTTATGATCCTTATTCACAATTTTACCACATCGGAAGAACTTACATGAATTCAATAAGCATTCCCCAGTGTGATTTTTATCCCAATTTTTACAAATAGTAAACATTATTTTATCACCGTTATACTTTTTTGATTTATTTTTTTTGGTCTTCCATACCATCCTCTTATTAAAATTGTTTTCAAAAAACATATGATCATTAAAAAACTCCATTTCCACCTTCTTCACACACTGAACAATTTTTTCATATCTTTGGAACTCACAAGAAGGCAATTCCCTTCAAGACATTGGATTTAATTTTAAGTAAAAATGATTTATTTTTCTATCAATGTCCCCTTTGAAATTTGGATCATACCCTTCCAGTTGAGTGAATTTTTCTTCATAAGTAGCCATTATGTCTTCATCCTTCTTCAATTACAAGTATAGTTTTTCTATCCTAAGACAATCCTCCTTAGGAAAATATTTATTAAGAAACAAAAATTTGAAATCATCCTAATAAAGAGCATAAATCTCCACATAATACCTGATATTCTTAACCATCGACGACCACAGATCGGAATCACATTCAAAACATTAAATAGTAAGACTATAATTTAGATTTTCACTACACCCCATGAAATCAGATATATTTTTGAGGGATTTAATCCACTCTTCATCCACCATCAGGTCAAATGATCCTCTCAATAGTGGAGGATGTTACATCATGAAATGATCCACTGCTGACATGTTCCTCTGTGGCTGATCTGGCTAATATCATGCATGAATACCATCTCTATTTATATCCTAAGTCAACTATGAAATCACTGCAACAAAATGTTCAGTTCCTATTCAAACCATATTGTGTGGCTAATTTGGAATTTTGTTTTCCTCTAGATGTCATCACAACATTGATTCTATGTTTCATCTAAGTAAAACCATTCTGAATTCACATATCATAGACAACAAATCATGGAAATCATTAAATTCTATTTGAAATTTACTATGATGTAAAAATAATGTATAAAGATTCTATTAATATTATACTAACACTCACCAATAATAAAAAGGGACATTTGAAACCAAATATAAGTCCCCAACTATAAAAATCACACAATCCTAATATATGTTAATAATGTGACATTAATTCACATCAAGGATCATTTTAGGTTTACAGTTTTAGGGAATTAGGAAATTATTAATACATATCATCCAATAATCATATTAGATGATACTATATAGTATCCATTTATTCCACTCAATGAATCCATTTTAAAAACAAAACATGATTTCTTTTCTCGATAAAATTTTTCCTGACATCTTCCTATTTTTTACTCATCCTTATACCCTCTGAAAACATTTTAAAAACATTGAATCTGGATAAAAAATCAATAAGGGCTAAAATAGGGAAATAAAATGTTTGTACATGAATTATTATAAACCAATTAAGTCATAATAATTGTAAACAATTCATAGTAATAATAATTCATAATGATAACCTATGGAATCTATAACATACTTACAATAATTCTTTAACAACATCATAAGGATCAATCTTGATGGGTACGTTCAAAATACCCTCCATAGTTTGTTCGATAAATATATAAGGGGAATCCTTTTTGTTTTACTCCCTCTATTTACCCAATGAATTAGAGAGATATCATGGGCTCAACTACCCTCATTTTATCATGGAACCACTCGTATATATAAGTAATTCCCAATAACCACAAAACATAAACCACGAATAAAAGAATGATAACATTTCCACATTACAATAATCATAAATCATATCCAGATATTTATATAATCAATCCCTTATCTATACCATTTTAAATTCCAAAATACAGAAAAAATGAATATTCTATTGACATATGTTTTTAAAAACATTTCAGCGTGTATAAGAAGACAAATTATAAATAATTTCCACAGTGGTGGAATGGTCGGTGTCATCACATACATAAAAAACAATAATTTTTTCATTTTGTAGAATGATACATATAAAAATGATTCATTTTTAAATTGTTTAATAAAATTAAAAGTCAAAGGGGATTATTATACACCATATAAAAATGATGTATATTATCGAAATATGCCTCATTGAAAGAAGATTGAGGCAAAGTCTCTTACATTGAGTATCGATCATCATGTAAAAACATTATGTTCCTGAATAATAAATTTATGTTAATTTTTACATTCTTGAGAATCTTTTTCAAATTTATTATTTCTTTTATATCACTTATTTCCATGTTATAAAAATTTCTTATTTATTTAATATCATATCAGATGTATTTGTTGATATTTAGTACTTGAGTCCAAAGTGAACATGGTTTTGATGTCACTAGTACATGTGGTTATAATTACATCATCTCAAAAATAGAATTCATGACATAATCATCAATTTTTTACATTAGAAATACTTTTTAAATCTAAACATTAATTATGGTTATGGAAAATGATAAATTTCATAATCTTGGAGATGATAGGTCATACATATGCATGATTAAACGTTCTAATTCTTCACTGATCATTATGGAAATAATTTTATTGTTAATTTATCTTTCCAGATTGATTATAATATTATTCCAATCAGAATAATAATTTAAATATACTCATATATATATCATACATGTGATTGGTGAATAAAGAAGATTCACAGTGCTTCAGGGAGGTTATAGGTCACACGTACACACGAACAATGTTATTATTTTTATATCCATGGAATGTACATGATAGAGATATTGTTATTTTAAAATAATGAATATTTCATGAATATCACAAATAAATATTAATTCTATCATTATAACCAATAATTATATAATGTAATGTCAAATTAACTAAATCATTACATAGAGGTGATAATTCATAACAACACAGAAACGATTAATTCCATTCTCATTTGATTAAAGTATAGATGGATTTAGGGGATGATATATACATAAAAAATCTTAGTATATTTAGGATATTTCATTTATAATATCATTAGGGTTGGAGGATTTTTTAAGGAAGTGGATGAAGAAATAAAATTGAAACACATAAAGAAAATGATGGATCTTCTTTAGTTGATTCCCATTGCAGACACCTTAACAATTATTATAATGGTGTTATTCCTAACATTAGGTTTCAATAAAGTGTAGAGAGATTATAGTAAGAGTTTCGAGGATATATGGGCTGAAATAAAAGTCTTGGGAAGTATGAGTATTATATAAGATATGGTACATTTTTATATGAGAGGTGATTGGAACATTAGGAATGTCTAAAAATATTAATTTATTATAGAATTATTTTCTATTTATAATGGTACCAAACTCATTTTTTTAAATATATTATGTTTTTGGGTACTATCACCATTATCTAGTTAAAATTAGACTTGTTTCGAATATTTTTTAATCATTAATTTTTTTCTTTATCCCTTGTTTTACCCTTTTTAATCTAACCATGATATCATGTTATTTAATCATTGTGTGTCAATGTAATTACCATATTATGTAAAACAACCAAAATAAGTTAAATTTATAAAAAAATATGTTTTTCTTAACAATTTGGTAAAATATAATGTTTTTTGAAATTTTATAACATTCAATATACTAAATTATATATTATGTTATGAATTATATCAATTTTGACACAATTCATACATGTCTTTTAAAGAAATTCATGACAACATAATTTATTAAGAATAAATACATTAAATCAATCATAACTTGAAATATTATTCTAAAACATGTGTTGATGCCATCAAATAGTTCAAATAATTTTTTTTAATAATTACAAAAATATTTTTTTGAATTATTTATTAATAAAGAAATCATTGCATCACTATTGTGTCCTATATAAATATATGTACTTAGTGTGTGAAAAATATAAATAAAATAAAATGATATAGTAAATATTAATAAATTTCTAATTACTATTTTAATTTTTTAATATTAGACATATATAAACCAATATTAAAAGTGTTTTAGTAAGAGGTTATATATTTATAACATATTTTAATTAACTTTAATTTAAATGTTATAAGTGTCATAATCAATCCCATGTGGCATAAAAGTGACAAATGTCCATCCAATGGGTTTCATTGGTCATCCATATCTCATCCAATAATATTAGTATATGTATTAGGGTACTTCTATATTATTATAAAATTAAATTTACGGTATTTTTGATATTTAACATTTATCCATGGTAAATAAAAATAATTAACCATGATAGTATTCATCATGTACAAAAATAAAAAGAACCTACGTTCTGATTCCAAATTATAAAAACATTTTTCTTAATTCTAAACATATAAGTTTTAGTAATTAAATTAATGTTAATTCCTGTTGTCAAAATGAGAAAAAATGTTTTTTAATAGTATAAACCATTAAAATACTGGGTTTTTTTATATCAAATATCAACGAAAAATTACTTACAATAAGTAATAACGATTAAATTTTTACAAATTAATATAATTATACTTTAAAACAAATTTAAATGATAACCAAAATATATAAATTAATATAATGAAAGACAATGTTGAATTAAAATGAAGTATTTCACAATATTAATTAAATTAAAAATATCATCATAAAACAAAATTAATCCAATGTTAATTTTGATGTCCGTACTCCAAATAAGAAGTTTATTTTATAAGATAGAATATATAAAATTTAAAACAACTATATTTAAAAAGTTTTCTCCATAAAAATGATGAAAGAGGACAATTTAAAAAAAGTAGAATATTTTATACTTAAAATTGGATTCATTCCCTGTTTAATACTCTAAAATTTATTATGTAAATGTAAAAACATTTAAAAAACATGTTTAATAATATCTTTGTTATTTTTTATCCTTATTAAAAATATAATGTCTAAGCGTTAACTAAAATTTAAAATAATAATAATTATATTATATTATATTTCGGTTTAACATAATGTTATATGAAAATAATTTTAGAGAAACCCATAGTTGCATGTCATGTACACAATAAGATAAAGCATCCCCTTTAACCTAAAATTAATTTCTAATTCATAACTATTAAAATATATGAAAATGTATGATATTAAAAATACCTGAAATGATACGATTTATTTCATAGAAGATCCACATAATATCTACCTTACAAAAAAATTTTGGATATGATTCAATGCTAACCATAAAAGTCCATCTTTGGGTAATGTTCCCTAATCAATGTTTTCTAAATCACATTTCCAAGGATTATACTAAAATTTATATAATACAAACTGTAATGACCCCAAACCTAGTAGACTAAAAACAATTTATTACTAAATTACCTTAGTAATATAAACAAGTGATCAAATACTAATGGAGAAAATAGTTTAATAGATTCGCAAAACCAGATACTAACATTACTTTAAAACATAAAATGAATTACAACACACTAACACAAATTGAAACTCTCAAAATATCATAGATTATCTATGTAATTCATCATAATATAAATCTTTTTATCCTATGTGAAAATAAAACATAATATGGGGTTATCACAGATTCTCTTGAAGGGTAAGAAATATAGATGAATAAATATAGATAAATTTTATGGCAGGTTTAATATCTAAAAAATTCCATTAAAAAATAAAAATGCATTTAATGTGGAATAATAATTAAATAATTCCATAAATATGATGAAGATACGGATGAATGCATATTCTACTAGTTTAGTAATCACATGTAAAATAAATTACTAGTATCATAATGAGTGAATTCATAATCTTAGACATCTGAATGTAATCATCAGGTCCATGATTACAACCATATATATTAAATTTAATGACAACTAATTATGCATCAAGAGGATATAATGGGACCCTCTTCTCCCTTAATATGTAAAATTCATTCCATATATGAATTTGATAAATCTAAGAAAACATATATATATATATATATATATATATATTATTTTACTCTTCCCAATCGACAACATAATCACTATGCTTTCTGAGTAATATGGTGAATGGTAACAAGATAGAACACCCATAATCAAATTAATAATAAACCATCAAATAAAATTTTTCAGATAATATTAAAAAATATTAATAGAAATTAATAGTAGGATCTAATATAGGATCCTAAAATAATAAAAATACTATAATAAACTCACTGAGGAATTCTTTTGTGAAATACCCCTTTTACTTTACAAAGAAGTGTTATTTTGGAAAAATCTATTGTATTTGTAAAAATAATATTATTTTAAACCCATATATCCAGGAAAATAATAGTTAATTAGGATTATATTATATTTTAGGTATAAAATTTGTTCAACTAGAGTGTAACCAAGTAAAATGTGTCTCTAATAAACTTACAAAAGATACTCTTTATATCATTTTAATGGAATATAATAAAGAGTCATTAAAAAATTATTAATTAATAACATAAAACCATAAATGTACTCAGATTATTTTTCATAATAAAATTATTTATTTTAGATAAATATTGTTTTCTAAAAATAGATAATGGACTGTACTTAAATATAGGTATGGAATTGGAATGTTCACTTTAACCGAGCTTTCTTATCTGGAAGAATTGAGAAGGGAACGATGTAAAACAAGTATTTAACATAAATGATAGATGAAATGATCATGTTATGTTATTTTGGAACATTTAAAATTAATTTATCAGAATTATATTAAAATAATTAAAAATTACATTGTGGTAAATAGAGAGAAAGAATACCTAGAATGGAAAATGGAGGTTCAGGAATAAACACTGAAGTATATCTGAAAGTGTTCTCCACATATACATATTATCCTAGATAATAATATAAAATTGAATAAAAATTTAATTATAGACCAATTCAATATATACATTAATATTATAATTTTATTATGTACATTTATTGAATTTTTTATGAGTTATAAGATTTAATTTCATATTTAGTGAGGGCTCATTTTCATGGAATTGAGGATTGATTTACATGTATACATCTATAAAAGATCATGTAAAATGAGAATAGTTAAAAAAATGAAATTATATGTTTTTAATTAAAATTATGAAATTTAAAATTTTCTATAGGTCATTTTTAATTTTGGGTGAGCATGAATCAATAGATAAGACATTAGTGAAAACCTTTATGATTATTTTGGCTATATTTGATCATCAAATTTTTTTGTCTCATTAATTTAAATTATGTATATATACATTTTACAAAAAATTAAATAAGATATAATACATATGTTATTAATTTTATTAACCATAAAAATGGTTTTCATACCATCCATGATGGAGGAATTGGAAAACAACAACTCGTCGTCCACAAAGGCAGTAAATCAGCACCATAGAGATGAAATTTTCAATTATAGAACAAAATGGGAAAAGAAGCATATTGATGACATATATATTATTTGCATAATAAAATTCACCTATCTATATGATTTTGGAGTATTTATAAATTTTTGGTAGATTCGTTATGGAATTTTTATGAAATGAAAGGAAAATGTTGAGAATCTAAAAGAAAACAATGAGGATTTTACCCCATGATTCATTCTCCTTTAGAACCTCCTTATAGATGTTGGTTTTGGAATTTTTTTTGAGACCAAAATATTATATAAATATAGTATATGATTGGTAAAATGATTGGTAAAAAATTGGATAATCTTTTATGTATGAGAGGTGTTAGGAGAAGAGGAGTTGAGGGTTAATTTTTATAGTGTAGCATAGGGGTGTTTTTTGAATATTTTACTAATTAGATTATTATTTTGGTTCAAGAAATGAAATAGTAGAGATTCCAGGACTATGTATAGTAAATATATATGTATAGACATATATTATGGTTCAATCAGAATTTATGACTCATGTAATAGTGTATAAAAAATATAATGTAAATGTACATTAAATTATCATATATTATTATTCACTAAAAATCAATTATTTAGAAAAATACAAAAAATACACCTTAACTGTTTTTCAATTTATAAAATTCAAAAATAAACTCAATTTTATGAAAATAATTGACTAGATATGATAAATATAATTTTTAACTAAAATATGTATTTATTCCAAAAATGCTTATTTTAAAATTATCACTAGTTTTCTGGTACATTGAAAATTTAATTAATTTATTAAAAATTATATTGTAATCATAATAAAAAAATATTAATTTATTAATCTATTTTATGAAAATAATCTGTCCTTTAAATTAATATATTAATTATAGAGATGTAAATGAATATATATGTTTCAAAAAAATTCCCATACCTAATATATAATTTTAAAAAATAATTTACTTAATACTTGATGTAAATATACCATATTTTCATTTATAAAAAACCTAAATTTTATTTGTACATTCATAGGTGGGTTACTATTCTACTGGCCAGAAAAAAATCCCAAATTATCACAATTTATTCCATTGGTAATATTTAATAGTATATTATAAATTTAAAATCATTGTTTCATGACAAATAAACTGTCAAAAATAGTAAATTTTAAAAGAGGAATACCATAAATTCTTGGGGTATTACATAAATTCCCTTATCTAATCAGTTGTACCCCCATCAGACATGGTAGTGGGTATACTATATATATAGTGATACCCCCAATCAGACCAGGGCATGGGTCCTCTATCTACTATGTGGTACCCTTTATCGGACTAGGGCATGGGTCCACAATCTACTTGGTGGTACCCTGCCACACTATCAGTCTAGGGTGAGGGTCCTCTATCAACAGAGTGGTTCCCCCAATCGAAATAGGGTGCGGGTCCCCTGTAAACAATGTGGAACCCCCTTTCAGACTAGGGTTAGAGTCCTATATATACTGATTGGTACCCCTAATGAACAAGGGCGTGGTTCCTCTATCTACTGAGTGGTACATGATATTGTACAAGGGTGAGGGTCCTCTATCTACTAGGTGGTCTCCCCTGATGGACTGGGGTGTGGATCCCTTATTAAGTGAGTGGTACCCACTATCAAACTATGTTGTGGGTCTACTATATAGTAGGTGGTAAGCCCTATCGGACTAGGTCATGAGTCCTCTATCAACTTTGTGGTTCCCCTATTGTACTAGGTTGTGGTCCCTTTTTCTAATATATTGTACACCCTGATACAATAGGGTGATGATACTCTATCTAAGGAGTGGTACTCCATATTGGACTAGGGTTCATGTACTATATCTACTGAGTGCCACCCTCTGATGGACTAGGGTGTGGGTACAATATTTATCTAGTTTTATCCCTCTCATTCTTAGGAATATGTCCTCTGTCTACATAGTGGTACCATCTATCAGAATGTGCAACGGGTCTTGTAAAAAATATATGGTTCCCCCTATCAGACTAAGTTGTGGGTCCTCTATCAACTGATTGGTGCCCCATATCATACAAGGGTATCGGTCCTATATCTACAAATTGGATTTCAAAATAAATACTTTGAATATTTATACTCAAAACCTGGATAGAATAATAACTTTTATTCTTGTAAGAATCGATACAAAATTTTGTTGAAGAAATAAGTAAAAAAGGATTTAATATATTGTGCATAATTTTTCAATTGAGTATGACATACATCTTTATCTTTTGGGAAAAAATCTATTAATATATCCTACTATATTATAAAAAGGTTTCACATCAATGACATTTGAATAATAAGCAATATGATTTATGGAATTGAATAAAAACAAATGATAATTACTATTGAGTTTTTGGATGCAATGCCTTTTTTCTAAATAGAAAGGAGAGTATGGATAAATTATCATCTTGAATTGTGGAAGAAGACATCATTGGTTATTCAACCTTTAGTAAATTATACAAGGTATTAAATAATAAAACCAAAATTGTGGAATAATACATACTTATAAAAATTTATGAAAAATATCCACCTGATCCTAATACTACTTTAGAATACCCTATGGATTATATTTCTATGTAGAAAATCAATACCTCGACCTATACTAGTTATTGTTATGTAAACAATGTCCTAGAAAAACTGACCTAAGAAGAGTAAATATTTGAAATAGATCCTAATGATGAAATATAACTAACATGTAATTCAATTCCAAGAGAAATTAGGTATCATAGAGACCATCCTTTTGATGTTTTTCCCGAGATCTATATAGAGGTACTAATACAAGAACTTCTATTCGAAACTTGGTTTAACATCAAGCCTTCTTGTTAGATTATTAACATTAAAAATGTCATTAAATCTATAATTGTTGAATTTTAGGTATTTCATATTCAAAATGAGTTTAATTGTTTGGATGAAAAAATGTCTATGAACTAGTGGAAAGAAACAAATTATACTTATATATTAGCACTAACATGGTGTTTAATAAAAAATTAGATGGTTATAGAAAAATAATTAAGAATAAGTCGAGACTGATTTCATATCGGTAAAGTCAATAAGATATTATTCAATAGGAAGAATCATCTTTACCTACATCAGGACATCAATGCATTTGAAATTTTCTTTCCAATACAAAACATTTTAATTTATAATTCTATCAAATGGAATACAAAAGTACTTTTCTAAGTGGTTATATTTTTAACATTAATATTGATAAACATCCCAATTAATTTCAAATTCAACATTTTAAAAATTATGTTTTTAAATAAAAAAAATTATTTAAAAGAGTCTCTTAGATCATGTTATGATGGTCTCAGCTCATTTTTTATTTCGTAAATATTTATTAAAGAAATACTTTATCCAACCATGTTTATTTATAGTATTCATAAAAATGTCTCAGTAGGTCAAATATTCATTGATGGAATTATTTTGGGATCCACAGAAAATAATATATATAATAAATTTTAAAAATTTATGTAAAATGAATTTCAAATGGGTTTAAAGGGTGATTTAAAATTATTTCCATGTTTCCAAATTTTTCAAAATAAAGAAGGAATAATTTTAATTCTAACCATGTATAGTGTAGATTATCCAGAGTATTTTTATGTGTATATAACCAAAGGTGGTGACACACCAATGAGTAAATATTGTATGATGGATCTTGATGACATTGGGAAACTATTTTAATAAAAATTATAGATATATGATTCGGAATATTACTATACTAAACATATAGCTAGCATAATCTTATGTTTAGTTTGTGCATGTGTGTGTTTTTTCATGAAAATAAAAAGGAATTATATTTGAATGCTGATAAAAGAATTTATAAATACCATGAATGTAAAACCTATTTCGAATTATTCAATTCTAGAGGATAAGTATATTATTTCGTTAGTTATTCAAAGGTCGCTTTTGGTGGCTATAGGTTAAACAAAAAACCTCTCTAACATGTCACTTTTTTGGAAAGGATATTGTATTATATAGTATTATGAAAAGGCTATATATTGCATTATCCACTATTTCAGTAGAGTAAATAGTTATATGTAGTTTCTGTTCATATATATTGTGGATGAAATAGACTTTACTGGACTATGGATATCAATTTCAACATGTGAGACCTAAATAGTCATTCCAAATGAACCAATCAAGTCTAATGAAATAGTCCATTCAAAAAAAGTCCTTGTATGACCATCCATCACAACCAACAAAACCTAATATAATGGCAGAGAACCATAAGAGATATTGGCATGCTATACATTTCCCTTCACATTACCTAATTCCTAAAAAACAACATCCATAATCAATTAATGTAAATTGTTGGGTGTATGAAAAAATATGAATATGATACCCCCAAAGAATCGATATAAGTTTAAATTTCAATAATTAATTAGTTTTATATTTAAAAAACCATTTTAAAATTCATTTTCATTAATTAAAACCATTTTATAAATCATTTATTTTTATTTACAAAAAACATATAATATTAACAAAATCGAGGAATATGTAATGAATAAAAGAAAGTAGGTAAGAATAGAAAAACAAACCATGGATACACCATTAGATAAAAATGTGATTAAATAACCATGACAATTATATCATTTGTTAAACCAATCATAAATGAAAAAGCACACCATTTGGTCTATAACCAATAGTTGTACGAACGACACATGAAAGAAAAATTACAATTCAAGCTTAAGGTTAATCTAACCAACAAAACCTATAGTGTAATTACCCACAATAATGTGTCTAAAACCCTCTTATGGAATTATACACACAAAGTGTAAATTTCTATTCCTGATGCACATATGGATACCTAATGTACTATTTATATCAAAATCTATTTCAAAACCAAAACCATGCTTTAAATCATTTATTCCAATACGATGTGATCAAAAAAATATTTTTTAATAAAATAAATTTAAAAACGTTTATCATTTCATCCAAATCCATTGCATTGTAAAATCAAAAAATTACAATAAAAATACAAAATAAATGTATAATAACATTAGTCAATTCTTAAATTAAAATAATTTGTATAGGTACAAATTCCTCAAGAATGTAGGAAACCTAGTCGTCTCCGATAATGGACATGGGTAATCAGTATATCGGCCTCTAAAAGGCTATTATTGGGGTAATGGATAAAAGGGATCAATAGAAAACACTAATTAATAAAAAAAATTCTATAAACAAATCCCATGATGATACTGAATCTAATGTAAGAGAAGAAATAGGAATAATTTTTACCCAAGAGAAGCGACAAAACTGCAATGGGGATCAATCACCGATTGGAGTAATCCGGAAAGAGGGATGTCACCCTAAATTTCCCAAAAAAATCATATTGTTTGAGAGGGACTCCTTCACATAAAATTACGAATATTTTAGGCTTTCGTTGTAATAAAATCTATTGGATGACATGAATTCAGGTTATGAATACCTTTCACATCATATATTCGATGATTTTATAAATATACTAGTAAATATGTTTCCTTATGTTTATTTTAACCCATTAAACCCATTTAAATAATGAAAAGATTTCATGGAATGTAATTTTTCATGAAATAAATGGGAATCATGGTATTTTCTATGTAATAGATTCATGTAATGTAATTAGTTCAGGACATGAATATGTTCAGTAGGCTATGCACAGTCATGATTCTCTTTAACTATCTCCAAATATTATTTATCCCAACGTGAACCCCCTTAAACATTTTTATGATTTATACATGGATTCCATCAATTGAAATAAACATATATCCTAGAAAATACGGTTATTTTCAAGAAAAAATGTCTTCATCCCCATTGGGACTGAAACACACCCAAAAAAGAGCGGAAACTACATTCAAGAATTACATGATGGAAGGAAACAAAATTATTCAATCGCCCCACCATAAAATCATTATTTTCATAGAAGGTACCCAATATTGTAGACTCACAAAAATTGATGGTCGATGCTCTGTCGTTAATAATTACCACTCTCACGTATCATGGAAATATCATCTTTACTTCCATGGTACATAGACCTAGGGAATTGTTTTACAAAGATTCACCTTCTCTTGGTGACCCATAATCTAAACTTGTTTCTAAACCACAAAATTTTAGAGATCATGATCAAAATATTCCCATTAGATCACATGGTAATTATCTAGTTGATACCACCAACACCAGAAAAAATGAAACTCATCATGGATGGAAGTATAATCAGATTTAATGTGTAACTAATATTCCACACTTCAAATATACTCCAAAATCTAAAAGGGGATACAAATCGTGGAGTAAACATACCATATATACCCAAGCATGGTGGTACATTGAGAAAAACTCAATCACAATCCTGAAACACTAGTGGATGACAATGATGGTCAGCATAGATTTTATAAAGACTATGTTTCACGATTATCTTCTTAAGGATAAACTCTACCTTTTTTATCACCTCCTGAACATGACTCAGCCAAACCAATGACTATTCTAGAAACTCTTCACTGAAAAAAGGGATATCTACAAGGCCTCCCCTAAAAACATCAAAAGGTTCATCCTTATCAAGGACTGATAACTACTGTTATAGGAAACATCAACTACAGACAAATACTTTTCCAATGAACCACTGAAACCATGTACACATTCCCAGAGCTAATCCTCAGGAACGTGAATATCCCTATACATTTTTCCATCCTTTTATGGATGATAAATTTTTCTTCATTTCAAATGGGAAAACATCTCCACCTTTAAACCCTTCTAAACCTAGATGTTAATTATATACGACATGAATTAGGAATGATAAATTAGTTGATCATCTTATGGTTAGATATTTTGTATATTTTTTATGAGTAAATAAATTCTGTAAATATTTTTTTCTTTCATATTTAACCATGAAGTATAATTCCCATGGTCAATTTAGTGTTTGTGATTATATTTTTCACACATTAAATTTAGAGGCCATGAGTTTTTTATCAGGAGTCTAGTTAAGTGATTGTGGGCAGTTGTTCATGCGGTCACTATACCAACCATGAATATATGGTGACTATACATACTATTATAGTTTACATATATGGTCATAATAACTACCATTGTTTTATAATTTGTATACCTTTTATAACATAGTTAGAATGAATGCATAGTTAGTAGACCCACAGTGGTTATATATGTTTGAAATTTTTATTCTGTTTTTTTCTCATTTATTATTATTCTATTAAATGAAATATTGAATTAAAATTAAAATTATAAAATAAATATACTCACATCCATTCCATAAAAATCATTACATCTTTTAAAATCCCTACGTTAACACTCTCTTTGTATCAAAACCCTCATTCTTGATCCTCTCAATCAAACCTAATCCTTTAAAGATCGAATCATACAGTGAAATTAAACGAATGATATGATTTAATGATTTTTGTAAGGACCCTATTTTTTACTTTTTATTGAATCTAAATATTGCAAGGAGTATTTTCCATATAAGGTTCTAAGATCGAATGTGATATTGAGGCATGGTGTTCCTAGAAATAATTTCATAAAATTACTAAATATATTTAATATCATGAACACACAATTCTTTTTTTTTGAAATTATGGATTATATCCTATGATGATTATTGAATAAAAACATAGATCCCATGGCTGAATTGATAGTATATATTTTTTCCTAGGTGTTCCCTTAAATTTGTTAATGCAGGATGTTCAGATTAGGCGAGCATCGTTAGGATCATTCAGATAGTTAATTAATTATTTTGGATAATTAATTTGACCATAATTACCCCTATTAATAGAATATTATGGAGAATAAACCAAGTTATTTACATAATCATAGAACCTTTGAGAGAATAATTACACCACCCATCGTTGGTTAGTTTGAATCGGGTTATGATGATCTTACATACCCAAGTGATTCTAGATTTAATTATCAAAATAGATCATCCCCTTTGTTATATGTAACTTTATTCACCATATAATGATCCCAATCATGGTAGGAAATTTAATTTTCTGTTTTCACCATTTTTATTTAACTATTTAATTATTTATTATCCATAAACTTATTGATTAGTGACTAATTGGAACCATTGCATGATACCCATGTAAAATCATTTTTTAAATTTTATTTATCTCTCTATTTTCCCCTAAAAACACCCCTAAAAATAAAATGTTTTGAGATCGTTGGATAAGAAATCTTGTACGATGAAGATATAACATTTGTTCATGGTTCTTTCCCCCACCCATTATTCATGTTCATCATCATTATACCACAGGTTCATGATTCAACAATTGTTCTCTTCTTCAAAGCATGATTAAGCCCATAAATTCATGGTGGATGTGTGAAAAATGATAATATTGAATTTAGGAGGATGAATTTTTGTGGATTTTGGTTATTGGGGATAGATTCACGGATTAAATATTTGAAAAGGAGTTGGTCATAGAATAGAAGGTGTCCATGTAATGTGCATGATTCGAATGAACTGACATAGATCGGTCTTACGGCCATCAGAGGGATGGAATTTGTGAACGGATGATTTTACCATTGATTTTAGGTGACCATTATGTGGAATTGATAATGATAGTGATGGATATAAGATCCATGAATACAATATGTAATTTTGTGAGAAACCTGGCTACACATTATGCATTCTGAAGAACGCACAATGTGTACTGGCCCAACTACAATGGCGAGGGTTTTGGGTGAGTTAAATATCACACTCTATTTGGGACCCTTACATATAATGTGGCACGATTCTGGTGACCCAACGTGTACTCTAGGATTACACGATCATTGGAACTACTAGGAACTTGTCGTGTACTGACATATGGATAGTGTAAATTGACATATCCTAGAGAACATGGCATGGCCTTAGGTGGATGGGGATCATTACGTAGGGATACTTGGCCATTGATCCATTTACTAGTGATCACATGTCTAGGACATATAGTTGGACCACATACCATGTGGGTCCCATACACACCATGTACCTCCTTTTAAAAAAACTTCTACTGCTCGTATCTCCATTGATTCGACATTGATTTTTTTCCTACGAGTAGCTTATCTTGAGTGATTTACCATGTATAATGCACTGGTGGAATTTATATTTTATTTTGAGATATTATTAATGATTTTCAGAGAGTTACTATTTTTAAAGCAGTTCTCGAAAAATAGTAGTGATGATTCAGGATCATTAGAGTTGAGCCCCCATTCAGAATAGGTTGTGGGTCCTACAACTGCTGAGTGGTACCCCATGATAGACTTGGAAAAATTTCTTATATATACTGAGTGGTACCCCTTTATCAGACGTGGGTGTGGATCCTCTATCATCTGAGTGGTGTCTGCTATGATATTTTGTTGGTGGTCCTCTATATATTGAGTGTTAGCACCCGTCAAACTCTGGTGCAGTGCATCTATCTACTAAGTGGTACCCCCAATCGGATTTGGGTGAGGGTCCTTTATATAATGAGTGGTACACACCTATTGGACTAGGGAGAGGGTTATCTTTCTACTGATTGACCCATAACCTAGTCTGTTAGGGTGTACCACTTATTAGATAGTGGACCCTCACCCTTGTAAGATAGGAATACAATTTAGTAGATAGAGGTCTCACACCCTTGTAGATCATGAGGGTCCTCATTCAACTGAGTACTATCCCCTTATGATCTAGGGTGTGGGCCCTCAATCTACTAAGTTGTACTCCTATCAGACTATGGTTCATGGCCTCTATCTACTAAGTGTTATTACTTATGGAATTGGGAATGAGATCTCTATTTAATGAATGGTGCACCATATCATACTAAGGCAAGGGTCCTCTATCTACTTTGTGGTGCCCCTATCAAAATGGGGAACATTTCCTCAATCCACTAAGTAGTTCTCCCTATCAGATGAGGACATGGGACATCTATATAATGAGTGTTATCCCAATAATTGTATATTGAGGGTCCTCTATCGACATACTGATACACCCTAATGCACTATGGAGTGATTCCTCTATCCACAGAGTTGTACCCCACCCCATCATACAGGGGTATGATTCCTCCTTATTCTGTGTAGCACCCCTAATGCACCAGGGAGTTGGAATTCTGCCTGGATATTTTTCTCTATTGACTTTGAAAAATGGTGGTGAGGTATGGGCCTTCATCAAAGTTACATTTATCGATAAACATGAACCATTGGAATTCATGTTTTTTATGGGCTATTTGCGATGAGCCACGTTGCAAATAGGATGTTTCCTAAAATGGCGTTGCAATAGATATTTTTTGTGACGAGCACGTCGGAAAATAAATCTTTTGCGATGGGAGTTTTTCCAGTCATAAAAACCTCCCGATTATATACATTATATACCCCTAAAACTTTTATGAAGGGCTCGTCGCAAATACTAATTGTGATGGGCCTGTTTTCCCATCACTAATACTAATCATAAAAATAATATCTCACTTATTTGCGACGGGGTCCCGTCACAAAATTCCCCTCACAAAAACTAAAATTAATTAAAATATTAATAAAATTATGATTAATGAAAAAATTATATTATTATTATAAAAACAAAAACAAAATATAGAATATTATTATTATTAGTAAAATAAACAAACATTACAAAATATAGTACTAAAAAAAAATATTTAATAAATTAATGATTAATAAAAAATTAATATTAATATTTTCAAAATAATAAAATAATAAAAAATTATTAAAAGATTCAATATTTTCAAAAAAAATTATAAAATAATCATAAAATAATAATATTATTATTATTAGTAATATAAAAAAATTTTAAAAAATATAATACTAATAATAAATAATAAAATATTATAAAAAATTAAATTATGCAATATTTCCACTAATATAAAAGACAAGAGCTTTAAATAGTTTATATTATTACAAAATTTGAATTAAAATGTTTATAACATAAAAAAATCACAGGGGGGTCATGTGCAGGAGGTGGAGGAACCTCCATCACTAAACTACGAGTCAGACAGAGCATGTACTCCATCTGCTCGTGATACTCCTGCTATCGTCACTGCTCCAATTGACGTAGCTCCTCCTCGTGATGTTTCTCCTGCTTCTGCTACCGCTGACACATCTCTTCATGCTGCTTTTGCAAAGTCTCTATATGCTCAGCCAGAGTTTGTAACTGCTCCTGATACTATGAACCAAAATATTATGCCTCTCCACAAGCTCCTCTTGAGCTGGATGTCGACATCGCAACAGTACCCTAATATGTTCTGTGAGTCAAATGAGAGATGATACCAACTACTCGTCCCTTCTCAATGCCATACTGAGTCACCTGCATCCATGCCGCCTCATCGAAATGGTGAGCACCAGTCTGCTCAGTCATCTCGTCCATACCCTTATCATGTGTCTGTGAGGTCACAACCTCATATGAATCCTTCAATTCCAATTTCAAAATAAAATTGTGAAAATATTATATGCAGTTAATTGTCAAACTGAAATAATAATAATAACCACAATCTGACACTAGCGATCATCTCTAATCTTCTCAATGGGTGGATCATTGTAAATCATCTGATAAATTTAAATCTCTGTAATATAGGGATGCTCAAAATCCTACAGAAATATAAAATAAACTATTTATATTTAAAGTTATATAAAATATTTAAAAAATATACTTACTAGATGCTCTCTATGTGAACTAAATGTACGTCTACCAGCTCGATATGTCACCTCCTGTCTCCCAGGTTATGTCATCCTATTAACGATCTCCTCATAAATTCTCCACCCAACCAGTGTAAACATAATCCATCCCAAACGTGAAATGAAATGAATTCTGGTTGGTGAGCTCTACATGGCTCATCAAATTCTGTCACTTCTCCTTTCTAAAAGTCTATCCTTCTCAAATTGTGAAAAAATTGACGAAAACGGTCGCGCATAGAAACCTTCCATACTGCGTGGATAGCGTCACGCATGATATCATCGATAGGATACCGTAAAAACTAAAAATAATTTATAATATCATGTTATTAATAAATAAATTTCCAAATAAATATTATTTATTTACGTACCAGCCAATGATGGAACACGTCACATCACTCATCAATGGAAATCTGTTCCCATGTGATCCATGGTAGAGAAAACTAATTGCGCAAGATAACGGTCCCCTGTCCAATAGCTACATGCGCAAAACTGTGAAAATTGAATAAATGATCAAACAATTAGTATATATAAAATTAAATTAATGAAAGATAAATAAAATATACAGGTTACCACACCTCTGTGTGTGTGGATCGAAACCAAGATGTGGACGCCGCTCAGGGATAGGGTCAGGAATCATCAGTCGTGCAAGACGACGCCCCCTCCGCATACCTCCTCAACCGCCAGTAGGGTGAGGGTCAAATGATCCAAAATCTCCCTCATCCAATGGTAGGTCAGACTCCTGCAACCTAAAAAATATATCAGAGTCCATCTGAAACAAAAAATGATAATTGTTCGCTGATAGTTGAAAATAACTATTTAATATAGATATATATTTGTTAGGATTATAACCAGCATTTAATTGCATCAGTGTTCATCTTCATCTTCTTCTCCATAGCTATCAATGTCAATCTGTTCATCTTCCTCCTCAGCATCATCAATATCCATATGAGTTTTAGTTTCAGCATCTCATGTCATTTCAAATTCATATGTAACATCATTAAAATCTTCATCAACATCGATCCTCAATTATAGGGTGTCATCATCGATATTCACATCTCATTGTCAATAGATGGATTTTGAGAAGTCTCTTGAAAAATTTCAATTCCTTCCACTTCAGCGGAACTATATTCTGTTTGAGTAAACTGGTTTTCCTGAAATTTCATTTTTATTATGCTCCACCAATCGCTCATGTTTCTTGAAGTAGCAGAGTACTTTGTATAATAAATTTGATGTACCTATTGAGCCAGTAAAAATAGTTCATTTACTATAAGAAGACTTTTATATTAAATATCGATGATTCCATGATTCGGATGAACATGTGATCCTCTCTCAGTATCCAACCACCTAAATTTAAACATTGTTAAGTAATTATGTCCTAGATAACATTGCTAAATAATTTCATCCAAAATTCCATAATTGTCAACTTCAGTTTCTTTGTGATATGATCCTCTCAAGAAAACTCCACTGTTCATTTTTTTGTGATTCCCCGTATGCATGTGTATGAAATCGAAAACCATTCACTACATATGCATTATAATATTTAATGATTTTGGATGGTGGGTTACTTAATATACACAACCGCTTATCAATTTTATCATCATATTGAGAAAACTAAATTTTTTTAAAACAATTATCAATTTAATAAATAATAAACAGAATTGATATTAAACCATCAATAATTTATGTTACCAGTTTTTGAAACCATTGAAAATTTTTTTTGGACTGCGTTCTTCAAGAGAAACTGCTGTAATTTGTGGAAATAGGTTCATGATATGATTATCATTTAACCAACAAATAAAATAAGTTTAAATACTATAACATAAATTATAAATTATGTGATAGAATCACTCATAGGACAAATGGTGTCATTTCTTCACAGTTCAGCATAACATATGTATGAGCTCTGTTATGTTCATCATCCGAAAGCAATCATTCATGAACTCCACCGAAACCATGATTTGACTGACTAAAAAATATTAATTGATTGTATATTTCATCATTAACATTCCCCTCATTTTTTTCCATGAGATTGTCTTTTGAGGGATATTGAGATTCAAAATAATGAGAGTAGAAAAAAGCAATTTCATTTTTCAAATTAGCTTTAGTAATTGAGCCTTCAACTGATGCATTGTTACGTAATTTTTTCTTCAATTTCTAAATGCATCTATCGAATTGGAACAACCATCGAAACTCTACTAGACCTCCACATTTAGCTTCATATGGCCAATGTAATATCAGATGTTCAATTTAGTCAAAAATAGTCGGCGATATGATTTTTTCCCGTTTACATATAATTACAGCAACATCTCTTTCATGTTTTCTTAGCGCATCGTAGTCTTTTATCACTGCACAAATGTCTCGAAAAAAATATGATATGTCTGTTATTGAATCCCAAATAATAGAATTAAACAAACCTCTAAATCCAATCTGTATTAGTCTTTCCATTATAACATGACAATCATGACTTTTTAATCTAGTAATATAACCATCATTAACACATCTGCCCAAATTGGAAGCATAGCCATATGGAAGTCTCAAATCTGAAATCCATTGAAAAAATAATAAGTGACTCTCTTTGGAGAGTGTATAAGCTTATTTTGGCTTCATTAAACTCTATGATCTGACATTTTCAAATAGTTCTAGTTCTGGTCGCCTGCAAGTTTGGTCAAGATCTAATCGTGGCTTTACAATATCTTTGGACTTACATGGTGTATCCAAAACTGTATTAAATAAGTTATCAAAACTATTCTTCTCAATGTGAATAACATAAAACATAAGGTGAAACAAAAAAATTAGAACAATACAAAAGATATAAAAAATACTCTGTTTTATCCAATTATGTTCTTTCCCAATGCCATGAATTTTCTATTGGTTTACTGTTGGTTCAAATGTGGTGGGAGGTAATGACAATACAACTGATTTTAACTATATACCTGAGATCATCTTTGGAGGTTCATCCCTTTCAATTTTTTCTTTTCTGAAATGAGATTTGTTCCTCTGAAAAGGATGATCATATGGAAGAAATCTACAGTGAAAATCAAAATAGCAAGGTTTTTTTCCATTGACAATCATAAAGGATTTGTTGTCTCCCATACAGTAAAGAAATTATTTCGGACCATGTGTACTCCAACCAGATAAAATGCCACATTCCAGAAAGTCACTAATCATCCACATCAATGCATATTTTAATAAGAAATTTTTTTTCACACCAACATCGTATGTATTAACACCATGACTCCACAATTCATTTAACTCATCAATCAATGGTTTCAAATAAACATCAATATTTTTTCGAATGTCCTGGGATTAATAGATTCCAAAAGATATAGTTCTCCTTCATCAACATCCATGGAGGAAAATTGTACAGATCTATAAGGATAGACCAACATGAATACTGACTACTATAAGAACCAAAAAATAGAAACCGTCAGTAGAAAGGCCCAATAACATGTTTTGGTCTTTTATAGACAAATATAGATGCAGATGGTCAAAATTTATCCATGAATCACCATCAGATGGATGGTTTAAGCTTTTATCAGTTGAAATCTTGGTTTTGTACGATGACATCATTGAAGCTGTATTCTAAGACATAAATAAATGTTGCAACCTAGGTTTAAGGAAGAAATATCTCAACTGTTTTACTGGATCCGATTTAGACTTCCCTGGTTGAGCTTTTTTATACCTCGATTTTCCACTTGTTGGACAACAATCTAATGACTCATTTTCTCTAGAATATAAGATGAAATCATTCAGACATGCATGAATCTTCTGATAACTAAGGCCCAGATTACGAACCAGCCTCTTTCCCTCATAGTAATTTGTAGGAAACACATATCATTCAGGTAAGAGTGTTTTAACCAAAGAAAATATCTTATCAAAACAGTTGTTTGAAATTTCTTTAATTGATTTAATAGTCATAAACTTTGCCGCCGCTTCTAATTTTCTTATCTTGCAACCAGGATATAATGCATCCTCAGCAAACCACAACAACTCATAAAATTTGGATGGTGCCAACTTAAGAGATGAATCATTATCATCGTGATTATATGTTTGTTGCATAGTTGGACTACAAACATCTTGTACAAAATTATGAAACCATGATGGATCTAGAATCATGTTATTAGTATCTTCTCTAGAAATGTGTTCACCATGTTGTTACCAAAAAACTTAATCTTCTTGAAAACCAAACCATAAGTGATGTCCCCCATCCTTGTCAACTATGTCAAACGTTCTCAGAGCACATTTTTTACATGGACACTTAATTGTGCCTTATAAAACATATTCTGGTTTTGATGATGCAAATACTAAGAATGCTTCAACACCCTCAGTACATACATGATTTAAACCAGATCAATTTTGATTTTTGTGCTGATTTATCCTAGCACGATCATCTAATAATGACTGATGTCGACTTCCTTGTTCCATATTTTTCTACATAAAATATAAAATCATCACCCTTTTTGAAAAAATTTGAAATTATAAAAATATTATATGAAAAAAGAAGATAAATAATTACAACTACATCTTAATAATTACCATTAATTAAGGGTGACACAATTTCCAATGGATTAACGGCTACTGTTTTCTCCTACGACTCATTTACTTGCATCTTTCTCACAATGAAATTGCAATAAAGAATCTGGTCTGAGGTATGCACAATCATTCTCGTATGAACGTGAATGAATATTCCTACCTCCGACCATATTCTTCATTGGGATTTCTATGTGAGAAATATGCAATTAAATGAGCGGTCAGATAAAAGAGGCCCCTTTTCATCGATGAATAGTCTTCTTCCAACTATCACCACCTGAAAACATTATAAAAAATACGATCCTATGAATGCATATCCAATCTCGTGCATACAAGATTGAATATGCCAACATATCAGCACATTTTTCATAATGTTTTCAGTTGGTGATAGTTTAAAGGAAAAAAGTCATCGAGAAAAATGAGTTCCATCATTCCACTAGAAATTGTGCCACATTCCTAAAGGTTATTAAAATTTATAAAAATTTAATCCTAACTATTCCTAATTGTTCCTAATTTTTCCTAACTAATTGTTACTAATTATTTCTAATTAATGATATTTTTTGACAATTTTTTCTAATTGATACTAATTATTACTAATTGTTACAAATTATTACTATTTATTACTAATTATTACTAATTAATACAATTTATTAATAATTATTAAAATTTATTACTAATAATTACTAATTATTAGAATTTATTACTATTTTAGAATTACTTACCAATACATAGAAAAATGAAAAATCCTTGAATAATGAATGGAAATTTGGTAATCATCGTTGTGGAGATGATTACAAATTTTCCCTTCATTAACCACGAAGTTTTTGATTACTAATTATTTCTAATAAAAAATTTATATTATAAATATTCATGAAAAAATAATATTAATATTATTTAAATAATAAAATTTTTATAAAATACTAAAATTAAAAATATTTGCAACATGCTTTGAACTATTCTAAACATGTTTAAATCCCAATGGGTCACCAATTTTCAAGTCATGTGCAATAAAATGTTTGTATCACCCATGTCCAATGTAAACTCTATAATTTTCCTTGCATGGTTGATCATCTCCCAAATAGTGTTTTAATAAGATGATAAAAGTAATGTATTTCTCATCTATAAGAATCATTATGCTCCCTTTACTTAGATCATTCTTCCTTAAAAATTTGATTGGACATCAATATCTTTCCCTTAAATTTTCATGGAATAATGGTCTATGTGAAGGGTCATGTGAGGAAATTGTTATAGATGAGAAAGGCATGACTTGGGTCATCCTATTGCAACACTACATGTAAGGTCATCATCCAAGAAAGGATAATTAAAGAGTTTACATTGGACAATGTTGACACAAACTTTTTATTGCACGTGTCCGGAAAATTGGCGACCCTTTGAGATTTGAACATGTTAAGAATATAGAAAATCCTATTGCGAATATTGATAATTTTAAAATTTTATATGTTATTTATTATTTTAATAATATTAATATTGTTCATTCATAAATTTTGATAATATAATTTTTTTTATTAGTAATAATTAGATATAATTATATTTACTATTTATTACTATTTATTTCTAATTTTTACTATTTATTACTAATTATTACAATTTATTACTAATTATTAATAAATATTACAATTTATTACTACTTATTTATAATTATTACAGTTTATTACTAAATATTCCAATTTTTTACTAATTCTTACAATTTATTACAAATTATTAAACTTTATTCCTATTCATTTTTAATTATTCCTAATTATTGCTAATTATTAAAATTTATTCCTATTTATTTCTATTTGTTTATAATTATTATATTTTATTACTAATTATTGATAAAAGTTACAATTTATTACAAATTTTTCCAATTTATTACAAATTATTACAAATTATTACTAATTATTACAATTTATTCCTATTTATTTCAAATTATTCCAAATTATTGCTAATTTTTAAAATTTATTCTTATTTGTTGCTAATTATTTATAATTATTCCTAGTTATTCCTAATTATTGCTAATTATTGATAATTATTCCTAATTATTTCTAATTATTGCTAATTATTCCTAATTATTCTTAATTATTCGTATTTATAAGTATTTATTAGTAATTATTGTTAAATAGTACTAATTATTCATAATTATTAGTATTTATTATTAATTATTAGTATTTATTAGTAATTGTTACTAATTATTGGTAATTATTCGTATTTATTTCTATTTATTAGTAATTATTCCTAATTATTCGTATTTATTAAGATTTGTTAGTCATTATTCCTAATTATTCGTATTTATTAGTATTTATCAGTAATAATTCTTATTTATTAGTAATTATACCTATTTATTGGTATTTATTGGTAGTTATTGGTAATTATTACTAATTATTGGCAATTATTACTAATTATTCGTAATTATTAGTATTTATTCATAATTATTCCTAATTATTTGAAATTATTCTTAATTATTGCTAATTATTCATTATTATTGCTGATTATTGATAATTATTCCTAATTATTGCTAATAATTTCTAATTTATTGGTATTTTTTGTAATTATTACTAATTATTTCTAATTATTAATATTTATTCAAAATTATTCCTAATTATTCCTAATTATTCCTAATTATTGCTAGTTATTCGTAATTACTGCTAAATATTCCTAATTATTCCTAATTATTCCTAATTACTGGTAATGATTACTAATTATTCCTAATTATTAGTATTTACTCATAATTATTCCTAAATATTTCTAATTATTGCTAATTATTACTAATTATTAGTAATTATTACTAATTATTGCTAATTATTGCTAATTATTGCTAATTATTATTAATTATTGCTACTTATTGCTAATTATTCCAAATTATTGCTAATTATTCCAAATTATTTCTAATTGTTTCTAATTATTGCTAATTATTGCTAATTGTTGCCAATTATTCCTAATTATTGCTAATTATTGCTAATTATTGCTAATTATTACTAATTATGGATAATTATAACTAATTATTTCTAATTATTTCTAATTATATCTAATTAATACTAATTATATTATATTATTTAAAATTATATCTAATTATTACTAATTATATCTAATTATTACTTATTACCCCAAACTATGACTAAATTCTGCTAATTATCTATAATAATCTCTAATAATTGCAAATTAACACTAATTATTTATAATTATCACTACAAATATCAATTTCATCCTAAAAATAAATATAAATAAGAATCAATTTAAATCTAATTTAATTACAACTATTAAAAATAAATTAAAATTAATAATAAAAATAAAAAATATATAATAAAAATAAAATATAAATACCATAAACATTGATAATCTGAAGCTGTTGGCGCCTTCCAATTGCCATTTTATAAAAAAATTTACTAAAGGAAATTTTTTCCTTAAAACTGGAGAATCAAGAGAAAGGGAGATGAAGATCTGAGTGATTTGGAAAAAAACATATGGGGGTATATATAGGATAGATTAGTTGTGACGGGGTTAGATGCGATGGGACCTGTCGTAAATACCCTCGCCCGCATTAATTACAGTCGGCTGATAAAAGTGTATTTGCGACAAGTCCCGTCACAAATACCACATGTAGACATACTATTTGCAACTGGCGTCTTTTCCCGTCGCAAATAGTATTTACCGCCGCCGGGCTTTTGTGATGGGACCCATCGAAAATACCCTCGCCACATTAATTATAGTCAGCGGTTAAAATGATATTTGTGACGGGACCCATCATAAATCGTATTTACCGCCCCCAGGTTTTTTCAACAGGGATGTGTCCCCGTCGCAAATACACATCCCGCATTTTGGCGTGCAAACCGCACCAAACCTGTTGCGACGGGCAGCCTAATCCTGTCGCAATTAAACTACTATTTGCGATGGGAGTCTTTTCCAGTCGCAATTATGTAGTTCGTCAGACCTTTTGCGATGGTATATATTCCCATCGCAATCACCCTGTCACATAAAACCACTTTTCACGTAGTGAAGGTAGATGATGGGAATAATTTTTTGAACTCTTGGAACCATTTGTAGAATATTTTCTAAGGCTAGTTTGAGAGATAGATATGCATATTATATCTTGTATGTGTTTCTTTTATGTGAATATGTCTTGGTTGATTAGTTTTAATTTCCCTCTAGCCATGGTTTATGTAATCTATTCTATCAAGTCTCTTATTGCATCCCCCCATTATTTCGGGGCTTCCTATAGGGTATGTATATACTCATCCCCATATGGGATTTCCCACATGTTTCTTGTCCTATGAAAATGACGGACAATTCTATGAAAATTACAGAGGGTCATTAAGGATAACCATCTATATTTGACTACATACGGTGGTAAAAGAATGGTGATCTGGGTCTTTGATCCCTTAGCTTTAATTTTCCATTTATTTTTTCGTAGGAACATATTTTGGGGAAGATCACTCACTCTCAATATATTTTTCTTATAATAAGAGCTACCATTATACTATTACCATGATGCCTTTTGAGGCCCTATGTGGGTGGCCCTAAAGGTCAACCTTATCTGAATGAAATATCAGTGAGGCATCTCTTATTGGTATGAATATAGTGGAAGTGATGATGTATAGGTTATAGGTTATCCCTGAGTGGATGAGGACAACTCATAGTATCATAAATCTTCTATAGATTGATGTCGTTGGCCCCAAGTGTTCGAGAAAAGAGACCACGTTTTCACGATATTCTCTATAATTAGTATTATGGATATTTGGATAGGGATTCAAGAAATTCATGAGCTTCATCATTCCATTTATGGTTACTCATAGGGTTGTTGAGGTAGCCTACCGCTTCACCGTACACACACACATTGAGTGGGTGAACGAAATCATCAATGTGCCGCAGTTGAAGAGATATGTTAAATATCAAACAAATTTTATTAAATGGGGAAGCATTGAAATCTTGTTTGGATAGAACATTGAGATGAAAAAAATTTAAATAGATGATCAACAAGAGAGTATACTATGCGGATGGACCATTCCCCTGTTTTTGGGTTTTGGCGGAATGGGAGCTTGTATGTGAGTTCCTCGGAGTTGCTGATCCATATGCTTGCTCATCATCCTAATATATTTTTAATTATTTAATTTCAATGATGAAAATATTGATGGAGGGACTGACATAGAGTCTTTTATTTTTCCTTTAAATACTGTTTAATATATCGTGTAAGAGTATCAATGCCAAGCGTTGAGACGACACAAGATTCCAATTCCTGGTGAGCCAGGAATTAATTTTAAGAAAATATTAAATATGTTTTATATCAGGTGCACACATATTTTCTGATATAATAGAGTCTATGATAAATTTAATATTGTATAAAAAATCAGAGACCGTAATTGAATCCAAAATGTATATTTCAACCTAGGTGAAACCTAAAATTGGTCTAATCATATATTAGGATAAGGTGATCAATGGACGGTACATTAAGTGAATTAATTATTTTTTTTAATTAAATCATTTAAAACTAATTCCCTCTATAAATAAAATATTATGATGAATCTGTGGAGTTAGTTTCATAACCATGTTTCCATTGAGCAGATAATTCCACCACCCATCATTGGTGATTTGGTATCGGACAATGATGAGCTTTTGGATCTATGTGAATGAAGGTGAAATGAAAACAACTGGTCATCCCCATTGTTGGTGGTAGCATCCTTCACCAACGATTTATCTGAAATGAGGTTGGACACATAATTGTTTGTTTTTATAATATTTAATTAAACTATTTAATCATGGATTATGAATATTATAATTGATATGTGGTAATTTGATCCTTCAATAGAGCCCCATGTCAGGTCAATTTTTAATTTCATTTATCTACCCAATTTTTCTTGCAATCACCCCTTCCATTCCCATGTTCTAAGATATTTTTATAATAATAGTTGACCAATGATTATATCACCTTTTTTTATTTTTCCTTTCCACTACCGGTTCTTTATGTTCTTCATCATTAGACCACCGTGTTAGAATTTGACTATTTTTTGGTGGATCCTAGTGCGTTCGAACCCATGGATTTGAAGTGGGTGTGAACAAAATTATGGTATTGGATATATAAGGATTAATAGGTTTTTATTGTGGGTATATGTAATTGATTCATTAATCTAGGATCCAATGTAGAGTTATCCATGACATATGAGGTTTGTGAAGGGATTCAATGATTCAAAATGACCGACATAGAACTGTTTTCTGACTAGTGGGGGAAATTGAATTGATGACAGATGATTTTCACATTGATTATAGTGAATTTAAGTTAGAATTAGAAGTGAGATAGGTGTCTCATTGATCTAAAATTAAGATCTATAATTCATCCATTCAAGTTTATAATCATTGTTCATTTAAGATCATGTAGAATGAATCGCATCACATCATGGAGATAGTAGGAAATACATACCTATGATGGGCGATATAATTCAATTAATGGTTAAACAATATTTAATTGGATGGTATATTAGTTATAAAGAATAATTAAAAATTTATATTAATTTATTATATATATTATTTTCATCATTATACATTTCCAAATTAAGTATTGTTGAATAAAAAATTCCACAACATTGTGGAGACGACAAGTCATATGTATGCACACATAGTAATATTGTTATTTGTAGGATGGATAAAAATAGTTATAAGGTTGTCATGTAATTATAATAACATTTAAGAATATACATGATACTGGATTTATTACATGTGTATGTAAATTACCTTAGAACCTAATGTCGAAGAAGAAAAGAATTTTGAAAGAGGTGATAAATCAATTACCTTTTTTTAAAGTATCTCCTTTTGATTTGAGCAAAATTTCTCCATAGAATGTATTTATGAAAAATGTGTGGACCCTATGAGTAAGGGATGGATGTTGTTAGATTTTTTGAGATTATTTTAGATGATCCAAGGGGCATGAAAGGTGTGAGTAAGTGGGTAGATGTGGTGTTCTTTTATAAGAGTGAGGAGAGGCGCTTTTGGAAAGTATAGAAATATTATTTTATTGTAAAATGATATTATAATTAGAATGGTTAAAATGTAATAAATTTTTATTTTAATATTATTATGAGTCTAAATCCTCTCAACCAATAGTTTTTAGACTTTTTTAGGTCAAAAAACTAACCGTATCATTTTTTCTTTAACTCTTAGTTAAAAATATTAACTCTTACCATGAATTCTTGTATTTTCGTAATATATTGGAACTTTAGTTACTATAAATTGAATATAGAACCAAAAGTGGATCATTGATGATATTTTTAACATTAAATAATCATTTTTTTAATCATATATTTTCTAGACTATTATGTCATTTAATAAAATAATAAATTTTTTAAAACGCATTTTTGTAAATTTTGACACAATTTAGTAATTGATTTTTCTCAATGTCATAAAAAATTGATTGATTTTAAAAAACTAAATTAACTCAATAACAAAATATCATAATAATCCCTAATATTAATTTATGGAATAAAAATATTGAAATTACAATTATTATACTATCTATAATATCATTTATTTGAATCATTTGTTATAAAGGTAACCATTGAGTCATTATTGTGTAACAAATAAATATATTTATATGAAGTCTAAAAATTATAAATAAAATTCCATGATATAGTAAATATATTTATATTTCTAATTATTATTTATATTCAAATGATATCAGTTATACAACCCTATATTAATATTTGTTTATTAAAAGATATATGTTTTTGTTATATTTCACTTTATTTTAAATTAATTATTCTAACATACCATTATCACACCCAAGTGGCTCCATGGGGTCCTAAAATGGACCCATTGATTTTAATGGTCAGAAATATCAAATCTAATATGATTATGATACATTTTATGATATTTTTATATTACTAAAATATTATTTTTGAACAAATATTAACCAGATTTACACTTTAAACATGGTAAATATAAAATTTACTAGAGATACTATCCATAATGTTCAAAAATAAAATAGACATATTTACATAATTGTAACCTTATTTTTTAAAATATGAAATCAATATATCAAAATTCAAAATTTATAATAAACTGAAATTAATTTAAAATTAAATCCCTATTGTCATAACCAAAAGTCATGTTTTCAAGAACTAAATACATATCAAAACATTGACATGTCTTTAGGTCTAATTTAAAAGTGAAATTACATAAAATTTCTAAAATTTGATTTAATTATTTAAATAACTATCCAATTATACTTTAAATCCAAATTAAAATTATTATCAATCTATATAAATTAATTAGACCAAAGGGTAGTTTTGAAATAAAATGCAGTATTTTTCACTATTAATTAAAATATGAATTTATTTAGAAAAATACCAAAATATCACCCATTATAATTTTTGATGATAATATTTCATATAATATGTTTATTATGTAATATTGATCTAATAAAATTTCACAAGGTAGATTTAAATACTGTTCTCCAAAAAAATGCCTTAAAACTGTATTTTTTTAATACTTATTTCATTCGAAGAATTGAATTTGTTCTTATATTATATATATAAATCATATAAGATGAATTTAAAGAAATTATATTGAATATATTACCCATATACATCAATTATAGAATCCATAAATAGTGATTTTTTTGTATACTCACTTATTTCCATTTAAATAGTATTTTTAAATTGATGTAAACATTATTCATTCCAATCATTATAATGAATAGGTTATAATATTTATTTATCACTCATAATTGATATTTCATTAAATTAATTACATCAAAATAACATGAAGTAGTGTGCATCAAAATCCAATAATAGTGTTGTATATATGACAAGAAAATATAGTGTTGTGTACCGTGAATGTTAATCATGGTGTAGCATAAAACAACAGACAACAAAGAAATTAAATGGAATCTATCTCAAAAAATCTAGCGGGGTTAAAATCTAACCCATGAATATTAATTTCACCATCAAATTTATTCATGATTACAAACATGTTTTTTTCTTGAATGTTATATTCATAGAAACCGACATTGTAAAAATGAATAGTAAAACTTCTTTTTAAAATGAAAACATAGGAACTTAAATGTTTCCCAAATTAACTCATCACTGGGTTTCCATATTTGAAAACATAGCTTGGAAGTGAAAAAAAGGATATGGTAGAATACTTTAACCATCATGTTATGTTGGATATTGATAATTAACATGGCATGGAGAATGTTAACAACCAAAAATACATTAATCTATGAAGAATTAAGGGATCATCTATTTCATCAGATAAGAATGTAAAAAAGATAAATTTTTTGGTTTTCAAAATACATTCACAAAAATTGATGAATTTTTATTGAGAATAAATACGTGACTGATTTTGGTACAATACCACCATTTTTCATCCCTTGAACAACATCTACATCATATCTTATTTAAAGAAATGAAGTTGATTTTTTCATTCTTGAATTGGTAGTAGATCAGGAGATATAAATATAGGTTATTCCATCTGTCTCAAAAAATAAATGATAGAAATAGTTATCAAATATGAATAATTCAGCCTATAGTGAATGAATACATTAATCTAGAATTCATGACCCAAAAAATAAAATAAATCATCAAAAAGTGGTTAACATTACTATCCTTAATAATAACTAATAATATAATTATTTTGAAATAGATGAACGTAATTGACATAATATTTAACTCTCACATCTCATAATGTAGTTATTGGTTGTCACATTCCAAACATGTGAAAACCTTAATCATGTATTCTTTTGAATCATGGTAATAACCTGAATTTCTATAGAACATTATGAAAACATGCATTCTATCAAAAGTAACTCCTTAGAAAATCCAAAAATAAAAAAATTATATATACTCAAACCGTGATATCACATTAAATAAACACTTAATCATTCCACCACTAGGTTGTTATACTCAACATCACCAACAATGATTACAAGTGATTTTCCATTGACATGGAACTTAATAGGCTATTGGCATCAATAATCATCTACAACACATGGATTAGGGAATTGTTTAACATAATTCCTCACTTCCTAGCACATATAGAATTTATGTGTGGGTGTTGTATTCTCAATTTTCTTTTCTCCATTACCATCATTAGAAACATTTCCCCACCACATTCACACTCAACTACTCGATGAACTTATTTTCGACACTCAAAACATTTTTTAGTCCATTTTATACAATCTCATCAATGATTTTTCCCACAATTAGAGCATATTGAAATAATCATCTTTTATTCACAATTATTTTGAGATATTCCCTTGAACATTATATTTAGTTTTTGTTAATACCATAAGATATTAATGTAACACCAAAATATGTTGATAAAATTATAGCACAATTCACAATCACTTCGTATCTACAAAAGTCTCTTATAGATAATTTCCCTAGATGACATGGTTTTTAGCCACCGATTAATGGATCAACACTACATTCAGGTTGGATGATAAAGGCAAAAGTATACCTTGAATGTCTTCTAAAATTTTCCTTGTATGCACCAATAGAGTTTTATCCTTTTTATTAAACTCAAGGAAAAACATTTCAATATTTTTACAATGAATATGAGGAATATAAAAAATGAATAATAATTTCTTGAACTCATAAAATTACATGAATTAAATTTCATTATACAAAATTTTATTCTTGATTAGCGTCATGCATTTGTCTTCTTCTACTTCTAAATGATAAATAGATAAAACAGATTTTTCATATTCAGAATAGTGATGTATGGAAAATATCAATCAATGGTACTAATAATTTATTCAGTAACACGTGGATTAGAAGACCCACTGAAATATGGTGGACATTTCCTCCTGAATGACTCAACAGAATATTGTTCCCTTCCCTTATCATTTAGAAGTCCATGATGATTTATATCTTATGTGATTATAGAAATAATATTTTTCAATCAATCTACCATAAAATTCTGTTGATCAGGAAGACAATAATTGCATTCCCCAGTGTATTGATCATTAAACGAATTATTTTGGGTTATACCCATTGTTTAAAACCTAATATGAATAGTTTGAGTGACCAAAATCATACTTGGAAAATATCATTATCAAGGGGGAGTACATTCATTATGTAACAACTTAGGTGTAAAATATAGTTATTCAGCATCATTACCACAATTCTAGGACGGTAACCTATAGTTAGACATAACATTACAGACATCACTTGATGTAACATAGAAATATCTTTAGTGATATCACTAATATTTTTCCATACTATTTTCCAAAGGTTTAGTATACATTTTCACTGATACCAACTCTAAAAAACAAAGCTAGAAATACATTGACATTAAATTTATTTGGTAGAATAATTAATTCACTACAGAAATAGATTTCAAAAGGCTTTATTAGTTTAGTGTCATTGGATGATTTATCCAAATATTCTAACATGGGGAAAGATCAACAAAATATCCCATAATGATCTTCCACTATCGTTTGCCTACCTAAAACCATTCATTATATCCTGCGAAAGGAAAACATAAAAAGGGTGACTAAAAAATTCTCATTAAGGATAAAAATGGATAAAATAATACCAACCTTATACATCATAATGTAAATACCTTAACATAAAGTATAAATGTTTCATTTTTGAGTCCTGAAACAAACTATGGAAGTACGTACGACAAAGATCATAAAGGAACATAAACCATCAAAAATAGTATAGTCACAAAATATAGAATTTCTGAATAAAAATAAGCATATAATATGATTTATATAGTATTCAAGTAATTTTTTCAAAGAACATCATAGTGGACATAGAACATTACTGAACCATGTTTACTTCTCGTTCCAACCAAGTATTACTGAATATGATTTACTTTTCGGTACAAACCAATATTACTAAAATATATATACTTTTCATTCATCTCAAATCAATCATATAAGATATAAATAGTCACTAAATGAATAGGAGGTAGATATAAGTTCCATCAATCTCATAATGAAACCATTCTTACATGTTCCACAAAATCATAAATCATTCATCATAGAATAACCCAAAGAATAAATTGGATTTCTGAAAGATCATTCAATGTTAATCTAATTAAAAAAATGGTTTTAAAATATATAATTTCATCATAAAAAAATTATATCATATTAATATATGGGGTAGAAACATAACCCTATTTAAATAATTTTACCTTATATGGAAATAATTTTTATTAAATACAAGAGAATAATTCTTGAGGAAAATAACCTTTCATTAAATAAATGTGCTTTCTCAAATTTCCAATAATTTTTTTTAAAAAATAATTTAATTTAAAATAAAATTTAAATCATGTTGAGTAATTTTTATTGATATTAGGAATAATTATGTCAAAAAATCCATTCATTATATATAATTTTGTAATAAAAATATTCTAGTACTCATGCTGGAATTTCAAAAAAAAACATTGTATGGAAAATTAAAGAATGGTCCCTTCCACACCATTTAATAAAAATTCCCCAATGGGAAAAAATAATATTTAAAAATTGATAAGAATATAAATAATATTACATATTTGGGAAACATGGATGTGGATGGTAAATATACAGTAGTAAATACATACATATAAATAATTCTGAAAAATAATGAGATTGTGAAATTATCCCTTATCATAGGTACAATATGCTTTGTATGTCTCCAAACCTCCAATATAATTATATAAATCATGTTATTGACTAATTAATTAATAATTATTATTTTTATGATATCATATATGAATATATTATCATTTGTTTGTTAATAATATTTCATTGTCACATTTGATTCAGATATTAACTACTTTATGATCTTATGCATGTTTTGTTAAATAATTTCAAGTTAAAATTATTTTATATATATATATCATTTACATAATGATATTATTATGAAATATTTCATATTTATTCATTATATTCATTTACATAATCACTATTTAATGATGATCGCGTATAATTAATCGAATCACATTAGGGAGACAGTAGGTTTTATGCACACACGACTTACGATATTATTCGTGTAATGGTTAAATGGTATTTAATTAGAATTTATATGAATTATAAAGAATAATTTTCATGTTTTATTAATTACTTACATCCATTATACTCAACCATATACACATCCAAATTATGTATTTTTGAATAAAAAATTACCTCATGATGTTATGACGATAAGTCGTACGTTCACATGCATGGTGAAATTATTATTAATATGACATATAAAACATTGTATAAGGTTGTAACAAAATTATAATAGCCAATAATAAGGTATATTATACATGATAAATTACTTCAGTGTGGAAAAACATAATAATTTTGAGTATAAGAATACATTAATCTTGAAAGATGTGATAAAATAAGTACTTCTTTTTCAAGTATCTCCCTTTGAGTAGTGGAAAATGGCTCCATAGGTTGTATTTTGTCCAAATGTGTGGACTTTATGAGAAGGGATGGGTGTAGGTAACTATGTTTTTCAGAATTTGGAAAATACAAGGGGATTTATAGTGTATGTAAATTTTTAGAGTTGGTGATCTTTTATAAGTTGGTGGAGTGGAAATTTTGGAAAGTCATGAAATATTGTTTTATTATAATGTTATTTTAGATTTATAAAAGTTAATAATTGATAACATTAGAGTATAATATGGTATTGGGTCTAATTCCTCTCAACCAATTGGTTTTATAAAAGTTTTGGTCACAATATTAACCATGTATTTTAGCAATATCCCATATTAAAATTTATTTTACTCTTACAATGTATTCATGTATTTCCATACTATATGGTTACTATAGTTACAATAAAATGAATAGATAAAAACATGTTGATAATTAAGGATATTGGTAATAGAATATTAGTTATTTATTAGAATAATAGATTTTATGCACTATTATAACATTTAATAAAATAGAATTTTTTTTAAATTCATTTATTCCAATTTTGACACTATTTAGTAAAAAATTTTAGATAAAGACATGAAAACATTGTTAATTAGAAAAATAACAATAATAGAAATATGTAATGTAATAATAATCTGTAAAATTATTGTATGGTATCGAAATGTTCATATTACATTTATTATAATATTTATAATATAATTTAGTTGAACCATTCATTATTAAGCTAATCAATTTATCATCATTGTGTCATAAAAAAATTTATTTATTTATTGACAAAAATTTATACATAAAATTATACAATGAAGGAAATATTTTTATCATTATAATTATTATATTTATTCAATGATACCATTTTAATAATCCTATATTAAAAATGATTTATTAAAAGATACAGGTTTAAGTTATTTTTACCATTAGATTAAATTAATTATTATAACATGTCATTATAACACCCATGTGGCTCCATAGGGTCGTAAAATCGACCCATAGATTATTTTTGTTGGAAATATCTCATAAAATAGTTTTATGACTCAATTTAGGGTTGTTTTATATTACTATAATATTATTTTTTCCCCTTGTTTACTAGAATTACCCATTAAACATGGTAAATAAAAATAATTATTGAAGTTACAATTCATAAAGACCAAAAATAAAAGAGACATATTAAATTAATTTCGAAATTAAGAATCAAAATATGGAGTCCATTATCCCTAATTCATAACATATAACTGGTAAAAATTATATTATTATTAATTACCATTTCAAAACCACAATGTGGGGTTTTATGTAGTAAAAACGTAAAAAAAGATTGACATGTGTTTATGTCCAATTTAATAATTAAATTACAAATAATGTCTAATATTGTATTGTATGAAAATAAAATAATCCAATTACAATTTAAAACTAATAAAAAATATAATATAACACAAAAATTTATTACATAAAAAGGTAGTTTCTGAAAGAAAATGCAGTATTTTTCACTATTCATGAAAATATGATTTTCTTTAGAAAAATACCAAAATATCATCCAAGATAAATTTGGATGTTAATATTTCAAATAAAACGTTTATAATGTGAAATATAACTTATAAAACTGTCAAAACTATATTTAAAATGGTTCCACCATCAAAATGTGTTCAAACTGCATTTTAAAAAAAATACATCTCTTATTTTAAAAACTGAATTTGTTCTTATATAATATCTATAAAACATATAAGATGAATTAAAAATAATAAATTAAAATTATTGAATGTATATTTATTTAATAAAATCAATAATCAATGATTTTATTATTTTATAGACTCAATAATTTTAATTTAAATAATAATTTTAGAAGGATGCTAATATAATTCACACCCACCATTATAATTACTATGTAATAATTTTTAGTTATCACTTATACTCAGTCTGCCATGATATAAATTCTATCTATATAAGATCATGTTGTGTGAATCATAATCCAGGATTAGTTTTGTGTATATTGCAATCTAATAATGTCTTGTGGATAACATAAGCTAATCTTGGATTAGCCTATATCACAATACATCAATGAAATTAAAAATAATTTATCTCATAAAAACTAGAGTATTAATTGAATGAAGGTATAAAAATAATCAATACCTTTATTTTTTATATAACCTTTGGAAACCAATTTTTCTATAAATTCTAGAATATTTATATGGGAATCAAACTTTTTTCAAGAAACCAATTTACAACGGATAGTTTTTGATCTTCTTAGTAAATATATAATGACCCAAGTAATTTTCTCCATAATGGAAAGCATTTAATTGTAAATTTCCACTTTCTAGAAAGAAACATATCTAGGTATCAAAACATGTTTATATGTATTTGAGTATTTTTTTTATTGTAATTATCTTTTGAGACTTATTTAGAAGAGGATTGTTTTGATCTCTCTCAATAATGAAAACTATTGAATTTGGACAAATAAAATCAAGATGAAGTTGTTTAGCCTTACTATGTCATCTCCTCCATTTATGTTTTACTCTAGAATCATTATTTTTCTATACTATTTTATTTGAACTATAAGGAGAACAAGAGATAACATTATGAGGAATAACCTTCTCAACATCAAATATATAAAATATATTTTCAAAAAACATAACATCCCTTAATTGAATAATGGAATTTTCATCCAAATCCATAACCCAATATGGTTTCCTATTTTCTAAATTCCATCAAAATCCGATTTAATTACTCTATGTCAAAATTTGGTTCATTTAGGATTTATAATACTGTATTGTGCTAAAAACCCCCCACACTATAAAATATGAATGACTGGGTCTTGTACCTCTCTAAATTTAAAAAATGGACCACATAGTTTTACAAGAAAAAATCTTATTATGAATATAACATGTATCTAATATAGATCCACCCCCCTAAATTTATTAGAAAAGTATAATTAATATTCTAGAAATTTTCCATTTCTACTAAAGCATGCTATTTCGATTTTGTAAATAGATTTTTCTAATATGTGTAAGGAGAATCACTTCAATGAATTATACCATTTTCATAGTATAAATAATTAAATTATTTTATAAATTATTCTCTTTATATATATGAGAAAGATACTTTAATAATTTTATTAAATAGGGTTTAAACTATATCATTATACATATAAATCAAATTAATGTCTTTATCTCTTATTCTATGTATATATATATATATGTAAATATCTACTACAATCATTAAATAAAAAACCTTTTCCCCATTAGTTAACAAACCATGTAATTCCTAAATATTATAATGTACTAATTCTAATATATTAGATTTTATCTCAACACATTGAAGTGGACCTTTAACTATATTTGAAAGAATATCTGTTTAACATTTACTAAATCCATTTCAAAAGAATTTTATGTTTTAACTTCATCATTAAATTTAATGAATTAAAATTAATAAGTTCTAAATGATCATATTATAAATTAGACGAATTTATCAAGTAAGAAAAATATTTAATCATATTATTAATAGATAGTTGATACATGCAAACTTTTTAGTACTCCTTCCCCATTAACAGACCTCCAATTGACAAGATAAACTTTTCCAATTCAAATGAAACCCAAATCACTTCATAGATAGAATATCAAAAGTGAATAAATTCATTTGAATACCAGGTAAATACATAAAATTTAAATGATTAAAATTATTCATATATATAAATTCCTGTTACACACTCCCTTGATTAGTGACATTGATACATGAATTATTTTTCAGGATTACATTCATCATGATAGTTCCATCATCAAATCTTTTAACATTTAATGACCAATACAATCATAAACCTTTTATCTATAATCGAGACCCAATCCCATATCTTTTTATGTATTTTTCTCTTTAGATTTGTTCGCAACTATATTTTATCCTGTTTATATTTTAACATTAGGTTTCTATACTATATTATCATAGCAACATTCCATTGATAATTGACATGGTTTTCTATAAACTAAAATTTATCCTTTCTTACTTGAAGGACTATCATTCTTATTGAATTATTGAACATTCTTCAAGAGATGTAAGGAATTATTTCGTGGCACCTTATATGTAATGATATTAACATTGGTATCAAATTATGAATAAAAACCCATGTATCTCATCAGGGATACTTCATTAATGAGAATAATATTTTGGAATTATTATAAATAAATATCCTCAGTAATTTGAATGTGTGATTTACATAATTCATTCTCCAAATATAAAAATTCTGAAATAATTTCACCAATTTTTAATGTATCTAGTATTTTAATTTTCTATTAAATAATTTAGTTTTATATTACTTGGTGATCATAAAATTTCCCCAACATTGTATTTTTATCATCAATCATGTGTATTGATAATTTGAAATAATAATTGTTTTGGATCCTTTTTTATAAACTTTATAATTGAATTCCGGTGTATCCATATGTCTAGAGAATGATTCATTTAGTGAAAATAGTTATAATGTTGATTTGTAAATGTGTTGAGAATATTTCCTTGACACAAAACCTCATCATATTCAAGTTTTCCTATATTTCATAAATGTGTTTGACTTCAGTCACATCAATGAGTGTGTTATTAGGATTCATGTCACTACAAAAAATTGGGAGGAAGGTTTGATTCCATAATGATAAAACTATTTTACAATATTATAAGGAACATCATCTTATCTTCCAATTTTAGAAGTTGTTTCTATCCAAACCATCATGCTTGACAATGTCTTGTTTCATAAAATTAAGTGAATATGAATCCATCTTCATGGTTCTACCTTGTTCAAACAATTATGATTTTTGGAAATAGAATGACGAGAAGAGAAGGGGGCAGAAATTAAATCTTTATTTGTGGATGAAATTTATTTTCAAAAAGGATTTCATCTTCCACAACATATTTTTGTTATATTCATGGATTAAATTTCAATTTATGATTTCACATTGATTTTGGGTATTTTGAACACCAAATTATGATACCTCCATAGTATTGATGTTGTGAGAATATATCTAGATAATATTGTATTTAAGAGATTATTTTATTGAATTATCTAGTCATACAATTATTTATAGATCAAAATTGGTGTGATTTGCATCGATTTGATCTCGCCATTTAGATCAATTTAAACAATGATTTGATCAAAAAAAGAAAAATTTGGATGGAGGAAATAGATTGTTTATTAAAATTTTCAAATCAAAATGTTATAACTAGTCTCTTCATTAGTTTGTTATATAAAATACTTTATTGTTTTTATATATTTTTTGGTTTTTTAAATATATATATGACAGAAAATTATACTAAAAATAGATATTTGAAAAATAATTTAATTGAATTTTGGTATGTTTTTAGAAAAATACTTCATAAGGACAACTTTTTATAAGGGAGTAGATTTTATAATTTTACCCTCATTTCCAATGTGGGATTTCTCATTTTGTATATAACTCATAAATTTAAACATCCAAAATAATTTGGGTCCCACAAAAACAATTTTATTTATTTATTTTAGAAATAGCATTATAAAAATGATTTGATTATTTGTATTCTAGAATTGGTTGGATGATGATGATGACATGTGTTGGTTATGAGACACTACCTCACTTTATAAGATTCTTCTTATCATATGTGTCTCATGGTGCAGATTATGAGGATGGTGTAGTGAAAGTTTAATCTAGTGGTTTTTTGTTTTGTTTAATTAAAATTTTAATTATTTTTGTGTTCTAGAGGGTTTTTTGGTATCCAAAGATCATTTTTGTTTGTTTTCATGGTTTTTATGTTTTTCCCACATAACCTAAAATTGGATTCATTTATAATACTAAAAAGAAAATTAGATGGAATGGGAGAAAAAAATGATAATTGATTACCTAAGATTCTCTCAATCATTTAATGAACCTCTACACATATATAGAATTTTAAGCCCTAAAATACAAAATAATAATGAATAAAATAATGTTAGAGTAACTGTTGGATTTCATGAATCCCTCACTGTAATTATGATGTTTCACGAAGGTTCTATTTCTCACCAATGAAATGGAAGTGGTGATGACATCAGCCTCCACTAAAACACCAAATATCTAGTGACCTTTCTATAGGATTATATTTAATCATCTTATTTTTTCTACAATATCTCATTTTCCCAAAATTTCAACATTTTTTTTCTCCAACATTCCTATAACAATTTTTATAGATATAAAACATATATTTAATAATGGAAGTAAAAATAATAAAATTAAAAAACTAAACAATCATCCATGTGTTGTTGCAATGTACCCCCTCTTTCTTCCTTGGTAACACCCCATGTTTCCACAGAGGTTAACATACCCTCGACCAAGGAAAATTACATGGTAAGGGTTAATTCTACAACCTATCCATTACTCAAGGCTCTTTATATGTAATAATATATTGGGACCTCTTTATCATCCACATTTGTGTCTTCTTAAAAATGTATTCAAAAACAATTTTACTACTTACCAGACTATGGATTAAAGTCATTTATACCCTTATTTGACCCTATACATTTTGAAAGAAATCTTTCTATCATTTTCAAAATAACATACAATATTTACCTTTTCGGCAAACATAAGGTAAGATTTATTTTTTAACTTATACGGCATGTGCAGATATATTCCCCTATTATAGCATCGTCAAATCATCCCTTACAAGCTTATAAGCATATTTTGAAAATAAATATTTTATTTTATAATTATGTATCATTAAATTATTAAAAAAAAGGATGAGATATTTTTCTCAATAATTTTGATTTCAACTATGTCAATATCTTTTAATGAATTTTAATATTGTTTGAATTTGACTTATCCTGATACAAATCATCCATTTTTTATTAATGGTTTTGTGATTTGTTTGACTGTGGATGAGTTATTTTTAATCCATTAATGGTTTATGGATAAATTATTGATATTTCGTATGATTGTTTTAATATGAATGTTTATGTTAGGTTTGAAACATTTCATAAAAGGAATTCATTTGACATAGACAGTGATGGTTGGAGCCCTCTATAGCTCCTTGATACATCAGTAGGTATTATGAGAGAAACCAGTGTCTTGGAAAAAGGCCTTGACATAATCTTTTTTGTAGTCTTGGAACTAGGCCTTGACTATATGGTTACGAAGTCTGGAATTATGCATTCCATCATAATATAAGTGGCTATTGATATTTCTAGTAATTATAAAACTAGTTGAATATCCATGTGAATAAGTAAATGGCATTATTTGATTTTATATTTTCCATATTATGCTAAATTTCAAGTTTAAAAGGCTTTTTTATTAGTCTTATACAATGCCATAAATTTTTATGCTTACTTTTTAATGATTCTGCTATATTGTTATCCTTACTGAGCATCTGAGCTCACCACTTTCTATGTTTTATTTTTTCCAGGATGCCAAGTGGTATTTTAGGACTAACCTACGAAGATAGTTTTAGGGGATATGAGTGTGTTCTATGGAAACAATGTTATTGTTTTTTTTTTCATTTTATAATGTAATGTAAAACATATGAATGTATCTAGTATTTCCAAGCATACTAATCTGATTGGTATTTCAGGACTTGATTTACTTGTACAATGCCAATGATATGTAATAAAGCACTTACTCTAGGTAACTAGGGTTGGGGCGTTACAGTAGGTATCAGAGAAAGTTTAGTACTAACCATGTAAACTAGATTTATAAAAACTATTATTAGAGAACATTACCATAAGATAGACGTTTTGGATTAGTATAGAATAATTTCCTAGAATTTTGGTAATGTAGATATTTTTTGTATTTTCTGAGCAATACATCCATGTATGGATATTAGCAGGTAGAGGCGGCTCTATCACAGATGTACATTGGAGTGAAAAATCTGACAATGAGTTTCGGGCTTGACTCGTGGTATCCTGGTACACGACAAAGAACCTGACTATACTCTTGGTTATGACACTCCCTGGGGATATGCTTATGATAACCCAAATTTTCTTTTGAAACTATTATGAAGGTTTTATTACTATATACCACCTTAATGAAAACGTTTTAGTGATTATGGATTGTATCCATAAAAGATTCAATTTATGTTAATAGTGTTATAAGTTTGGAATTATGTATTGTGATTCATAAAATAATCTAGTGTATGAAATTGTTTAGAATAGGCTCCAAGTGGAGGCAATGGAAACCATATCAGTGTATGTACTCAATTTAGGTATTTCCCTTCTGCTCAATATAATTATATTGGATCTGGTGATACAACTGGTGCTGATCTGCTAATCACTATACTGGAACAACTCACTCGGGTTATGAATAAAAACATTACCCATATGGAGCACCCTAATCCACAGTGTGGATGATCAATGTTAGATCGCTTCATGAGGAAACAACCACTAACATTCAATGGGATTACAAATCCATTAGTATCTAAGCAATGTATAAATTCAATACAGAAAATTTTCCACGCATTGATGAAAATTGAATGGAAAAAACATGTCGTGGTAGTTTACGGCCGAACTGGAGATACTGATCAATGGGAGTCAACGATTCAAAACACAAAGGAAGATGATGAAATATCAAATATGAAATTGATGGATTTTAATGATATTTTCATAGAAAAATAATTTCAAAATGACCATCAAGCGGATATTTAATGAAAATTTCTGAGTCTGAGGAATAAAGAGGATGTGAATGCCGCAAATTAAGAAGGTAACATTACAAGGTTAGTTAGGTATGAAGAATATTATATACATAAACCTAGAAGTAGGATGTACCATTTCGTTGATGGGTTAAAACTATTTCTCCATTGAGCATTAGTCTCACAATCCTTTTTATCATAAGAAGATATTTTCTAATGTGCAATCAAGATAGAAAATGAAATATCTAAGTCTTATGACTATAAAGCAAAGCACGAGAAGAAGAGATATCCTGAACACTATGGAAGTGAAAATAAATGGAATAAGGGAAACATTGAATATCCCTCCAGCAGTAACTGTGGAATAGACACCCTGGTACATGTCTGAAGGTAATTGGAGTCTGTTACAAGTGTGGTGAAATAGTCCTGCAATATCATGTTTGCATGGGGAAGAAAAAGGATGTTAAATATGAATTCTACAATTGTAGAGAAAGAGGAAATTATGGAAATGAATTTCCTAAGCATCATGGTAATATACCTCAGAAAAGGCCATGGGATTAATTATATGCTTATGTTATCACTACTGCTGAGGTTGAAGCTCTGAAAGTGCAGTGGTATGTAATTTAATGGTTTCCTCAAGTTTAGTCAATTCTTTATTTGATTCTGGATCACCTCAATATTTCATATCTTCCCAGTTTTCTATGAAAATTAGAAATTTCCAATTATATTTAACAATGGATTTGTAAGTCAAATATTCTGAGGGTAGTATCATTGCCACAATGTTTAGTGAATCAGTCCCTATTAAGGCATATAAATTTTATTTATCTACTGATCTCAACGTCATACATATGATGGAATTTGAAATTATCCTTGGCATAGATTTTCTATCAGACCAAGTTGAAAAAATTTATTGTAAGAAGAAGGATGTTACATTTTTTTATGATGATGATAAAGAACACCTTATCTTTAGAGAAGAAACGTCCCCACCTCATTCTTATCTAGATCCACCCAAGTAACTCAACTAAATTCATTTATTGGAGAGTAAGAGAATAAAATAACCGTGGGTGACGAAAATAATGTTCAAATTGTTTATGTACCTATCATTCAAGAATATGATGATTTGATTCCCAAAGATTTTCTTGAAAATCCTCTAGAACGAGAAATTGAGTTTTCTATTGACTTAACATCTTTTTCCAGACCCATATCAAAAATCCATTATAGAATGGATGCTATGGAATTAGTGCAACTAAATAAACAATGAGTGGAATTTAGTAATAAAGGATTAATGGACCTATGTTTCTGCTATGGGAGGCTTTTTTCTTTTTGATAAGAAGAAATATTGATCTATGTGGTTGTGCATAGACTACAGGGAGATCAATTCTATAACAATAAAGAACAAGTATATCTTACCTCGCATTGATGATTTATTCAGCCAAACTCACGGAGCTCAATATTTTTCATAGATTGACCATCGATCTGGAATTCATCAGTTGTGTGTGAAGAAGGATGAAATTACGAAAACAAAATTTCAAACCTGGTATGGGCATTAAGTGTTTTCATTAATGCCTTTTGGATTGACAAACTCACCCTATGTTTTCAAGGATTTCATGAACAGAGTTTTCATGTAATATCTTGATGACGTTGTAGTTGTATTTATTGATGATATCATGGTATTATCCAAAATCATTTAAGATCATGAAAAGAACATGCACGTTATTCTAAATACTCTTAGAAGAAATGAAATATAAGGAAAATTTAGCTAGTGTGAATTCTGGCTTTAGGACATATCTTTTCATGGCCATATTGTCTCTAAAGGTAAAATCTGTGTTTATCCTTAAAAGGCCAAGTAAATCCATGGATGGACCACTCCGATGAGTATAACTGAGGTAAGGAGTTTTATTGGTTTAGCAGGTTATTATAGGCATTTCGTCTGAAATTTTTCCCAATTAGCTAACCCATTAACGAAGCTCACACGTAAAGGTGTTAAATTTGTTTGTACAAAAGAGTTAAATAAATGTTTTGATTAATTGAAGAGAATATTAGTCAATGATCCAATAATGAATCTACCATCGAGTAATGATGGGGTTTTTATTTATAGTGATGCATCAAAGAAAGGACATGGTTGAGTCCTTATGTTGAATGATCGGGTTATTGCCTATACATCAAGATAACAAAAAATTAATCAGAAAAACAATCCTACTTATTATCTTGAGTTAGCAGCTATAATATTTACTTTGATGATATGGAGACATTATATCTATGGTGAAAAATGTGAGATATATACCTATCATTAGAGTTTGAAGTATATTTTCTCATAGAATGAATTGGACATGAGGCAAAAGAGATGGCTTGAACTACTTAAAAATTGTGATTTCACTATACACTACCACCCAGGGAAGGCAAATAATGTGGAAGATGCTTGGTGTAGATGGATCATGGAGTTTTTAACAAGATGATGGTTGAAAAGTATCCTATAAACATAGGTCTAGTAAAGATGGATATGGGAATAACCACAGAAGGTGAGACATTAATGCTTTTTCAAATGGTTGCCAAAGCATCTTTACTAGAAATGATAAACAGGTCTCAGACCGATGATGAGGAGTTTCAATAGAAGATTAAAGCTATGAATGATGGGATATTGAGTGAATTCATATATGAAGACATGATTTTGATATTTGGGAAGTGTATTTGTGTTCCCGATATACCTGATCTGAAAAGAAAATAGTTTGATGATGCTAATAGATCCAATTTCTCTATACACCCTCGTAGCACTATAATGTATATAGATTTGAAAGAATATTTTTGGACAGACAACAAGAGGAGAGAGATTGCATATTTTTTGTCAAGATGTATTATTTATAAATAATTGAATGTTGGAAGGCAACTGCCTGGAGGAGTCAGGGAACCTCTTCCCATACCTGAGTGGAAATATGATAATATTACGATCGACATTGTCATGGGACATCCAAATACTCCAAGAGGGAATGATTTAATATGGATCATTGTTGATCTTATTACCAATGCATCAAATTTTCTTTCTATAAAAAAATATTTACCACTTGAACGTCTCACAATACTATATATTAATGATGTTTTGAGAATTCATGGAGTACCCCTATCGGTTGTTTCTGATCGTGATCCCCATTTTACATCAATATTCTGGAAAAGTACAAAGAAATCCTTAGATACTAAACTTCATTTGAGCACTGCCTACCACCCTCAAAATGATGGACAATCAGAACAGACTATTCAAATCTTAGATGACTTTTTGAGATCTTGCTCACATGAAATTCATGGTATATTGGATCAATATTTATCACTGGTAGAATTTTCTTATAACAATAGCTTCCATTCAAGTATTCAGATGCCACCATATGAACCGTTATATAGAAAGAGATGTTGTACACCAACCTGTTGGGATGATGATGGAGAAAGAAAACTTGTAGACCCAGAACATATTGAGGAAACGATGGAAAAGGTGAAGGTAAAAAAAACCCAAATCAAAGAAGCTCAAAGAAAGAAGAAGATCTATGGTGATAACTGAAGGAACGATTTTGTTTTTCAGGTAGAAGATCATGTTTTATAGAATGTATCTCCATAGAAAAGCATTATATTATTTGGTAAGAAGGGAAAATAGAGTATTAGGTACATCATACCTTTCAAAATTGTAGAACGAATTGGTGTTGTAGCTTTCCGTTTGGAAATACCGCCAAGTCTCTCAAAAGTTCATGATGTGTTCCACATTTCACTATTGATAAAATGCATGCCTTACCCAACGCATGTACTCACATATGAGGAATTAGAACAAGAAGCCAATCTGTCTTATTATGAAGAGACCATCAATTTTTTTTGATTCATGAGAAAAATAGCTCAAAAACTGAACAACACGTCATGTAATAATTCAATGGAGAAACCAAATAATAGATGAGGAAACATGGAAACCCGAGGAACTTATGATAAAGAACCACCCGAGTGTTTTTATGCTGCAATATTCTTGAAATTTCAAGGATGAAAAAATTTGAAGTAGAGGATAATGTGACACCCCAATATTCCATAGTGGTTAACGTACCCTCAGCCTAGTAAAAGTAAAATATAAGGGTTAATTCTTAAACGTATTCATTATTGAAGGTTGTTTATATTTATTTATCTACTAGGACCACTTTTTCATCCACATCCGTGTTTTCCTAAAAATGTATTCCAAAACATTTTTACTACTTACTAGACTATGGATTAAAGAAATTTCTACACTTATTTGACCTTATACGTTTTGAAAGGAATCTTTTCGTCGTTTTCCAAACATGTTACATTATCGACCTTTTCATCAAAATTATGGTAAGAATGTTTTTTTAACACGTATGGCTGGTGCCGCTATATTTATCCATTATAACATTGTTGAAGATTCCCTTACAAGCTTATACGAATATTTTCAAAATAAATGATTTATTTTATAATTATGTAACTTTAAATGATTTCAAAAAAAGAATGAAATTTTTTCATCAATCAGTATTGATTTCATCTATGTAAAAAAACTTTAATTAATTTTAATTTTGTTTGAAGTTGATGTATTGTGATAAAAATCATCATTTTTGTATTAAAGGTTTTGTGATATGTTTGATTGTGGATGTGTTATTTTTCTACCATTCACGGTTTATGGATAAATTATTGAAATTTCATATTCCCATTTTAATATGAATTTTTATTTTATCATTTTTACTTTTTATATGAATAATTCATTGGACTAAGTTAGTGACTTGTGGAGCCCTCTGTAGCTCGTTGATTCATCAGTATTCTCATGAGAAAAATAGTATCTTGTCATATGGTCATGACAAAATCTTATTTGTAGTCTTGGAACAAGGACTTCACTATGTTGGTATGAGGTCTGGAATTATGCATTCCATCATTATGAAAATGGATTTTTATATTTCATGTGATTATTAGACTAGTAGAATATCCATGTGAATATGTAAATGGAATTATTTGATTTTATATTTTCCATATTATGCTAAATTTTATGTTTGAAAGGAATTTTTTTAGTCTTACACATATCCTTAAATGTTTATGATTATATATAAAGGTTTTCACAATATTGATATCCTTACTAATCATCTGAGTGAACCCCTTTCTATGTTTTATTTTTCCAAGGATGTGAAGAGGTATTGTATGACTGACCTAGAGGGATAGTCTGAGGGGATATGAGTGTGGTCTATGGAAAAAATGTTATTTTTGTTTTTAATTTTATTATGTAATGAAAAACTAATAAATGAATATATTATTTCCAAGCATACTAAACTGATTGGTATTTTGGTTCATGATTTACTTGTATCATGCCAATGTTAGGCAATAATGTACCCACTATGGGTAACAGGGGTCGGGGCATTACAACCTTCATAAATACAATAAATTTTCTTCCTTTTTCATTTACCATATTTATATCCCATAACCTTTATTATATCCTACTAAGAGTGTTATGAGATCAATGAATTTATAGAATTACAATTGAATTTTATTTTTTTCACGGAAATTAAATATGCATTTCATTTTATAGGGAGTGAATGAAACAATGATAATTTATTAAATATAAAAACCCAATGAAAAAAATAATAAATCATTTTTTTAATGTGAAATATTTTGCCATAAATTAATGGTATACTATTATTGTTGATGGATCTAATGTTCTCTTGGAAGATATAAAATGATACTAGTTTATAACACATTGTGAATATAGTAACCCAAAGGGGAACCCCAATAGGATTCCAATTTAATATCACTTATGAATTTAACAAATTTATGAATGGGTTGAGTGTATGTTTTATATATTTTCTGAATTTTTCAACTTGATGATATTACTTACATTATTTTTACTTTTAAATTATGGATTAAATTTTATCCCTTTGTATATTTCCCATCCATGTGAATCATTCCAAACCCAAATATCAATCATAGATAAAGAAATTGATTTCTAGAGGGTTCATTTGATTCCCAATTATAATTAACCTTAAATTTATTTTATTATTATTATTATTATTATTTATGTGATGTAGATAATCTTTTAATTAGTTTAATTTTTCATGTATTGTATAATCAGACACTCTGTCATGGATTCTATGCCTAACAAATATACTTTATATTTTTTAGAGGAAGTGTGGATGCATGGTTAATCTCATGGTTTTCCAAGCCACTCACGATAATTATGTATCACTTAAAAATAGAAAAAAAATTCCATTAAAATGAAAACATATAAATTACTTCCTTAATTAATTATTAACATTTAATAATATTTTTTAATGTTTGATATGATTATGAATACTATAAATGATTAATGATATAATAATTTTATGTTTTTAAAAATTTTATCTATAATTATGTGTTATGTATATTTGAGGTTATTAAAATTATTATATGAAAATTTTGGTTAATTTATCATTGACATAAAATTAAATCTTTTATTTTATTAGTTATATGAATATAGTATGTAATGGTAAATGTACAATACCTACATTAGATGTTTGTAGATATATATTTTATTATTCAAATAGTAATAATTTTATTATTTGAAAATTATGTTCCATGTTATATAGAGGGATACATTTCATTATAATATCCTCGCTTGATATCCCCAATTGAGGTAGGGCTTGGGTTATCTCCATTATCCATTATCTATTCATCTAGTATCATACCCTCTTTACAATGATAGGTTTTAGTAACATATCATTATTATTCTTCTTCTATTCCACTTCTATTTGACTTATATGCTTCTCTCTTATATGGATAATAGAGGATGGGTTTTTTTCATGTCGAGGGAAAAAGAACAATGTTCATGGGGATTTTATCAATTTATGATAAAATAGTATATCATATATCATTTTCACTCTATAATAAGTCATATAAATACGATGTTAATTTTTGGTAACTGATTCTCTTTTTAAACATTGAAATTTGTTCAATTTTCATGTCATTATATTTATAATTTATTTAAAATTATTCACAAGGAATAGAAGAATGTTGTTTTATAGATAATACACATTGAAATTATCAAAAGTTATTACAAATAGGTGTTCCTATTAATTTTTATGTGTTAAAAAAACCATGGGTTCTTGAATATTTTAAATTTGGTTTTCAACTAAAATAAATTTTTATTTAATATCTATGATGATGTTATTATAATTATGTTTTCATTTATTTATCACCAATAATGGTGAAATATATTTATAAATATTCTAAATTTGGTTTTCAAACAAATGATGCACATATGTTGTTCAATGATGTGTCAAGCGTAATTTCTTATAAAATACCAGAGTACCTTTAGGTTGGTTTATGTTATGATTTATTAATTGTTAATATTCTATTTTTTGTCAGGTATAAAAAATATAATTTTTTATTCATTAAAGATATTATATTATGTTATTTATTCACATGTTATTCGTACCCATTTCATTACGAATTTAAATTATAGAATTGTATTATATTTATTGATGGATGATTCAAAAGTTTTTGTTTCATTCAAGGGTTCTATTGGTGAATTGATATTTTATTTAAGGAAACTTATTTTTTTGATTTATTAGATTATTTGGAGACCATAATATGAGTACCATGGGTGGATACAAGTGTTTATAGTGAATAGTATACCTTCAAGGCGAGATTACAAACCACATGGCCTCTCCCATATTTTAGATTACACACTATCCAAGATGTACAGTTTTAAGATTATTCTTTGACTAGTTCTATAAGGGATATTATCACATGTTTATATTATGTTCTAGAAAACTATTTCACATCAAATTTAAAATTATTCTTTTTATTGTGGTTTTAATGTAGTTTATGAATTGAATATAAGGATCCATGATTTCACAACAATAATCCATTAGGTAGTCTCCCATAATTCCTTGAAATGAACTAAAATATAGTTTTTTTTATTTATGATTTCATTGTTGATTATTAACTAACCTTTAGGAGATTTAATAATAATTTATGATTAGGGGTTTTGATGAGTTTGTTAATGACCTTCATGAAGTGACTTGAAAAAGTGGAGTTAGGAGTTTATATTAATTGATGTATGGTCATTATATAGTTTTTATAATTATTGGTGTGGGAATTCTCTCAAAATCACTATTCGTTCATATAGTTTAATTTATTTATATACATCACATTAGAGGAATATACTGACTAGTTTCTGAAGGAATTACTTTTGTGGGTTATGAAGGACTTTTCATGTTGAATTTATTGGAACAACATTCATGGATGTTTTATATGAACACTTTATTATGGTTAACATGCAAAGGAATGAATAATTATGGAGGAAGGTTAAAAAAATACTTAAACACCATGGAAACATGTAATATGTACCAGGTCATATGTCTTATAAAGAGAATAAGGGTTCCTGGGTGATTCATTAGGTGTTTTCTCTAGAAACATTTCTGGTATTCCCATGGGTGGCTCAAAACGGGAATTTCATATGTATGGGAATACAACGAAAATACCCATGGGGAAGTGGAAATGAGATTTTTTATTTTATACTAGAGGCTCGATAAAGAAATATGGACACACAATGAGAATCATGAGCCAAAATGGGTGTCGATGATCGAATTGAAGAAATGAAAAATCCTTGTGAGAAATATCATGGAAGGATGAGGCATTAAAAAATTATCATTTCCTTAGGGACATGATTCAACCTTATCGATGTTTATGTATGGAGAATATGTAATGGATCAAGGGTTCAACATGATAAGTATATCATTAATTATGAATTAAATATGATGATTATGTCATATCAATATTTTTGAAATGACATAGAAAAACTACGGGAGAAGGAATAACCTCATAGATATGAACAAGGTAATGGAAAAAATAGGTTTTCGGATACCTCCACACAATGGTTTTTCCTAAATAATAAAAATTGAATGTTTATCATTTCAAAGAATTAGTTATTTTGATAAAAATATAAGATATCATACCATTAATTCTAGGAATATATCTTTATAGGGATTGTAAGATATATTAGAAGAACAACAAGGGAACACAAGAGAGCCAAATTCTATAGGATCATGTAGCTAGGTGAATGATGATTTATTGAATTTTTTATAGTCAAATATATTTCCTATTGTTGTAGTTTGGGATCCCTTTTTTATTAATTATTGTGTTATTATTGGTAATAAAATAATAACATGGTAAAGGGATCACATCCTTTGAACACTGAGTATTTGAAAATTGGTTACAAGAGTTAGTTAACATTTTATTCATGCTTATGGAATATGTGTATTTGCCTCAACATTTCTCATATTATTCATTCTCCATTTTATAAAAAAATTCACTAAAAAGAATATGAAAAACAATTTAGATTTGGTGTTTTTGGTAAACCATTGATTCACCTCTCCTCTCTCAGTGGTGATCTCCACTCACCTGGTACGTTTACGAAGTATCAAATCATTAATGAATAAAGGTAGTGGGTAATTTACCTTCGATTGGATTCTTATTTTCATTTTTATTATATTTGAATGAAAATATCTATGATGTTAATGAATAATATCAACAACAAATGATTTTATGTTTTATGGAAATGGATTCTGTATTTGGAGAGATTGGATGGTTCTATATCTCTTAATACTCAACATGAAAATTATTGATATCACTACGAATTGTTTAAATATTCCTAAAATTAGGAAATCCATTAAATTATTTAAAAATAATATTATAAAATCCAATAGGAATATTTGTAATTTGTTTCATTCATTACTCTAACAGAAGAAGTTGATATGAGTAACGAGGAAAAATAGTGAATGAAATTTGGAAGAAACTATATGATATGCATGATTGAGTCAAACAAGTGAATGATTAATGATTATAGAAATTCATAGATAAATGTTAAGATATCATAATTGGAGAACATGAAATGGTGGATGATTTATTCATTCAGTTGATTAAAATTTTAAGCATGATTCAAGACTATGGATATGTTTTTTAGGAATATATCATGGTAATTATAATGGTGAGAAACATCTTAGGTAAATTTTATTCTATGGTTTCTTCTATATCAGATAATGATGTGAATGAGTGGAAAACCAAAAAAATTACAAAATATTAATTCGATATGAAGTTATAAGGGGTTACCCATAAAAATAAAATTAAAAAAAGTGGAGTATGTGACGATTAAAACATCAAATTTATTATGATATCTTTAAATAAGGAAGTCTCAAGAGAAGGAAACGGATGTTTAAGATGATTCTAAGGATTTATATAAATTTATATACTGATTTTTAATAGTGATTAAATTAAATAAAAATGAATATAAGGGTAGGTTTCTATTTAACTATTTAATTTATTAATTGAATTGATAAAAATTAGCTAATTTCCCTATGAAGAAACAAGAAGATAAAGATGATGATAAATTAAAAATACCATAAAAAAGAAACAAAATTTTTTACAGTGTTCATTATTTAGGAATGGTCCTCAATGGTAAATGTATAACTAATATAATAATTAAAATTAATATTATTTTCGAAGCATGAGGTTGAATCTTCTGTTAATGAATGTGGAATATATACATAGGTCAGAGAGGATGATTTTCTACTTAACTTCAAGGAAAAATAAATTTATATAAAATATCCATTAAGTGAAGAAGAAAAAGATATTAGTGAATTGAATGAAATATGTGATGATAAAACACAAAAATATTTCCAACTCAGAATTGATATCTTGGTATGTTTGATGTATTATAGAAATATTTAGGGAGAAAATAAATCATTGAAATGTGATGATAGTTCAATGAGAAAATATAATGATGAGTAAAAATAAAAAAACTAATGAGATAATAGTATAATACACATGAAACAAGGGTGATCAAAATTCAATCCTTGAAGCTATAGATAATAGTCATAGTATTATCACAGAAAATATCATATCCAAGAATGAATAATTAAATTCTCTTGAGATGAACATGGTATATGTTTAAAATTTATTGAGGGGAACTCACCATGTGCATCAATATTCTATTTATAAAATAGAAATAATCATTAAAACAATATAATAAGTTTATAATTAAAGCAAGAAACCGTTAGATTTTACATTGGTACTATGAATCATAATATTGGATAATTATTTTTGTAATAAAAATGGAAGAAACCAAAATAATTGGATGATTAAATGTTTTAATCAACTAGGATAGAAAGATAACATGTTAAAAAATATAAATAGGTCATGTTAGTTTCAAAATAAATATTATATGGTAGAAGAATAATATAGATTCTAAACATATGGAATTTATTATGGGGACGAAAAAACAATTAAAATTTGAATATTGTGAAGAAGATAAAGATTTTGAATTAGAGTTAAACTGAATTAGAATATTTTGAATAGTAATTATATTGCCAGATGATAATTAAATTTGAAGCGTTATATTTTTGATTTGTATTTTTTAGGCACAAACCATATATGTGTAGTTTAAATATGTCACTCAATAAATAATGGAGAGGCTATAAATCAAGTGAGATTTAACATGGAGTTTCTAGGAACCAGCCAAGGCAACATTCAAATGTGATGGTACAATTTAATAATAATTGTGATTTTCATAAGGAAAATTATTTTAGGTGTGATCAACTCATATAGACTAATAATATGTGTCTAAAATTATACCAGATTAGTTAAATTAAATATTTAATCTCATCTCTAAAAATAAGAGGAAACATCATGAGAATTCAAAGGTGGTTGAGTTAAAATATAAATCTAAAAAAAGGAAGAAACCATAGATTCTTGACTGTGGTTCTCCTCACACATGACTATTGTAACACCATGAATGTTTAAAACCATATTTCGTTATTATTTCATTACAATGGTTCAAAATGAAAACATAAAAATGAACATGATCTAACGGTGTAATAGACTCAAAAAACTAGATATTTAAATGAACATTACGTTACATGGAATACTTATGGATCATAAGATGAAGACATGAAAAATTTATATCTTATTCAAACATATACATCATTCATATTTACTAATATTCATGGTTTCCAAGATAATGAGAGATTTTAACATGCCAACATAGATTAACAAATCCAGACACGTGAGTTATTTGCAACATGGTAACGTGATGGAAGAAAACATAGAATGTAATGAATATAATGAGATACTATATAAAAACTGACTACTATATTTACGGAAAAGATACAACTATTACCATTAAATCCAATATAAACCTAATAAACTAGATGGTATGAATAATTCAAGAATGAATGGTCTCTATATGAAAAAGAATTCACCACCAAACTACCCTGCTATAAGGTAATATTCCTAAATAGAATCCATATTACTACAATATTCCCTACCATTTACATGTATTTAGAAATATGACCTCTACAACCACCCAATATAAAATGTAGTGTGTGAGCACAAAGCCAAGTAGAAGACCTCCACAGAGCCTATACAAGGTTTAATTCATGAATTAAAATCCTCTTGATTTTAAAACACAATAGTTTTACAAAAAAAATATCCTAAATACCAAATCCATTTGTAAATCATTTCCCACTGCATTTCCATATAATAATTTAATATTATTAAGACAACAAATATGAAATTTTAAAGTGATACAAATATAAATTCCAGTCCACACATTAAGTGGTGAGATATTAAATACATATCCATGAAAAACCTATCTTGTGAATCTATGTGATACAAAATCATATAAAAACCTATTAGGAATTTTAGATATCATGATTCTTTTATAGTATGACATTGAAGACATTATGTATATATATTTATAGAGTTAGTTGGTAAGATAGTCTTCATTCCCAAGTCTTTGAGTGCCTATAATTAATTCTCTAAAAATATTAAATATATTTTATATTATGCATTCATAGCTTCTTAATGAAAATGTGATAACCCCTAAAAGGAATCATGGATAATAAATATGGGACCAATGTTGAGTAAAGAACATGGTGTTTACACTAGGTGAGAAATTAAATGGGTCAGTGTGTGGAGGTTATACATCTTCTCTCATTGGTGGTACATTCAGTGAAATGATTAATTATTTATTTCATATTGAATGAAATGAAAAGTTCTATAAGAATATATCAATAGAGAATACTATAGTGTTATCCAAGTAAACTCTTTGTGGTTTTAGATATCCTTATTCTTCTTTCATTATTAAATCACATCAAATGGTGATGAAATGACAGATCTGACTAGATAGGAGCACAAGGAATGAAAGAAAATCCCTAAATCATTGATTCATGAATTCATCAATGATGAACAATCCACTCTCTTGGAAGGAATAAAAAACATGGTGATTTATTTATTTTGATTAAATTTATTGAGTTGATATATCCTTTTTCTCCGATCTACACCAATTACACCCTTTTCATGCACCTACGTACTTGATATTCTTGGATGTTGAATTGAATTCTAACGATAAAACACTATTCATGAACATTGGCCTAAAAACATTGATATTAATTTTTATACCATTTTTATGGAAGCTTCCCCCCCCCCCTTTTTAACTTCACATTCATCATGGGTTGGACCCTGCTATCCTGGTATGACATTTTCAGGTTGTACTAAGCACGATCAGACCCCTGGAACAAAAACAGATCAATAAAACCAGAATGGATCAGTGATGTAAGACCATAAATTAAGTTCTATTAGTCTGTGGATGATAATTCCAGAAATTAGTGGATTAATCATTGAAATCAGAGGCCTTGAGACTTTAGGTGGCATACAAGATTGAACAAAACCAATAAAATATTATTTTTTTGTCCATCGAAGGGGTGGAATCAACTAGTCTGAATCATATCCAAAAAACTCAACTGAAGATAAGACTAGATTCATATTCATAATGTGAGATTGAAGGTGTGAAGATTAGATCTAGGGAAATTTGAAATACCAGACTACACACTATGTACAAGGATGAACACATGACGTGTAGTTCCTTAGTGGCAGTGGCAGCTAGGGTTTTGGAAATGATAATGTTTAAAAGATGTATATTACTCCTATAAACCATGAAAACATTTCATAGATGGGATACCCATGTGGAGGACCACTTGGGTGGGATTCTTTGTGTATGTATAGGGCAAGGTACATGGTTGTGTAACTAAGTAAACAGAAACATTGTCTAGTCCATAGACAAGAGCAACATGACATGACCCAGTCCTGATTAGTTTAGAAATTCCAGGTAGTCCCCCTACATGGTGTGTACTTTTACATGGACATGGAACCATGTACTGGATAGGTGGTGGAGTGGTACCACACATTTTTTCAGTCCCTATACATAATGTGTAACCCTTGGTTCTATTTTAGTAAACATCAACATTCCATATTTCCTTCATTTGGACATGTATTTGGGCCCACGAGTCGCCTATACTGAGTTTCATTTTACATTTAATAATATAGTTCCCTCAGTTTTGGATTTGGAGAAATGATTTTCAATTTTCAAGTCATGTAGGTTACTGATGTGACTCTCAATGGTGACAATGATTGGGTTGGATCAACAGGACATTATTTTGAGTGTAACCCCACTATCAAATATTGATAATGTCCCAGATGATCAAAGTGAAACTATTTATCGAACCAAGGAATGTGTACTAAACCTATATAGTGTAACCTTCCATTAGAATGGGTGTAGGCCCTCAATATTTACATCTGAGTGGAACCCAATTTCAGTAACGGCATGGGTCTTCAATGACTAGATTGTAACACCCCTGTTATACTAGCGTATGGGACCTCGGCCAATTGATTGTAACCCCCCATCAACATTGAGTGGGAACCCCTATCATCGTAGGGTGTGGGTCATTATGACCCCAGAGTGGAACCCCCCATTTTCATTGGCATGGGGCCTCAACATATAATTAATGAGAGGAACCATTCATCAGCATGGGAATAAGTCTCATACGGATACATATATATTATAACCCCACCCAATGTATTAGGGTGTGAGTCCTCTACATTTATTTTTTCACCCATGAACTATGTGGAACTGTGGAAAGACATTTCTTGACATTAACTATTACTTCTAGGAATATGGGTGACAAGTTGGGAATCATTGATGGACTATTGGAACTATTGGTTACTATTCATACGAGGTTGTGGTATGTGATGAAAATCCCCTTAATCTCTTGTTTGAGCTGCATTAACTAATCATACATATATATATATATATATATATAATTTTTTTTCCAAACCATGTATTTTTTTACTCTATTTCCATGAGAGGTGAAGACACATGGGGTTTCTCATGTGTTTTTTCGTGTCTAGCTTCTAATGGATGAATGATTCTACTCTCGATCTATAGGTGGTGAAGGCCTAATGTGTAGTTCATATACTCTCCATATCGATACTCTTTTTAATGGATGAGGAAACATTCATTAGTTTTTTTCGGTTTTGCTATTCTCTTTGACTATATCTTCCAACTATTGTATTTCCTTTCCTATTGTATATCAAAATTCCCCCTTATCACTTTTTGTCTTCTCCATCTAATGATGTATATACTCACCACTACATGGGCTTTTCCCGCACATGAATTGTCTTATGAATACAATGAATAGGATAGTGGTGAATTCATAGGAGCATTGTGGTTCTTGGTACTTTGAATCTTGTATAGTGGTCACATCTTAGGGACGAGGATTTGGGATCTCTCAATAGATTACATTAAAATTTTTTTCAGGTTGGTAAATATTTCAAATTGGGCATGTATTTATAACCATTACTTTTCAATTTTTAATTTCATAACACCCAAGTGGTTATGCTTGCTTGGTTCACATTCTATCCTTACTACATCTTATACTCTTTCCCTATACATGTTTTCATCGAGATTGATGTGTGTGAGTAAGAGTACATAGGAAATTTCCTACCCATACAAGATATGAATTCATCTCTGACCATAACCCCCAGGATTATGGAGGCCAGGTTGGGGTAGTTATGTATCAATTCATGTCTTCCGTCATGTAGTGAAATATTTCTATTAGAGAATTTTCATTAATTGGGACTTTGTTCAAAAAATTCCTCTGACAAGGATTTTGTTGGGATGTAATGAAATATTTTCAATTTGTGTTGATTTTGGCTCTGAGAATAGGGAATCCAGGTAAGGGGCGGGAATGTAATGTATCCATAAACCATGACCTTGACTACAATCTTTTCAACTCCTCATACTATGAAATTTGTTATAGGGATCAATGGTAAATGAATAATATAGGATCATGTCATTGGATGTGTTTGTTCTGTCATCTTTGAATTATATATATGCGTGTGTGTGTGTGTGTGTGTGATCTTTTCCATGTGTGGTTGTGGAGTTAAATTGAATTGGATGACAAGGATGTGTGTTTGTGATGGGGGTTGGGAGCAGTCTCTACTTTAGGAGAGCAGTGAGGAATGTTATAAAATGATTTCATGGTAGATAGAGATTTTGGCCAAGAGGCTCAAGTGTAGTTCGGGGTACAACCTTTGTCACTAATAAATTAGTTTTAGTTGTTATCACATAGTCCATATCAAGATCTCACTATCTATATCCCATGTTCAAGAACTACAGACACCATGAGAGGACCTTTTCTTGAACCCTTGTGTTGGAGGCCCTATAGAGAGGACTGGTGGTCACATGTTCCTTCCAAAAGGATGACCATACCCTCTAAGGGGAGAGTTCCTCACACCTAATATTTCCATAACAGTGGTGAGAACCTGTGGTATTTTCCTCAAAATGGACAATTAGCTGACCATCCATGATCAGAGAATTTCTACCAGTGATTTTATTCTGCTTTTTTGATGTTTGAATGTGTTTTCCCCCTTCTATATGAGTGATCCCGAGTCAAAGAATAATGATCTCATTATTAGGGGTTTTAGTTGATTTAATAGTTGTCTTGTAATACCCTTTGAATGATGGATCATACATGCTCTTATATCACTTCAACGATGTGGGTGTGATGACGTATCAAGTATACCTCCACAACATAAGATGTACCTCAATATATTCTAGCACCAAGTACATACCATTGTTTTTGTAGCACATCAAATGACCCCATGGGGCTTCAAGAGCCAATGGGGCAGTCAGAGGGTCCAAAAAATTAGGAATTCATAATAACTCGTGTTTTCACATTGGTAGACCAATCTTTTTCTGAAAATTGGATAACAGAATCCTGGAGATTAGCATGGATTATCGTCACCCTAATAATTCCACAATAAAGAACATGTACTCGTTTTCATGGATTGAAAACCTATTGGACTTGTTAAGAGGTGTGATATGGTTTTTGAGGATTGATCGCATGTTTTAATACCACCATTTAAAGGTATGAATGTATGATATTAAAAAGATTTCATATTTATGTCGTGACTGACATTATGAGTTCATAGTGATGCTCTTTGATGGGACAAATTATCCTTCCATATTTATGGCTATGATGTACCAGTTTATATAATTGCACATGGACCAGTTTGTTGTCATCTTCATCAATGATATACTAATCTACTATATATTAAAAAAGGAACATACAATGAATATGAGTATGGTTCTATATTTTTTTTTGAGAGAACCAATATTATTTAAATATATTGAAGTTCGAGTTCAAATTTGTGAGGTTCAATTTTTGGATCGTGTCATTTCTAAGCATGGCGTATCTGCGGCACAACAAATACTGACATAGTTCTTACATGGGTTCCACCAAAGATTGTGTCATAGGTGAGGAAATTTCATATATTTGTGGGGTACTATTGGATGATTGGGGAAGCCATATCCGTAATTTAAGTCCCTTTCACCTTCCTAACATTGAAAAGAGAATCTGTTTACCTAGACTATGAAATTATAGAGTTTTTCTGTGGTATTGAGGATCATGCTTGAATGTGCTATAATATTGAGACTATAAAAGGATATAATGGAATTCATAGTGTATTTTGATGCATCAAGGGTTAGAATTAGATGTGTGTTCATGAATCCTTACGAAATTATCACATATACGTCGAGGAAGTTGCGAACCCGTGAGTAGAACAACAAAACTCATGACCTAGATTTGGAAGTAATAGTATTCTCCGTGGACTTCAGGTCTTTATAGGAAAATATTTACCTGATACCCTAATGTTCCACCAAATGGAATGAAAAATGTAGAAACATGGTTTATAAAAAATGGGATAAGTAATAAATAGTAGAATGGGCAAGAAACTTGATACAACCGTTGAGTTTGGAATTTGGTGTTTACCCTTGGCCCACCATAAAATTCTTCAGCACGAGGTATTCAGATTCCTCACTCGTTGATAGAATGCTCTGTAAAAAAAATATTTAATAAATTATTTATTTATATCATTTTGAATGTAGTGAAATGTTATATAATAAAATAATCATGTATAATATTATAGGTATAGATACATAAACCGTATGAGGATTCATTAACTCCTCCTTCATCCTTCCATGGTGAATCACATCAGATGGTGACGAAACAGCAGATCTATGATGATCAGAGCACATTGAACAAAATGGAATCCATAAATAAATAGATAACACGTAAATTTATATTAAATGATACAATATTAAGGTATTAATAAAAATTTTAGTTATTTACTCCATTGTGATTAAATAGATTGAGTATATTGATCCTCGTTCTTGATATTGCGCCAATTGTATCCTTTGCATGCACCTACGTACTGGATATTTTTGGATAATGAATTTTTTCCCCTAGCACATTCTTTATGTTCATTGGATATTATTTTATGGATAAATATGATTAATAATTGTTTAATGTATCTCTCTCCCAATGTTTTAATTACATTCATCACTAGTATGACACCACGGTTCCATTTCAACATATCAGAGTGGTATCGAGCCGGATCGAACCCATGGAACAACAACAGATTGATAAAAAATTAATTAATTATTTAATAAAATATCTATAGTATTATAGGGATATATGGTATCATTTTAGTTATCTAAGGACTAATCATCTGAGGTCGAGGATTCTGAATATGTGGTGGCATACATGTTCGTACAAACTCAATCGAATTAGAGTTTCTGGCCATGAGAGGTCTAGAATCCACCAACCAAAATCAGTTATAGAAGGATTATCTAGATATAGGGTCAGAATAAAAGACATAATATCTAATTCAAGGTGGGGAGATAATATTTTTATAACTATGAAAACCTCAACTACACATCATGCATATGGATGAGCACACATCGTGAAGCCCCTCTACAAAAAAAACGAGGGTTGTGGAAATGTTAAAATGGAATGGCATCTAGTCCTCCTACATGTCATGTACCCCTTCCCAATATGGTAAATAATTTTGGGGAATCACATAGGTGGGATCCCATGCGGATGTACATGGTCAAATACATGGTAGTGTACCAAAATACATAGACACAAGGTCCGGTACATAGACATGAAAATTTGGACACGACCCTATATTGGTTAGTCAGGACATGACGTGTAGTCAACCTATATAGTTTGTACTATTATAGGGATTTGTATCCCTATACTAGTTAGGTACATAGTCTGGCTCTAGTGAGGGACCACATGTTTTATGGATCCCTGCATACATTGTCTACCACTTGGTTCGTTTTTGGAAACATCATGCATCAATTTATCATTCGTTTTGAATATGATTTTTTCCCATGATTATCCTCTCTGGTTTTTTGTCTTAAAATTTAATTAGATGGTTCCCTATGTTATTGATTTCAATATATGGTGCAAACTTTTATAGTCATGATGCTTATGGAGGTGACACCCAACGACTTTAGTTATCAGGAAGGATCACCTGAGGCTTTATATGAGTGGTACCACCTATTGAAGAGGGATTATTTCATTGATAATCATATTAGTTCAACCCTATATTACTAGGGCACAAGTTCTCTACATATTGAGTGGAAGAACATATCATCAACTGTGAGGTTCATCTATAGTCCTACCATGTCGACCCCCCCCCAATTAGCTAGGGCATGGATCCTTGAGGACTAGTGTGTAATCCTCCTACGATACTAAGGAATAGTTACTCAATCTATATTTTGGAACCCCCATTGGCATTGGCATCGGTCCTCTACCAACTGATTGGATCCCCCTGTCATCATAGAGCTCTGGTCCTTATGACAATATAGTGGAACCCTATCGACATGGGCATGTGTCCTTGATATATACATACAAAATAAAACACACCTATTACATGGGTGAGGTTCATCTATGGATAATTAAAAAGTGTAACCTCCACCCCCACCCCCATCCCCTTAACGTACTAGGGAGTTGATCTTCTATATTGATTTTTCCCCCTGACAATGTGGTATAGTGACAAGGCCTGGCATGACTATCAATGTTACTTCAGGGAAGACGCGTGAGATGCTGGGTATCATTGATGGAATTTAAAACTATTAGATACCCTTCTTCGTAGGCTAAACTATGGGATGGAGATCCCCTTACATAATAATTTTGGATTTTTTATTGATGATATATATATTCCTTTGTATCTACAACTTTTATTTGGATACTCTCATTCAATGAGAGGGGAAGACATGTGGGGTATGCCACATTGTTTAAGTGTCTAGCTTCTAGTGGTTGGATGAAAAAACAATCCAGCTATAGGTAGATTAGAAACAATGTGCAGTTAATCTACTCACTATGCCAATCCACTTTATTTGTGATGTTAATTTCACACATTCTTATTGTAAAAATATTATCATTGACTATGTATTTCATCTACAATCATTACATTCCTATTATATCTCTTACTGCCTACCCCCTAAATCATTTGGGGAATCCTACTATATATGTATTTACTTACCCATGCACGGTATTTTCATTCACATTTCAGGTCATATCCATACAATGAAAAATATGGTGGTGACTTCGGAGGATATTGGTGATACAAGTTATGTTGGAACATATACGGTGGTCGCAGATTGGAGACTATGAGTTGGACCATATCAGCTGTTTACATTTCTTGTTTTTTATGTTCGAATGTATATCTTATTGGGTTGTTTTTCTCCTTTAATTTTCATTTTATACTATCATAATATTTTACACCCAAGAGGTTATGCTTGCTTTTTTTACTTTTTATAAGTGTCTCATATGTTACTCTTTACTAATGCACTTTTCCATCGAGATGACTATCTATTTACGTAATAATACATAGAAAAGACCTCCCATGTTAGATATTTTTTCATCCCCTTTTTCCACCCCTTGAATATTGTGGTGGGCTTGGGATAGTTATGGATCTAGCCCTTACATGGGTCGGGTCATCAAAAAAATAATTCATGAAAAAAACAGGAGATAAATAACCATAAAATTCAAAGTACCTTGTATTTTTCCTGATCCTATGGTGAAATTCATAATGGACCTTCGAGATCCTAAAAATGAATAATTTTGGATCCAACTAATACCAATTCCTACAACATTCCACAGATATCCAAATGGTTACCTCATATTGGTTCCACACACACTAAAGCTACCTGTGACTATTTCCCAATGCACCCAAGGTTATCAATGTTCCAATTTTGAAATTACATTTCAACAAATGATCAAAATTTTATAAGGCATTTTTTACATAAAATAAAATATAATTCATTTTTTTTCAATCCATTTCAAAATCATGAAAATTAATTTCATTGGAATTCCTCTTTAATAACATTTTTCATTCCAAGAAATAATTTGAAACAATAATTTAAATAAAATTAATGATTAAACCAAATTAAATTTACAATAAATATATTAAATTATTTTCAGTAACCAATTGTATAGAAACACATACTTAAAAAAGTAATAATCCTGGATTCCTTCGACTTTGGAGATTTGAATCCAAATTATCATCATTTGAAAGACAATGCAGTAAAAGAAACATCAATGGATAAATTGAAAACACAATCTGATCATGTATATGAAACCTTATTATAGTCAATGAAATATCCTTGATGAAATAAGTGAAAAATAAAAAGGTACTCTTACTCGATGTGGTACACCACAACAACCCTGTTTATTGGTTGATGAACAATGAAATCCATAAGGGATGGAATCACCCAAAATCATCTAGGGTGGTATTTGGGTTAATAGAAGGAAGGAATAAGGCAGAATGAAAAATAAATCATCTATACAATTCTAAAAAAGTAATACTCATGATATTTAAATATAGTGTAATACCATTAAATTTCATTTATTCCATGATAGATGATGTCACCAAAAAACAGAAATAATTTCTTTATAAAAACCAAAAATTTCCCATTACATGACATGAACCATATACATGGAATGTAAAAAATTCCCACCCTAAACCTATATCCTGGCATCTACCTGGATACAATTACAAAATTTATAATCCCTTTACATGGAATGTAATCACCTAGTCGATGGAAAATAATCAATTTTTTAAAAAACAGCCAAGAAATCCAAATGTCCTCTAAACTTGGGGAAAACCACCCAAATCAATTAATTTATTTATACCCAGAATCTATTAATTAAAATAAATTAACATCATTATACATTAGGTAATTTTTATCATAATTATATATCCATCCATGAGAACCCCGCAAATACATCCAAATAAAGATGATAAAAAAAGCAATAACAAGGGAGTACCTGAAATGCATAATGTGGTGTCACAATTTCCCCGCCAAAAATTATGTTTACCCCCAAAAATAAATCATATTCTAATATTAAATAAATTTTAAATCCATATTTGTCTCATAAAAAATTAATTATCAAACTTCTTGTGGTCACCCTATCCACACTTCCATGGTACTCTAACAATTATAATTGTTTTACAACATATTAAATTCTCTCGATGATCCATAATATGAACTGGATACTCAACCATATGGTGTCAGTCTCAAGATAAAAATCATACAATCCAATCATAAGGGAATGATCTGGTACATACCGCCACATCAAAGAGTCATGAAGGTGGTCATGGATAAAATTAAAACCAAATGGAAATTAAAAATGATGGGCCACCATCCCCCATCATCCAACGATCTCAAAGTATCCCACAATCCTTGGTGACAACATTTCATTCATACCCAACTAAATATGTCCCAACATAGGTGAAACTATAAAAAAAATGTTACAATCCTCAATCTGTAGTGTGCCCAACTAACATTGCTCATATTATTTGTAATGACTCAGTGCAATGATCAATATCATCTAAATCAAATACTCCAAATCTATAATATCATATGTATGACTCAACCCAACTCAGGAATTCTCTCCTAACAATTCCTAGTTTAATAGTGATCAATATGGTTTTCCATAAATGGCCACAATGTGATCCATCTTAATCAAGGATAAATAACTATTGATGTGGGAAAACTGAACTAGAGGAGAATTAATTTTGCAAGATCCCCCAAAATAAACAACCCAATCTTGATGCATATCCTGAATAACATAGATAACCCTCTCTATCATTCCATTCATCTATGGAAGATATGTCATTCTCAATCTAATCTATGAAACCATAAATTCGTGTAAACCATACCAAAACATAGATTTGAACCTCATGTCTTTTTCATATACAACCACAATGGTAACCCTATAAAGTATAACAATCTCTCAGGAATACAATTTCCATTGTTTTTTCACCATCATCATCTTCTCAATAGGGCTGACATGAACAGATTTTGTGAGTCAACCAATGACCACCCAAATTGAATCCTTCCACACAGAGTCTATGGAAAACCAATGATAAAATTGAGGGAAATATCATCCAAGTTCCATATCAAAATGACAATGGATTGTAAAAATCACACATGTATATGCTGTTATGTCTATATTTTCTATCAAGTAAGTATGCATGTTAAAAAATTGGTAATAAACCACATCATCCCCTGACGTCAATATTAACATCTCAAATAAAGAAATATCATGGTATCCCCTAGGTATACAGACTAACAAGACTAGTTTACACTATACATCATCCCCAACCATTGGGAATATAGAACAACTAACCTACAATGGAAGCACAATGAAACACTGGTAGACCGAGACCACTCACCTGAGGTATCCCCACCATAAAAGATTTTATCCATGTGTGGGAACATGTTGTCTGTCTCCTTCTAAAGAAAAACATACTAATCAAAATATGAGTCATCTTTCATCAATTCTATGAACACCAACCCACCAACTAGCACTACTTCCAATCTCATCTCATCAAACAATATCATTAGATAACACTTTTGAACTAATTTCTTTATTAATTTTATCTGTAATTTTCTTCTCACAACATCAACAAACTCATTTATTTTCCCCTGAGTGTATGAAATATTAAAATAAAACATATGAAGATACTCTACCAATCATATCTATTCCATGTTTATATCCCTGAGAGTAAAAATAAATTTCAATATCATATGATTAGAATAAACTATATACTACTCGCTAAAGAGATAGTGATTCTACATTTAGAGTGCATACATAACTGCTGAAAAATCAAGATCAAGGGTAGGGTAGTTCTTTTCGTGAGGGTTCAATTGGAATGGTCCATAGTCAACCACTTGTTTCCCTTTCATAAAGAAACATCCCAAACCTATTCTAGTATAATAATAGAAAACACAATTATCTTATCCTAGTCCTCGAAGAATAAAAAGTAGTGTTGATTTCAGCCTCACCATAATCTTCTAAAAATATATATTATTATTTTAATTTCATATAATCTTTACACCCTTATGGGTGAAATATATCATTGAAGATGTGAGATTCGTGAAATCATAAAGATATCATTTGTAGTAACCAGTAAAACCCAAGATGATTTGGATATCAAACACATTTTTGTGATTCTACCAACACATAATTGCCTTTATCATTACCATATTCACTAAGAAACCCCTATTAGATATCACATTCCACATAAATATAACCTATAAAATCCAAAAAACGCATTTTAATGCATTTCATATAAAATATATTCCTTATTGGTTTGAAGAATTATATTCAAATAGTCTGTGTGCTCCACCTCTGACATAGAGCACAGAAAAATATCATCCATGAACAAAAAACATAATCCAAGAACCGGTGAAAGATATAGTACACCAAGTCCATAAACACCATATGAGTGTTAGTAAATAAAAATGGTATAACCAGAAACTCAAAAATCCTATACCAGCTCCTTAATGTTGTCTAATGTATATCCTCATCTCTAGCCATCAATCAGTGCTTCCCTAACCACAAGTCAATCTTTTAAAACCATCATTCCCATCTAATCTAGTAAAAAATATTTTTCAATCCTAGGAAATAGGATATGTGTTCCTATCGGTCACCTGATATAACTTTCAATTTTCAATAAATATTTTGAAATTCTTATATACCTCCTTAGAATAGAGGACATGTATATGCCATAGTTGAATGATAATATGAATAAACAGTTTAGTCCGTAGGTTCTATATTTTGACATTAAATTTCACCAACTCAGAAAGTTCCATTTGATAAGATGGCCTAGAAATGGGAATCATACCAATTAGTAGGTCAATAATTAACTCCAAATCTATTTATTATGGTTAACTATAAAAATAATCTTGAAATATCTATTGGAAATCACTCACCACTGTAGGAATTAGACCACCCTAAGAAGGATCAACTGCGTCAAGAACCATCTCTAATAAATGGAATGATATTTCCCTATCATAAGGTACAATAGGCCAAGCCACTCCCGATATAGAGTCCCACTCAGCCTTAGATATGAGTGGACCCATTGGTCGATTGTATCTCTACCCGACTATGATAACAGTCCATCAATGTCTTAAAACTGATCATAAAATCCATTAATTTAATCTAGTCAAATATGTTATGATCAATAACCAATAATTATCATTCTACATCAAAGTAAGATATCATCACCCCAAATGGATGACACTTCAAACCATGTTCTGACCTATTTCCCAAATGCATGGAAAGATACAACATGTTTGATAATAATATCGAACATAATCCCATCATGTCAACTAACATTAATGATATAATGAAATTATTATCACCGATATAAAAAAATATCTCCATTGTAAATGAAATAAATATTATTCCGATAATAGTATCTATCCCTGCAATTGATTAATCTAGTGCATAGTTAGTGGCCTAATTACATTTTGTTTTATACCCCTAAACATCCCCCTTTACCTAAGGATTTGACCCCCACCCTAGGAAGCATTAATATAAACCAACAAACCCTTGGTGAGAGTGGATCCTACCCTACTAAAATAGGAAAACATTTTAGATAAATTCTTTAGATATGTTGATAATCGAGAATGATTAAAATTATTTGGATCTTCCATAAAGTTAATCGTTGTAGGACCAAACCCCCACAGTAATAGAAAATAATATATTTTTGTCCCAACAAATCCCTTGAATATAGTCCTGAATAGAACCAACAACCCTTAAAGTTACTTTTCTAGCTAGAAGACACACTCTGGCTAACAACTACACCATCTAAAGAACCAAACAATGTTGTCTTAACGGCTATGTATGCCTAAACCAAATCTTCTTTTTCAGCTTCCACCATAAACATCGAAAGAAACATGATAATACTCCTTCACATAATATTATGCCTCAGTCCTATCTCTGTCCATCAATCCGTTATGAAATCATTATGCATATTCTCTGGTGCTTGATGCATCGGCTCAACAAAATGGTAAGAATTCGTAAAAATAGTATAAACCCCATGTTTCCAAGACTGAATCATTGTGGTCTTCATCACACATACCATCTTAGTGTAAAAATTATGATTAAATATCTTCTAGAAAAAAGACTAGTTTTGGTCTTAATGTAACATTGATTTCAAAATAGAGTCCCACAATCTCCTTCATGGTTCCTCGATCACATGTTTCGAAATATTCACTTCCATGTCTTTAAGGTGATTTAAGAAATTGAATATTCTATCAATCCTTTCAAGACACTACTCGTATTTATATGGTCCATTTTCATCATGTATGATGGTTGGATTCTTCATAGTAAATACAAGACCATGATCTACCACAAGTCACAGGTTCATAACGCCCACTTGACCTTGAGTCTAAATAGTGTGGGTTATAACATCAACCAAAGAACGGTACACTAGAGTATTATCCTAAGGATGTATAATAGATTATTTTCTAATATTTGGAAGACCTCATCATAGAGGTATTATCACATAAAAATGATAATAACTAATTAGATAATGAGAAAATTACAAAATATATGTAACAGTTATAGAATTCAAATTAATGCATTAAACCAAAAAGAATATAAATCTACTATGAATTCAAATACAGTAACACATCTCTTAAAAAAGAATATGTCTATTAAAATAAACATCCCATATAGTTCATTCAAAAAATACAAAAAAATAAATCCTAAACCTGGTTAAAGTCCCTATCCACCCATGGTCACTTAGGTTCATTCATCAAATTTAGATGTTCAAGCCCCTGTTCAACACTTACTATTATAATTCTGATAGACGTAACTCGTATATTCCCATGACACAGAACAAAAATCATGACGATTTAATTTTTTTTTTGAATAAGGCTTCCCTATTATACCAATTGGTAACAATACAACCTCGGGCAACCAAACCACACACCTGATCCAATCATCACATGGTGGGGTAAAGCAGTAAAATAGAAAAAATATTATACACAATAATAAAAGACATACATATAGTGTACTATATAGACGTAAATGATTTAAATAGGTCCATATAATCCAATAAAATTCAAATAAATCAGAAGGTATGAATAAATAATCAACATAAAGTCTCAATGTGACCATCAGTCACCCCCAAACAACCCCACTATGAAGGAAAAGACTAATAGTGAAGATTATATGCTACTTGATTATTTTACCATTAATTGTCACCGATAATACATTATTTAAAACCCCCCAATAGAAAAAGTAGGGTGTGTGCACAAATACTAGTAGAATATCACCACATATTCTATATAGTGTAAAATATATATAATTCTATAGTTATATCATGAAAAATAAATAAATAAATTAAAAATTATTTTCATAAATCCAAAATCTTTTTAAAAAAATTTCTACCATTGGTTTTATATAAAATCCCCTTATAATATATAAACCAGAAATATGAAAAATAAAAGTGATAAAAAATATGAATAAAAATTCATTCATCAAGAGGTATGATTGTAAAAACATATCAATGAAATAAACTATCACAAAAATCTATGTAGTACAACCTCATACAAAACCCTTAGAGAAAATATCCCTGATAAAAACAATCATGTAATAAATTATCACAAATGAAAAAGAACATCATATTGGGAACTAGCATATTGGTTAATTTGTACTATACATTCAATAATCTAAACAGTCATAACATTTTATACAACCAATACCGAGTCCCACTAGAGTCCATAGATATCCCAAAGGCTACCACATAGTAGTGCCACTCACATTATGGTTTCCTGTGTCTATTTCCCAACACACCCTAGTATCCCAATGTGACAAATATCAATATAGATTTCAAAACCATACTAAAAATTTTATAAAACATTTTAAATTCAATTACAATTATCATCAGTGTTTAAAAACCAAATTAAAAATCAAAAAATTCAATTTTCAATGAAAACCCCCCTCACGAACATATTCCTTTACATAAAATCTTTTGAAACCACATATAACTTCAAGTCAATGAAAAACCAAAATTAAATTTACAAGAATGATAATCCATTTATTTAATTAATAATTTAAAAATAAACACCTACCACAAAATGTCATGAACCTAGCCACCTTAAATAAAGGAGACTAGACACCATGATATAGGCCTTCTAAAGATAAGGCACAACAAAAACCAGCAATGTATTGATAGAGAAAACGTTTCGATCATGAATATGAAACATAACCACATCCAATGAAAAAGTAATGACCAAATGAACAAAGAACCAGTATGAACTCTTGACTAGAGAGGTGTGCTACAACAACCTTAATGATTGATCACCAAAAGAAGAAATCTTAGGTTGGGGGGAATCACCCAAAATCACCTATGGTGAGCTTTGGTTTGAGAGAGGGAAGGCTACAAGTGGAATAAAAAAATTCATCTTACAAACAAATAAAACATGTAGGACACATCCTTTAAATGGTGTGTAATCAAATTACAAATATTTTATTCTATGAAATATGGAATCATTGAAAAAGCGTCAACAATTTTATAAGAATTCCAACTTTTCCCTTTAAACTACGTGATCCCATTACGTGGTGTGTAAAATGTTAATGCCCTAAACATTCTTAATGAAATATTCATTAAGACCATTACATGGTGTGTAGTCTTTTATATGAATTAAAATAGCATAGTTTCTACAGAAAATAACCCAAGTACCCTGGACATCCTTCAAACTTGGAGAGAGCCCATCAAAGCCATTAATACATTTATTCCCAGACTATATTAATTAAAATAAACATATATTTGTGTATATTTGATAATTTTCCATTGAATAGGCTCTTGATTTCCTATATTCTCGTAAACATATCCAAATAAAAATGCTAAATAAATCATGAACAAGGGTTTACCCAAAAATCAAAAAGGGGTGATACAAAGACAATATAAAGGGTTTACCTAATATTCCCAGTAAGGGATAGAGTAAAAATAAATATATCATGTATAAAAATGAAATTAATAATATGAAATGAATGAATTTATTCCCTAACATATGGATTTATGAGAAAAATGTATCCAAGGATTATATAATAATAAATTAAATCATGGATATGATTAAATATAGTCATTGTGATGGAATTCATAATATCTGACATTACAATCATACTTTCAAGGCCTCATTCAATGAAAATATAAAAAATGGTTATGTATTATTCCAAATAACGAACTATTTGGTCTCATGAGACATATTTTCACCACATATCACATAACATGACCAATGTATCCCTCTCATGAAGAGAATGGATAAAAAATACCTATCATAATGTTCCCTTAAGAAACCTCATACATATTTAGGATAATTGAACAATATATATTCATAAATAAATAAATTGTTTAGTAATTGTAAATATTTCCCCAATCAATGGAATAATATTGTTATCTTGCTGAATATCTAATAATCAACATATAAATCAATGTAAAATCACAATATAAGGGAATATACTTTTATTAATAGAATGATAATAGAATAATGATGTAGGATATTTTCATGAATAAATGAAATCAATAGAAATGTGTTTGTAATAATATATTCAGATGATTTATTATTGATTTTTAATTTCTTTTGATTTATTAAAATCATATACCACAAGAGTATCAAACAACATGTGGAGATAGGCCCATTTTTTGAGAACTGAGTTAAAATCTAGTAAATAACCTACCAAAATGTTCAAGGTTATTACCCCAAGTTATATCTATAAAAGATAATTTTTCCAATTTTATTATTTGGAAAAAGTCTTAATTGATTGAAAATTACCCACACATTACTTTAATAAAATTTGGGGATGGTTTAAATTTATCACTCAGGGTTACACTAATATTGGAGAATTGGAATTGTTTTTGAATGTAGTATAAATATAGGATAAAATGATTAATCATATATAATATTATAATAAATTCAATAAAATATTATAGTAAAATTTCATATTTAAATGAATATGAATGTATTGGATTACACAGATAAAGGATTAAAGGTGATTATGGACCCCTATATCGGTATAATAACAGCTTAAGAAATTGATATAATGTTATAGGATATGATGTATATCATTAAAAATATATAAAATTTTTTATTATACATATAATTATAATAATGTTAGTAAATTATGAGTAATTTAAATGATATCATAACAAAATCCTTGAAATTATAAAAGCAAAGTGGAGGATTTTGAGCCCTTACATTGAAAGATAGCTTCTAAAAGATTGAGAACAAAACCCTAGAAATTTAGAAACTCATTTGAGTGACTCTTCCAAGGTAAAATAAGATGTTTAACATTATCACTAATTTTTTATGAATAATAATGTGAATATGGGTAGGTATTTTTCTTGAATTTGGAAAACATATTTATTAATCTCAAATCATAGTCCCCAAAACCCAAGGTTAATAAATAAAATGAAAACTGTTAGCCTTCTCATCATTCTAGACCCTGATATTTGACATGTACGATATTTGATTGTTTTTTAATTGATTAATAACTTAACTCCTTTAAAATATATTATTTTGGATGTGTAGAAGATTCAAATTCATATTGAAGTTTTTTTATAATCATTGAAATATTCATTATGAATTTCATGATTCTTTAGAGGTTTTTAAATTTAAATTTTATTAATTAAAAATAAATTAATGTTTTAGTTAAAAAATTTTGGGTCGTAAAAGCCTTTATTTTAATCAATATATTATTTTTATTTAATCATTATTTCATAATAATTACTGTATATTAATACCATATTTTACTTTTTAAAAACATTTTTGTCTGAAAACATTATGAAAAAAACCATACGAAAGAATTTTAATGTGTTTATTCCAAATTTAAATTCATTATTATGAAAATAATTTTTTTATATAAAATGTAATTATAAAATAAAAATATATTTGTATTTAAAAATCATGCATTATGTGACTAATATTTTAAATATCAACATTTTTATTTTGAGACACTAGTGTATAACAATATTATTATTCATATATAAATATATATTATTAATTAATAGTTGTATTATTACCTAATGATTTAAATTTACTTGCATTAGTTTTTATTATTAACAGTATTACACAGTTTTCTATTTCATTATAATTTATTTTACTATTATAATGAAATCATAAAATTTACAATTAGACATTATTTTTGGTGATGAAATGTTTATTTACTATTATGGAATATTGGGAATTACATTCTAACACCCTAAATTAATATTTCCATAAAATTTGTGTGTACATAAATAAATGCAAAAATTATAGTAATTATTCCTCATTAACACTTCTTTATACCATGTTTCTTCTTCAAACTTCTGATTCCTCTAATTAACATTCACCTGTCAGTTTGTTTGATTATGTAACACTTTCTCTATGATGTCAATAATTGTGATAGTCTCTTCAGTATATGATTGGTCAGGTTTCAACTCTATTTAATTATTTGTGAGTACATCTATAGGGTATAGAATATACATTATTAAAATAAATATACATAAGACAACATTAAATTATGATAAGTTGGGTGGAAATTCTAAATGATAATCCACCACTTCAATTTTCTCAAAAAATATCATAAGTATGAATGTATCACGTACATTGATTCCATTTCATAAAAAACCTTATGACTCCCTTCCATGTTAATAAAATATAGAAGACATGATATACTATTCAATATTATATGTCCTTCATATGATTATCATAATATCTTTTCTATCTTCTCTATGTTGTTTTGCTATGATTCTTGATAGCTCTCACATTTTCAGTTGTTTCCTTAAGGAGTTCTAGAACAACTAACCCCATATCAAGGACATTATCATAATTGTTCTGAGTAAGAAATATTTTTCTATTTAATAAATTGTGAATTTTCATTAGTATTATATAATGGGAATTATTATTGTATACAAATTTCAATAGAGGTTGGTACTCAACCCATGTTACTAAGAAGTGAATTGATTAGGAATTAATCATATCTTATAAGGTTATTTAGTCTTATAAGACTTACTATTAATTTTAAGATGAATTGTGTCTCTCAAATGTATCTCAATTTTAAAAAACCACTTGATGATTTTTCCAAAAATTTATGTTAAATAAGGGTTACAATTCGATAAACTTAATAAAGGGGTGAAATGAATTATTACCACTTCATTTATATAGATCCCTCAATGATGTTCAAGGGTAGGATCCTCCATTATTTCTAGAAATTTTTTTGAATTGGTATGTTGATACACAATGAACAATATAGCCTCATTACTATTAGAGTTTTTAGGTAGTACAGTAACAAATTTTATTGGGATGTTATACCACATAAACATTGGTATATGAAGAGATATCATGATTTCCTTTTGATTTTTTTATATTCCTTTACATGATTACATATTAAGCATCAGGAAACATATCTCTCCATTTCCAACTTCTTTTCCCACTAAAAGATATCTTTTAGATACCTATACATCATGGTACTACAAAACTTTATAGAGAAGTTGTATCTATACACTTAATCTAATAGTCCCCTCATTTGATTTTGTAATTATGGTACACACATTCTCTATCAAATTTTAACACACCATCTTCATATATACAATTTTGTAATTTCCCGTATTTTACATCATTGATTTTATTTTGTGATCCCTTATCATTATGTTGAGACCTATTTATCATCTCCATTAAGGTCGGTTGTGAAATTATTTTGAAAATGAATTATTATTTACTTTCATTAATAATTTCCATTTACAACTTTAAAAATCCATAAATTTAGGATATTATTCCATCATCATCACTGATATAACTCCCTCATCCTTCCATCTCAATAAATTAGCCACTTTTTTTTATCCTTCTAAGGTGACATTGTATGGGATATTCATTGTCCTTGAGTAGTTCAAACCAGAATATGGGTCACATTTGGATCACATTCATAGTTAATATATAAATCAAACGTTTTTTAACAGTAAATATTTTATATTGACCTTGTAAATATTTTTTAACCATATTTAAAATGAAAATATTACATCTTGTTGATCATCAACTTGAAATTGATAGTTTTTTTCATGGTTTTTTAATTTCTTGAACACATAAGGAAAACCACTATCAATTTTCAGAAGGATACACCATAGTATCTTTTTTAAGAATTATGGATTACCTTAAAAATAAAATACTTTTTTTGAATAAAAATAATTTTACAAAATTATGAAAAATAATTATTTAGAAAATACCCTTTGGAATAAAGAATAGACCTCATCAAAAACTTCATTTTTCAAGGTAAAATCTAGAGAATTGACTACTAATTTGAAATAACATTATACCTATAATTTTCTTCACAATATGTATGAGTGATTATAAAATGCATGTATGCGATAGATTATATGCATTTAATTCATTTTGTATTCTACATCAAAGAAAGATGATTGGTGTCATTTATGATAGATTATACTACAATGGTAGAATCGAATTTGAGCCACTAGTTGGGTTATCCTTTATATTTTATTATTTCAACTATAGTGATAATATAAATAATTTAAACATCAAGCTATGTAATTATTCAACCTCACCTTTAGATACTACACATTTCATGACCATTGTTATTCTATGAAATTTCATTATATCTAAAATGGTGTAGATTTCTTCTCGAAGATATATCTATATTACATTTGATCCAACCATGGAATGAGGGGTCTACCAAACATATAAGGCTCTTTAAAGTGGACTATAATAAACTATATTTTCAAAATGCATAAGAATAGTAAGATCGTGAATAAATATATCATAATAGCTATTTTTTAAGTTGTTATCATTTTCTATAACAACGATAATTTGAAAGAGGGATGGCTATAAATGGGATGAAATATTTTTCTGGTGTTTATTATTATGGATAGACCAAAGGTTGTGTATATGTTTTGAGATAACCACCATAAAGAGGCTGAGTAGCTGCTTTGATAGAGGATGCATGAAAAAGTTGAGAAGGTTCTTTTGTATGTTGTCTATGAATTAGATTACCACCACAAAATAAGTAGTAGAATCATTTCATAGTGTGGAAGAGGTGGAATGACTAAGTGTTTAACGGTGAATATCATCTCAATGTAAATTTCAAAAGACACAACTCAAGCATATGATAAGGAAAACAGCTTGCAAAAAAGTATCTGTGGATAATTTGGAATACATCACCCTCCAAATAGGAGAGAATATAGTTGGGAGGATCCATTATACATTAAAATTCACACCCGAACTTATCTTCTTCCATTGTAACATATCCCAATAAAAATATTTGGAGGAGTGTAGTCTATTAGATTATTATTCTCAAACTAATATGATATCAACATTAATAAAGATGTAATTCATAACCACTTCCTAGATTTCAGTAGAAAGAATGTCCAAGGGATTATCCATTTTCCCTTGATCCATTGGTGTCATTTGAAGGATCTAGAGTGTTTACAAAATAAATAAGAGGCATATCTATAGATTTAACAAAACAAATATTCAGAGATTAGTTTATGTTGTCTAGACAATGAGAATTCATCAATATGATATCATCTGAATCCTTGATGACATATTATATAGATTAATCCATAAAATTTAATTTTCCATCATTGAACATGTTCTAGAATCTGCATCTTAAAAACATCTGACCAATTGATTTCTCACATATAAGAATCCATACAATGTATTCATGTAAATATTGGTTGAATTTTTAGATATTTTTATTACTAATACCTTTATAATCAATAGGACAACAACATTTATTCCATGATATGGGAGCATGTTTTTGGATTAAGAGTCCTCCATGCCAAACAATTTTCTAATTAAGGTCTTGAGATTATTGATGAGTGAAATAATAAATTTTTAAACCATAATGTAATAAAAAAACATTAACAAAATAACATATTTCACAAGGATAATCCTACTTACCATCAAAAGGGTCTTTCCCTTCAAATATGACACTGATTTCTAATCATGCTCACAATTCAAGACAGATTTGCAGAACATGGCTATCCCCAAAAAAGTATAACACCAATATTATTAAAAGGATTCATTCCTTACCTTATTCCCAACTTATTAATGATATTCCTTCTTCTAGATGAAGAAATAATTTTCATGAAAGTAAATATATAATTAATTTTAAAATATCACCTGTCCGGAAAATTTGTAATATTAATTAAATAATTTTGTGTACTCATGGAATTTATTTAATCCCATTCAATAAAAATAAAAATAACATCATAATATATAAGATTAATGGGAGTGTAATAGCCTATGGATTCTGTGATTTGTATGAGGTTTTTTGGTTGAAAAATGTAGAGAAATGTTCTTCTTAAATAAAATCTACCTATAGTGAAAATAACGGTTATGAGAGGTTCACTGTGTCTAACACCATTGAAACATGTGGAGTATCCTTATAGATATCCATTGATGAGCACTGAAATATGTAATTATATTAGATGAATTTTGACCCATTTAATTAAAACTCAATCATACCCAAAACTGGTAGAAAAATTTATTTTAATAACAAATATATGGTATGTAATGCATTATTCAAATCAAAGCTGAGAGAAATATTACATCATCTAGTTGTTTTCTTGATAATAATGGCACATTAGGAAGAATTGTGAATGAAATATTGAATATATATTCTATTAATTTATCCAAGTTAATTTGAGGACATAATCTTGTTAGAAATATTATCCTAGCTTTTGAAAAGTGATTTCCCAAATAATTTATAATTTTTAATGGGAAGAAAAACAATCATGGAGGAATGAATATCATTCAAAATATCCAGTTTTGGAATGTGAAAATGAAATTTAAAATTTATACCATTGTTATATGACCTCCATTTAAAATTTATACCATTGTTATACCATTCTAGAAAGTTACACATTTTTTCATTCCACCAATTTATTTATTTATAGATGATCTTCAGTAGAAAGTTTTTTTTCCCATTATGACCATGAATATACACATTTTCATTACATCAAATGTTTTGTCTATGATAGTCCGCTACATGATTTTGATCATAAGAAATAGCCAGTGGTTAGAGATGAAAATTGACAATATTGGACTTCGATCAATCTTTAGTATTAAAATTCCCATGTTCATTTCTAGTTCCCAGTGTTGAAACATTCTGGTTATATCTATGAATGATCTCATGACTCTCAATGGTCTCCATTTTTCCTTACACTAACATTGTATCTCTAGTAGGATTTTGATCAAAAACAAAAATATTAGTGATTACCTTATAATTATATGCATTATCTAGAAGCCTCTATATAGAAGTTAGAATTGGAATGCTGACATCTTGATTAGAAATTTCATGTGGAATGTCATAAGTAGGTGTATATTTCATGGAGTCCATAGATTGATAATATATCATCTATTGGGTTCCTTCACTAATCTCAATTTTTTCATTATCTAGCTGTAAATCCCCAACATCACTGAGTACAAAAACAATGGGAATTATTATTCTAATAGAATTATCAAAATTAGCTGGAAGATGTTTTACAAGTGGTTTATTAGAGGTTATTTTCAATGTTCATTTCACTCTGCAACAACTTATTTTGGAGATGTCATAGTATATTTATGTTCTAAAAAAAATCACTTTCTTTCACCAACTCCCGTAGGGGTATCCTTATTGGAGTTTTCAAAATAAGTGGTATTAAAATTATGAGTTCCTTTTTTTCTATTTTTAACAACCAATTGTGGAGTTGGATCAAGACAAAATAAATTTTTATGTTTTGAAAAATCCATGATATTTCCATCACCAATTCTAAAAAATGTAATTGAAGTTGAAAATTTTATATTATAACTTTCAAAAGTGGGATTATATGCATGAATAATATGAATAGGATTCAGATTGGTTTCATCCTTAGTTGTGAATCCATCTGAAGGCCAAAAATTCATGATTTTTAACATTGTTTTTCACAATGAAATTATTAGTGATTATATTATCATTCTTGGAGATATTTTTTAAATATGAATTTCTACCACAAAAAAACAATTCTAGAACATATATATATAGGTATATAATCATTAGTATAATTTTTTAAAGACTCAAAAACCTTATAATCCATCGATAAATTTCTGTATTAATAAGAACCTACTAACAAACCATTATATAATTTATCACTAACCCGTAAAAAGGAGGTACCTAAAGAGTGTTTAGATTCATAGAAACCACCACAATTTCATTTTCCATATCTTAATCATCAAAATGAACAACCCATGATCATCTCATTGTGTCCTTATAGTCAAAATCATTTGTCTTTTTATTTTCATATTTTTTAATATCATTATTCCTTGGGGCAGAATCCAAGTTAGAAGTAGGTGATTTGTATTTTGTATTTTTGTTGACAACATTCAAGAATTGATTTCATTGGGTAGCTACACCAATTTGTGGATCCCAATATATTTTATGACGGAGTTCCCAAAATTCGGAACACATTACAAAAAGGTGGAGTATATTCAGACTTAACCTTAACTTCAATGCTTTGGTTATTGGTAAGGTTGTTAATCCCCTCATGGTGTATTGAGTTAGAGTTTGAATCAATCATTTTCATATAATAGATGATGTTATACCCATTTAAAGGTTAATTATTTATTTTGGAGGGGATTACATTGCATGTAGAATGTTTTAAATGTATTTTTATTGCCAAAAAACCCAATTAAATCGGTGAGGTCTAACCTTGATTTGTGTTCTGGAATTTTTCTAATTGAATTGATTAAAGATCTTATCCCAGTCCATTATCCAAAGGATTCTATGATTGATATGAAAACATCAATTTCCCTACTTAAAATCAAAATCTTCATTTATCCATTTTATCTTATAGATCAACACCCCTCCGATTTATATCATTTTCAATTCATTTCGACCACAGTAGTGTTTTATTTCGGACACATTAATTTCACCATTATAGTACGTAATAAACCCCAGTGTGGAGAAAATGTAGATAATAAACAAATGTAAGATATAATTAACACTAACTCAACTTGTAACACCATGATATTTTAAAAGAAGAAAATTATGTTTGATATTGTATTCGACATGAAACTCTGAGCTCAAACAAACTATGAAATATATAACCATTGCATCCTAGATGTTTAATTTGAAGTATGGTTAATATTAGATAATTTATGAAATATATATATAAATTTACTGATAAATAAAATTTTTCTTATAAATTTTTAGTAAATAATTACTCACATTATAGTAATGTCACATAATTCAATAAAAAAGTATTTTCTTCAGGATTTATTATTTATTTCATTTTTTGATAAAATAGTCTAATTAATATTTATAATTATTAAAAAGAGTAAATTGAAAAAAATAATTTTTTTATTTTTAAATCATCAAATTAAAATAAATCATTCATAAATTTTTTTATTCTTCAGAAAATATTAATTTTTCTATGAATATTGAAAAACAACGATTCTCTGTAAAATTGGCACTTATTTTGAATAAAATAATAAATTTTAAATTATAATAATTATTTAAATTTTATTTCATATTACTTTATTTTTAATTCATTATATTTAATTCATCTTTTTAAATTTTAATAATATTTATATATGATTTTAGTATTAGTTTATTTCTAGTGTTAAAATTGGTTTTTTCTAAAAATTATTTTAAAGTGCATAATATTTTTCAATTTTTGATAGTTAATAAAACCAATAATGATGAATGTTTTAAATTGAATTTATATATTATATATCTATAAATATTAATTGAAATTCATATAATGATTATTAGTATTCATAGAGATTATGTAAAATCATCTTATACAAGATAAACATATATATTTAAAAACAAATTTTTCTATCAATAATTTTAAATTTAATTCATACTATCATGTGAAATGAATTTTGAAAATTTTATTTTATGTTTGGAAGAATAATAATTTATATTATATAATAATTTTAATTGAATTTATTTCATAATTATTGGTTAATGTAGTAAACATATTTTACCTTAGTTGAGGTAAAAATACATTTGTTAAGGATTAAACTAAAAATATAAGGGTGAAAATGACCTAAAAACATGTATAGATTATATATTAAAGAAATATTTAGACCTTATATTATATAAGTATCTATAATGGTCCATTTTATATCCACATGGATAGTATTAAACTTTGGTAGATGTTTTTCTTATGAAAAAATACAACTGTTCCACTCACCTCACTTATAAATGGCCACCCCTCACCTATCCTTTTTACACCATAAAAGACATAAATTTTATAAAATATCTACTGATATACCAGACCAAAATCCTTTCCTATATCCTATTAACATTTTAGTTTTCATCAAATCAATTTATTAAATCTTTTTGGGTAAAAATGAAGAGGATTTCTAGAGAAGCGGTATTGTTCTTAATAGAGCTTTTATTTAATTATTTTCCCACATCCTTCAAATATTATTTAATAATGATAATATAATAAAAAAATATATATATATCATATAATAAAATTTTAATATGTTATGTTGATAACATAACTCCATCTCCTGTTCTATCATATGGGTATCAAAACCATCATTCATGTCTACATCGAATGGTCGCCTCGCTGACCGATGTAATTCATTTGTCCTCATCACATATCACAACATTTTATAATGATGAAATTTTGAAACATATATTATATTATTAAAATAATTATACTTTTTAAAATATGATATCTTATATTATGTATTATTTTCCATTTTTTGGAGGATTCATTAACGTCATTTATGCACATGATAGAATATAGCCTCACGAAACAATGTGATCCATTTTACACAAATGCTTTTCATCAATTGTAATAATGATAAATTTAAATGATATTTATGAAATAAATGAATTAATTAATATATTAATAACATAATTATCATTCATAAAAATATATAATATCATTTTATTTCTTAACCAAACAAATGAAAACATAATTTTGTTGTAGGAATGGGCTACATCCACTACGATGTGATATGATTTTTCTCCTTTACTATATATCATAGATGATATATATCAGTATTAATTATACAATATTATGGTATTTATTATATTATTATCCTTATTTAATTATAAAATTACAACTAAATTCGTTCCATAATGATCATTGGAAAATGTAAATGTAACTCATGAGTACGTATGACCCATCGTCTCCATGATTATAATGTAGTAATTTTTTTCATAACCATATTTCGTGACTATTTTTTGAAGTAATAATTATTTATAAAAATGATAAGTATTTATTATTTATTATTCTTTAGATGATTTAATAAATAACTCATTCACTATAATCCACCATCACATGTCATTTTTGACAGACTTGAAGAATACTATCTAAAATACCGGAGTGAATATAAATGATTCAATAATTGTTTATGGCATGATAAGTGAAAAAATAAAAGGAATAATAAACATGAAAAAATTTCTTAAGACTATAAATAATTAATATAGTTTTAATATTCAGTAATATATAGAATGAATTTATGATATAACTTTTGCACAAGGTAAGTGACACATTAAAATAAAAGTACATTTTACATGTTTTAAGGATTTATTTTCGAAATATTTCAATTCCATATCCATGTTATTATAAATGTTTCAATAAAATTATGATTTATTTCTAAAAGGATTATAAATTTCAATTTTTTTCATAATTTACTACCCTTATAATTTTTTTAAAAAATGAATATTTTTAATATTTTATGTAAGGGACAATAATGTTTTTAAAAATATTCTCTCAAATATTTATTTTTCAAATATTTGACTTCCATGTCACTATTTTTAGCATTATTTTATTGATGTTATACATAAACATAAATTATTTTTAGATAAATTTTTATGTAACTTTATACATTATTGTAATAGTTTTTAAAAAGAAACATTTTTCACATTTTATACATAACGTTTTGAAAAAAAAAGAATAATTAATTTTTAGGTATATGGTGAGAATGAATTTTCCCATCATTGTAAAAATTATTTGTATTTTGTATCACATTTCATTATTTCATGACAACATCAATTAAAATAACAATTTCTATTTTTCTAGGTATTTTGTTACTGAAAATTGGGTTTTAAATGAATAGGATATCTTAATATCTGAATGAATTTTTCCTACGAGTTTAAAAGATATTTTCAAGGGAGTTATGAAGAAATGTTAGAGGATTAAATAGTTTCATTATTAATATATTCCATATACATTTTTTATAATCATTGAACCCAAATATATCCCATGGGTGTTACCAATATAGATTATACGATTAGTGAACCCAATTATGACTCCAATTTGTTTGTTAATGATTATATTCCCTGAAAGATTATATTGGAAGTAGGTTGAATGGTTATTACAATTTGTAAGGGTTATTATAATGGTTATTATAAGCGATTTGTAAGGGTTAAATGATGTTGATGTTTGTACACATAAACATTACTTTTCGCTATATTCTAGTGAGTATTCATTGCAATAATTTGTTTTAAAAAAGGTAACATAAATTATTATTTTTGAAATATTATTTCCTTTATTGGTAAAAAGAAGTATGTTGCAATGAAAAATGTTTTTCATGGTTTTTCATGTTTTTCATTAGACTAATGGATTTTTGTATTTGTTTGTCCCTTACTATATTATTTCTCATCCCTTGTATTTAAAATGTTTTTCAAAAGGTTTAACAATTTTTTTGGGAAAATAAGAAGCAGAAATGAAAGTCCTAAAATCAGTCATGAAAATTAATAATATTATATTTTAAAAGTTTTATATTTTTGTGAAAAAATTTATACTGTTAAAAATAGTCAAAATTGTACATATATAGGATTGTTATGAAATATTTTTGGTCTAACACTCTTAAAATATAATCCTAAAAGAACTTTGGGAATACTACAATGTGAAATCAAGTTTGAAGTCCCTATAATATTTGATTTTTAAGGTTGTATCCTTATATTTGGTATTAGATAAATTTTTTATATAACATTATATGTTAGGATGTTTTTTGAACTTATGATAAAAACCATATATATCCACAAAAGATAAAATTCAATGGATAATTACGTTTATATTCTATAAATTGAAAGATTACATTAAAGGATATAATGGTAAACGATATATTAGTATTTTTCACTATATAATATGGTTTATAATGATTTATTTAATATAATACCAAAAATTAGTAAATTCAGGGATGTAGTAGGAAAATAATTAATGATAGATGTCATGGAAAAGGAAAGAGACTATCTAAATGAAAAACCCACAGGAATTGGTGAAATTATTAAAAACTATTGTATTTATGATTAACTATCTACCATGAGTAATGATTGACCATATTGACATAGGTGAAATTCCTAATGAAAAAAACAAGAGAAAATTTTAATTTTTTAGATTTCTAGGTGATAAATATTATAAAGTAAAAATGATTCCACAATATATGTTTCATGGAAGCAGGAAGAAGCAACCAAGAATACATGTTAACTGAACATGAAGATGATTTGAATGTGGAAAAGGGGGTTATAATGAAATACACTTCCAATGAAAAAGGAATCATTCTATTATTTCCATGAAGGGGAATAAAATTCAATACAATGTATTAATTAAATGATTAAAATGTGGGAATTTTTTGAATTATAAAAATAGATTTCCTAGGGCGAAATATCAAGAATGGTATCAAAACAAATATAAAAATTATTTCTAGAAATATAACGGCACATATTTTCCAGGTAATCTTTTTAAATAAATGGAGACATTAGAATTTTTTGTAAATTGACGACATATGATTTTGAGGACTAGTGTTACCATAATGAATTTTTGATCATTTTTAATGCACGTTTAGTAAATGCTCTACTGTGATTTTATATATTTTGAACTGGTGCTACGATTAAAAATTTATAGGGAACCATTGTATCCATAGTGGCAAGATTCAGTTAAGGGAGGATTCACATCAACCACAATAGGTCGGATGAAAAAGATAATTTTTCCTAATTTTGAATGATTAAGAAAAATAATATGTTATTTTATTTTATTTCTTTTCCTCCAAGGGACAAGTGGTGGTGGCGGGACCGATGATATATAAAACCAGTAATTTGGTTGACCTCTCCTTGTTTTTAACCATACCATGGGAATATTGGAGGTTAATCTATTAAATGAACCTCATAAATTCCATGGAACGATAACCTCCACTACCAATTCCATTTATAGGTTATTGAGGAGGGTTGTTGTCATGGATTCACCATGCAACAAAACTCTTACAATGTACCATGATGGCAACAACTTGGAGAACTAGATTGGTTCCAGCAAGCGGTGATGAGGGCCATTGAGTCACAAACCTATGACAACAACGAGGGAGGTTCCATCAATCATCATATACACATGTATAATCCAAGACATATGATTATTTGATGTTTTCTTGGATGAGTTAATTTCTCTTACACTTGTTTTCATGTAACACGGAGTGCGTGGGCCAAATTAACAAGGCATGGACCCTCTACCACTTCGTTCTTGATATGCACGTCGGGGAACAATTTATTCCTACTCGAAGACAAATAGAAATAGTGCATCACGCTACGAAGATGGTATTACAGGATTGGGGTTGGCATAGACAACATAAAAAAAGAACATCGGAGCATGTACGGTGGCCTGCTGAAGAAACCTTCATGCGCCATGTCGGCGGTAGCCGACAGTAGCCCGAGGAGACTCGTAGTGACCGGCTGTGGGAGGTTGAAAGGGGCACGCCGCGGTGGAAAAGGTTTTCTAGCCCATGACGGACACAAAAGACAAGGGGTGGTGCCCTCAGGCGCCACCAGTGGTCCATTTCAATAGGAGGGCAGTGAGGCCCCACGTTGTCGCGCATTGGCTGAGCCCGATAGGCCAATTAGCCAATTGTTCATACATGGGAGGGGTAGTGACCCACCGGCAGGTGAAACGACCCCAAAACCTCAGGTTCTATAGTAATAAATGGTCCACCTTTGGGCAGATAGTGTGGGAACTAGGCTAGCCATGCAGGTCGGGCCAGACCCGCCCTGTGAGTTGGCATGGAACTGCAGCCTACCGGGCTAGCGCGGGTGGGCCGAGCCCCACCGGCCATGATGGGCCAACTGCTTCCCCGACCCGTGAACTAAACTGGGCCGACACAACGAGTGGGACCTAGTGAATAGGTCCGACCCGTAACATGCCTGACTCTGGAAGGGTCAAGTAGACTATAGGACATGTTGTGTTGGGCCAGTCTGACCGAGTCGGACCGGGTCCAGACCCAACAGGTCCCCGAATAAAGAAATTCCCATAACTGATGAATCAGGTGTCTGTTCGACAAGCCGCCAGTGGAATTGGGATCCCAATTTCGAAGCGGCAATTTTGTAATATATCTGTGGGACCTACCAAGCCAGGCTAGACCAAGGTGCGATCGCCCCATGTTTCCTTGAAGGGATGTAACTAACAGGATGAGCATTTGATCGACGCACTGTCTATGGAAAAAGGAACCTTGTGACAAGGAGGTCCTCTAGAGATACACTATGTGAGGCTTGGAAGAGTTTGGAGTATGACTTGGGTTTTATTATACTTGAATCCAATCTATACCTTTTTAAAAATGTGCCCATATCTCAATGATGAGATGCCTAATCGACGTGTCGTCTTTTTAGATCGGACCCCAACAATGGGACTATCCATTTGGAATGATTTTTTAGAGAATTCATTTTGGGTGAAATACGACTGTTGTATTGAGGAGAATTTCTCCAATAATCAAGCATGATATGAGAAATAATCATGTGTCTGGCTATGACATGAATAAGAAGAAAGAAAAATACAGGTCTGTATTAGAAACTCTAGTATTGGATGATCTAGTTGTACGAAAAATAATACCTACATCTGTACAAGCAACTATATTGGGATCATCGCATATAAAATCTATATGGATCAGCAACAAATCGACCGTGTGTGAATCGTCATCATAGTGACCCTATGTTAATCTACATTCTAGTGACCTTGTGTTGATCAAAAACTAGACACCTTCAGTGAATCAGCTAAAGCGTGACCCGATGAGGACCCACCATACAGTGGCCCGTCATGGAATTGTGACTTATGTAAATGAGATAACTAATTTTTGAAAAACTTATTTTGGATTAGTTGTGGGACTTCTAATGGAATAAGATGATATTTCATTTGTCTAATCATATATATTCCATAACATGGAGTTGTATACCTGGTTTGAGTTGACAATTTCTTTGTGATTTGTGAGTGATGTATTGCAATTGTTTTTCCTTTGTTGAACTGTGGGAGACTTTTAGGTGTATCGGGGTCCCTACTACATATTGTTATACTCACATATACACGAGCTTAGTCTACACCTTGTATTGTCTACTTCATATGATGAGCATCTAGGCTAAGACTTGTGGGAGCCAGGAACAGGTGGTACACAGAGGAGAGATGCTGACATGGAGTGCTATGGAGATGATCTGTACCTACCAATCGAGTAGGATCATCGATGGATGATCTTGGAGATGTTTGATCTTTTCAGTTGTACTTGTAATTTTCAGTTGGTCTTGTATTTCAGTAATGTTATTTTCAGTACACTTTTTACTCCAACTGTTTATATCGTAGTTTATTCTTGTTGTGTTCTTGTATTGTGTGTTTGACCTAGTTTAACAGAAATTTCTTCCCGTTATTGGGATATTTCTTTTTTGTGGTAGTCTCTAATCCCTGGCATAGGGAAGTCGAGCTTGGTGTAATCATGACACTAGCCCCGGATGAACAAGTGGTAAAAAAGTGGAATCAGAGGAGTCGGTTATGCCAAAGAACTAGGACTCTAATGTTTTTTATGGATAAATAGTGTTAGGATTTTTGAGTGTCGATTTCAGTTTGGGGATCCAATGTTGGTGCGGCGGCCGATGTTACCATACAACATTACCCTAAATTCTGATTTCCATAAGTAGGCATGAAAACATTGATTGTGTGTGTTTTTGAAGTTTCTTATTATTTGATCTCTTTGAGTCAGCTAACTAGGTATATCATTTTGTCCATGGCACACTTGTTTTCTTGAAGATGTCGCCACATAGACAACTGACCAATATTCCTGAGAGAGTACATGAGGAAAGATCACAGAGCGGTGTGGATTTGGTGTAGGGCCCTCTTACAGCGATGGTAACATCAGGTTGTGCCCCAGTAGAACCACTACCCATTGGGCTATAGAGGCCAGATGTGCCACCAGCAGATGGTGCATGCGGACAGAGTGCATTGCATGAGTTTCAATGGCAGACGCCTCAGTGGTTCTGAGGTTAAACGTATCCGCATGCAGCTGAGGTCTGGCTAGAGGCTATGGAAAATGTTTTTCGCCTGCTTGGGACAATTGCTTTCTAGATGGGGATCCTATATGCCAGTATTTTCCAGGGAGTAGTAGGGGGTGGTGGAGCCTGATGCATCAATTACACGATGAAGCGACCCTCATATGGGTAGATTTTGATGGCCTCTTCGGGGACAAGTTAATTCTAGCGACCTTACGCCCTATGCATATACAAGAGCTTCTATACCAGCAGTAGGGTAGTCTGACTGTGGCCCAGTACTCAGTGAGGATCCCTAACCTCTCACTATACACCACCAAAATAATGAGGTACCCTTTATTCAAGGCCCAAACCATCGATTAGGGACTCTACATGGATAATATAGCTTCGATGGTATCTATCTACATTCTAAATCATGGTATCTTGCTGGAGAGAGCTCTCTTGGTGGAGAGTTTACTTGCTTAGTTGACACTGACAGCAAGTCCCACCACTAGGAGACAGGTAACAGAGACATATGCGGCATGTAGTACGTGGATGACACAGAGGTATACGAAAACCAAATCTAATGGTGGATGACCCCAAGACATAGGGTCGGTGGTGAGAGGCTAATGTGGTAGATCTGACCAGTATAGGAGAACATTATGTTTCACATGCAGCAGGTAGGGACAAATGGCTTACCACTGGCCAAGCTGTCGCACTGATGATCAACAGGTGGTCGAGGGACTGACGGGGCAGATGTAGAAATTAGAGCAAGGAGGTTTGAAGGGTGGAAGTCTTGGAAGTGGATCTAGTCTCGAAGCATGCAGTGGAAGAAGGTTCGTGGTTCTACTACTACAACCTCAAGGTAGTCCACCCAATCCATAGGGAGCAGGTCGATAAGGATGAGATCAACACCAGGAAGCTGAGTCCTACTACCATGGAGCTCTAGAGATGATTCTACATATGATATACATATACACAACCTTATCCGCAGTACATATTGCCCTAGGATCCAAAAACACTTTCATTGCAACGACTCTCATTTGGAGCATGGAGATTCCAATGGATCCATTGGCTCGATCCAAGTTATTATAGACTCTTGTGGGAGAAGATTCGCCAATTACACATTGGTTATAGTATTTTAAGCTTACTCTAATAAGAGAGAGCATCATCGGGGATCTTCTAGTAGTGGCATCGATGCCTTACAACATCATCTTTGGTATGGACTGGTTATCCAATGTCTATGTTATGATTGATTGTTTTAGGCGGAATGTGGAGCATTTCCGCATGGATGGTACTATGTTTTCATTCAAAGATGAGAATGGAACCTATGAATCATATGATAGACCTACCTAGAGGAAGGTGTAGTTAATCACACCTCAGATGTCATGACTTCCCTATGAGTAGTTGCTATAGAGACTCAATGATATCCTGTAGTGGTGGACCAGTATGATGATTTCTTCCCAGATGATGTTCCTGGTCTACGTCCTAGCACAGAGGAGGACTTCAACATCAAATTATTCCCAATGATGTAACTGATGTCTACACCAACATATTGGATGGCTCCCACGGAGCATCGTGAGTTATGAGTACAACTTGAGGAATTGTAGAGGAAGGGGTTTATAAGTCCCATTGTTTCTCCTTGGGTAGCCCCGATTTTGTTCGTTGCGAAGGTAAATGGGAGTTTGATGTTATGCGTGAATTATTGATGCTAGAATCATGTGACCGTGAGGAACAGAAATCCACTACCTAGGATTGAGGATATCATCGATCACCTTAAGGGAGCTCGTTGTTTTTTGAAGATAAGCCACATATCAGTTTATCATCAGTTAAGGATACGAGTTGAGGATGTGTAGATGATGGCCTTCAGATGTCGGTGTGGCTACTACACATTCTTGGTTATGCCGTTCAGCATGACCAATTCCATTGTAGATTTCCTGGAACTCATGAACATGATATTTCAGCCATACCTCGATTAGTTTGTGGTGGTCTTCATCGATGATATCATGATATACTCGCCATTTGGGGAGGGTATTTCCTATCATATGTAGATACTATTTGATACACTCATAGAGAACCAATTTTATGGTATGCTCTCAAATTTCTTGTTCTGGATATGGGAGGTCCACTTTCTAGGACACGTTATCTCAGATTCTAGAGTTTCTGTGGATCCAGTGAAGATAGATTATATGCTAGATTGGGATCCACCCAGTAGTATGATGGAGGTGCTGTGTTTGTTGGGGTTGGATGGGTTTTATCGAAGGTTCGAACCTAAAATATCCAGATTTGGGAAACCCTTGTCTGTGTTGGTGAAATAAGGGACATCCCTTCATGTAGATGGTGAGATGCTATCATAGTATTCAAGAGATGATTCAGAGACTGACGAGTAACCCCATCATGAGGTTACCCAAAGAGGGTGTTGGGTATGTTGTCCATTAGGATGCATTAGGGATTGGTCTTGGATGTGTCCTAATGAAGGAGCGAGCATTTATCACTTTTGGTTCATGATAGTGGAGACAACATGAGTAGAACGATGCCACTCATGACGTAGAGTTAGAAGAAGAGGAGTTATCCTTGATTATGTGGCGGCACTAATTGATGGGAGAACTTTTTACTGATTAATCTGATCACAATTGGTCTGGTTTTCAACTACAGAGTGAGGTGATAGAACTTCTAGCCATGTTGCAGATATCGTTCATGTATAGAGATTGTGAAGCTTAACACCAGTCTATGACTGTCACTACCCAACTTATTCAGAGAGTTCAGGTGGCACAACATGGGGACAATGAATGTGAGGTTTGAGGTGATCCGATATCCTCGGGATAGTCACATGATGGATTTTATGAATGTGGGGAGGACATAATCATATATGGAGGACGTACAATAGTACTCGTTGCAGTACGTGAGGTGTTTTTGAGGGAGTTCCATATAAACCCTCTAGAAGTACATCCTGGTGAGGAAAAGATGTACTTGTACCACCAGCATCAGCACTGGTGGCTAGGATTGAAGAAAGCAATGGCAGAGTTTGTTTTGCGATGCCTCAAATGTAAAAAAGTGAAGGTTGGGCATCAGGTATCAGCATTCGTAGCATAGCCACATGAGGTACCGTAGTAGAAGTGGGATGATATATACATGGATAACGTGACATGGATACCACATATGTCCAAGGGATGTGATTCCATTTCTGTTATCCATTACTGACTCACCAATTTTCCCAATTTCTTCCCATCAAAGAGCAGGGGTAAGAAGTGGGATTGGAATGCCCCTATGTACAATAGATTGTATGGCCTCATTGGGTGACATCGACTACTGTCTCTGATCATGACACAAATTTTACATCTCGAGTGTGGAAGAGTTTGTAGGAGGAGTTTGGGACTCAACTACATTTGAGCACCACATTTCATCCTCAAATAAATGATTATACAGAACAGACCATACAGACACTGGAGGACATGCTTCATGCTTTCATCCTATAAATTGGCCACTATTGGGATGATCACCAGCCCCTAGAGGAGTTCACAAACAAAAAGAGATATCCATTTACAATCAATATGGATCTATTTGAGGCCTTTTATAGTTGACCATGCAGATAAACTATATGATGGATAGACCCATGGGAGTTAGAACTTATGGGTCTACAGTTGATATGAGCTACCACTGAGATGGTGCTGATTATCCAGGAGCGGATGAAGAATTCATAGAGCTGACATAAGTCTTATGCTGATAAGAGACATATCCCATTGTAGTTCGAGGAGAGAGACCATGTATTCATATGGGACTCACCTTGATGAGGTTTGTAGAGATTTGGATGGGGAAGAAATCTGTCTTTGAGGTTCATTGGAACCGTTCAAGTCCTCTTTAATGATTGCGAGGTGGTGTATTTCCTATATATTCCCCCACAAATTCATAGCGTGCATGGCGTTTTCAACATGTCGCATATGAGGAATAAAGTTCATGATCTAATGAACATTATTGACTGGGAGAGAGATGCATATTGATTATGGGGTGACATTTATGGAGGTTCCATTGAAGATTGTCGATCGACAGGAGTAGGTCCATCGTGGACAATCAATTCCTCTGGTGCACGTTTGTTGGAAACACGAGAACCTTCAAAAGAGAACATGGGAGTATGATACATAGATTTATTCTCAGTACCCTGATTTGTTTCCATAGTATATGTTGGGTATTTCGAGAATGAAATGATCTATGGTGTGGAGAATGTAAAGAACTTGATTTTCCATGAATTTTTTTAAATAAGGATTTATTTTGAGTCTGTGAAAATTGACAGACTGTGATTTTGAGGTACGTTGTTTCTGGAATGAATTTCTAAATTTTTTTATGGATTGTTCAGTATATTCATGGGCAGTGTTTTCTTTTGAATCATTGGTAGAATTAAAAATCCAAGGGAACAGTTGAATCCAAAGAACTGGGATTCTCTTAAGGGAGGATTCACTACAACCGCTGCTGGTCAGGTGAAAAAGTTAATTTTGTAGACTTTAGTACCATTAATAAAAATAAAAAGTTATTTTTATTTTATTTTATTCCTCTTTTTCATTCCCTCCAATGGACATGTGGCGGTGTTGGGACTGATGACATGACAACCCATTAATTGGATTGTCTCCTCCTTTTTTTATAACTGGAACATTGGAATTTGGGAGGTTCATTAATTAAATGAAAATCATAAATTTCATGTGACGTTAACCACAATTCTCCCTCCTATTTATATAGAGCTCAGGGAGGGAAGATGGCATAGATTCACCAAGAGATGATGATCTGTAAATTTACATTGATTCGAACCACTTGGAAGAAGAGATTGGTTCCAGCGAGGGGTGACGAGCACCACCAAATCATGAACCGATGACAATGAAGAAGGAGGTTCCATTGATAGTCATCTATGGACATCTAATCTAGGTTAGGGTTTTATCTTGATGTAGTCATGGACAAGTTAATTTCTTTTCTGATTGTTTTCTTTTAATGCGAAGGGCACAAGAAAAATGAACAAGTCTTAAATTGTATCCCACTTCTTTCTTGATGTTAACTTCAGTAAAAAAAATTCCAACTCGACAGCAACACAAAATATCAGGTCATAGTATGAAAACAGAATTCCGGAAGAGATGTATACTTAGGCAACATAAAAAATACCCCACAAGAGCACATTTGGTGGAATGATGAAGAATCTGATGGTGTGCCATGTCAGTAGCGGAAGGCGGTGGCATGATGTGCCCATGATGACTCGTCGCGGGATGTGGAAATAGTCAAGTTTTCATGTGCCGTAGGGGACAAGGATGGCTGGCCTGAGCTGGCCACACCTGATAAGGTTCGGTGCTGGCATGCACCACTGGTAAAAAAAGGAGGACTCCATGGCCCCACAACATATTGTATTGGGAAAACCCAATCGGGCAAATGGTCAACCATTCATGTGGTGGGGTAGTACCGCACCAGCTAGCGAAACGAACACGCGACCTCTGGTTCAACGGTACACAGTATTCCACCTTCGGTCAGACTGTGCTGAACATGGGCCTACCAAGGGGGTCACCACTGCCCAGCAGGCCAGGTAGGTTGTACCAGGGAGACTGAACCCGCCAGTGGGCGTGGTCGGACCCGCGGTCCAGCAGGCCTTCACGGGGAGGGGACCCCATCCGGTGGGCCAGGTCAACCACATCCCATGCCCGTGTACCGAACCTGGCTGACCTAACTGGCTGGACCCATGGAATATGGCCGAACTTTAATAGGCTGGACTCGGGCGGGGTCAGGTAGACCCTAATACCCGTTGCGTCAGGACAATCTGTGTGAGTCGGGATGGGTTCAGACCCAATCGGTCCCCAAATAAAGAATCTCCTATAACTGAAAATATGGGTATTCGTTAGGCATGTCGTCAGTGGCGTTGGGATCCCTTTTGGAACATGGTTTATTGGGAATATACAATTGGGCCTGACAAATATGGGTGGGACTGAGAAGCGATCACCACCATTTCATTGAAGGGATGTAACTAACATACTAGGCGTCTGATCGACGCACTGTCTGTGGCATAAGAACCCTTGTGACAAGGCAGTCATTTGGAGAAACTCTAACTGAGTTTTGTAAGTGTATGACGTATGACATGAGTTGGATCATACATGAATCCAACTAGGCCCTTTTATTAAAAGTGACCATATCTTAAAGACTGGGCATCTGATCTAGGTTTCATTTATCATGTTGGGAAACCTATGATAGGGTGGTCCCATGGGTATTATTTTTTCAGGACTACATACATGATGAAATATGATTGTTGTCTTGAGGAGTGGTTCACCCTAAATCAAGTGCGATACGAGAGTGAATCGAGTGGTTTGTTGTGACATGAAGAAGAAGAGCGACCAATGTGGGTCAGTATCAGAAACATCAGGGTGGGATAAAATAGTTGTAGGACTAATCATTCCTACCTTTGTTCTAGAGACACTATTTGGATCAACATATAGTGACCCTGTTTGGAAAAGAAACATAGAGACCCTATGTGGATCAAAAATCTATTATGCTTATGTGGATCAGCAAACAGTGACCCAGTGTGGATCAACTGTAGCATGACCCGATGAGGACCCACCTTCCAGTGGCACATCGTGGAACATCGAAATATGTCCAAGAGTGGGCCAATTGTAGAACAACTTCTTTTTGATCTTTTTTGGAAATTTAAATGGAATAAGATGACATATATTATGACTAATCAATTATATTTTTGTACGCTAACTTTTATACTTGGTGTGAGTTGATTATTACTTAGTGATGTGTTTCTGTGGTCATTCGTTGTGGTTTTTTCTTTTGTGGAACTCTGGAAGACCTTAAAGGGTCTCGGGGACCCTACTGAGTATTTTTATATCACCATGGCACAGGCATTGCCAGCCCTTTATTGTTTATGGTTCAGATGACGAGTAGCTGAGCTCAGACTTGAGGCATCCAAGACCAGGTGGTACATGGAGGAGACATGCTGACATGGACTGATATAGAGAGGATATATACCTACCCTTTAGGTAGGATCCTCGGTCGACAATCTAGTATCAGTTTCAACATTTCTGTTGTACTTGTACTTTTCATTTGGGCTTTTATTCAATCCCCTTTACATTGAGTACACTTTTTTCTACAACAATTTTTTTCATTTTTTATTCTTGTTGTGTTCTTGGATTGTGTGTTTGTATAGGTATAAAGGAAATGCCTTCCAATTATAGGGATATTCCTTTTTAGTGCTAGTTTATATCCCTTTTCAAATGAAAGGCAGGCTTTGGGTAGTCATGGCACAAGCCCCGGGGTATGGGACCTGACAATCTATGATTAATGCTATTATATAAATGATGAGGAAACTACTGATAATTTTTGAATGGTATGGATTATATCATGTCTAATGATTCAAAAATTTTAAATCATAGAAAAATATGTTTTTTATTTCAGTAATAATGGATGAATTATATAATTATTAATAATATATGTTAATTAATGTTATTCATAGAAATTAGTAGAATATATTGGTTATTATATGATCAAGTAATATACATTATTTCTATAAGACATTTAAATTGATTGGGGGTATTTATAGATAAATGATAAATCAATAATAAATGAATATATGATCAAATATTTCTGTTTTTTGGGATTCAATATTAGTCAATTATAATTTTAATAATATCAAATACATTTATTTATCAAATTATATATGCAAAAAAAATTATGTTATTATTGAGGCCTTCGAGATTAGTGATGTATTTCATCATATGATAAATTATTTTTTCTGGGAATTACCTTACTATATGATAATAGTATTGGTTTCTATAAATTACTAGATATAAAAATAATATTTTTTTATCCATCTATGTTTATATGATCATTTAAAACTTTATTTGGGTTCATTATGCATGTTAAATTCTTCATGAATACTCAATATTTAGATAAAAAGTTTAATTTATAGAGTGAATTGTTTATAGAATTAAATTAAACCTATCATGAATTTTTATTTATTTATGTTATATTTCATGATGGTAAGTAATTCCATAACACAAGGAAAATGATTTTTAAAATGAAAATTTTATCATATTATGTTCATTTCTAATGAAATTACGTTCTGTGGAACACACTGTTGTTTTATGGTTTTATGGGTGATCTCATTTTCATGATCATTCCCTTTTCTGTGATAAAGGATACCTTTCACTCTTCCACATTATTTTCGAGTTATGATTTTCATCCATGTCTAAAAATTCACTTCTCTCCATTGTTCTCCTATTTTTAAACAATGTATGTGTTATTCTATATGATCTTTGTACATCATTTTATCTCTAATCAAGAGAAAATTTTATTAAATACTTTTATGATGTCGGACTTTAAGATATGAGTTTTAAAATGAAAAAAAAAATATTACAAAGATAATTTAATCATTTTAAGGAATGAATATATAATAGGGCGTAGTATTTCATACCCTGATATTTTAAATGAATAACATTATGTTTTATTTCACATTTCGAACCTAAATCCTTGTCTAAATAATGTGTAAAATATATGACTATTATAAAATAATCATTAAATGAGATATATGAATAAAATTAAATAATTTATGATATATATATATATATATATATTTCATACTCAATATAAATGTTTTGATTAATTCTTTGTAAAAATCACTTAATTTTTACTAATGACTCTTTATTCATAAAAAAGTGTTTTCATCAAATAAGTTTTTTATTGATTTTTTGAGAGAATATATTATAATTATTTATTAAATATTTTTCAATATTAATTTCATAATGTAAAATTAATAATTTAAATCAACATATCATGACCTACTTTCTGGGAAATTTATATATATATATATATATATATATTAGAAAATGTAGTGTTTTCAGTGTATAGTGAAAAATAACAATTTTTTTGTAAAATTATCATTTACATTCAATAAATTTATTAATATAAAAGTAAATATTTTTTTTTTTATTTCAAGTAATATGACTATTATTTTATATATTTATTCCAATTAATTATATTCCAATCACTTGTATATTGTATTTTAGTAGAATTTTGTATTTGTGTTTAAAAACATGTTTTCTCTATTTCTTTAAGGTACACACTATTTCTCAATATTAATTAATTAAAAAATCATTAATGTTTCATTATTTAAATGAAAATTATATAATATATATATATATATATGAATTTATATTTAAATTAATATTAATAATTTTCAAATAGTTATTATAACATCATATTTTTCATGAAAAGTACAACTGTTGTGAAACCGATTATCATCGTCTTTACTGGTTTATTTTTATATAATGTTATTCCTATTATATGAACTGAATTTGGTGAAAAGGATACCATATTTTTAATCAAAAAAGTTTATATTATATAATAATTTCAACTTTATTTTTGTTATTAATGAATAGTTTAAATAGTAAAAATAATTTAACATGGTTAAGGTAAAAATAGATTTATTAGGGGTTAAAATAAAATGATAATGGATAAAATGACCCAAAACTAGTTTAAATTATATTTAATGTCCATATTTATAAATTATATCATCTCTATATCTATAAAAGACGATTCAGTTTCATTTTTTCTTGTGAAAATAAGGGAAAACATTATTTTCCAAAATTACAAGTGAGCCACTCTACTCACTTATAAAAGGACACCCCCTCTCATATCCTATTCGAATCATCAAAGCCTTTTGGTTCATAAAATACCTACCCATATAAAATTATTTATTATTGTTGGTAAGAGTATGATAGTCAAGAGGGGTGAATTCAGTTCTTTTAAAAAAAATTGATAAAAAGTTTATTTAAATGATTCCCACAATTAAAAATAAAACATGACAGTTAACCAAGGTAATAAAATTATAATAGTTTCTCTCAATACACGCCTTCAATAATATGAGGGAAGAGACAAAATATTTCCAAACCCTTCCTTATTCAAGTTAAATGAGATATAATGACCCCCGAGACCCACCTTCAATATGGCCTAGTGTGGCGACTAGCACCAAGGTCATAGAATCACACACAAGATGGAAGTCATTTCCCTTTTTTTATTATGATTAGATAAAAGATGGAAAATCACACCAATAGAAAAACTGTGGGGTAAAATAAATCCAAGGCAAACCATTCCCATATGCATGTTACAAAAGTAAATGGCACAAATTACAAGGAGACTACAAAGGTAAGGTACCAAAGAAATGAAAAATAGCAACTATAACTTTTTTCAATTTCTGAGCTAGTACAACCCGGCACGATCCTTGAAGTCCTCATAGAAACATGAATGATATTTTACATATGTATGTTAATCATACAAGTATACTCAGTAGTGAAAACCAAAGACTCTCATCCACAAGTGGGGAGCCATTCTAATGCCCTGTGAGAAAAGAGATAAACATAGCACCTAGCATGGAAAACTATCCACCCAAGCCTCATCAAGGAACTCTCCCCAAATAAAGGATGTAAATTAATTTATATTAATAGCACATCGATATTTGGGTACCCCTTGCCACTTTCCTACTAGTTATTGAAGACATCCTATGCATCGAACCAATCCCGCCATTCTCACCGAAGTCCCACTGCCACACCCTGCCTGCACACACCTATGCTACAACCGCACATCCTTCCCTCAAACACCTAGGCCACAACCACCACACATAAACTTTACCACATACACCTGGGACAGAACAACTACTACCACGACTGAAGACACTTGGGCCTCATCCTGAAGACTCTTGGGAAACAACAAGCCCACACACACTTGGTCCATCCACCACAACTACCATACATAAAGAGTCTTGGGATATAATGGAACTCAGGCCATCACATCCTACCCGAAGAGTCTTGGTCTATTTGGGAAAGGGAACAGAAAAGGAGCTAATAACCAGCCACTCATAGGACTGTTGTGAAAAACACCCACCCCAGTGGAATGGGGGTGTGGGGCACTATGTGCTCAACATGTGTGGGGCATGAATAAGAAACAAAATAACTACAATTATATGTATAGGTAAGAGGAACTCATCCAAACCTAGGGTTTCCAAAACCAATCTAAGAAAAAACACCCTCGTTACTATTCATTCATAAGAGAAAGGCACGACACTCATGGCCATGTCACAACTCATTCCCAAAACCAATTACCCATTTAAACCATTCTTGTTTTTATGTTCAAGTGATCCCATTCAGGTAAATTCTATACTTATGGGAAACTAACAGGCATAACCACAATCCAATGAAAGAGAAACACCCAAACAACAATATAAGAATTCACACCAAGTTCTCCTGTAAAGTCACAAAATCAAAGAAATCAGTGAAATCCCTTAAAGTACTGGAACCAAAGAAAGCCTCGAGATACAACCCCATACTACTTTAGATTCATGAAAAAAAATCGTTCCACAATAGAGGATCCCATCCTCATCCACGTCACCCCATAAGCATCGAGCAGAACAAATAGCATGCCACCAAGACAGAACAAGGAAGTCTCCAGACTCAAGTACATCATTCACTGTGTTTTCTTCATTCTGTTTGGTTAATTATGGTGTCAAAACAAGGTTTGATGTTCACTGGAAATTCATTTAATCGGCATAGTTTATGTAATTAACCAAATTACCATGTCAAAGCCATTCAATTATCAAAGAATACAAGGTTTCATTAATGCGCGTGGAAATACCACCAACGTCCCGGATTTTCAGTGAGCATATCCCTTATAGTTCAAAACATATAGAATATATAAAAGAGCACAACAGAAAAGTCAAACACTCCCCATAATTCTTTAACTATATTTTTATTATCTTTGTTAGGGTTTGGTTTCATCCATTCCCAAATAAAAATATCATACCTACCCAGCATGATACACAGTAAGGAGAGATGAAGGAAGATCCCTACTTGGATCATCAGTGATGAAGTCTTTCTCTACACGCCGAGAACTAAGGATGTGTGGCTTGTAGGGGAAGAACTCCTGGGACTCCAAGGATGAGTAGAAAAAATCCAGTACAGGCGCACTACAAGCATGGGGAAGGAGTGAATCCAAGTGTACTAGGGAGAAGAATTAAATCCAGCCAATAGGAAGAAGAAGGGGGAATTCCCATGTGATATAAGGATGAGATCCCGTTGTTACGGCATATGGAATTTTTGAGCAACTTTAAAGTCTGATCGTGGTTCTCCACATGGTTGGGTAGTTACACACGATCGAATTAATTGTCCATTAACAATCCTCCTTTGAGGGGTGGTCATAACAGCTATGAGTTAAACTGTTTTCTTTAATAAAAATAAAATGTGTAACAGGGGCGGAACTGGAAGGTACGAGGAAGGGTGTGACATTGAGGAAAAAAACACGTTTTGGTATGTTAAGGGTTTCCTGACTCTTGGGTGATTGTAGAAATTATTTATGGTCTTTAAATTTATTTGAAAGTGGAATTAAATCATATTTATGTTCAATGATATGTTGTGGTAGAATAAAAAGTCGTATCTAGGAAGATGAACGAAGACCCTCAGTGAGGACACGGTGCCACTGTTACGGTGCCACCGTCATAGTGCCACTGTCACGGTGTCACCCTCACGGTGCCACCCTCATGACATCACACTCACGGTGCCACCGTCATGGTGCCACCGTGACTTGTGTGCAACCGTTACGGTGCCACCATAACTGGTTCCCTCGTGACTGGTGCCACCTTTTCGGTGGAGTCGTGTTTTGGCAAAGTAATGGACCTGGTGGGTCCGGGCCATTACATCATATACCGCTCAAACTATTCTTGCCCTCGAGAATCAAAAATAGACCCGAAGAAAAGAGGGGTTTCAAACAACCACCTCAAAAGATACCTCTCTAGAGTGAACCTCATTGAAATCATGGAATACTTATTTATCATGTAACCAGGAAACATTAAAGGGTCAAATTGTCCAGTCATATGGGTTAGAGAGTTTCTTCCTCCATGTTATGATACTATCTTCTTTGGGTGGCACTACCTCACCCGCACAGGTTTAATCGCATCCACCTTAATGCTTATTGATTAATGATCGGGTCCTCCCATCCCCATATTCAGGACTCTTCATACACATCCACAGAATAAGTAAAACTTCATGATTCATAGTTAAAAATGTAATGCGTTCCATCACAAACAAGTACAACAAAATAGAACGATACTCAAAACAGCTCTGGGTACTGGGTGCGCATCTATGTGTCCCATTACCAGGTACTTTCCTCGAGCCCGCCATTCCTCCACAACACATGAACCAAAGGAATGGTCCATCCACAAAGCACCTTCTCATAATTATCCTCAATCCCTGCTGGTCTTTCCACAAAAGTTACTTCGTCCTCGATATCTAGCTTTCCCCAGTTGAGGACATGTGAAATGTCATGTAGATATCATCGGAGTTTTGAAACATGAAATACATCATGTTTTTTCATTAGGGGAGGTGGTAGCGCTAGCTAATAAGCAACTTCTATGACCCTCCAAAACACATCGAAGGTTCGGATGAACCTTGGAGAAATCTTACTCCCCCTGCCGAACCTCTGTGGTCTACGCCGAGGGGAGACCTTCAAGAATACGTGGTCCCCGACTTCAGACTACAAGGGTATCCTCCTATTATCGCTATATGACTTCTTCCGGTCTTGAGCCGACTTCATCCTCTCCTGTATAAGCTGAGCCTTCTATGTCTTGCTCTGCACCACTTCTGGGCCATGAATGCATGATTCCCTAACCTAGGTCTAACACACGGGTGAGCGACATGTCCTTCCATACAAGGATTAAAATGGAGCCATTCCATTGGTAGAGTGATAACTATTATTGTAAAAAAAACTCTAGTAGAGGAAAGTGTTGCACCCATTATCCCCCAAAATCCATAATACAAACTCGTAGCATATCCTCCAACATTTGGATGGTGCGCTCCATCTATCCATCTATCTGGGGAAGGAAAGTAGTGCTAATACGTAGCTAGGTTCCAAAATCATGCTGCAATCCCCTTCATACTCATGAGGTCAACCTTGCATCCCTATCCTAGACTATGGACCTCGGAACTACATGAAAACGCACCACCTCATCCACATACCTCTGTGCTAAGGCATCCTCTACACTCGACTCCATGATCGCCAGAATGTGAGACGATTTCATCAACAGGACCACCACTACACATATATTTTCACATCCTCCTAGAACCTTTGGTAGCCTTGTGAAAAAATCAATCGAGATGTCATCCCACCTCCACTTGGGGACATCTAGGGGTTGTAACAGACTTCCGGAAACACGGTGTTCAGCCTTCACCTACGGACACCCTAGGCACTTGGCCATGAACTCCGCCACCGCCCGCTTTATGCCAGGCCACCAAAACACTCTCCCCAAACCCTATTACATCTTGGAAACCCATGGGTGCACTTATAGGGGTGATTTGTGGAACAAAAAAAGTACCCCCTCGTGCATCGCCTCTAGAACATTCAATTACCATCAGAAAAGCATCTGATTCTAACCATCCTCCATCCACCCTTCCAGATCATCGTCATGGTTATCCCAATCAGGCATCACTTCACTCTCTATTTCTCCCCACTGAGACTCCTCCACCTGCCATAGTATCAAATAAGGAAATTTCAACTGATATAGGGAACCTCTACCACCATCCATCCCCGCATCCAGGTGCAGAGCAGCCAACTCCTCCATCACCTTCCACGAATCCGCTGACTCTTGAACGACATCCTTCTGCAAATTCCTGCTCAAGTTATCGGCCACAACATTACTTTTTCCTATGGTGTAGGAAATCTCTAATTCGTGGTCCTGAAGGAACTCCATCCACCTTCGCTCCCGTAAGTTCAGCTCCCGCTGGGAGAAGATATACTTCAAGCTTTTGTGATCCGTGAAGACTATGAAGCGCTCCCTGATGAGGTAATGTTGCCACAACTATAGTGAGAAAACGACAACCCCGATATCCTGATCGTGGGAGGCATACTTATGCTCATGAGAACGTAACTGTCTAGATTCGTAAGAGATTACCCCTTGTTGTTGCATCGGAACTGTAGAGACCCGTATCTTGACGTACATTGACATTACATTACTTTTGCGGAATACTTAATACATAACAAAAATACACACACAAGGATCGTAATAGTTTAGTGTCTTTGGAAACTCGGAACGTAATCTTCTAATCCTGGTGAAAGATCTTCAAAATCTCCGATAAAGATCTTCATTTTTTTTACCTAAAACTTTTCTTTATATCCTGGGGAAAAGAAAACATAAAAGGGTGAGCTCAAATGCTCAGTAAGGGTAAACAAAAGAAATATCAATCACATAATTTTCATAAGAACATAACATTTTTGGAAATCTTAACCTGCAAAAGAGAGCATAATTTCATAACATGGGATAAATCATAGTAGTGAAAATGAAACCATAACTTAAAACATTACTCATTGTGGCATACACACATAATCATAGAGAATCATTTCTTGTTAGTCAAGACTCATTGCCAAGACTATCTTAGTGGACAAAGTCCCTTTCTGAATCGAGTAATCCTCGTTTCAGTCCTGTTTCACTGAACCGGTATAACCTACCATTCCAGCCATGTCTATCTCATGAGATATGAAATCTTTACCCAATGCATTGGAGGGAGATATAGGTCCCACCCATCTCTTAATGAATCCTTTCTTATGTGTGCCACAAAATCATAAATCATACATCATTGCATAACCCATGTAATAAAAATGGGATTCTTAAACAACATGACATCATAAAACCATTCATATAAGATAAAGGAATTCATAAACATAATTTCATCACAACATAGTCAAAACAATGTAAAAATATGGATAGAAACAGAACCCTTTATTATCTTATATGGAAAATAATTTTGATAAAACACTTGAATTGAATTCTTGAGGAAAATATCCTTTCTTCTTCAAAATCAATTTCTTTTCACAAAACATCATGCAATTTTAAAAGAAAGAGATTTTATTGAAAATAGTCATGAAATCTTTTAGAGGAAGTTTCATGAAAATAAGGCTTTATAAAACAGTATAAATCCGTTCGTGCCGTATAAGTTAAAAAAAACATTCTTCGTACTTTTGTCGGAAAAGTCAAAAAGTACCTCGTACGAAAAACGAAAAAAGATTCCTTTCATATCCTTTACTAAAAACTCATAGAAGGGTAAAATTGGATTTAAACAATTGTAGGTGGATTGAAATAATATTACATATTGAGGGAACATGGATGTGGATGATAAAATACACCCCAGTAAATACTTACGAATAAACAATCTCGGATAAAAATGAGATTGTGATATTTCCCTTACCTTAGGTCCGACTTGCTTTGTAAGTGTCCGAACTTCCGGTATAATGATTTAAATCATGTTATTGACTTATTACAGAATCATATTCATTGTTATGATATCATATATGGTTCACTTATGACATTATATTACCCATTCTTTTGTAAATTCCATGTTAAAGAAGCGTTTTGGGTAAAATCGTTTCATTTATCGTAGGTGTTTTGACTTGTTTTTCTTGACATCATTATTACTTATATCACGATTTACTTACTTCCAGAATATAAAATATGATTTATATATCATATATATTCAGTATATATATATATATAATAGGTAGATAAATAAAATGAAAAACACCGTTCATGGAGACGGTAGTCCGTACGTACGCATGAACGCTGTTTTCCTTTCCTTATTGTCTTGAAATGGAAGTAAGTAGATGACATACATATGTATATATATACATAAATCCAGTAGCTTTATAATGTCATATATTTCATTATTATTTCTTATATATACTTCATAATCATTCTTAAATGGTTAACATGGAGAATGAATCTCATCGCGTCGTGGAGACGGTAGTCCGTACGTACGCACGAGCGATGATATCATTTCTATTGAATTGAATTGGAGTGAATTATACAATATATCAGAATCAATATGATGTTGTAATAACTATTTATAGTTATTCTTTACACCATTATACCCATCCATGTAAGGTGGTAGTGGAAAATAGATTACACCACGGCGTGGAGACGGTATTCCGTACGTACGCACGCGCGGTGATTTCATTTTTCCATAGGATGGATAGAAGGTGAATTAGGGTTGTTTCATACATATAATAACATATCAGTATATGAGTGATACTGATGTTATTACTTCATAATGAAACAACCTAAGAAGAAGAAGTGGAAGAAGAAATAAAGATGAAAGAATTGGTAACGGTAATTACCTCTTCTTTGAAGCGCCTTTTGGAGACCTCCTCTTAGGGAACTAAAATTGGTCTTTGAGTAAGACCAGAACCTCTAGGATGTTGCTAGGGAAGTGGAGAAGAGATTTTGGCAGGGGTTGGCCGAGCTTGAGTGCTCAAATTGGTGTGAGGAGGAGGGGGAGGAGGTGTCCTTTTATAAGGGAGGAGAGGGGCACCTTAGGAATTCTTAAAAATATTAATTTATAATAAATCTAACCCCACTTAAAAACCTCCAAAAATGACTCATATTCGAAGCTTAGATGGGATAGGGTTGTAATCTCATCACCCAATCAAATTTAGACATGTTTGGATATTATTTTAAACCTTATCAATTAGATTTAACTCTAAGTTAAATAATTTAACTTTTACCGTGTCTTTTTGTTTTCTTTCACTATATGGTTAATACACTTACTATAACATGCCAAACGAACCCCAAATTGTTTATTATTAATATATATATCCTTATCTAAGTCATTTGGCCGAACCTTAGATTTTTAGGAATAAAATAACAATTAATAATATAATATTTGATTTAAAAACTATTTTGTGTCAATTTTGACACTATTTGATATATGATTTTTGTGAGAGTCATAACAGAATTAAATGTTCGAACCAAGTTAATTAAATCAACATTAATATATCATAGTAACCTATAAAATTAGTGTAATTCATAAAAAAGTCTCAAATTACATTTATTTTGGTGTTTATAACATCAATTATGTCAATATTTCATTAACAAGATAATTACTGCATCATCTTTGTGTCATAAATAAATTAAATTATTTGATTTCTAAAAATTACAAATAAAATACCATAATGTAGTAAATCTTTTTAGCTTTCCAATGAATATTTACAATCGAATTTATCTTATGTATAACCCCATATTAAAAATGATTTACTTATTAAACTTTGATTTTAACTATTTTAACCCTTCTTTAAATAAATTAATAATAAATGTCCTAATCTAATCCAAGTGGGCCTAAATGGTCATATTTTATTCCTAAGTTTGTTTTTGGTCGAATTACACTTGTCCAATAGAATTAGGACATGTGTTAGGGTAATAGTGATATCATATTTACCCTTAGTTACCCTATTTACTATTAACCGTGGTAAAAAAAAGTAAAAAGTTACTATTCACCAAAAAATTATTTTCATCTCATTGAACCACATTTTAGTCCTTGATATTAACCGTGTCTCTCGGATTTTTGAAATTCCATTCACAGAAGCGGTAAAATTAAGTTTTATGCAAAATTCAGTTTTTAACCTACCACTTAGTGGTTTCACTATTCATCAAAAATTGAAGTTTTTCAGAAAAATGCCAAAATTTCACCCTAAGCTATAATTGATATTCCGAATTCAAAAATGATTTCTATTTTACAAAATTCCCAACATATAAGTTGCATTAATTAATTTTATAATTAAATCCCGCTGTTAAAACAAATAGCGTGTTTTTAAGAAACAAAATATATCAAAAGATTGACACTTGTTTATGTCTAGTTTAAATGTGAAATTACATCCAATGACCAACATTGTATTAAATTGTAAAAATATATTCTAAATATACTTTAAAACTACTCCAATTAATAATTTATCACTATTAATTATTTCGATTTAAAAAGTTGTTTTTTAATTATAATTTAGTAATTTTCACTATTCATCAGAATATGAAAGTTATCCGAAATGTACCAAAATTTCACCTTAGGCTAAATTTGATACTCCGAATCCAAAAATGAAGTTCATTTTGAAAAATAATATTTATAGAATTTTAAAAAGTGGTTATTACTATTCATAACGGCTAGTTTTAATAATATTTTAATAGCATATCGTTGTTTAATAAAACTTAGTATTGCGTATTACACACGCTATCGAGGAAGGTCGCGATTGCGTGTAATGCAAGGCAAGTCAAGGATGTGTGTTGTGCAAGCTCCTTTTGGTGTAGCGTACAACACAAGACATTAGTGAAAAAAAAAGAATATTTTTCATAAAATCTCGGGCTGTTACATTCTACCCCCCTTAAAATGAATTTCGCCCTCGAAATTCGTCGGGGTTATAAATGGTTTACTATTTGAAAGTTTCTTTAATAGAAACCCACATCGTAAAAGGGAATACCAAAACTTGGCTTTAAAAACTAAAGTATGAAATGTAACGATTACCCAAATAAACTAATCACTGGGTTTCCACATAGGTGAAAATATGGATATGGAAGAGAAATCTAACCATCATGTTCTGATGGAGAGTGGTAGAGAACATGGCTATGGAAAATCCAGTAATCACAAATCCATAGATTTGTGATGATATAAGGTACCATCTGATTCATCAGGTATAAGAGAACTAGGACAAAGAATTAGAATAAATACTTACTTTATTTTGGTACAATCTCACTGTTGTTCGTGCCTTTAACAATTTCCACTTCATCTCTTAAATAAATGAAGTTGAATTTGTTATTCGTGAAGTGTTAGCAGATCATGTGATAGAATGACGGGTCATTCCATCTGTTTCAAACAAAAGGTTAGCAAAATTATATGCATAAGTCGATCTATAGTGAGATTAATCATATATGGTTCCTAAAATGGACTTATACTTCATATATCATACTGCTTAATATAATAAAACTAGTTTCTACTAAACAGGGACTTCCTGTAGGTCAGTGGTAGGCGATAAAGGCCAGTTGCACTTCGGTTGTGGGTTCGATTCCTACAGCCTTGTCCGAAGTGATGGGCTGTCGCCCGTCCTGCAGGTTGTCCCTTTTTCTAAAACTACGTTACTATAACATCCCATCAATAATATCGAAAATATTCTATCCTTAAACAATACTAACTTATGTCCAACATAATCTAGTCTAATCTTTAGGCTTATACATAATACTGCAGTCCACTCTCATAATATAGTGACATCGATTACCAGAGATTTAATACTGTCGTTGATCCCCACATATCATAAGATATGTCTTGTTGGTCACATTCCAAACATTCAAAGTCCTTAATCGTGTATTCTCTTGAATACCTTAGTGAAAACATGAGTGCAGTTAAAAGTTAACACTTTCCACATACCAAAATCCTCAAAATTCTATATACTCAAACCATGATATCACTTAGTCCTTATATCAATCATGAGCTCATGAATACTATCAAACATTTAATTTTCTCCTTATCCCTTCATTATGCGCATATCATCTACATTCCAAAAATATCTGAATAACCTTTCATGGATACATGTAACATTAATCATACACTTTCAAAACACAAGGAAAGACAACAGTGTAACAATCCATGGATGTCTCTTTATTCCAAAATTACACATGATAAACATGTAATCATTCCACTACATTCTCAAACCATTGACCGAGCTTCAAAAATTCTTTCATCTCACATATAATTTGTAGTCTCTTCATCATCATCCACATAAATACTACCCATATGACCATACTGATTCTCTTCATGAGTCTTTCCCTTAGGGCATTTGTTTGCATAATTCCCATACATTCCACATTTAAAACACTTAACCATTTTTGATGTCGTAGCAATACCATTATCCTCATCCATGGTGTTAACCGACCCTTTTCCTTTGCACTTACTTGCTTTGTGTCCTTTTCCACACCCAAAGCATCATCCAGTTCCCTTGAAACATTCTCCTTGATGCCTCTTCCCACATGATTTACATAGGGGAAATTGAACTTTCTTTCCTCTATGATCATCATGGAACTCCATCTTTCTCTTATTAGTCGAGTCAGGAAACTTACCAAATTTTACTTTATTGATCATGTTGTGAGATTGCTGTTTCGGGATAATAATGATGTTTGGACATCCAAATCCCATTTCATTTGGTTGCTCATGAAGAATATCATTCCATTGTCCATCATATCCTCCATTATTGTGAATCATCTTGTTTCCAGCCATTTTCTAAAACCCAAAAAGAATAGTGTGAGAGGCAAAAATCATGCTAGGGAAAACAACATAATAAAGGGGGAGTACCTTCAATATCAAACATCTTAGGTTTAAATTCTAAGATCGTTACCATAGTTCTAGGAATATATCCTATACGTATACTTATCCTTAGGGGAATCCCTAGACATACATTAGAAATATCTCTAGGGATCTTACTAACGTTTTCGTATCCTAGTTTCCAAAGGTTGACTAAACCTTTCCTCTGATACCAACTGTAGCGGTCTGGAATTACATCCAGTGGACTATAATTGATACCTATCAGGGCACTCCATGGGCGGCTACACCCCCTGGGCGGGACACACCACCATCCCCAGTGGCAGCCATTTCCTCATAAAGCCCTTGGGCGGAGAGCCATGCTTCGTCCAACGCTCACATGTGAGAGTTCCCAAGGATCGAATACATTCCTACCTCCTTTGCCTCTGATACCAACTGTAGAGACCCGTATCTTGACGTACATTGACATTACATTACTTTTGCGGAATACTTAATACATAACAAAAATACACACACAAGGATCGTAATAGTTTAGTGTCTTTGGAAACTCGGAACGTAATCTTCTAATCCTGGTGAAAGATCTTCAAAATCTCCAATAAAGATCTTCCTTTTTTTTACCTAAAACTTTTCTTTATATCCTGGGGAAAAGAAAACATAAAAGGGTGAGCTCAAATGCTCAGTAAGGGTAAACAAAAGAAATATCAATCACATAATTTTCATAAGAACAATAACATTTTTGGAAATCTTAACCTGCAAAAGAGAGCATAATTTCATAACATGGGATAAATCATAGTAGTGAAAATGAAACCATAACTTAAAACATTACTCATTGTGGAATACACACATAATCATAGAGAATCATTTCTTGTTAGTCAAGACTCATTGCCAAGACTATCTTAGTGGACAAAGTCCCTTTCTGAATCGAGTAATCCTCGTTTCAGTCCTGTTTCACTGAACCGGTATAACCTACCATTCCAGCCATGTCTATCTCATGAGATATGAAATCTTTACCCAATGCATTGGAGGGAGATATAGGTCCCACCCATCTCTTAATGAATCCTTTCTTATGTGTGCCACAAAATCATAAATCATACATCATTGCATAACCCATGTAATAAAAATGGGATTCTTAAACAACATGACATCATAAAACCATTCATATAAGATAAAGGAATTCATAAACATAATTTCATCACAACATAGTCAAAACAATGTAAAAATATGGATAGAAACAGAACCCTTTATTATCTTATATGGAAAATAATTTTGATAAAACACTTGAATTGAATTCTTGAGGAAAATATCCTTTCTTCTTCAAAATCAATTTCTTTTCACAAAACATCATGCAATTTTAAAAGAAAGAGATTTTATTGAAAATAGTCATGAAATCTTTTAGAGGAAGTTTCATGAAAATAAGGCTTTATAAAACAGTATAAATCCGTTCGTGCCGTATAAGTTAAAAAAACATTCTTCGTACTTTTTTCGGAAAAGTCAAAAAGTACCTCGTACGAAAAACGAAAAAAGATTCCTTTCATATCCTTTACTAAAAACTCATAGAAGGGTAAAATTGGATTTAAACAATTGTAGGTGGATTGAAATAATATTACATATTGAGGGAACATGGATGTGGATGATAAAATACACCCCAGTAAATACTTACTAATAAACAATCTCGGATAAAAATGAGATTGTGATATTTCCCTTACCTTAGGTCCGACTTGCTTTGTAAGTGTCCGAACCTCCTGTATAATGATTTAAATCATGTTATTGACTTATTACAGAATCATATTCATTGTTATGATATCATATATGGTTCACTTATGACATTATATTACCCATTCTTTTGTAAATTCCATGTTAAAGAAGCGTTTTGGGTAAAATCGTTTCATTTATCGTAGGTGTTTTGACTTGTTTTTCTTGACATCATTATTACTTATATCATGATTTACTTACTTCCAGAATATAAAATATGATTTATATATCATATATATTCAGTATATATATATATATAATAGGTAGATAAATAAAATGAAAAACACCGTTCATGGAGACGGTAGTCCGTACGTACGCATGAACGCTGTTTTCCTTTCCTTATTGTCTTGAAATGGAAGTAAGTAGATGACATACATATGTATATATATACATAAATCCAGTAGCTTTATAATGTCATATATTTCATTATTATTTCTTATATATACTTTATAATCATTCTTAAATGGTTAACATGGAGAATGAATCTCATCGCGTCGTGGAGACGGTAGTCCGTACGTACGCACGAGCGATGATATCATTTCTATTGAATTGAATTGGAGTGAATTATACAATATATCAGAATCAATATGATGTTGTAATAACTATGTATAGTTATTCTTTACACCATTATACCCATCCATGTAAGGTGGTAGTGGAAAAAAGATTACACCACGGCGTGGAGACGGTATTCCGTACGTACGCACGCGCGGTGATTTCATTTTTCCATAGGATGGATAGAAGGTGAATTAGGGTTGTTTCATACATATAATAACATATCAGTATATGAGTGATACTGATGTTATTACTTCATAATGAAACAACCTAAGAAGAAGATGTGGAAGAAGAAATAAAGATGAAAGAATTGGTAACGGTAATTACCTCTTCTTTGAAGCGCCTTTTGGAGACCTCCTCTTAGGGAACTAAAATTGGTCTTTGAGTAAGACCAGAACCTCTAGTCTATTGCTAGGGAAGTGGAGAAGAGATTTTGGCAGGGGTTGGCCGAGCTTGAGTGCTCAAATTGGTGTGAGGAGGAGGGGGAGGAGGTGTCCTTTTATAAGGGAGGAGAGGGGCACCTTAGGAATTCTTAAAAATATTAATTTATAATAAATCTAACCCCACTTAAAAACCTCCAAAAATGACTCATATTCGAAGCTTAGATGAGATAGGGTTGTAATCTCATCACCCAATCAAATTTAGACATGTTTGGATATTATTTTAAACCTTATCAATTAGATTTAACTCTAAGTTAAATAATTTAACTTTTACCGTGTCTTTTTGTTTTCTTTCACTATATGGTTAATACACTTACTATAACATGCCAAACGAACCCAAAATTGTTTATTATTAATATATATATCCTTATCTAAGTCATTTGGCCGAACCATAGATTTTTAGGAATAAAATAACAATTAATAATATAATATTTGATTTAAAAACTATTTTGTGTCAATTTTGACACTATTTGATATATGATTTTTGTGAGAGTCATAACAAAATTAAATGTTCGAACCAAGTTAATTAAATAAACATTAATATATCATAGTAACCTATAAAATTAGTTTAATTCATAAAAAGTCTCAAATTACATTTATTTTGGTGTTTATAACATCAATTATGTCAATATTTCATTAAAAAGATAATTACTGCATCATCTTTGTGTCATAAATAAATTAAATTATATGATTTCTAAAAATTACAAATAAAATACCATCATGTAGTAAATCTTTTTAGCTTTCCAATGAATATTTACAATCGAATTTATCTTATGTATAACCCCATATTAAAAATGCTTTACTTATTAAACTTTGATTTTAACTATTTTAACCCTTCTTTAAATAAATTAATAATAAATGTCCTAATCTAATCCAAGTGGGCCTAAATGGTCATATTTTATTCCTAAGTTTGTTTTTGGTCGAATTACACTTGTCCAATAGAATTAGGACATGTGTTAGGGTAATAGTGATATCATATTTACCCTTAGTTACCCTATTTACTATTAACCGTGGTAAAAAAAAGTAAAAAGTTACTATTCACCAAAAAATTATTTTCATCTCATTGAACCACATTTTAGTCCTTGATATTAACCGTGTCTCTCGGATTTTTGAAATTCCATTCACAGAAGCGGTAAAATTAAGTTTTATGCAAAATTCAGTTTTTAACCTACCACTTAGTGGTTTCACTATTCATCAAAAATTGAAGTTTTTCAGAAAAATGCCAAAATTTCACCCTAAGCTATAATTGATATTCCGAATTCAAAAATGATTTCTATTTTACAAAATTCCCAACATATAAGTTGCATTAATTAATTTTATAATTAAATCCCGCTGTTAAAACAAATAGCGTGTTTTTAAGAAACAAAATATATCAAAAGATTGACACTTGTTTATGTCTAGTTTAAATGTGAAATTACATCCAATGACCAACATTGTATTAAATTGTAAAAATATATTCTAAATATACTTTAAAACTACTCCAATTAATAATTTATCACTATTAATTATTTTGATTTAAAAAGTTGTTTTTTAATTATAATTTAGTAATTTTCACTATTCATCAGAATATGAAAGTTATCCGAAATGTACCAAAATTTCACCTTAGGCTAAATTTGATACTCCGAATCCAAAAATGTAGTTCATTTTGAAAAATAATATTTATAGAATTTTAAAATGTGGTTATTACTATTCATAACGGCTAGTTTTAATAATATTTTAATAGCATATCGTTGTTTAATAAAACTTAGTATTTCGTATTACACACGCTATCGAGGAAGGTCGCGATTGCGTGTAATGCAAGGCAAGTCAAGGATGTGTGTTGTGCAAGCTCCTTTTGGTGTAGCGTACAACACAAGACATTAGTGAAAAAAAAAGAATATTTTTCATAAAATCTCGGGCTGTTACAGGAACACACCCGAGGCCTTGTCCTGAAGCATCACATAATAATTCATACGACACCCCTTCTTCTGGAAACCTCTTCACTGGGGCACTTACCAAATTATCCTTTAGATAGCTATAGTCTGCCTCATACTATGCATTCCACATGAAAGCCTGGTCCTTCTTGGTCAATGATGTCAATGGTGCTGCAACACGTGAGAAGTTGGGTACGATCCACCAGTAGTAACCTGCCAGTCCATGGAAACTATGAGCCACTGCCATGTTATTTGGTACTGCCCATGAAATAACTGCCTCGACCATAATTGGGTCCACCAGTATTCCTTTTTCGGAGACCACGTTCCCAAGGAAGTGCACCTCTTGCATCCAGAACTTGCACTTTGACAATTTCCCACAGAGTTAGTGTTGTCAGAGGACCTCTAAAACTGTTCTTAGGTGCTCACCTTGATCCTCCTATGATCTTGAGTAGACCAGGATGTTGTCAATAAACACGACAAAAAAACAATCTAGGTATTCTCGGAAGAATGTGTTCATGTGTCCCATGAACAAAACTGGTGAATTTGTAACGCCGAACGACATGACCACAAACTCAATGTGCCCATATCTACACCTGAAGTATGTTTTTGATATGTCACCCTCCTTTACCCTCAACTGGTGATATCCAGATCAATGATAGATCTTATAGAACCAACATGTTCCCTCAGCTGGTCAAAGAGATCATCTATCCTCAGAAGATGGTAGAGTTTCTTGACCGTCACCTAATTCAGTATCATGTAGTCTACGCAAATCCTGAGACCACCATCTGCCTTCTTTGCGAATAAGAGTAGTGCAACCCATAGTGACACACATGGTCGAACAAAACCCTTCTTCATCGAATCGTCAATCTAAATCCGCAACTCCCGCAACTCAGAAGGTGTTATCCAGTAGGGAGCCATCGAAATCAGGCGAGTAACAGGTTGAAAGTCTATCCTGAACTCAACATCACGCCGAGGGGGTAGAGACAACACTGCTTCAGGGAAGACGTCCATAAACTCAATGAAGATCTCTGGAAATTCCACTATTTATACATCCATCAACTCCACTGATAGCTAAGCTAACTAATAAAGGAGGGGCTCGTCTTGCCTATTTCTTTGCTAGCAACCCCACTCGCTGATGTATGTTACATGTCGGCCGCCCGAATCTGAAAACATGACCCTTCATCAGATGCAGTCAATGACATCACATACAGAGAAAAGCCAGTCAATTCCTAGGATGACATTGTATGGTTTTATCTGTAATAGTAGGAGATCCCTAATAGACTAATGTGGACCTATCATCAGTATACACCCTCAGAAAGCATAAAACAATTCGTTCTGACCTCCGAATGCTATGCTCAGAACCAAGGGCACTGGAAGTCTCAACGTCACAACCTAGAGCATCGGCCAGACTGGGTGCAATAAAGGAGTGTGAAGCTCCTATATCGATCAAGGGATATGCAAGAGTACTAAACAAGATGATCGTACCTCGAATGACTTTTGGCCCTACTGGAGTTGCTGCCTCGGTGGCGGGAAACTACCCACGACCACCTCACATGCCCCTCGACAGTCGGCCGCCGCCCCGATTGTTCCTTGGTCGAGGTCCCAGAGGAGCACCCTGAAGTCAACCCCCTCCTTCAACACCTTTCCTTGGAGGAGCAGGAGCTTTTGGCCCCTGATGCTATTACTGAATGGTCCTTGATGGAAATTTCTGTTCGTGAGGTGGGCATTGATCTTTCCCACCCCCGTCGTACTGCACTCCGTTAGGGAACTAATTCCAAAGGTTCCCATGGCTTCCACAGATGAAGAATCACTATCCTACTCCATAAAGGAAAGGGAAAGGTCCAGGGGATCAGAATTGGAAATGATGAGGCATGCTTCCTACTTGTCGAAACCTAGAGGGTCCTGATGCTGTAGGCATGCTGCTGATAGCGTTCCCCTTCGACAATCCAAACTAGATTCCCCCTGATGATACACCACCCTTGGTGTGCATACATTCCACTACTTCATCCATCTTCTGAACCTCCATGTACGTCGGTAGGGTGAAGGGAGTAACAACATACTAGAGATAAGGTCAAAGTGCCTCTTCCAAGAATCTTACCCCGAGGATCCTCATCCGGAAAGAGGTCAGGAGCAATGTGATGGATATCCTTGACCTCAATCCCCGACCCTCTCACTGACATACTCCCCTACTAGAGGGAGAGTAGTTCCAGCCTCTTCTCATCCTTCATCGTGGAAGAGAGGTATTCCTCCCAGAACTCCTTCTGGAATTCAGCCAACGTAACCTCATCCTCCCTCTTCTCCCCATGATAAAACGTCCACCACGGACGCACTGCTCCATGAATCTGGTTTATAGCCAGAGGATCCCAGTACTCTTTTGGATCCTGGATCTAGCCGAAAGCTATCACCAGCTTATCTAGCCAGCTCTCTCTATTCATGTCTGAGATGCTAACCTCGTACTTCCCGAGGGTCTGCCGCTGAAAGGGACGAAGCGTCCACTGTCACTGATCGTCCTCCACCTCCCGGTTAGTCCTCTGTCGATTTTCTAAGTCAACCTCCTTTGGCTTGATCATCCTCACTACTCATGGTCATATCCCATGTGTCATAGGTTAATGTTAAACAATGAATTCCTAAGCCTAGGTTTTGTAGAATATTTTTCTTAAATTATAGTAGAATTCTTGTTTATTTTAAATCCCCAAAATACCCAGAAAACATTAGAACTCAAGTCATTATGATGCATTTACCTTCCCTAGGGTCTCTACCCTAAAATTAGTGTTGCCTTACATGGACGTTTGGTCGGCCAAGGTCCTTGCATCATATCATGGGGGGCCCTAAAATCCCATGTCCTAGTTGGTCCTCCCTGGCCTATTTCACACCCCATGATCACCTAACATTGTTGCCCTACCATCCCATACAATCCTCACTATGCCTAAACTGAAAATTCATCATACCTCTCGACCTCCTCTGATACCATTCTGTCACGACCCACCTTCACCAATATGAGGTAAGGGACAACAGATTGTCAGACCCTTACTTCTTCAAGTTGAAGGAAAGATAATAACCCATGAGACCCGCCTTCAATAGGCCATGGAGTGGCGACTAGCACCAAGGTTATATAATAACACACAAGATTGAAGGCATTAATATTTTTTTATTAGGATTAGAGATAAGATAGTAAGTCCCAACAGAACCAAAATTGGGGGGGTAAAAGTAAAGCCAATGAAAACCATTCCCATATGCATGTTACAAAAGTAAATGCCACAAATTACTAGGAGACTACAAAGGTAAGGTACCAAAGAAAATAAAAACAGAAATAGAAAATGTCCCAACATCTGAGCTAGTACGACCATGCATGATCCCTAAAGTCCTCCTAGAATCCTGAAAACAGTTTTATAAATATAGGGTGCGCATACAAGTATACTCAATAGGGAAAACCAAATACTCTTGTGCACAAGTGGGGAGGCATTCTAATGCCCTGTGAGAAAAGATATAAGCAAAGCACATATCAAGGAAAACAATCCACCCAAGCCTCACGAAGGCACATTCCACAAATAACACAAGTCTAGTAATGTATAATAATAGCAAATCGATATTTGGGTACCTTGCGCCACTTACCCACTGGTTATTGAAGTCATTATATCCATGAAACCAATCCCTCCATTCTCACCGCATTCCTATTGCCACACCCCGCCTGCAGACAGCTAGGCCACAACCACACATCCCACCCACAAACACCTGGGCCACAACCACCACTCATAACCATGCCCAGAAGAACCTAGGACAGAACAACTACTACCATGCCTGAAAACACCTAGGCCTTATCCCGAATACTCTTGGGAAACAACCTACCCACACACACCGGGGCCATCACCATAACTACCGTGCCCGAATTATCTTGGGCTATAATGGACTTCAGGCCATCACATCCTACCCAAAGTTTCTTAGGGTATTTGGGAAAGGGAGAAGAAAATGAGCTACTAACCATCCACTCATTGGAGTGTGGTGAAAAACAACCTTCCCCGTGGAATGGGGGTGTTCGGCATTAAGTGCTAAACTTGGGTGGGGACCGAATAAGAAACATAAGAACAACAATTATATGTATACGTAAAAAGCACTCATCCCAACCTAGGGTTTCCAAAACCAACCTAAGAACAAACACCATCATTACTATTCATTCATAAGAAAAAGGCATGACACTCACGACCAAGTCACAACTAATTCCCAAATCCAATTCCCCATTTAAAACATTCATGCTTTTATTTTCAAGTGTTCCCATTCAAGTGAATTCAACACAACAAGGAAACTAACATTAATAACCACATGCCATAGAATGAGAAACATCCAAGAAACAATTTAAGCATTCACACCAGGTTATCTTGTAATGTCACAACAATAAATGGATCAGTGAGATCCCTAGATGTACTAGAACCAAACCAAGCCACGAGATACAACCCCACACAACTTCAGATTCACGACAAACAACTGTGCCAAAACAGAGGATCCCATACTCATCCACGTCACCCCATAAGAATCGATCAGAACAAATAGACATGCCACAAAGACTGAAAAAGGAAGTCTCCAGACTCATGTACATCATTCATTATGTTTTCTTCGTTCTGTTTTGTTAACCAGTGTGATCACACAAGGTTTCTTTTCACAAGACATTCATTTAATCGGCCGAGTTTATGCAATTAACCAAATTCACATGTCGTAGCCATTCAATTATCATAGATGACAAGGTTTCATTAGTGCGCAAGGAAAGACCACCAACAACAATGATTTTCAGTGAGCATATCCCATCTAGTTCACAACATATATAAATTATAAAAGAATAAAACAGAAAAGTCAAACAATCCCAATCATTATTTAACAGTATATTTATTATCTTTTTTAGGGTTTGAAACCATCCATTCCCCGAGAACAATAGCATACCTGCCCCACATGATACACAATAAGGAGATACGAAGGAATATCCCTACCTGGATGATCAACGAGGAAGTCTTTCTCCACATGCCGAGAACTGAGGATGCACAGATTGTAGGGGAGGAACTATAGGGACTCTAAGGATGAGTATAAAAACACCATCACAGGCGCACGACAAGCCTCGGAAAGGAGGGACTCCAAGCGCACTTGGGAGAAGAATGAAATCCATCTGAGAAGTAGAAGAAGAAGGAATTGTCATTTGATATAAGGTTGAGATCTAGTTGTTACGGGATATGGAATTTTTGAACTGCAATAAAGTCAGATTGTGGTTCTCCATGTGGTTGGGTAGTTACGCACGATGGAATTAATTTTCATTTAATAATATGTAGAGACCCGAAGCTTGAAGTACATGGAAATTACATTACATTTGTGGAATACTTAGTACGTAACAAAAAAACACACACACAAGGATCGTAATAGTTTAGTGTCTTTGGAAACTCGGAACATAATCTTCTAATCGTGGTGAAATATCTTCAATATCTCCCATAAATATCTTCCCTTTTTTTTACCTAAAACCTTTCTTTATATCCTGTGGAAAAGAAAACATAAAAGGGTGAGCTCAAATGCCCAGTAATGGTAATCAAAAGAAAAATCAATCACATCATATTCATAAGAACATAACTTTTGGAAATCTTAACCTGCAAAAAAGAGCATAATTTCATAACATGGGATAAATTAGAGTAGTGAAATGAAATCCCAATAATCATAACATAAAACATGAAACTTTTTTGCATACACACATAATCATAGAGAATCATTTCTTGTTAGTCAAGACTCATTTCCAAGACTATCTTAGTGGACAAAGTCCCATTCTGAACCGAGTCACCCTCGTTTCAGTCCTGTTTCACTGAACCGGTATAACCTACCATTCCAGCCATGTCTATCTCATGACATATAAAATCATTACCCAATGCATTGGAGGGAGATATAGGTCCCACCCATCTCATAATGATACCATTCTTATGTGTGCCAAAAAATCTTAAAACATACATCATTGCATAACCCGTGTAATAAAAATGGGAATCTTAAACATCGTGACATCATAAAACAATTCATATAAGATAAAGGATTTCATAAAAATAATTCTGTTATAAAATAATCTAATAAATGTAATAATAGGGATAAAAACATAACCCTTTATTATCTTAGATGGAAAATAATTTTGATAAAACACTTGAACTCCATTCTTGAGAAAATTATCCTTTCTTCTTCAAAAACATTTTTCCTTTCTTAACATATCATACAACTTTAAACTAAAAGAAGTTGATTAAAAATAAACATGAAAACTTGTAATGGAAGCTTCTTGGAAATAATGTTTTAAAAATCCATTCATGCTGTATAAGTTAAAAAAAACATTCTTCTCGTACTTTTGTCGGAAAAGTCAAAAAGTACCTCGTATGAAAAACAACAAAATATTCCATTCATATTCATTACTAAAAACTCACCGAAGGGTAAAATTGGATTTAAAAAATTGTAGGTGGATGGAAATAATATTACATATTCTGGAAAAATGGATGTGGATGATAAAATAAACCCCAGTAAATACTAAAGTATAAACAATCTCGGATAAAAATGAGATTGTGATATTTCCCTTACCTTATGTCTGATTTGCTTCGTAAGTGTCCGAACCTCCTGTATAATGATTTAAATCATGTTATTGGCATATTACAGAATCATATTCATTGTTATTATATCATATATGGTCCACTTATGACTTTATATTACCCATTCTTTTGTAAATTCATGTTAGAGTTGCGTTTTGGGTAAAATCGTCTCATTTGTCGTTCGTGTTTTTAACTTGTAATTATTAATATGATTACTTGGATCATGATTACTTATATCCAGAATGTAGAACATGATATATATATAATATATATTCAGAATATATATATATATATATATAATATCGATAAATGGAATGAAATACACCGTTCATGGAGACGGTAGTCCGTACGTACGCATGAACGTTGTTTTCGTTTCCTTAATGAATTGAATGGAATTAAGTAGATGACATACATATAAATATACATAAATCCAGTATCATTATTATGTCATATATTTCATTAGTACTTATTATATATAGTTTATAATCATTCATGAATAGTTAATCATTGAGAATGAATCTCATCGCGTCGTGGAGACGGTAGTCCGTACGTACGCACGAGCGATGATATCGTTCCCATGGTCGTGGAATTGTATTGAAGTGTATACATACTATTTCAGTGTCAATATCACTTTATAATAATCATATATAGTTACTCATTACACCATTATACCCATCCAATTAAGGTGGTGGTGGAAAATAGATTACACCACGGCGTGGAGACAGTATTCCGTACGTACGCACGCGCGGTGATTTCCTTTTTCCATAGGATGGATAAAAGGTTAATTAGAGTTGTTTCATATTTATAATAACATATCAGTATATAATAAATACTTATTTTATTACTTTATCATGAAACAACCAAAGAAGAAGAAGTTGAAGAAGAAAGAAATTGAAAAAGATCAGTAATGGATATTACCTCTTTTTGACGCGCCTTCACTTAACCTCCACTTAAAGAACTATGGATGGTCTTTGAAGAAGACCAGGACCTCTATAATGATACTAGGGAAGTGTAGAAAGGATTTTGGCAGGGTTTGGCCGAGATTGAATGCTCAAATTGGTGTGAGGAGGAGAGGGAGGAGGTGCCCTTTTATAAGGGAGGAGAGGGGCATCTTAGGAAAATCTCAAAATATTATTTTATATTAAGGTCAAATTCGGTTTATAATGGTTTCAAATGGTCTTATTTCGAAGCTAATGTGGGCATGGGTCGAAATCCTCTCATACAATAGGATTTAGACAAGTTTAGGTTATTATTTTAACCTTATCAATTAGATTTAACTCTAAGATAAATAATTTAACTTTTCCCGTGTCTTGTTGTTTTATTACACTATATGGTTAATAAACTTACTATATGAAGCCAAAAGAACCCTAAGTTGTTTATTATTAATATATCTATCCTTATCTAAGTCATTTGGCCGATCCTTAGATTTTTAGGAATTAAATAACAATTAATAATATAATATTTGTTTTAAAAACTAATTTATGTCAATTTTGACACTATTTGGTACATGATTTTTGTGAAATATCTAAAAGAATGATAAGTTCGAACCATGTTACTTAAATCAACAATAAAATGTCATATTAACCTATAAGATTAGTGTAAGTCATAAAAAGTCTCAAATTACATTTATTTGGGCATTTATAACATCAATTATGTTAATATTTTCTTAAAAAGGTAATTACTGCATCATCGTTGTGTCATAAATAAATTAAATTATATAAAGTATAAAAATTACAAATAAAATACCATTATGTAGGAAACCTTTTTATCTTTCTAATGAATATTTATAGTCGAAATTATATTATGTATAACCCTATATTAAAAATGTTTTAGTAAATAAACATTGATTTTAACTCTTTTAACTCTTCCTTGAATTAAATAATAATAAATGTCCTAATCTAATTCAAGTGGGCCTAAATGATAATATTTTACACTTAAGGTTATTTTTTGTCGAGATAAACTTGTCCAATAGGATTAGGACATGTGTTAGGGTAATATTAATATCATTTTTACCCATAATTACCCTATTTACTTTTAACCGTGGTAAATAAAAGTAAAAAGTTACTATTCACCAAATATTATTTTCATCTAATTGAACAACATTTTACTTACTGACGTCAACCGTGTCTCTCAGATTTTTGAAATTCTATTCACAGAAGTGGTAAAATTATGATTTATGAAAAAAAATAATTTTTTTTAACTACCACTTAGTAGTTTCACTATTCATCAAAAATTTAAGTTTTTCAGAAAAATGCCAAAATTTCACCCTAAGATATAATTGATATTACTAATTCAAAAATGATTTATATTTTACAAAATTACAATCATATAAGTTGCATTAATTAATTTTATAATTAATTTCCGCTGTCACAACAAATAGCGTGTTTTTAAGAGATAATAACTATCAAAAGATTAACACTTGTTTATGTCTGGTGTAAATGTGAAATTACATCCAATGACCAACATTGTATTGAATTGTAAAAATATATTCTAAATATACTTTAAAACCACTCAAATTAATAATTTATCACTATTAATTATTTCGATTAAAAAAGATGTTTTTAATTAAAATTTAGTAATTTTCACTATTCATCAGAATAAGAAAGTTATCCGAAAAGTACCAAAATTTCACCTTAGGCTAAATTTGATACTCTGAATCCAAAAATGAAGTCCATTTTGAGAGATAAAATTTCTAAAATTTTAAAAGGTGGTTATTACTATTCATAACGGCTAGTTTTAATAATATTTTAATAGCATATCGTTGTTTAGTAAAACTCGATATTGCGTACTACACACGCTATCGAGGAAGGTCGCGATTGCATGTAATACAAGGAAAGTCAAGGATGCGTGTTGTGCAAGCTCCTTTTGGTGTAGCGTACAACACAAGACATTAGTGAAATTAAAAAGAATATTTTTCATAAAATTTCGGGGTGTTACATTCTACCCCCCTTAAAACGAATTTCGCCCTCGAAATTCGTCGGGGTTATAAATGGTTTACTATTAGAATGTTTCTTTAATAGAAACCCACATCATAAAAAGGAATACCAAAACCAATCTTTTAAAACAAAGGTATGAAACGTAACGGTTACCCAAATAAACTAATCATTGGGTTTCCACATAGGTGAAAATATGGATATGGAAGAGAAATCTAACCATCATGTTCTGATGGAGAGTGGTACAGAACATGGCTATGGAAAAGCCAGTAATCACAAATCCTTAGATTTGTGATGATATAAGGTACCATCTGATTCATCAGGTATAAGATCACTAGGACAACATTTTAGGTTTTCAAGATCATTTCCCTAAAGTTGAAAATTTGAATTAGAATAAATACTTACTTCATTTTGGTAAAATCTCACTGTTGTTCGTGCCTTGAACAATTTCCACTTCATCTCTTAAATAAATGAAGTTGAATTTGTTATTCGTGAAGTGTTAGAAGATCATGTGATAGAATTACGGGTCATTCCATCTGTCTCAAAAAAGGTTTGCAAAATTATATACATAAGTCGATCTATAGTGAGATTAATCATATATGGTTCCTAAAATGGACTTATACTTCATATATCATACTGCTTAATATAATAAAACTCGTTTCTACTAAACAGAGACTTCCTGTAGGCCAGTGGTAGTTGATAAAGGCCAGTCGCACTTCTATTGTGGGTTCGATTTCCACAGCCTTGTCCGACGCGATGGGTTGTCGCTCGTCCTACATGTTGTCCTTTTTCTAAATCTATATTACTATAACATCCCATCAATAATATCGAAAAAACTTCTATCCTTAAACAATACTAACTTATGTCTAACATAATCCATTCCAATCTTTAGGCTTATCCATAATACTGCAGTCCATTCTCATAACATAGTGAAAACGATTACCAAAGATTTAACACCATCGTCGATCCCCAGATATAATAAGATATGTTTTGTTGGTCACATTCCAAACATTCAAAGTCCTTAATCATGTATTCCCTTGAATACCTTAGTGAAAACATGAATGCAGTCAAAATTCTATATACTCAAACCATGATATCACTTAGTCCTTATATCAATCATGAGCTCATGAATACTATTAAACATTTCAATTTCTCGTTTTCCCTTCATTATGCGCATATCATCTTATTTCCAAAAAATATATCTCAATCACTTTGAATACCACATTAGACCAACACATAAATATTCCAATACTTTATGATACCACATTATTTTGGAATCCCATTACATAAACACTTATTCATTCCACCACATCTTTGTCATATTCAACATCGCCAATAGTGATCGCATGTGACTTCCCTTTGTCCTTTGACTTCAGTGGTTGCTCATGCTGATCATCACTAACCCTTGGATTAGGGCATTTATTAGCATAATGCCCCATTTCTATTCACATGAAGCATTGAAGTGTTGGTGGTGTGTTCTCTGTAGTGTTTGCTTTATTCACATCATTAGAATCCCTTTTTCCATTACTTAGACACTCAGCTCCTCGATGACCTTCTTTTCCACACTTAATACATTTTCTAGTCCCTTTATGACAATCTCCACCATGCTTCTTTCCACACTTTGTGCATAAGGAAACATTCATCTTCTTTTCACCATTATTCTGAGATTTCTCCTTGAACTCCATCTTTCGTTTCTTGTCAAAACCATGAGATGGATATGTAACACCAACTTCCATTTCTACCTTGATAGCACAACGCACAATTTCTTCATAGCTACTGAAGTCTCTTATAGTTAATTCCCTTCGAAGACTTGGTTTTAAGCCACTGAAAAATCGATCAACTTTAATTTCAGGTTGGATGATAATGCCAGATGCATGCCTTGCAAGTCTTGTAAAATTCGCTTCATATATACCAACAGATTCATCATCCTTTTGCATTAGTTCAATAAACTCCTTCTCCATATTTGTTCGAAGAATACGAGAGATGTACTTATTGAAAAATAAGTTCTTGACCTCGTCCCATTCCATGGACTCAATTTCATCTCTTTGCCTCATATTCTTGATAAGATTCCACCATTGATCAGCATCACCTTCCAAACGATATACTGCTATGATGACTTTATCATGTTCAGAACATTGAAGAACTGAAAATATCTTTTCAGTTGTACTAATCCATTGTTCAGCAACAAGTGGATCAGAAGAACCACTGAAAGAAGATGTACGTTGCCTCATGAAGGACTCAATAGAATATTGTTTTCTTCCCTGCTCATTTGGAAGTCCAGAATGATTCATAGCTTGTGTAAGTATAGCAATATGATTTTGCACTCCATCTGCCATAACATTTGTTTGTTCAGGAGGACAATCATTGCATTGTCCATTGCATTGATCAACACGGTTCCTTCGGGTTCCATCCATCGTCTAAAACCGAAAAGAATAGTGTGAGAGGCAAAAATCATGATATGGAAAATAACATAATAAAGGGAGAGTACCTTCAATATCTAACATCTTAGGTTTAATTCTATGACCGTTAGCGTAATTCTAGTACTATATCCTATACGTATACTTATCCTTAGGGACATCCCTAGACATACCTTAGAAATATCTCTAGGGATATCACTAACGTTTTCGCATCCTAGATTCCAAAGGTTGACTAAACCTTTCCTCTGATACCAACTGCAGAGACCCAAATCCTGACGTACATGGACATTACATTACATTTGCGGAATACTTAGTACATAACAAAAAAAACACACACACAAGGATCGTAATAGTTTAGTGTCTTTGGAAACTCGGAACGTAATCTTCTAATCGTGGTGAAAGATCTTCAATATCTCCCATAAAGATCTTCCCTTTTTTTACCTAAAACCTTTCTCTATATCCTGGGGAAAATAAAACATAAAAGGGTCTGCTCAAATGCTCATTAAGGGTAAACAAAAGAAAAATCAATCACATCATATTCATAAGAACATAACTTTTGGAAATCGTAACCTGCAAAACAGAGCATAATTTCATAACATGGGATAAATCATAGTAGTGAAATGAAATCCCAATAATCATAACTTAAAACATGATACTTTTTGGAATACACACATAATCATAGAGAATCATTTATTGTTAGTCAAGACTCATTGCCAAGGCTATCTTAGTGGACAAAGTCCCATTCTGAACCGAGTCACCCTCATTTCAGTCCTGTTTCACGGAACCAGTATAACCAACCATTCCAGCCATGTCTATCTCATGAGATATAAAATCTTTACCCAATGCATTGGATGGAGATAGAGGTCCCACCCATCTCATAATTATACCATTCTTATGTGTGCCACAAAATCGTAAAACATACATCATTGCATAACCCATGTAATAAAAATGGGAATCTTAAACATCGTGACATCATAAAACAATTCATATAAGATAAAGGATTTCATAAAAATAATTCCGTCATAACATAATCAAATAAATGTAATAATAGGGATAAAAACATAACCTTTTATTATCATAGATGGAAAATAATTTTGATAAAACACTTGAACTCCATTCTTGAGGAAAATATCCTTTCTTCTTCAAAAACATTTTTCTTTCTTAACATATCATACAACTTTAAACTAAAAGAAGCTGATTAAAAATAAACATGAAAACTGGTAAAGGAATATTCTTGGAAATAATGTTTTAAAAATCCATTCATGTCGTATAAGTTAAAAAAACATTCTTCTCGTACTTTTGTCGGAAAAGTCAATAAAGTACCTCGTACGAAAAACAACAAAAGATTCCTTTCATATTCTTTACTAAAAACTCACCGAAGGGTAAATTTGGATTTGAACAATTGTAGGTGGATGGAAATAATATTACATATTCAGGAAACATGGATGTGGACGATAAAATAAACCCCAGTAAATACTAAAGTATAAACAATCTCGGATAAAAATGAGATTGTGATATTTCCCTTACCTTAGGTCCGATTTGCTTCGTAAGTGTACGAGCCTCTGGTATAATGATTTAAATAATGTTATTGAATTATTACAGAATCATATTCATTGTTATTATATCATATATGGTCCACTTCTGACTTTATATTACCCGTTCTTTTGTAAATTCATGTTAAAGTACCGTTTTGTGTAAAATCGTCTCATTTGTCGTTCGTGTTTTTAACTTGTAATTATTAATATGATTAATTGGATCATGATTACTAATTTCCAGAATGTAAAACATGATTTATATATAATATATATTCAGAATATATATATATATAATATATCGATAAATGTAATGAAATACACCTTTCATGGAGACGGTAGTCCGTACGTACGCAAGAACGTTGTTTTCGTTTCCTTATTGAATTGAATGGAATTAAGTAGATGACATACATATAAATATACATAAATCCAGTATCATTATTATGTCATATATTTCATTAGTACTTATTTTATATACTTTATAATCATTCATGAATGGTTAATCATTGAGAATGAATCTCATCGCGTCGTGGAGACGGTAGTCCGTACGTACACAGGAGTGATGATATCGTTCCCATGGTCGTGGAATTGTGTTGAAGTGTATGTATACTATTTCAGTATCAATATCACTTTATAATAATCATATATAGTTACTCATTACACCATTATACCCATCCAATTAAGGTGGTGGCGGAAAATAGATTACACCACGGCGTGGAGACGGTATTCCGTACGTACGCACGCACGATGATTTCCTTTTTCCGTAGGATGGATAAAAGGTTAATTAGAGTTGTTTCATATTTATAATAACATATCATTATATAATAAATACTGATGTTATTACTTTATCATGAAACAACCAAAGAAGAAGAAGTTGAAGAAGAAAGAAATTGAAAAAGATCGGTAATGGATATTACCTCTTTTTGACGCGCCTTCACATAACCTCCACTTAAAGAACTATGGATGGTCTTTGAAGAAGACCAGGACCTCTAGGATGATACTAGGGAAGGGGAGAAGAGATTTTGGCAGGGTTTGGCCGAGCATGAATGCTCAAATTGGTGTGAGGAGGAGAGGGAGGAGGTGCCCTTTTATAAGGGAGGAGAGGGGCATCTTAGGAAAATCTCAAAATATTATTTTATATTAAGGTCAAATTCGGTTTATAATGGTTCCAAATGGTCTTATTTCGAAGCTAAAGTGGGGATGGGTCGAAATACTCTCATCCAATAGGATTTAGACATGTTTAGGTTATTATTTTAACCTTATCAATTAGATTTAACTCTAAGATAAATAATTTAACTTTTCCCGTGTCTTGTTGTTTTATTACACTATATGGTTAATAAACTTACTATATGAAGCCAAAAGAACCCTAAGTTGTTTATTATTAATATATATATCCTTATCTAAGTCATTTGGCCGAACCATAGATTTTTAGGAATTAAATAACAATTAATAATATAATATTTGTTTTAAAAACTAATTTATGTCAATTTTGACACTATTTGGTACATGATTTTTGTGAAATATCTAAAAGAATGATAAGTTCGAACCATGTTACTTAAATCAACAATAAAATGTCATATTAACCTATAAGATTAGTGTAAGTCATAAAAAGTCTCAAATTACATTTATTTGGTCATTTATAACATCAATTATGTTAATATTTTCTTAAAAAGGTAATTACTGCATCATCGTTGTGTCATAAATAAATTAAATTATATAAAGTATAAAAATTACAAATAAAATACCATTTTGTAGGAAACCTTTTTATCTTTCTAATGAATATTTATAGTCGAAATTATATTATGTATAACCCTATATTAAAAATGTTTTAGTAAATAAACATTGATTTTAACTCTTTTAACTCTTCCTTGAATTAAATAATAATAAATGTCCTAATCTAATTCAAGTGGGCCTAAATGATAATATTTTACACTTAAGGTTATTTTTGGTCGAGATAAACTTGTCCAATAGGATTAGGACATGTGTTAGGGTAATATTAATATCATTTTTACCCATAATTACCCTATTTACTTTTAACCGTGGTAAATAAAAGTAAAAAGTTACTATTCACCAAATATTATTTTCATCTAATTGAACAACATTTTACTTACTGACATCAACCGTGTCTCTCAGATTTTTGAAATTCTATTCACAGAAGCGGTAAAATTATGATTTATGAAAAAAAATAATTTTTTTTAACTACCACTTAGTAGTTTCACTATTCATCAAAAATTTAAGTTTTTCAGAAAAATGCCAAAATTTCACCCTAAGATATAATTGATATTCCTAATTCAAAAATGATTTATATTTTACAAAATTCCAATCATATAAGTTGCATTAATTAATTTTATAATTAATTTCCGCTGTCACAACAAATAGCGTGTTTTTAAGAGATAATAACTATCAAAAGATTAACACTTGTTTATGTCTGGTGTAAATGTGAAATTACATCCAATGACCAACATTGTACTGAATTGTAAAAATATATTCTAAATATACTTTAAAACCACTCAAATTAATAATTTATCACTATTAATTATTTCGATTAAAAAAGATGTTTTTAATTAAAATTTAGTAATTTTCACTATTCATCAGAATAAGAAAGTTATCCGAAAAGTACCAAAATTTCACCTTAGGCTAAATTTGATACTCTGAGTCCAAAAATGAAGTCCATTTTGAGAGATAAAATTTCTAAAATTTTAAAAGGTGGTTATTACTATTCAGAACGGCTAGTTTTAATAATATTTTAATAGCATATCGTTGTTTAGTAAAACTCGATATTGCGTACTACACACTCTATCGAGGAAGGTCGTGATTGCATGTAATACAAGGAAAGTCAAGGATGCGTGTTGTGCAAGCTCCTTTTGGTGTAGCATAAAACACAAGATATTAGTGAAATTAAAAAGAATATTTTTCATAAAATTTCGGGGTGTTACATTCTACCCCCCTTAAAATGAATTTCGCCCTCGAAATTCGTCGGGGTTATAAATGGTTTACTATTCGAATGTTTCTTTAATAGAAACCCACATCATAAAAAGGAATACCAAAACCAATCTTTTAAAACAGAGGTATGAAACGTAACGGTTACCCAAATAAACTAATCACTGGGTTTCCACATAGGTGAAAATATGGATATGGAAGAGAAATCTAACCATCATGTTCTGATGGAGAGTGGTACAGAACATGGCTATGGAAAATCCAGTAATCACAAATCCTTAGATTTGTGATGATATAAGGTACCATCTGATTCATCAGGTATAATATCACTAGGACAACATTTTAGGTTTTCAAGATCATTTCCCTAAAGTTGAAAATTTGAATTAGAATAAATACTTACTTCATTTTGGTAAAATCTCACTGTTGTTCGTGCCTTGAACAATTTCCACTTCATCTCTTAAATAAATGAAGTTGAATTTGTTATTCGTGAAGTGTTAGAAGATCATGTGATAGAATTACGGGTCATTCCATCTGTCTCAAAAAAGGTTAGCAAAATTATATACATAAGTCGATCTATAGTGAGATTAATCATATATGGTTCCTAAAATGGACTTATACTTCATATATCATACTGCTTAATATAATAAAACTCATTTCTACTAAACAGAGACTTCATGTAGGCCAGTGGTAGGCGATAAAGGCCAGTCGCACTTCTATTGTGGGTTCGATTTCCACAGCCTTGTCCGACGCGATGGGTTGTCGCCCGTCCTACAGGTTGTCCTTTTTCTAAAACTATATTACTATAACATCCCATCAATAATATCGAAAAAACTTCTATCCTTAAACAATACTAACTTATGTCTAACATAATCCATTCCAATCTTTAGGCTTATCCATAATACTGCAGTCCATTCTCATAACATAGTGAAAACGATTACCAAAGATTTAACACCATCGTCGATCCCCAGATATAATAAGATATGTTTTTTTGGTCACATTCCAAACATTCAAAGTCCTTAATCATGTATTCTCTTGAATACCTTAGTGAAAACATGAATGCAGTCAAAATTCTATATACTCAAACCATTATATCACTTAGTCCTTATATCAATCATGAGCTCATGAATACTATTAAACATTTCAATTTCTCGTTTTCCCTTCATTATGCGCATATCATCTTATTTCCAAAAAAAATATCTCAATCACTTTGAATACTACATTAGACCAACACATAAATATTCCAATACTTTATGATACCACATTATTTTGGAATCCCATTACATAAACACTTATTCATTCCACCACATCTTTGTCATATTCAACATCGCCAATAGTGATCGCATGTGACTTCCCTTTGTCCTTTGACTTCAGTGGTTGCTCATGCTGATCATCACTAACCCTTGGATTAGGGAATTTATTAGCATAATGCCCCATTTCTATGCACTTGAAGCATTGAAGTGTTGGTGGTGTGTTCTCTGTAGTGTTTGCTTTATTCACATCATTAGAATCCCTTTTTCCATTACTTAGACACTCAGCTCCTCGATGACCTTCTTTTCCACACTTAATACATTTTCTAGTCCCTTTATGACAATCTCCACCATGCTTCTATCCACACTTTGTGCATAAGGAAACATTCATCTTCTTTTCACCATTATTCTGAGATTTCTCCTTGAACTCTATCTTTCGTTTCTTGTCAAAACCATGAGATGGATATGTAACACCAACTTCCATTTCTACCTTGATAGCACAACGCACAATTTCTTCATAGCTACTGAAGTATCTTATAGTTAATTCCCTTCGAAGACTTGGTTTTAAGCCACTGAAAAATCGATCAACTTTAATTTCAGGTTGGATGATAATGCCAGATGCATGCCTTGCAAGTCTTGTAAAATTCGCTTCGTATATACCAACAGATTCATCATCCTTTTGCTTTAGTTCAATAAACTCCTTCTCCATATTTGTTCGAAGAATACGAGAGAAGTACTTATTGAAAAATAGGTTCTTGACCTCGTCCCATTCCATGGTCTCAATTTCATCTCTTTGCCTCCTATTCTTGATAAGATTCCACCATTGATCAGCATCACCTTCCAAACGATATACTGCTATGATGACTTTATCATGTTCAGAAAATTGAAGAACTGAAAATATCTTTTCAGTGGTACTAATCCATTGTTCAGCAACAAGTGGATCAGAAGAACCACTGAAAGAAGATGTACGTTGCCTCATGAAGGACTCAATAGAATATTGTTTTCTTCTCTGCTCATTTGGAAGTCCAGAATGATTCATAGCTTGTGTAAGTATAGCAATATGATTTTGCACTCCATCTGCCATAACATTTGTTTGTTCAGGAGGACAATCATTGCATTGTCCATTGCATTGATCAACACGGTTCCTTCGGGTTCCATCCATCGTCTAAAACCCAAAAGAATAGTGTGAGAGGCAAAAATCATGATATGGAAAATAACATAATAAAGGGAGAGTACCTTCAATATCTAACATCTTAGGTTTAATTCTATGATCGTTAGCGTAATTCTAGTACTATATCCTATACATATACTTAACCTTAGGGACATCCCTAGACATACCTTAGAAATATCTCTAGGGATCTCACTAACGTTTTCGCATCCTAGATTCCAAAGTTTGACTAAACCTTTCCTCTGATAACAACTGCAGAGACCCAAATCCTAACGTACATGGACATTACATTACATTTGCGGAATACTTAGTACATAACAAAAAAAACACACACACAAGGATCGTAATAGTTTAGTGTCTTTGGAAACTCGGAACGTAATCTTCTAATCGTGGTGAAAGATCTTCAATATCTCCCATAAAGATCTTCCCTTTTTTTACCTAAAACCTTTCTCTATATCCTGGGGAAAATAAAACATAAAAGGGTCTGCTCAAATGCTCAGTAAGGGTAAACAAAAGAAAAATCAATCACATCATATTCATAAGAACATAACTTTTGGAAATCGTAACCTGCAAAACAGAGCATAATTTCATAACATGGGATAAATCATAGTAGTGAAATGAAATCCCAATAATCATAACTTAAAACATGAAACGTTTTGGAATACACACATAATCATAGAGAATCATTTACTGTTAGTCAAGACTCATTGCCAAGGCTATCTTAGTGGACAAAGTCCCATTCTGAACCGAGTCACCCTCATTTCTGTCCTGTTTCACTGAACCAGTATAACCAACCATTCCAGCCATGTCTATCTCATGAGATATAAAATCTTTACCCAATGCATTGGATGGAGATATAGGTCCCACCCATCTCATAATTATACCATTCTTATGTGTGCCACAAAATCGTAAAACATACATCATTGCATAACCCATGTAATAAAAATGGGAATCTTAAACATCGTGACATCATAAAACAATTCATATAAGATAAAGGATTTCATAAAAATAATTCTGTCATAACATAATCAAATAAATGTAATAATAGGGATAAAAACAGAACCTTTTATTATCATAGATGGAAAATAATTTTGATAAAACACTTGAACTCCATTCTTGAGGAAAATATCCTTTCTTCTTCAAAAACATTTTTCTTTCTTAACATATCATACAACTTTAAACTAAAAGAAGCTGATTAAAAATAAACATGAAAACTTGTAAAGGAATATTCTTGGAAATAATGTTTTAAAAATCCATTCATGTCGTATAAGTTAAAAAAACATTCTTCTCGTACTTTTGTCGGAAAAGTCAATAAAGTACCTCGTACGAAAAACAACAAAAGATTCCTTTCATATTCTTTACTAAAAACTCACCGAAGGGTAAATTAGGATTTGAACAATTGTAGGTGGATGGAAATAATATTACATATTCAGGAAACATGGATGTGGACGATAAAATAAACCCCAGTAAATACTAAAGTATAAACAATCTCAGATAAAAATGAGATTGTGATATTTCCCTTACCTTAGGTCCGATTTGCTTCGTAAGTGTACGAGCCTCTGGTATAATGATTTAAATAATGTTATTGAATTATTACAGAATCATATTCATTGTTATTATATCATATATGGTCCACTTCTGACTTTATATTACCCGTTCTTTTGTAAATTCATGTTAAAGTACCGTTTTGTGTAAAATCGTCTCATTTGTCGTTCGTGTTTTTAACTTGTAATTATTAATATGATTAATTGGATCATGATTACTAATTTCCAGAATGTAAAACATGATTTATATATAATATATATTCAGAATATATATATATATAATATATCGATAAATGTAATGAAATACACCTTTCATGGAGACGGTAGTCCGTACGTACGCAAGAACGTTGTTTTCGTTTCCTTATTGAATTGAATGAAATTAAGTAGATGACATACATATAAATATACATAAATCCAGTATCATTATTATGTCATATATTTCATTAGTACTTATATTATATACTTTATAATCATTCATGAATGGTTAATCATTGAGAATGAATCTCATCGCGTCGTGGAGACGGTAGTCCGTACGTACACAGGAGTGATGATATCGTTCCCATGGTCGTGGAATTGTGTTGAAGTGTATGTATACTATTTCACTATCAATATCACTTTATAATAATAATATATAGTTAATCATTACACCATTATACCCATCCAATTAAGGTGGTGGCGGAAAATAGATTACACCACGGCGTGGAGATGGTATTCCGTACGTACGCACGCACGATGATTTCCTTTTTCCGTAGGATGGATAAAAGGTTAATTAGAGTTGTTTCATATTTATAATAACATATAATTATATAATAAATACTGATGTTATTACTTTATCATGAAACAACCAAAGAAGAAGAAGTTGAAGAAGAAAGAAATTGAAAAAGATCGGTAATGGATATTACCTCTTTTTGACGCGCCTTCACTTAACCTCCACTTAAAGAACTATGGATGGTCTTTGAAGAAGACCAGGACCTCTAGGATGATACTAGGGAAGGGGAGAAGAGATTTTGGCAGGGTTTGGCCGAGCATGAATGCTCAAATTGGTGTGAGGAGGAGAGGGAGGAGGTGCCCTTTTATAAGGGAGGAGAGGGGCATCTTAGGAAAATCTCAAAATATTATTTTATATTAAGGTCAAATTGGGTTTATAATGGTTCCAAATGGTCTTATTTCGAAGCTAAAGTTGGGATGGGTCAAAATACTCTCATCCAATAGGATTTAGACAAGTTTAGGTTATTATTTTAACCTTATCAATTAGATTTAACTCTAAGTTAAATATTTTAACTTTTACCGTGTCTTTTTATTTTCTTACGATATATGGTTAATAAACTTAATATATGAAGCCAAACGAACCCTAAGTTGTTTATTATTAATATATATATCCTTATATAAGTCATGTGGCCGAACCTTAGATTTCTAGGAATTAAATAACAATTAATAATATAATATTTGTTTTAAAAACTAATTTATGTCAATTTTGACACTATTTGGTACATGATTTTTATGAAATTTCTAAAAGAATGATAAGTTCGAACCAAGTTACTTAAATCAACAATAACATGTCATATTAACCTAGAAAACTAGTTTATGTCATAAAAAGTCTCAAATTACATTTATTTGGGCATTTATAACATCAATTATGTTAATATTTTCTTAAAAAGGTAATTACTGCATCATCGTTGTGTCATAAATAAATTAAATTATTTAAAGTATAAAAATTACAAATAAAATACCATTATGTCGGAAATCTTTTTATCTTTCTAATGAATATTTATAGTCGAAATTATATTATGTATAACCCTATATTAAATAAGTTTTAGTAAATAAACATTGATTTTAACTCTTTTAACTCTTCATTGAATTAAATAATAATAAATGTCCTAATCTAATTCAAGTGGGCCTAAATGATAATATTTTACACATAAAGTTTTTTTTGGTCTAGATACACTTGTCCAATAGGATTATGACATGTTTTAGGGTATTATTAATATCATTTGTACCCTTAATTACCCTATTTACTTTTAATCGTGGTAAATAAAAGTAAAAAGTTACTATTTACCAAAAAATATTTTCATCTCATTGAACCACATTTTACTTACTGACATAAACCGTGTCTCCCAGATTTTTGAAATTCCATTCACAGAAGCGGTAAAATTAAGATTTATGAAAAAATAATAATTTTTTTAACTACCACTTAGTAGTTTCACTATTCATATAAAATTGAAGTTTTTCAGAAAAATGCCAAAATTTCACCCTAAGCTATAATTGATATTATGAATTCAAAAATGATTTATATTTTACAAAATTCCAATCATATAAGGTGCATTAATTAATTTTATAATTAATTTCTGCTGTCACAACAAATAGCGTGTTTTTAAGAGATAATAACTATCAAAAGATTAACACTTGTTTATGTCTGGTGTAAATGTGAAATTACATCCAATGACCAACATTGTATTGAATTGTAAAAATATATTCTAAATATAATTTAAAACCACTCAAATTAATAATTTATCACTATTAATTATTTCGATTAAAAAATTTGTTTTTAATTAAAATTTAGTAATTTTCACTATTCATCAGAATATGAAAGTTATCCGAAAAGTACCAAAATTTCACCTTAGGCTAAATTCGATACTCCAAATCCAAAAATGAAGTCCATTTTGAGAGATAAAATTTCTAAAATTTTAAAAGGTGGTTATTACTATTCATAACGGCTAGTTTTAATAATATTTTAATAGCATATCGTTGCTTAGTGAAACTCGGTATTGCGTACTACACACGCTATCGAGGAAGGTCGCGATTGCGTGTAATACAAGGCAAGTCAAGGATGCGTGTTGTGCAAGCTCCTTTTGGTGTAGCATACAACACAAGACATTAGTGAAATTAAAAAGAATATTTTTCATAAAATTTCGGGGTGTTACATAATCCCCCCAGAGGGCTGGTCATAATGACTCTGTGTTAAATAGTTTTCATTAATAAAAATAAAATACGTAATAGGGGCAGAACTGGACGGTACGGGGAAGGGCGTGACACCGTGGAAAAACCACACATTTTGGTATGTTAAGGGTTTCTCGACTCTTGGGGGATTATATATATAATTTATGGGATTTAAATGTCTTTGAATGTGGCATTAAATCACATTTACATTAAAAGAAATGTTTCAGGGGCAGAAACATTCGGAAGTCAGAAAAAGAATGAAGACCCTCGATGAGGACATGGTGCCACTGTCATAGTGCTACTGTCATGAGGTCACCCTCCCGGTTCCACCGTCACAGCTTCACACTTACGGTGCCACCTACACAACTTCACCCTCATGGTGCCACTGTCATGGTGCAACCATCACGGTACCACCTTCACCGGTGCCACCCTCACCGGTTGCACCGTCACGGTTCCACCGTAACCGGTTCCCCCTTGATCGGTAACACCGTTTCAGTGGAGCCATGTTTTGGAAATGTAATGGAACAGGTGGGTCCGGCCCATTAAAATTTCACTCATCTAAACGTTTCGCTGAAAATATATTAATTCTCTCTTATAAAAATATTATTTATTGATACAATTATTTGAAACTACTCTAACAAGGAAAAATAGTTTTAACTACTATAAAAGACAACCTATCCAATTAAAATTTTGTTCCTAAAATATGAGTAAAAATAGAGAATGTCTAAATCGAAATACATAGTAGATAAAAAAAGTTGTTCTGTCTCAAGACAAGGCCTGATCCAATTAACATAGTGATCACCTACGAAAAATAAATAAATAAAAAGATAATTGATTTGCACCACAGATCAGAGTCAACAATAGTACATGAGACTATCCAGGTCACAAGACCACTTCCACTATTATACATGTGATGTCTAACAGCCATGTCCCACTTGACCTCTCCCATAGTTATACGTGGGTGATATAAGCTGTAGAATGACATTTAAGTTTGGATATCTTGTATCATCTAGTTTAGTGTCGGAGACAATGTGTTTTAATAAAGATTCACACACTGCTAAAAAAATCATGAAACAATACACAAAAGTCAGAAATGTAACGATATGGAGTCCATAATGCCCAGTTTGTCATTAAATGCATCTTTGGACTCTTTAGATACATCAAATGCAAATTTCGAGTCATCTTTTGAAAATAGACTGTCATGAGCAAGTGTTATTTTTTATTGTTGTGAGATGTTCATATTATCCTTCGAGTTCCAGAATTGATTCGTTCAAGGTTGTTCATAATAGGTTCTTCTTTTTTTTACAACAAATAGGGATTTAGTTTTCGTTATTTGGTTTGTTCATGATTGTATGTGTGTTCTTTAATTTTTTCATTTAATCAACTACTATATATTTTTTCACTTGTGCCACACTTTTAATTTATTTTTTGGGTGTCTTTTTTGGATCTGAAAGACACTCACTATCTCAACTACTCATTCCTCGAATTGTGTGCTGACATGACTAAACAAAATCACAAAGTATATCAATTTCATTAAATGAATCAAATATTATTGTTATAATAAAATGAATGAAATTTAAAAGTATGAAATAAAGAATATTTATAGAACAGTGTCATAGTTGTGGTTATAATGTCACGACGCCATAGTTGCGTTGAGAACTAGAAAAAATAACACATCTATAATGTCGGGTCCTTTTCTAATTATGGAATTGGTAGCAAGACTACGAAGTCAGGTTAAAAAAAATTTCTGGTAATGTTGTCAAGTCCTTTGTCAAAATTCAAAATGGTTTCTTTATAATGTGTCTTAGAAACTGTAGCTATGAGATTGTGCCAGGTCCATTGCGAAAATCGGGAATTGGTATCAAACAAACGCTGTTACATACCATTGTTGAATCTAGAACAAGTAGAATTCTTATTGTTTCACGGACATAGAAAAAAATCTCTATGTGTTTTTATGAATAAATATTATCATAATGGATTAACATTATACGTAATCATACAAAAAAATAATTGAAAAAGTTTAATCATTTTTTATATGATTGAAACATGATTTATGAGATTTTGAATCATTATCATGTGAGAGATTAAATCAAGAGTTATATGAGTGTAAAACATGATTTTTAAGCATTAAAACATGAGGATTCCAACAATCATCGAACATGATTTGTTTGAATTAAAATACGAGGAGTCCACCAATCTCCAAATATGATTTTTGAGCATTAAGAGACCAGGATTCCAACAATATCCAAACATGATCTATGAGAATTAAAACATGAGGTGTCCAACAATTTCCCCATTTTTTAAGATCAAAATCCTTTAATTTTAAAGACTACTATTTTAGAATGAAATAAATATATTACTTATCAAATCATGATATTAATTAATATATCCAATAAATATCATAAAGGGTAATTTTAATCCCTTTGGTCTCCACTTTATTATTTTTACTACATAGATTATTTATGAAGATGATTTTTCATCCATAAATTATTTTTTATTATTTATCCCCCTCTTGGGATTATTAATAATTGAAAAAAATAACATGTGAATAAATAATAGAAGGCCTTATTGTATTAAATAAATTGAAATTTTTGATTACAAATCAAAAAAGAAAATTACCATATATACCTATCAATATCAGTAATCACTTATTTTTAGATTAATAAGACATGGATTTTCCTCTATTTTAGAAATTATATGGTGAAACAAGTTGATCAAATGTATAGGTGGAAGATGATGTAGTTAGAGAATTCAGTGTAACTCCATCAATGATAGAATGGGATAGACTAGTTCTAGTGGAAGTTTATGGAAATGGATTCTCAATGATTACAGGTCTAATCTAGAATATACCCTGAGAAACATACATTTCCATGAGTGATGAATACATGGAGGAAGAAATATTTGGATCAAAAGAGATTCTGGGCCTCAAAGGAGATTTTGAATGAGCCACAATTACAGTACTCTGAACATGGATATAAGGCATCAATAGCTTGATAAAATACAAGATGATCTCTCCACCATTAAACATGGCCTTATCAATGTCATCCATGTTTCCTAGTAACTTCGCCAGAGTGTGTGTGAATTTCTTGATCTTTTTCTCTTGATCGTTAAATTCTTGAGTGACTAGCGGTATTTTCTAATTCTCTACAATATAATTGAAGTGATTAGTCAATTCATGTTTAGAATAAATTCTCTTAAAGTATAGTTCATCATTTATAGATATATTTTCTTGAGTATCAGTAGATATAATTGAATAGACCCTCACCATATCAATTACATTGTCATTGTTCATAATGGAAGCATAGAGACTTTCTTCATGAGAACAACTCGACAGTAAATGAAGCTCTTCTCTGAAAACCAATCTAATCAAGTCACTGTCCATATGCTAAGATGGATTTCTAAGGGAATATCTTTCTATAATAGATTATGTGAGAGAATTATTTTCTATTAGAACCTTTTGAGAATAGCCTTTATATTCATCATTCAACTTATTGAGTCTAGAAACAATCCCATGCATATCATTGTCTATCTTGGTCTTGTTCTCACCCATATTTTCATACACTATGATCGTGTTTGGTTGAATTTGAGATACAAAAATCTATGGAATTTATCAGAATCCTCTTCAATAAGATGAGAAATAAGAGCATGAGATGTTTTCAAGGATTTTTTCATATCTTCAACCAAAATATTTTGAGATTACACCTCATAAATCAAAAGACTATTCTCAATCTGAAGCTCTAGAATTTCAAGAAGCATCTTCGGTTGAATTTTTAAAATAATTTTCTCTAACAGCAGTGCAACATCTCTTTCATCGTGGTTTGTCAAAGGTGTATGTTGGGACTATAACAGATTCCAAAATCCAGACAATAAGTTGCCTCCATAATTATTAAGATAACCTTGACTGACAATACCATTTGACTTTGAGTTGTTTGAGGAATAGGAAATGAAACTTGTTTAGATTCTATATAAAGAGATACATATTTTGAAAAAGTTAGTTCCAATTGAAACACATTGGGAATATCGGTAATTTTTGTTGAGGAATCGTGGGAATTATACACATAAAAATTACAAGGAAACATATGATGGTTATCCAGAGAGATTTGTAAAATATGATTTGGAAGTTGAAAGAATTCTAAGATGTGGTGTTGTTCCACATCAAAAGGTGCATCTCTTCTATGAATAAGAGATTAAATATCATTAATAATTCTGAAATATACCACTCTTTTAGGTTCACCCATGTCTTTTCTAGCTGGATGAAAGGCATGTTCCATTATTTCCTCAATAGGTAACATTATTTCAGTTTCAAAATTTTCTTCAGACTATTCCACTACAGGAAGATTTTTTTCAATATCATGCTCCTCCTCAATAACAATTGCATCATCTACAGTGGGATAATCCTCACCAAAAAACTCTTCCTCAACATAAATCTAATAATTATAACCAACAAAAACTTTATATATAAGGATATAAAAAATAAACCTAAAATATTAAAGGGAGGAGGACTTTGATGTAGTTTTCATCATATCAGACATATGATGTTAAATTTACATACCCAAGTTGATTTTGTGTCCATTTTTGAGAATATGAATCCAAAATACATACTGATACTTATGAGAATAAAAATACCATTTTTCGACAAATTAGGTGTTGAAAAAACACAAACAACAACATGAATCACAATCATACTCATCATCCATTGCACCTCCCATGTTTTTATGTCTAATAAAACATCCCAGAACCTCTTCTAGGAAAATTGCATCACTAGGTAGAGGAGTTCCTCTTTGTTAGTCCTCAAAAATCCCTTCTTGGGGTATTCCTATGAAGTCCTCCCATAACATAGCTGAAAATGTAAATATTTGACCATTTACCATGTTCCAATGACCAAAATCATCCATAGAATTGATGTAAAACAGAACATACTGATACAAGAGCCACTTCACACAGCTTTCCTTTTATGGTATGACTTTTATAATCCCCAAGACATGGGTTCATTGGTTTCTTAGGCATTGTAATAGGATACATTATTTATTTCATATAATACATGCACTTTTCAAGAGTCGACAAGGATGGATGCTTCATCCTTGGAATTCAATATGGGCTCATGAGAAATGAGAAGGAGGCAAATCTGTTTGAGAGAGAAAAAGGGTTTCAATTTCAAGATAAGAGAGGTCAAGAAAAGGGATGTGATATTTATATATCATTTAGAGATGTCAAGCATCAAAAAAAATACACTGTAAAAGAAATTGAAATACCCTATACAAAAAATAATGGTTTAAAAATAAATTCTGAATAATGTGGTGAAACCGATACAGAAATTTACAGTGTCATTATTACTTTGTTACTCAAAATAGTGGAACCATTATGAATGAGAGAGAAAACAAAGACAAAAAGTTGGTAGACAATAATCCTAAAATAGTAATCTTGAGATTATAAACTTTTGATAGTAATTATAAGACAATAAACTATTCACTCAATGATAATCATTCCTAATTCTTGTATGATGCAATTAATCATTTCAAATTTAAATGTCTCGGTTAAAATGATTGAAAACTGAAGTAATGTGTTGAAGAATTCTAAAGCAATGCCAACTTTTTTGTAATGATCTCTCAAAAAGTTATATCATGCAAAATATGATTCTTTCTAGAATGGGAATCATGATTCATTTATATGATAAAAGAAATTGTGTTATCCCAATTTTTACGAACATGTCTGAATTGATATACATAGTCTAGAAAGGTGTGATTTATCCACATAATCTGAGCACAAAAACTACCACCAGTAATTTATTTATCTTTAGCAGTGGATAATGCATCATAATCATTATTGTTTACTATAACATCAAAATTTTTACATTCGCAAAAAGTGACATGTTTTAGATGTTCGTTTTCAATCAAACATAGAACCACCATTATCAATAACTGAATAGCTAACCAATTAAAATGATTTCCCTCTAGGATAAAACATCCCTTTGCTGGTAGTCTGTTTTAGGATTGTGAAAATCCTTTTAACAGAATGAATATGTGAATCTATAATATTTTCATGAAAATGGGAACAAATAAATTCAATAAATATAATATCAGTTCAACTAACAGTCACGTAGAGTAATCTCCCTATCATTCCTCTATAAGTTATTTAATCAATCTATTTACCATTCTCATCCAGATCCAACTTATAGGTGGAACCCATTGGAGTATCACTACTATTATAAATATCTAAAACAAACCATTTTAGAATATATTTAGTGTATTTAATTTGACTTAAAATAATACCTTCTTTATTTTTAATGAATTGAAATCCAAGAAAGAATTTTACTTCACCCATCAAACTCATTTCAAATTAATTTTTCCTCGTCATTCAAAAATCAAAACAAAATGATTTTTTCAAAATCCATAAATAATATCATCAAAAATTAATTGAACAAATAAAACGTAATTTGAAATTCTTTTCATAAAAGAATGTAGGATCAACTATACCTTATGGAAAATCTTCTGAAACACAAAAACTACATAGTCTATCAAATAAATCTCTTGGATCTTGTTTTAAACCATATAAATATATTATTAATTTAAAAACACGGTATTTAAAATGAGGGTCATTTAAACAAGTAGGGGGTTCAATTAAAACATCTTCAACAATATACAAACTTTGGAATGCACCCTTTGTAAACATTTTATATAGTCTTATATTTAGATGTACTACATAAGCAACTGGTATTCTAATGAATTTATGTATAGAAACAGGAGAAAAAGATTCTTCATAGAAAATACATGCATCCTGAATATAAACATGAGCAACCAATAATGATTTATTTCATATTATGTTTCTAGATTCATCTATTTTATTTCTAAAAATACATTTAGTGCATATGGTCATGTTTTCTTTAGGTCTTTCATCATATTTCCAGACATTATATCTTTTAAACTGATTTAATTTTTCTTTAATAGCTGTCACCCAAAATTCATCATTGATTGCTCCATTAATGTTTATAGGTTCAAGGTATGACAATAAATCATGATCATAATCCTAATTTCATAGGGATGTTCTAGTATGCCTTCCATTATTTAAATATTTAACAACAACATCTAGAGGATGGTTCTTATGGGTTATACATGATCATGAAAAACAAGGACTAGTAATTACATATTCATCAATAGGATCAGGTTCACTGAGGCTCCAATATAATGAATTTATAGAACTATATGTTTTAGGAGATTCATTCATAGGATGGTCCGATGATTTATCAATGATGTCTAGAATTGATATATTATCCCCATGATTTTCTAGTGAGGTTTTTGGCCCACGTGGATCTGTCTAATCAAACACGACATGAACACATTCTTCCTCACATTTTGTTATTTAATGGAAGACTATATAATTTAATATAAATTTAACAACCTAGAGCAATTCCTTCATCACCCTTGGATTAAATTGTTTCTATATTATCCTTAGTGTTAAGAATATACACATTGTAACAAAAAACAATGATTTTGTTAAAATGGGGTCTTCTATTATTCCACAACTTATAGATAGTCCTCTTAATAATAGTTCTAATGAAGAGTGTATTAATTATATATATTGATTTTTCAATGATTCTTCTAAAAATTATATCAGGATATGATATTCGTTAAGCAGTTTCCTTGTAATCTCTTGTTAGGTTCTATTTATTCTTTCTACAACACCATATTCATGAGGTGTCGTAGCAGACGAAAAGTTATGACTATATCAATTTTTTTAGAAAAATAATTCAAACTCATTGTTTTCACACTCGATGTCATGGTCACTTCTTAGTATTTTAATTCTATGTCCACTTAGATATTAGACATTCCCAACATACATGGTATAATGATAGAAATCTTCGCTTTTGCGAGCCAACAAGAAGGTCCAAGTATATCTGGATTATTCATCATCAAGAACATATACAAAATGCTTAACATTAAGGCTTGATACTCTAAATGGTCCAAACATATCCACGTGATCCATCACGAGAGTTTGATAAGATGAATATTTTTTCTTTGGTTTGAAATAATTTTTTTGATGGTTAACCTTTTCACAAGGATTATAAACATTGTCATTTAGAAAATGATGTTTGGGTATGTGATTTACTAAAAAATATCTAATAATAATTATAAGGGAGAATATATTACAATGTCTTGGCCTTGTATTCCTAATCCAATGAATTTTTTTTAAATACAGCTAATCATTAATCATTTTGATAAACTAATGAATCTATGTTAATAACAGTAACATTTTCATTTCTAAAAGGTAAAAATAATATTTCTTTATTAAAATTAAAAACATTGCATGCATTATTTTAAAATTTAACATCAAAAATCATCATCAAATAATCATGAAATACTAAGAAGTTTATATTTTAATCCATAAAAAAAAGTCATATTGAAATTAAAACTGAGTTAGTGTAACACCACGATATTTTATGAGAAGTATTCTTTTTAATTTATTTGAAGTCTTGTCTTGTATGCTACAACAAGATTATCTTGCACTATACGCAACACCTTATTAGCTTTCAGTATGCGCAACACTATTCTTGGATCGTGTGACACAAAATTACAAGTTCGTTTGATAGAAGTTATTCTACGCAACATTGAGTGTATATATATATTCAATGTATAAATGAAATATGGTTGGATTCTATTATACACAGCAGCAATGGAATATTTCACTACAAACAACCTTGACTTGTCTTGCTTTACAAGAAATTGCGAACTTCCACGATAGCATGTGTTGTATGCAATACCGAGTTTCACTAAACAACGATATGTTATTAAAATATTATATAAACTAGCTGTAATGAATAGTAATACCCCATTTTTTAAATTTTATAAATTTTATCTTTAAAAATGGACTTCAATTATGGATTCAGAATATCTAAATTAGCCTAGGGTGAAATTTTGGTATTTTTCTGAAAACATTCAATTTTTGATGAATAGTGAAAACACCGAGTTATTAGTTAAAACTGACTTTTTATATAAAATATTATCTGGTTTATTTATATTTATTTTAGGTCAAAATAGATATATAATACTTATATAAGTTCAATTTAATTTATTGGAGTCATTTTATAATAATTCTAAATATATATATAAATTTTATTGAACTTTTCACCTTCTTTTACCCACCTTCTTAGAACATTTACAATTGTACATTAATCAAAATTTTATCCCTTCTATGAGTTGAATTTCAAAAATTTGAGAGTCATGGTTAATATAAAAGAAGTATTATGTGGTTCAATAAGATAAATTTTTTTTGGTGAATAATAACTTTTTACTTTTATTTTCCACGGTTAAAAGTAAATAGGGTAATTAAGGGTAAAAATTATATTATTATTACCCTAAGACATGTCTTAATTCTATTGGATAATTTTAAATCGACTAAAAAGAACATTAGGAATAAAATATTACACTTTAGTTCCACTTATATTAGATTAGGTCACTTATTATTATTTTATTTAAAAATTAGTTAAAAGAGTTAAAATCACAGTTTAATAAATTAAACATTTTTAATATAGGGTTATACACAAGATAAATTCGACTATAAATATTAATTTGAAATATAATAAGATTTCAAAAATTATTGTATTTTATTTTTAATTTTAAAACATTATATAATTTAATGTATTTATGAAACAATGATGATGCAGTAATTACCTTATTAATAAAGTATTAACATAATTGATGTTATAAATACCCAAATAAATGTAATTTGAGACTTTTTATGAATTACACTAAATTTATAGGTTAATATGACATGTTATTATTGTTCTATGTAGTTGTTTTTGAACTTATCATGCTGTTATGATTTTCACAAAAATCAATTACCAAATAGTGTCAATATTGACTTAAAATTGTTTTTAAAACAAATATTATATTATTTATTATTACTATATTCCTAAAAATCTAAGGCTTGAGAAAATTACATAGATAATGTTATATATATTAATAATGAACCAATTGGGGTTTTTTTTTGTCTTTTTATAGTATGTTTATTGACCATATAGTGTAAGAAAACAATAAGACATGGTAAAAGTTAAATAATTTAACTTACAGTTATACAAAAAAGATAAGGTTAAAATAGTAACCAAACATATATAAAACCTATTGGTTGAATTTATTTCGAATCATACCCACTTTATCTTAGAAATAAATCAATTTGGAGATATTATAAACAGAATATGAAATTATTATAAATTAATATTTTATGTTTTTCCTAAGGTGCCCCTCTCATCCCTTATAAAAGGGAACGCACTCCCTCTTATCTTTACACAATTTCTATATTTCAATGCTCGGACAACCCCTAAACATTTCCCCTCTCAACTTCCCTAGAATCATTATAGTGTTTTTTGTCTCCTCAAAAGAACAACTCTAGTTCTTTAAGAGGAATCATAAAAGAGGTGCGTCGAAGAAGAGGTAATCTCTTCTACCGATTCTTTCAAGTTTTATTTATTCTTCAACCTCTTCTTATTTAGTTGTTTCATTATAATGTAATAACATCAGTATCACTAATATAATTATATGGTATTGTAAATAGGAAACAACCCCATTCCACCTTCTATCCATCCTACGGAAAACTAAATCACCACGCGTGGGTACGTACGAAATACCGTCTCCACGCCGTGGTGTAATCTGTTTTTCCACCATCACCTTACTTGGATGGGTATAATGGTGTAAATAATAACTATATACAGTTATTATAAAATCATACTGATTATGAGATATTATATCATCCACTCTAATTCAATTAAATTAATATGGGAACGATATCATTTCTCGTGCGTACATACGGATTACTGTCTCCAAGATGCGATCAGATTCATTCTCCATGTTAACCATTCAAGAATGATTATAAAGTATATATAATAAATAATAATGAACTATATTACTTGATAAAGCTACTGAATTTATCTATATATAAATGTCATCTACTTACTTCCATTCAAGTCAATATGGAAAGGAAAATAACGTTCATGCGTACGTATGACCTACCGTCTCCGTGAATGGTGTATTTCATTTCATTTTTCTATCTATTATATATATATATATACTGAATATATATGATATATAAATCATGATTTACATTCTGGAAGTATTTAAGTCATGATATAAGTAATAATAATATTAAGAACAACAACTCCAAACACGTAAGATAAATAAAACGATTTTACACAAAATGCTTCTTTAACATTTAATTTACAAAAGAACGGGTAATATAAAGTCATAAGTGAACTATATATGAAATCCTAACAATGAATATGATTCATTACTAAGTCAATGACATTATTTAAATAATTATACATGATGTTTGGATATGTACAAATCATATTGGACCTAAGGTAAGGGATAACTATTCCAATATCGTTCTTATCCGACATTGTTTATACATAAGTATTTTATGGGGTTATATTTTCATCCATGTCCATTAAAAAGTTTAATCATAAAGTCTTTAGTATTCTTCCATGTATGTTTAAAGTCATGTTTACCCCTCTTTGACTTATACGTTGTGTTATAGAGGGAATCTTTCTTTTGTTTACCATATGTGGTACATTTTTACTTTTCCGTTAAAAGTACGAGGAGCATGTTTTTTTAAATTATATGGAAGTAATGGATTTTTACGTTTTCAGGACACCTTATTTTAATTAAGATTAATCTACAAGATTTCATGAATATTTTCATTAAAATCAATTTCTTTTAAAATTGTGTAGCATTTTGTGAAAAGAAAATGATTTTAAAGAAGAAAGGATATTTTCCTTAATAATTCATTTCATGTGTTTTATCAAAACAATTTTCCATCTAAGATGACATTATTTCATATGTGTATGTTTCAAGTATAATGTCTCTATGATTTACATGGTTTCAATTTTCTTATGAGGAAATGATAGCCGTCTTTTTTATATGGATTATGTTATGATGGGATGATGTATATGAAACCCATTTTTATTCTTTTGGTTATGATGAATGATTTATGTTTATGTTGTAGAACAAGTAAGAATGATTTAATTATGATATTGGTGGGACCTATATCTCCCTCCAATTAATTGGGTAAGGATTTATATCTCATGAGATAGTCATGGCTGGAATAGTAAGTTATCCATGTTCAGTGATACAGGACTAGAACAAGGAGTGAACTCGATTCAGAAAGGCATGTTGTCTACTACTATGGTCTTGGCAGAAATTCCTTGGCTACTATGGAAATCATATCATGTGCTCAATGGTTTTCGACAATTAATTGTTTTATTACCAGGCTATTTTATCACGATTGATGTTCTTTTATGACCAATACCTTACGTACTGTGTATATTTATTTCACAACTCATGATTTTGATGTGTAAACATTATGCTCATGTTTTGAAGTTAAAATATATATGGTTTGTTTTATTTTCTCCATTATTACCCATACAGAGCATTTGAACTCCCCATTTATATGTTTACTTTTCTCCAGGATATAAATAAAGGTTTTAGGTATGAAAAAATGGGAAGATCTTTATGGGAGATGATGATTATCTTTCACCAAGGTTAGAAGATTATATTCTGAGTTTCCAATGAAAATAAACTATTACGATCCCTTGTTGTCTATTTTTTTTATGTTTTAGGTTTTCCGGAAAAGTAATATAATGTCCATATATGTCAATATTGGGTCTCTACAGTTGGTATTAGAGGAAAGATTTAGTTATCCTTTGGAAACTAGGATGCAGAAACTTTAGTGAAATCTCTAGAAATATTTCTATGGTATGTCTAGGGATGTCCCTAAGGATATGTATACATCTAGGTTATAGTTCTCGAATCTTGGTAATGATATTATAATCGAACCTAAGATTTTATATATTGAAAGTAATCCCCCTTTATTATGTTGTTTTCCTAGAATGATTTTTTCCTCTCACACTGTATTTTTTGGGTTTTAGACGATGGCTGGAACCCGAAGGAACTATGTTGATCAATGTGATAGACAATGAAATGATTGTCCTTCTAAACAAACCAATGTTATGGTATATGGAGTGAAAAATATTATTTCTATACTTACACAAGCTATGAATCATTCTATACTTCCAAATTAGGTGACAAAGTAACAATATTCTATTGAGTCCTTCATGAGGCAACATCCTCCTTCTTTCAGTGGGTCTTTTGATCCACATGTTGCTGAACAATGGATTAGTACAATTGAAAAGATATTTTTTATACTTCGCTGTTCAAAACATGAAAAGGTCATGTTGGTTTTTTACCGGTTAGAAGGTGAAGCAGACTAGTGGTGGACTCTAATTAAGAATACAAGGCCCCAATATGAAATTGAATCCATGAAATGGGATGAGTTCAAGAACTTATTTTTCTATAATTACTTCCCTCGTATTCTTCCAAAAAATATGGAAAAGGAGTTCCTTGGGTTTATGAAAAATGATGACGAATCTGTTGGTATATACGAAGAGAATTTTTCAAGGCATTTAAGTTATTCATCTGGATTTACCATCCAACATGAAATTAAAGTTGATCGATTCTTCAGTGGCTTAAAATGAAGTCTTGAAAGGGAATTAGTTGTAAGTGACTCAGTACATATCATGAAATTGTGCGTTGAGATATTAATGTAAAACTAGAATTTGGTGTTACATATCCATCTCAGGTTTTTAATAATAAATGAATGATCAAGTTCAAGGAAAAATCTCAGAACAATGGTGAAAAGAAGGTGAATGTTTCTTCATGATCAATGTGTGGAAAGAAGCATGGTGGAGATTGTCAAAAAGGTACTAGAAAATGTATGAAGTGTGGAAAAGAAGGTAATCAAGCAGCTGAGTACCGAATTAATGGGAAAAAGGTTTCTATTTACTTGAATATAGAAAAGTCTACAGAGAACGCTCCACCAACACTTCAATGCATTAAGTGGAAGGAAATGTTGAATTATTCTAATCAATGCCCTAATCTATGGGATAATATTTGAGGCACAAAGCTTGACATACATGGACATTAAATTACATTTGCGGAATAATCAATATATAACAAAAATAGACACACAAGGATTGTAATAGTTTAGTATCTTTTGAAACTCAGAATATAATCTTCTAATCGTGGTGAAAGATTTTCAACATCTCCATTAATGATCTTCCCCTTTTGTTTTCTTACCTAAAACATTTCTTTATATCCTGGGGTAAAGAAAACATATAAAGTGTGAGCTCAAATGCTCAGTAAGGGTTAGCATAGAGAACATAAAACAATCCTTAGACAATTGAATGTAAAAAAAACATGAGCATAAAATCTAAACATCAAAATCCAGAGAAATGACATAAAACATGGCAGTACGTACGACATAGATCATGAAGAAACATTAATCAGGATAAATTAGTATTGGAAAAAAACCTGTAATTATGGAAACCATTAAGCACGTGATATGATTTCCATAGTAGCCAAGGCATTACTGCCATGACCATCTTAGTGGACAAAGTCCCTTTCTGAATTGAGTTCATTCCTTGTTTAAGTCATGTAACACTAAACCAGATTAACTTACCATTCCAGCCATGTCTATCTCATGAGATATAAATCTTTACCCAATTCATTGTAGGGAGATATATGTCCCACCCATCTCATAATTAAATCATTCTTACTGGTTCAACAAAATAAACTTAATTCATCATTCATAATAACCCAACGAATAAAATGGGTTTCATAAGCACCATCCCATCATCACATAATCCATATAAAAGTAATGGATATCATTTCATAATTATAAAAGTGAAACAATGTAAATCATAGAGACATGATACTTGAAAAATACACATTAGAAATAATGTCATCTTAGATAAAAAATGGTTTTGATAAAACACTTGAAATGAATTCTTGAGGAAAATATACTTTCTTCTTCAAAATCATTCTCTTGTCACAAAATTTCATGCAATTTTAAAAGAAATTGTTTTTTTGAAAATATTCATGAAATCATTTGGATGAATATTCATGAAAATAAGGGTTTATATAATCATAAAAATCCATTCACGCCGTATAAGTTAAAAATAAAATTCTCCTCGTACTTTTGTCGAAACAGCCAAAATGTACCTCATATGGTAAACAAAAGAATGACTAATTCCATACGATGTGGAAAAAGTATGAAAATGTTAAAAATGTCTTAAACATACTTGGAAGGAAAGTAAACATTTTATGAAAACATTTTTAGAGAATATGGACATGGATAACAAAAATAACCCCCAATAAATACTTACGAGTAAACAATCTCGGATAAGAATGAGATTGGAATAATTATCCCTTACCTTATGTTCGATATACTTCGTATGTATCCGAACCTCCTGTATAATGATTTAAATAATGTCATTGACTTATTACAGAATCATATTCATTGTTATGATATCATATATGGTTCACTTATGACTTTATATTACCCATTCTTTTGTAAATTCCATGTTAATGAGCGTTTTGGGTAAAATAGTTTCATTTGTCGTCCGTGTTTTGACTTGTAATTATTCATATGATTACATAGATCACGATTAGTTAATTACGGAATATAAAAAATGATTTTAATATAATATATATTCAGAATATACATATATATAATAGATCGATAAAAGGAATGAAATACAACGTTCATGGAGACGGTAGGTCATACGTACGCATGAACGCTGTTTTCGTTTCCTTATTGAATTGAATGGAATTAATTATATGACATACATATATATATACATAAATCCAGTATCATTATTATTTCATATATTTCATTATTATTAATTATATATAATTTATAATCATTCATGAATGGTTAACATGGAGAATTAATCTCATTGTGTCATGGAGACGGTAGTCCGTACGTACGCACAAGTGATGATATCATTCCCATGATCGTGGAATTGTATAGAAGTGCATGTACAATATTTCCGAATAAATATAAATTTACAATAATCATATATAGTTATTTATTTACACCCTTATACCCATCCAAGTATGGTGGTGGTTGAAAACGGATTACACCATGGTGTGGAGACGGTATTCCGTACGTACACACACGTGGTTATTTCGTTTTCCGTGTGATGGATAGAAGGTGAAATAAGGTTGTTTCATATTTATAATAACATATCAGTATATGAGTTATACTGATGTTATTACTTCATAAAGAAACAACTAAGGAAGAAGAAGTAGAAGAAGAAATAATTTTAATGAATCGGTTACAGTTATTACCTCTTCTTCGACAAGCCTCTTTGAAACCTCCTCTTAGGGAACTATGATTGGCCATTGAAGAAGACCAAGAACTCTAGGACGTTTCTAGGGAAGTTTAGAAGATAATTTGGCAGGGGTTGGCTAAGCATTAAGGCTATAAGTTGTGTGGGGAAAAGAGGGAGGATGTTCCCTTTTATAAGATAGGAGAGGGGAACCTTTGGAAATATAAGAAATATTAGTTTATATTAAATCCCAACCCCACATAAAAACTTACAAAATGACTCATATCCGAATATTATATGACATAGGGTTGTAATCTCATCCACCAATAAAATTTAGATATGTAAGGAATTTATTTTAAACATTATCAACTTGATTTCTCCTTATTTATCAATTTAATTTCATTTGTGGTAATAATATTCTAAATTTTAAATTATTATAAATAATTACATATGTATTGTGTATATTCCATAATTTGACACTTTATGACATTTTAGACCATATAAAATTAAATTTATAATTTTTTAATATTTTTGGGATTTTTAAACAGTTTTATAATATGTTATTTTTATGAAATAAAAATAGTGGAAATTTTGACACTATTAATTTATTTGAATTTAAATAAACAATACACAGAATATATGTTCGAACGAAAATATTTAATAGATTCATAACATGTCATATATATCTACAAAATTAGTGGATCACATTAAATAGTTCATATAATATTTATTTTAATATTTTTAAAACCATTTATTTGATATTTTTCTTAATAAAATAATTTCCACATCACTATTATGTCACCTTTATTGATAATTATTTAATCCCAAAAAATTCTAAATAAATTAATATGATGTAGATATATTTATTATATTTCTGGATACTTTTTATATCCGAATCTTCATGAAGTTTATCACTAAACTAAAATTATTATACTTATAAGATTTAAGAAGGTGGCACGTTGTCACTTTCTTTGGTTTTAATAATAATTAAATTATTTTCATGGAAAAAAGTCCATTAAATGAATCTAATCCGACCCTTAGGTGATATGGGTCAACTTTTAGTCATCCAATTGGATTTTGGCAAGTGCTAGGGTAATTTTATAATCTTATATTTACCCTTAATTACCTGACTTACCTTTAACTATGGTAAATAAAGTTTACCGTAGTTATTATTCATAATGCCCAAAAATATAAAGTATCCTATTAACATAATTTGGACCCACTAATTACAAATATGGAATCCATTTTTCAAAATTATAAACACATAATTTTCAGTAATTAATTTAAAATTAATCCCGTTGTAGAAAGAAAATGGGTTTTTGTTTAAAACATTTTAAAAGATTGAATTGATTTAACTTAAGAAATTCAAGGTAAAATCAATGATAATGAAATAAATTGTATTAAATGGTAAAAATATATTCTATTTATACTTTAAAACCATTCAATATTATAATTTAACCATATAAATTATTACGATTAAAAAAGTTGTTTTTAATTAAAATATAACATGTTTTTGCTATTCATTAAAATATGAAAGTTATCAAAAAAATATCAAAACTTTATACAATGTAAATTTTTATATCCTGATTCAAAATAGCGCCATCAAAAAGCGGAAAACTTCATTTTTTGAAAAATACTTATTTCACCTGAAAAATTTATTTTGTTCACATAAAATATTTTATAAAATTTATAAGATGAATAATAATGTTATAAAATTCAAATTTTAGTTAATACTATTCATAATGGCTAGTCCATAATAATATTATAGCAATATATTATTGTTTAGTGAAACCTGGTATTGCGTACAACACACTCTATCGAGGAAGGTCGTTATTGTGTGTAATGCAAGCCAAGTCAGGGTTGCGTGTTGTGCAAGACTTTTTTTTTTGTTTCGCTAAAACAGAATCCAACCATTTTTCATTTATACATTGAATATATATATATATATACACTCGATGTTGCATAGAATTACTATTATCAAACGAACATGAAATTGTGTGTAATAGAATCTAAGAATAGTGTTGTGTATACTACAAGCTAATACGATGTTCCATATAGCACAAGATAATCATGTTGTAGCATAAAACACATCATATAAAATAAATAAAAAAGAATACATATCATAAAATATCGGGTTGTATCATATTACCCCCCTTAAAATAAATTTCGCCCTCAAAATTCGTCGGGGTTATACATGGTTTTCTACTTGAAAGTTTCTTTACTTGAAACCCACATCGTAAAATGAAATTCCAAAACATAACTTAAAAAACTAATATAAGGCCCGGCCTTAAACCTTATTTAATATTTAACTAAATGAATAATTCACGTTGAGGATATTTTCAGGTTTATAGTTTTAGAGAATTAGAACATAACTATTATGTCTCAAAATATTACAAAGTAGTCACTTCTACTAAGTTTCCATAATAAAAAAAACTCTTAAAAGAAACATGTCTAGTTCCATGTTTTATATAGCATGACATTCCCTTGATCCCATCCTTGACCTTATTCCACATTAAATCCTGTGAAAAACATTTCAAAAAAAACTTGGGGTGAGCATAAAAAGCACAGTAAGGGATACACAAAGAATGAAAACTGTCAGTTTTTCAATCATCATGTAAACCATGTATACACTATCAATGTAATACCTTCACCTTCATGAAGTAGTAAAAACTCTTCACTGAATAAAGTATCATTACTTACCTTTTTGTAACCAAAGGATTACCATAAAACCCATATAAAGAACACATAACATATATAAAGGTAACTTGGGACATAAACATACTTAAGTGGAACAACCATACGGTCGACTTCTACACATATCACTTAATGGAATAGCCATACTGCCAATTTCCATACATACTTAATGGAATATCCATTTGGCCGACTTCCATACCCAATTCATTGGAGGATATAATGTAACCACCCGTCCTGGTATTCACGGCACCACCCGTCATATGGTTTATCATGTAACCACCAGTCAAATGTCCAAGTACCAATATAAAATCATAAAACATAAAACCAATATAAAGGAATGATAACATTTCCACATTTCAATCACAATATATCATAATATAATCCTTTATCAAAACCATTTTCAATACCAAAATACATAAAAGAGTATATGGTATTTATTTTATTTTAAAAACATAACGGCTTGTTGAGGAAGCCAAAGACCAAATAATACTCGCGGCGGCGGAAAAGGTCGTTGTCACCGCGTACGTTAAAAAAACATTCCTTTTTTTCGTTTAGTAAAATGATTCGTAGAAATAGATTCCTTTTTTATGAAAGTAAAAGTCAAAGGGGTTTATACACCGTATAACACAAAGTTGTGTATAAAACGAAATATGCCTCATTGAAAGGAGATTGAGACGAAGTCCCTTACCTCGGGTCCAACTTGACTCGATCGTTCTTTAACGTCCTGATTAATAAACTTGAGTTAATTTATACTTGATTAAGAACTTTTTTAATGTCCATTATTCCTTTTATATCACTTATTTCCATGTTATAAATATTATGTAACCATTTAAGTTAATAATGTTTGTTTTGTCAATATTTGGTTCTTAAGTCGAAAGTGGACTTCTTACAATTACATGTTGTTCATGTGGTCAAAGGTTATTTATATCCAGAATGAAATTCCTGATTTGGATATCATATTTATCATATATATCCAGCATATACAAGTATTTATAATAGAACATAATCATTTAGAGGTAAGAAATGAAATGCACCGTTCATGGAGACGGTAAGTCGTACGTACACATGAACGCTACTTTCATTTCTATTTCGTATTTTATAGAATGGAATCATAATTATATAAGAGTATACTATAATTCCAGTATAATAACATATATAATATCATTAACTTTATCGTTTACACATCCCACATATGGTATTAACGAATCAAATCACTTTCAGGGGGCGGTAGTCCGCACTTCCTAAAATGAAGATATCGTGTTTACACATAATGGAAACAATAATGGTATGCCATAAATGAAAAATACAGAAGCATAAGGGAAGAATAAAAATATTATATATCATATATAAAAATAGTGACATCATAATGGCCACCTTTGAAGGTGTTAAATGTGTATTGAACAATCATCGTTTCGGGAGGTAGAATTTTTCCGTCCACAGAATCTGTATGTTCTTTAACCATTTGATGTAGTTGTGTGAGAGTGTAGCTCAAATAAATCTTATAACAACATCCTAGTATATTTATGATACTGGTGTTGTTACAAAAGAAGTAAATAAAAAGTTTTTAGGGGGTTGGAGAAGCAAAATAAAACAATTGAACAAGAGAGAATGAATTACCTTTAAAAGAGTAACTTCTTTTGATTTGATCCTAAAGGCTTCCTTTGAAAGGATTATGCCCAAAGGGAATCCTATAGGATGAGGATAGGGATGTGGAGAGAGTAAATGGGCATGGGATGGCCGAGCCAAAGGCTTGAGGTGTGTGTGAAATGAGGTAGAGGTGGGGGCCTTTTATACGAGGAGAGGAGGGGCACTTTTGGAAATCATGAAACTATTATTTTATTTTCAAAAGTGTTTCGAATTTATAAGGCCCCACATTGATATATTTCGAAGATAAGATTATAAGGCTTCGAAATAATCCCATACAATAGGTTTTGGACATTTGTGGGTATTAGATATTACATTATATTTCCATTTTATTTAAATCATTAAATAATGAAGTCATCGCTGCATCATCATGATGAAATAAATATTCTAATTTATTTAAAGTCTAAAAATTATAAAAAAAATACTATGATGTAGGAAATCTTTTTATCTTTCCAATTAGTATTTATAATCAAAAATATGATCTTTATATCCCCATTTTAAAAAATTTTCCGTAAAACATATTATGTTTGTGTCATTTTTACTTTTACATTAAATAAAAAGTTATTTATGTCATTTCCCAACCAAAGTGGCTCCATGGGGTCCCCAAGTTGACTCATGGCTTGTCTTGGTCGGAAATGACACATACAATGAGGGTAGGACATGTTTCAAGCTCATATCATATTATTAAAACATTATTTTTACCTTAAACTACACTAATTACCTCTAATCGCGATTAAAAACTTAATAAGTTACTATTCACCAAAAAATTATTTTAATCTCATTGAACCACGTTTTAATTCTTAATGACAACCATGTATGTATGATTTTTGAAAATAAAAACACAATGATGGAAAAATTTCATTTAAACGGAAAATCGGTTTTTATAAGTACCACTTAGTGGTTTCACTATTCATCAAAAATTGAATTTTTTCAGAAAATTACCAAAAATTCACCCTAAGCTATATTTGATATTATGAATTAAAAAATGAAGTCTATTTTACAAAATTCAAAACATATAAGTCACATTAATTAATTTAATAAATAATTCCCGCTGTCAGAGCAAATAGCGTGTTTTTATGAAAGAATAAGTATCAAAAGATTGACACTAGTTTAAGTCCGATTTCAAAGTGAAATTAATTCCAATGACCACTATTTAATTTAATGGTAAAAATATTTTCTAATTTCACATTAAAACCAATTCATAAGATAATATAATAATATAAATAAATTATATTAAAAAGAGGTTTTGAATTAGAATACAACATTTTAACTATTCATTAAAAAATGGACTTTATCGGAAAGGTACCAAAAATTTACACAAAGTAAACTTTGATGTCCCGATTCTAAAGAAGAGTTATTTTTGGTCCAATAGAATTTATAAGATTGATCAAAACTATATTTAATGACGGTTCGCCGTCAAAAGGTGATAAGTGAACCCTTAATGAAAATTAGGGTATAAATGCCTAAAATTGAACTCTTTCCGTATTTTAACCCTTTATCTTTTATTGGGTAAACGTAAAAAACATTTAAAAACATATATAATCATATTTTAGTTATTTCTATCCATTCCCGCCAGTAAAACGACTACTTGTTAACTAACATTTAAAATAATATTATTTTATTACTTGTGTGCAACGTAAGTTTACAAAGAAACTCATCGTTGCGTATCGAGTACGCTATCGAACGTAGAAACCCTTTTTAATTAAAATTAATATTTAATTCGTAAATATTAATAAATATGAAAATTCATTATTCTTTAATTACTTGGGATGTTACATCCTTCCCCCCTTTTTGGAATTTCATCCTCGCAATTTTATTCACTTATCAAAATAAGTGGGGGTATTTATACCTCATAACATTTTCAGATTCCCACGTTGCCTCTTCAATCACATGGTTTTTTCACAAAACCTTTTCCTGATGAATCACCTTATTCCGTAACACCTGCTCCCTGTGGTCAAGAATATGGACTGGTTGTTCTTCATAAGATAGGTTCTCCTCCAGCTGAACTACCTCTGGACTCAAAACATGAGATAGATCTGGCATATACTTCCTCAACATTGAAACATGAAAAACATTGTGTATCTGAGATAAACTCGGAGTTAAAGCCACTCGGTAAGAAACTGATCCAACTTTCTCTAGAATTTCATATGGTCCAATAAACCTTGGACTCAGCTTTCCTTTCTTACCAAATCTCATCACACTTTTCCAAGGAGAAACCTTGAGAAAAATATGATCACCTACCTCGAAAGATAGATCCTTCCTCCGGTTATCCGCATAACTCTTCTGCCTGCTCTGAGCTGTTCTCATGTGCTTCTGAATCTTCTGAACTTTTTCTGCCATCTCTTCTACCAATTCCGGTCCCATCAGCTTCCTTTCACCCACTTCATCCCAAAATGGTGGAGTTCGACATCGCTTCCCATATAATGCCTCAAATGGTTCCATCTGTATACTGGAATGAAATCTGTTATTATAAGAAAAATCAATCAAAGAAAGATGTTGGTCCCAACATCCCTGATAATCCATCGAACAAGCTCGTAGCATATCCTCGAAGGTCTGAATTTTTCGTTCTGACTGCCCATCTGATTGAGGAAGAAAAGCAGTACTAAAATTTTATTCAGTACCCAACAACTTCTGAAGGCCTTTCCAAATGTTAGATGTGATCCTGGGATCACTATTAGATACAATGGAGAGGGGAACTCCATGTAACCTGACTATCTCTATAAGATACAAACGGGAAAGTTGATCTAGGGAAAAAGTATCTCGTATAGCAAGGAAATGATCAGATTTAGTCAAGCGATCAGCAATAACCCAGATTGCATTATTACCTCGAGATGTCCTTGGTAATCCCACAACATAGTCCATGGATATGTTTTCCCATTTCCACTCTGGCACTGGTAAAGGCTGAAGCATCCCTTTCGGTAACTGCTGCTCTGCTTTAACCTACTGACAAGTCAGACACTTCACAATAAAATCAGCAATATCTCTTTTCATTCCATCCCACCAGTAATACTCCCGCTGATCTCTGTACATCTTAGTACTGCCAGGATGAACTGAAAATGGGGAACTATGAGTCTCACATAACAACTCATTCTTCAAATGTGAATCACAAGGCACACATAATCACTTCACAAACCTCAAAACACAATCATTATCAATGTTGAATTCAGGCAAATTACCTTTTTGAACCAGCTCTACCTTTTTCTTCAACTCACTGTCTCGCTTCTGTGCTTGCTTGATTCTGTCTGATAGAGAAGATTTCACTGATACCTGAAACAAAACAGAAGAACATCCTGTACCAACAACTTCTATGCCAAAGTTCATCAAATCTTTAACCAAAGGATCGCGTTCCAAACGCAACATTCCTAATGAAGCATTACTTTTTCGACTCAAAGCATCACCCATTTTATTTTCTTTTCCCAGATGGTAATGAATTGTACAATCATAATCCTTGATTAATTCCAGCCATCTCCTCTGTCTCATGTTCAATTTTTTCTGAGTGAATATATACTTTAAACTTTTGTGATCAGTATATATTTCACACTTTACTCCATACAAATGATGCCTCCAAATTTTTAAAGCAAGGAAAACAGCAGCTAATTCCAAATCATGTGTAGGGTAATTTACCTCATGAGTTTTCAACTCTCGTGAAGCATAAGCAATTACCTGATCATTCTGCATAAGGACACAGCCAAGTCCCTTCAACGAAGAATCACTGTATATAACAAACTCACCATTCCTGGAAGGTAGTGCCAAAACTGGAGAATTCACCAATCTTCTATTCAATTCCTGAAAAAAATCATCACATTCTTTTGTCCAGATGATCTTAACACCCTTACGAGTTAGCTTAGTCATTGGACTAGATAATCGTGAAAAATGTTAAACAAACCTACGGTAGTAACCTTCCAAACCAAGAAAACTACGGATCTCGGTGACATTTGTGGGTCTTGGCCATTCTTCAACAACTTTTTTTTAGTAGGATCAACAGTTATGCCATCTTTTGAAACAATGTGACCAAGGAACGAAATTTGTTGTGACAAAAACTCGCACTTTCTGAATTTTCCATATAGTTTATTTTCATTTAAGGTTTGCATGATAACCCTTAAATGACTTTCATGCTCCTCTTTACTTTTAGAAAACACAAAAATATCATCGATGAAAACAACCACAAAATTATCCAAGAACTCATGGAAAATTCTATTCATAACGTCCATGAATACATCAATTGTATTGGTTAACCCAAAAGGCATAACTACAAATTCATAATGGCCATATCTAGTATGGAACGCAGTCTTCGGAACGTCTGCTTCTTTTACTTTCAACTGATGGTACCCCGACCTCAAGTCAATCTTCGAAAAATACTGAGCTCCCTAGAGATGATACCACTTCATTCAATGGCCCAACATCTGCTGAAGTTGTTGCAAAGGATTTCACCACCCCTTTCTTCTTGTAGTCTGGCTGCATTCCCCCAGTTGAGTTCTTCATTGGACACTCATTTTCATAATTAACCATTTCATTACACTTAAAACATCTTACCATTGGCTTTTCATTGCCTGCTTGATCATCTTCCTTATAGTTATGAGAAATATGACCAGAATTACCACACCGAAAGCACTTACCAGACATGGATAAACATTCTCCAGGTTGCATTTTACCACACTTCGCACATGATGGATATTTGGTTTTCTTACCTCCTTTCTTCTTTGATGAATTCTTCCCCTTTGCCTGCCAACTAGACCTCTTATTCTGTTGTTTTTCATAGAACACCTGATCATCGGCAAACAACATTTCCACCTTCTCCACACATCGAACAAGTTTTTCATAACTTTTGAACTCACGAGAAGCTAAATCCCTTCGATACTTTGGCTTTAACCTTTAGTAAAAACGGTTTATTTTCCTATCAAGATCTCGTATGACGTTTGGAGCATACCTTGCCAATCGAGTGAACTTTGCTTCATATGCATCCACTGAATCATCCTCCTGCCTCAATTCTAGGAACTGTTTTTCCATCCTAAGACAAACCACCTTAGGAAAATATTTCTCAAGAAACATACCTTTGAATTCATCCCAGTGAAGATCCTCAATCCCATCACTATCCCTGATATTTTTCACCATCAACCACCACTGATCAGCTTCACCTTCAAAATGGTAAACATCAAGAATAACCTTTTGATGTTCTGAACACCCCATTACATCAAAAATCTTCTCCAGTGCTTTAATCCACCCTTCAGCTTGCACAGGTTCAGATGATCCTATGAATGATGGGGGATGTTGCCTCATGAAATGTTCCACCACTGACATGTTCCTCTGCGGTTGATCTGGCTGATCTCGTGCATGGATACCACCACCATTTATAGCACTACTGTAAATAAGGCTATTAGAGACCGCCAGTGGCGGTCGCTGTTGCCTCGTCTCTAGAGGCCTTTAGCGACCGCCAGTGGCGGTCGCTATAGAAGGCCCTCTGCCGGGCACCATATAGCGACCGCGAGGCGGTCGCTGAAGGCCCTCTGCCAGGCACCCTATAGCGACCGCCTATGGCGGTCGCTATTCAAAAAAAAAATTTGTTTAAAATTTTTTTTATTGAATTGAATATAAATAAATAAATATATATATATATAAATATTCATATATATACTATTAAATACAATATTTTAAATATATATATATATAATATATATTTTAAATGTTTTAATATATATTTAATATATATATAATATCAAATCATTGTGCTGTAATAATTTAAAAACTTTGATTCAAGAAATAATCTCATTTCAGGTCGTTCGGAGCACGTTTGCTCCGAATGGGACCGCCGCACGCCGTTTTGGTGTTTTATGGCGCCGGAAACGCGTTTCTGGCCGCCGTGGTCACACGGCACTTCCGAATGAGTTGCCGTCTGGCCGACCATTTCACAATTCACGCCCCGGATGTTGTCGAACGGTTTCGTGGCATTCGGACGTCGTTCGGGTGGTTTTGACCACCCAACGCGCCATTTCAGCGCGCGCCGCGCTGCTGAAAACGACACAATCGGACGTGCCGCGCGCACCGCACCTCCGATGGACGTGCGGCCTCCTCCTTCATCTCAGGAATAATATTTCTATCGTTCCCGGGCGGTTTCAGGTCGTTCGGAGCACGTTTGCTCCGAATTGGACCGCTGCACGCCGTTTTGGTGTTTAATGGCACCGGAAACGCGTTTCCGGCCGCCGCGGTCACACGGCACCTCCGAATGAGGTGCCGTCTGGCCGACCATTTCACAATGCACGCCCCTGATGTTGTCGTACGGTTTCGTGGGATTCGGATGTCGTTCGGGTGGTTTTGACCCCCCAACGCGTCATTTCAACGCTCGCCGCGCTGCTGAAAACGACACAACCGGACGTGCCGCGGGGGGCTGTACGGGGGTGCGGGGGCCTGTACGGGGGTGGCGGGGGGCATTACGGGGGTGCGGGGGGTTGTACGGGGGTGCGGGGGGGCTGTACGGGGGTGCGGGGGGCTGTACGGGGGTGCGGGGGGGGGGGGGGGGGCTGTACGTGGGTGCGGGGGGCTGTACGGGGGTGCGGGGGGCTGTACGGGGGTGCGGGGGGTTGTACGGGGGTGAGGGGGGGGGGGGCAGTACGGGGGTGCGGGGGGCTGTACGGGGGTGCGGGGGGGCTGTACGGGGGTGCGGGGGGCTGTACGGGGGTGTGGGGGGGGGGGGGGGGCTGTACGGGGGTGGCGGGGGGCAGTACGGGGGTGCAGGGGCTTGTACGGGGGTGCGGGGGGCTGTACGGGTGTGCGGGGGGGGGGGGGGGGGGGGCTGTATGGGGGGGCTGTACGGGGGTGCGTGGGGCTGTACGGGGGTGCGGGGGGCAGTACGGGGGTGCGGGGGGGGGGGGGGGGGGGGGGCTGTACGGGGGTGCGGGGGGGGGGGGGGGGGGGGGCTGTACGGGGGTGCGGGGGGCTGTACGGGGGTGGCAGGGGCTGTACGGGGGTGCGGGGGCTGTATAGGGGTGCGGGGGGGCTGTACGGGGGTGCGGGGGGCTGTACGGGGGTGCGGGGGGGGGGGGGGGGGGGGGGGGGCTGTACGGGGGTGGCGGGGGGGGGGGCAGTGCGGGGGTGCGGGGGGTTGTACGGGCGTGCGGGGGGCTGTACGGGGGTGCGGGGGGGCGGTACGGGGGTGCGGGGGGGCTGTACGGGGGTGCGGGGGGCTGTACGGGGGTGCGGGGGGGGGGGGGGGGGGCGTGCGGGGGGCTGTACGGGGGTGCGGGGGGCTGTACGGGGGTGAAGGGGGCTCTCCGGGGGTGCAAAGGCCATCCCATTGATTACAAAAGTGAACAATAAAAGTGATAACATTTAATTAATACATATTTCTTTTATCGATACCATACAGGAATTTATAAAAAATATATTGGATAATACATAATCTATAATATCAGATTTATTGATCTGTTGGAATTAGTTCGACTTTTTCAAATGTAGAATCATTCAAGATTATCTCATCAAAAACTCAATATCTGTATAAAATATTTAAAAGACCACCATGGATGGTAATAATGCATTACATAAATGAATAAATACAGTACATCAATGTCAACCCTACCAGTAAAAACAAAAAACATATCTCGTGAATATATGGTGCGTCACGCGTTGCCATCACTGCTACCTCCTTCTGGTGGGCCAGGTGCCTACAACAAATAAACATTATAAATATTTTAATAACAAAAATAATTTAAATTAAATAAATAAATACAGTATATACCTGTGTCGTATGATCCCCTGTACCATCAGCTCGATGCACATATTCCCGCAGTGCTCTAACCTCAGCTGTCAATTGCGCATTTGTCTCCTCGGAAGCGCGCAGCCGTGCCTCAAAATCTGACATCTGCTGTGTCATATGAGCAACAGCAGGACCGACAACCGCAGCGCCTGACAATACAGAACGAGGAATCCCTGCTCCATAGGTCAAACTATAGCCATGCCCGTCCCGACCAATAATGCGATGAAAGATCTCATCCCGTCGCATGGGAAGCTGTCGCTGGTCCTCTGGCAGATGTTCTAAATCGGATTCAAATTGATCTTGTGAAATATTTAAATATATATAAATATATATATGTTAATATAAAGATTTATGTAATTATTGGTAAGTACAGACACTTACTATCAATGCTGCAACCTCTGGATCATTGCGATCACGAGTCCTTATCCACACCGACATTTTATCAGTTGCTGCACCTTACCCTCGCAACTGTATATTAAAAGAATATAAACACAAAACCATATTAATTAATAAATTAAAAAATGAATAATATATACCTCATGTCGGATCTGAGACACGTGACGAGTCCCGAGCCTGTGAGCTGGTCCCTGCAACGCTTGATTCTCCGAATGGCGTGTTGACACCTCCTACATTCAATTCATTCAAATTTCAAACAAATCACATATTCTTGAAAATATATATACAGAAAAATAATTAATATACAAACCGCAACACCCTCAGTAGACCAATATGAAACCAAGTCCCGCCACTGAGCCGGGAGGACACCTCTCGGTACTTTTTCCAAAATGTCAAGGGCACCCACATTTGGTACCCAGTGGTCCCTCTTCACTTTGCCTTTATAATCTTTCCACAACTTACGGCATTTTCTCATACACACGGGCCGAAACTCTTCAGGGCATACTTTCAAATTTTGCTATAATGAAAATAATCAAACATATTAGTATTATTTATAAATAGAAAATAAAGTAAAATTATTTTCTTACCTGAACCTCCCTCCATAGACGATCTAATGTGTCCTGAGGGATAGAAGCCCAATCACGCGTGGTCAATGGAAATCGATGTGGGTCATGTATGATATGACTTAGCTGACGAATAAATGCCGGGGCATTCGGTCCCATGGGATGAAATACCTCATCAAATGAAACATCTATCGTCGTGTCAGAATTCCATGATAATATGCCATGACCAGGGCCTCTCCTGCGAGAGGAAGAAGCAGCCGAGTCTGATCCTGTTGAAAACAATTTTATATATAAATTGACAAATGTTATATATATATATATATGTCAATTACATAAAAAATATAGACAATGACATTCAAACATACCTCGATCCTGAGACGTAGATGCCTCAGTTGGATGATGTGGATTTTCTGCCTCTTCCCCTGACATGTCTGCAGTCATACAAAATATCAGTAATGAGTCCAAAGTGTTTAAAAGATAAATTGGATTGTTCTTAATAAATAAAACTTGTACAACTGTTAATCAAACAAAAAATGGATTGAATAATTAGTTGTGAATGAATTTTAAAAAATCAGAAAGTTAATCAACCTAAATATTTATGACTGAATTAACTTACAAAAGTGAGGATTAAAACTTATAAGGATTTATAAAATGATTAGATAATTTATGATATCCTAGGACATTCTACTGAATAGCGGGAAAACAATTATACCTTTCATTAAGCATGAAAATCGACTGTTTCTCCTTCAACAGCCGCTCTGACCCAATAAATATCTTCTTCACGTTGAACTACGGTATGTTGATCAAGTTGTTGGTAAACAAACGGAACAGTCTCGGGTTCATCTTCTTCAAATAAAAACACTCCTCGCCGAGACATTTTGACAACAACTTGCCAACTTGGATCCGAAGGCAAAGTAACGAAGAATACTTGTTCCGCTTGTGATGTCAAGATGAAAGGTTCATTCTCAACTCGTTCATTATTTCTGTATAACATATAGTTAAAATTCACCAATGAAAACTGATATTGATCGACTTTACATCCACGCACTGGATCAACCCAATTACACTTTAACAATATGTACTTCAAACCGTGTGTGTATACAACTTCAATGATGTCTATCAATTGACCATAGTAATAACCAGAATCGACAAAGGGACAACCGATTCCACTGTTTTGTATTGCTTGTTTGTCGTCAACATCTTTAATGCGAAATCGAAAACCATTAGCATCAATAGATTTATAACGACGAGCCGTTATAGATGGACCCTCAGCTAGTTGGATAAATACTTCAGGTAGCGTGGGGTCCCCTAACTCCCTCAGCTTACAAACCTACATAATTTATAAAAATCAATACTGATATATGCAGAAAGAATTAGTTTAATACTTCACTCATAATGAAAATCAATTTATACATACATAATCCTTGAACCAATCATGAAATGCCGCATAATGAGATTGTTGAATTTGCAACTCAGTCGCACGATGCATCTCTTCTTTTATCTCATTAATGTGTTTCCTGCAAATGATTACGCGATGTTTAAAAGATCAACTTATGCAAATAAAACATGTGAAAGTTATACAAGCACATTGATAAGATACTTACTGCATTAATGGTGCAACTGATGGAGTATTGAACAAGATATATCGATGTGCTTGTATCCACTCGATGTTGTCCATATCAAATGTGGTTCCTTCTCCAACTAGACCATCATGAATCTGAGAGGGCTTATCTAATTTTGTTTCAACATCTGTAAGATATTCTGCACAAAAGGTAGTACACTCATCCATCAAATAACTATTGGCTATTGATGCCTATGGATGAGCTCTGTTGCGTACAAATCTTTTCAATGTACTCAAATACCATTCAATAGGATACATCCACCTGAATTGCACTGGACTAGCAACCATTAATTCATCAGTTAGGTGAACTGTTAAGTGGACCATAACATCGAAAAATGAGGGGTGGAAAGTTTCTCAAAGTGACAAAGCGTAAGTACAATTCGGTCCTGCAAACTTTTTAAATCACTCATTCGTTGATTTCTTAAACAAAGCTGTCTAAAAAAATTACTCATCTCAATCAAGGGATGAACAACATTGGGGGATAAACAATCACAAATTGCGATTGGAATCAACTGCTGATGTAATATGTGATTATCATGAATTTTCAACCCTTGCAATGTCTTTCTCGTCAGATTCACACACCTTGAAATATTAGAAGAGTAACCATCAGCCACCTTGACCATCTTCAAAATGGAAATAAATGTCTCTTTCTCCTCTGTAGTCATCGAATACTGTGCAGCAGGCATGTATGCCTTGTTTCCCTCAGCTAACTTTAAATGCAACTGTTTCCTTAAACCCATTTCTTACAAATCACGGCGTGCATTAACATGGTCCTTTGACTTTCCACTGACACCTAAAATGGTCCACAATATGTTATCAAAAACATTTTTTTCAATATGCATGACATCCAAATTATGCCTCAACATGTTAGTTTTCCAATACGGAAGACTATAAAAAATACTTTTCTTTTTCCAATTGTGACTGCGCTACCTACCCGCAGCACGAATATTACGTACTGGAGGAGCCACCAAATCCTGAATTTCATATACCGTGCGGATGTTTTCTTCCTCAATATGCGATAACATTTCGACTCCTGTCATGATCTTGGTGCTGGGCTGAACTCTCTAGAACCATCAAATGCCACTCTGTCCTTTCTGAACCTGTGCTGGGGAGGGAGAAAACTCTTGTGACCCATGTATGCCCATTTTTGGAATGTTTAAGCCATACAGATTTTTTACTTTTATTGCAACAATGGCAAGAAAATTCCCCTTTCGTACTCCAGCCTGATAAATTTGCATAAGCTGGGAAGTCATTGATTGTCCACAATAAAGCAGCATGCAGTTTGAACATTTCATTCGTTTCGCAGTCATAAGTCATCACACCATCGCCCAAAATTCATTCAACTCATCAATCAATGGCTGAAGGTAAACATCAATCTTATCCCCCAGACTTTTAGGTCCATCATAAGAGTGGAAAAGTAATATAAATTGTTGCTTCATACAAAGCCACGGAGGAAGATTATATGGAACCAACACCACGGGCCATGTGCTATGAGTTTCACCAACCATAGACTTGAATGGATTGAAACCATCTGCTGCCAATCCCAATCGGACATTACGAACATCTTTAGAAAAGTCGGGATGTCTCTTATCAAAATCCTTCCATGCATGAAGGTCTGCCGGGTGGTTAACATGTCACTTTCATGAACTCTTTCTGCATGCCATCTCATTAAATTAGAAACTTTAGATGAAATAAAAAATCTTTTCAACTCGGTTTAAGGGGAAAGTAACGCATTTGCTTTACGGCAATCGGTTTCCCCTGTATCGTAATCTGACTTTGATGAGTCTTATTTCCCCTGTTCTCTTTCCACCTGGAAGCGCCACAAACAGTACAGATATCCAAATGAGCAGTTTCATTTCTAAAAACATACAGTTGTTTGCACATGCATCTATAGTCTCATATGTAAAACCTAAGTTCTCTGCCAACTTACGAGCATAGTAATACGACTCAGGAATCTTAGCGTCGACAGGAAGAACTTTTTTCATAAAACCAAAGCATGTCAAATGATGTGTCTGACCAATTATTCAAAGTCTTCAAATGCATCAACTCCACGATAAACGACAGTTTATTGTAAGAAGTACATCCATGATATAATTCTGTTTTCGCATCATCAAGTACTTCATAAACCCTCCTCCAATCACGATCTGCACCAGAGCGAAGATTTATCTCACCGGTCTCAAGATTCTGGATGTCAATGCCTTCAGGATCAAACCCACATACCATTTCAGTAAGCATTTCATGCATTGGATCAGTCAGCCTTGCATCGACATCCATCTGAGCTGCATCTGTATTTTGACAACGAACATATTCTTCTCCATGACGAGTCCAACTCTTATAATTTTTCTGAAATCCATTAAAGAAAAGGTGCTCCCTCACAGTATCTCGTGTGAATTGATATCTGTTAGCACATTTTCTACATGGAAAACTAATATAGTCACTTTCAATATCCTCTCGTGAAGTCAATAAACTGCATAATGCCATTGAAATATTCTCTAGACGTTCGATTTGGAAGATCAATCCAACTTGTATCCATAATAATATCTGTATAACAAACATTTACACAATACATATTACATTTACATTTTTCAAATCAACTATATTCAAAATAAATATTAACCATTTTTTTATGAACCATTGATAAAATAATAATGTAACTGAAAGCTCATGTTACCTGATTGAGCAACAAACCTGAAAGGGAGGGGAGCCGAAGGTGGTGCTGTGAGGGAGAGGAGGCAACGAAGGGGAGCCGGAGCCAAAGGTGGTGCGACAAGGGAGGGGACGGGCGGCGGCGGCGGCGGGGAGCTGGAGGAGAGGAGGCGGTGAGGGGATGGGGGACAGGCAGCGAGGGGGGGGGGGTGTCCGTGGTCGGGGGGGGGGGGGGGGGGGGGGGCTGTCCGAGGTGCGGGGAGGGGTGTCCGGGTGTCGGGGGCCTGTCAGGGGTGCGGGCAGGGGGTGTTCGGGGTACGGGGGTGTCCGGGGTGCGGGGGAGGGGGGGGGGGCTGTCTGGGGTGCAGGGGGGCTGTCGGGGGTGCGGGGTGGGGTGTCCGGGGTGCGGGGGGCCTGTCCGGGGTGCGGGGGGGCTGTCCGGGTTCGGAGGGGGGGTGTCCGAGTGCGGGGGGGGGGGGGGGGGGGGCTATCCGGTGTGCGGGGGGGATGTCCGGGTTTGGTGGGGGGGTGTCCGAGTGCAAGGGGGGCTGTCCGGGGTGCGGGGAGGCGTCCGGGGGTGCGGGGGGCGGTCCGGAGTGCACGGGGGGGGGGGGGGGGGGCTGTCCGGGGTGCGAGGAGGCGTCCGGGGGTGCGGGGGGGCTGTCCGGAGTGCACGGGGGGGTGTTGTCCGGGGTGCGGGGAGGCGTCCGAGGTGCGTGGGGCGGTCCGGAGTGCGCGCCGGGGGCTGTCCGGGGTGCGGGTGCCGTCCGGGGTGGGGGGGGGGAGGGGCCGAGAGACCGGAGGGCGGCGGTCGGAGGCCCGAGGGCGGAGGGCGGCGGCCGTAGACCGGATGGCAGGTGGCGGGGGAGGGCGGGCGGCGGGGGAGGCCGGGCGGCGGGGGAGGTCGGGCGGTGGGGGAGGGCGGGCGGCGGGGGAGGGCGGGCGGCGGGGGAGGGCCGGGCGGCGGGGGAGGCGCCGGGCGGCGGGGGAGGCCGGGCGGCGGGGGAGGGGGAGGGCGGTAAGGGAGAGCGGCGAGGGAGGGAGGGGGTTAGGGCCGAGGGAGATCGAGGGCGCGGGGGGGGGGGGGCAGAAACCCCCCGAATTTTTTTATGCAGGTTAGCGACCGCCATTGGCGGTCTTTAATGGTAAGCTATAGCGACCGCCAATGGCGGTCGCCCGAGTCTGGGGGCTCCACTGCCCCATTTTCTAGTAGTGTAGCCTTAGTCAACTGTGCCATCACTGCAACAGACTGTTCAGTTCCGATTCCGACCATCTCAGGTTTCTGATTTGGAAGGCTGTCTTCCTCCTGATGTCGTCCCAACATAGTTTCTTTGTTTCCTCTACGGAAAACCATTCTGAACACATAAATATCTTAGGCGAATCAGGATGGTAATCCGTAAATACTATATCATTTCAATCATATAATATTTTAACACTTTTCTAACTCCTAAAGTTGTCTAAACCGACCATTGATACCAACTATAAGGCCCCGACCTTAAACCTTACTTAATATTGAATTAAATGAATAATTCACATTGAGGATATTTTCAGGTTTAGAGTTTTAGAGAATTTGAACATAACTATTACATCTCAAAAGATTACAAAGTAGTCACTTCTACTATGTTTCCATAATAAAAAAACTCTTAAAAGAAACATGTCTAGTTCCATGTTTTTTATAGGATGACATTCCCTTGATCCCATCCTTGACATTATTCCACGTTAAATCCTGTGAAAAACATTTCAAAAAAAAACTTGGGGTGAGCATAAAAAGCTCAGTAAGGGATACACAAAGAATGAAAACTGTTAGTTTTTCAAACATCAAGTAAACCATGTATACTCTATCAAAGTAATACCTTCACCTTCATGAAGTAGTAAAAACTCTTCACTGAATAAAGTATCATTACATACCTTTTTGTAACCAAAGGATTACCATAAAACCCATATAAAGAACACATAACATATATAAAGGTAACTTGGGAGATAAACATACTTAAGTGGAACAACCATACGGTCGACTTCCACACATATCACTTAATGGAATAGCCATACGGCCAATTTCCATACATTCTTAATGGAATAGCCATACGGCCGACTTCCATACCCAATGCATTGGAGGTTATAACGTAACCACCCGTCCTGGTATTCACGGCACCACCCGTCATATGGTTTATCACGTAACCACCCGTCAAATGTCCAAGTACCAATATAAAATCATTAAACATAAAACCAATATAATGGAATGATAACATTTCCACATTTCCATCACAATATATCATAATAGAATCCTTTATCAAAAAAATTTTCAATACCAAAATACATAAAAGATTATATGGTATTTATTTTATTTTAAAAACATAACGGCTTGTTGAGGAAGCCAAAGACCAAATAATACTCGCGGTGGAGGAAAAGGTTGTTGTCACCGCGTACGTTAAAAAAAACATTCCTTTTTGTCGTTTAGTAAAACGATTCGTAGAAACAAATTCCTTTTGTATAAAAGTAAAATTCAAAGGAGTTTATACACCGTATAAAAGAAAGTTGTGTATAAAATGAAATATGCCTCAATGAAAGGAGATTGAGACGAAGTCCCTTACCTCGGGTCCGACTTGACTCGATCGTTATTTAACGTCCTGAATAATAAACTTGAGTTAATTTATACTTGATTAAGAACCTTTTTAAAGTTCATTATTCATTTTATATCACTTATTTGCATGTTATAAACATTATGTAACCATTTAAGTTAATACTGTTTGTTTTGTCGATATTTGGTTCTTAAGTCGAAAGTGGACTTCTTACAATTACATGTTGTTCGTGTGGTCAAAGGTTCTTTCTATCCAGAATGAAATTCCTGATTTGTATATCATATATATCATATATATCCAGAATATACATGTATTTATAATATAACATAATCATTTAGAGGTAAGAAATGAAATGCACTGTTCATGGAGACGGTAAGCCGTATGTACGCATGAACGCTACTTTCATTTCTATTTCGTATTTTATAGAATGGAAACATAATGATATAAGAGTATATTATAATTACAGTATAATAACATATATAATATCATTAACTTAATTGTTTACACATCCCACATACGGTATTAACGAATCAAATCACTTTCAGGGGGCGGTAGTCCGCACTTCCTAAAATGAAGATATCGTGTTTACCCATAATGGAAACAATAATGGTATGCCAAAAATGAAAAATACCAAAGCTTAAGTGAATAATAAACATATTATATATCATATATAAAAATAGTGACATCATAATGGCCACCTTTGAAGGTGTTAAATGAGTATTGAACAATCATCGTTTCGGGAGGCAGAATTTCGCCATCCACGGAAACTGTATGTTCTTTAACCATTTGATGTAGTTGTGTGAGAGTTTAGCTCGAATAAATCTTATAACAACATCCTAGTATATTTAAGATACTGGTGTTGTTACAAAAGAAGTAAATAAAAAGATTTTAGGGGGTTGGAGAAGAAAAATAAAACAAATGAACAAGAGAGAATGAATTACCTTTAAAAGTGTAACTCCTTTTGATTTGAGCCTAAAGGCTTTCTTTGAAAGGATTATTCCCAAAGGGAATCCTCTAGGATGAGGAGAGCGATGTGGAGAGAGTAAATGGGAAGGGGATGGCCGAGCCAAAGGCTTGAGGAGTGTGTGAAATGTGGTAGAGGAGGGGGCCTTTTATAAGAGGAGAGGAGGGGCACTTTTGGAAATCATGAAACTATTATTTTATTTTCAAAGGTTTTTCGAATTTCTAAGGTTCCACATTGATATATTTCGAGGATAAGATGATAAGGCTTCGAAATATTCCCATCCAATATGTTTTAGACATGTGTGGGTTTTAGATATTACATTATCTTTCCATTTTATTTAAATCGTTAAATAATGAAGTCATCGCTGCATCATAATGATGTCATAAATAATCATATTTATTTAAAGTCTAAAAATTTATAAAAAAATTACTATGATGTAGTAAATATTTTTATCTTTCCAATGACTATTTTTAATCAAAAATATGATCTCTATAACCCCATTAAAAAATTGTTTTTGTAAAACATATTATGTTTGTGTCATTTTTACTTTTACATTAAATAAAAAGTTATTTATGTCATTTCCCAACCAAAGTGGCTCAATGGGGTCCCCAAGTTGACTCATGGCTTTTCTTGGTCGTCCATGACACATCCAATGAGGGTAGGACATGTGTCAAGCTCATCTAATATTATTAAAACATTAGTTTTACCTTAAACTACACTAATTACCTCTAATCGCGATTAAAAACTTAATAAGTTACTATTCACCAAAAAAATATTTTAATCTCATTGAACCACATTTTACTTCTTAATGACAACCATATATGTCGGATTTTTGAAAATCAATACAAAATGATGGAAAAATTTCATTTAAATGGAAAATCAGTTTTTATAAGTACCACTTAGTGGTTTCACTATTCATCAAAAATTGAAGTTTTTCAGAAAATTACCAAAAATCAACCCTAAGCTATATTTGATATTACGAATTCAAAAATGAAGTCTATTTTACAAAATTAAAAACATATAAGTCACATTAATTAATTTAATAATTAATTCCCGCTGTCAGAGCAAATAGCGTGTTTTTATGAAACAATATGTATCAAAAGATTGACACTAGTTTAAGTCCGATTTCAAAGTGAAATTAATTTCAACGACCACTATTGGATTTAATGGTAAAAATATTTTCTAATTTCACTTTAAAACCAATTCAAAAGATAATCTAATCATATAAATAAATTATATTAAAAATTGGTTTTGAATTAAAATACAACATTTTACACTATTCATTAAAAAATGGACTTTATCGGAAAGGTACCAAAAATTACACAATGTAAATTTTGATGTCTCGATTCTAAAGAAGAGTTATTTTTGGTCGAATAGAATTTATAAGATTGATTAAAACTATATTTAATGACGGTTCTCCATCAAAAGGTGATAAGTGAACCCTTAGTGAAAATTATGGTATAAATGCCTAAAATTGAACTCTTTATGTATTTTAACCCTTTATCTTTTATTGGGTAAATGTAAAAACATTTAAAAACATATATAATCATATTTTAGTTCTTTCTATCCATTCCCGCCAGTACAACGACTACTTGTTAACTAACATTTAAAATAATATTATTTTATTACTTGTGTGCAACGTAAGTTTTCAAAGAAACTCATCGTTGCGTATCGAGTACGCTATCGAACGTAGAAACAACTTTTAATTAAAATTAATATTTAATTCGTAAATATTAATAAATATGAAAATTATTTATTCTTTAATTACCTGGGATGTTACAACTAAAGTATGAAATGTAACGGTTTCCCAAATTAACTAATCACTCGGTTTCCACCTAGGAGAACATAGGTGAAAATATCGATATGGAAGAGAAATCAAACCATCATATTCTGATGGAGAGTGGTAGAGAACATGGCTATGAAAAATCCAATAATCAAAAAGCCATATATTTGTGATGATCTAAGGTACCATATGATTCATCTGATATAAGGGCACTAGGACAACATTTTTTGTTTTCAAGATCATTTCCCAAAAGTTAACGAATAAGAATTAGTAGAAATACTTGCTTGATTTTGGTACAATCTCAATGTTGTTCGTGATTTGAACAATTTCCACTTCATCTCATAAAGAAATGAAGTTGAATTTGTTATTCATGAAGTGTTAATAAATCATGTGATAGAATGATGGTTCACTTCACTTGTTTCAAACAAAAGCTTAGAAAAAGTTATCAAAAATACATAAGTCTATATATGGTGAGGTTAATCATATATGATTCCAAATATGAACTTATACTTCGTATATCATATAGCTTAATAAAATAAAACTACTTTCTACTAACTAGGGACTTCCTGTAGGCCAATGGTAGGTGCTAAAGGCCAGTCGCACTTCAGTTGTGGGTTTGATTACCACAACCCTGTCCGACGCGATGGGATGTCACCCGTCCTATAGGTTGTCCTTTTTCTAAAACTACATTACTATAACATCCCATAAATAATATCGAAAAATTTCTATCCTTAAAAAATACTAACTTATGTCCAACATAATCCATTCCAATCTTTAGGCTTATTTAAAATACTTCAGTCCATTCTCATAGTATAAAGAAAAGAATTATTAGAAAGGTTATCTACCATGAATGTGAATATAAGCATTTATCTCACATATATCATAAGATATATCCTGTTGGTTGCATTCCAAACACCTGAATACCTTCGTCATATATTCTCTTGAAACATAATTTAGCATAGAACCTTAGTGAAAACATGAATACTGTAAAAAAGAATCCTTTTCCACATACCAAAATCCCAAAAAATCTATATAATCGATCCATAATATCACTTAGTCCTTATATCAGTCATGAGATCATGAATACAATCAATCATATCATTATCTTCTTATCCCTTCATTATGTCCATAACATCTACTTTCCAAAAATATCTGAATAACCTTCCATGGTTACCGGTTCCATTCAACATTTAATTTCAAATAATTTATGAAAAACAATAGTGTAACAATCCTTAGATGATTATTTATTCCATAGTACCATACATTATTCTTTATAAACATACAATCATTCCACTAACTTCTTAAACCACTGGATGAGCTTCATCATTTCTTTCATCTCATATTTCATTTGTAGTCTCTTCATCATCATCCACATAAATACTACCCGTATGACCATGCTGATTATCATCATGAGATTTTCCCTTAGGGAATTGGTTTTCATCATTCCTAGACATTCCACATTTAAAACATCTATTCATTGTTGATGTCGTAGCAATTCAATTATCCTTGTCCATGCTGTTAACTGATACTTTTCCTTTGCACTTACTGGATTTGTGTCTTTCTTTTCCACACCCAAAGCATCTTCCAGTTCCTTTGAAACAATCTCCCTGATGCCTCTTCCGACATGATTTACATGAGGGAAATTTAACTTTCATTCCTCTATGATCATCATGAAACTCCATCTTTCTCTTATTATCTGAGTCGATAATCATACCAAAATTGAGATTATTGATCATATTATGAGATTGATTATTAGGCATAATAACAATGTTTGGACATCCAAATCCCTTTTCATTTGGATTATCATGAAAAATATCATTCCATTGTCCATCATATCCTCTATTATCGTGAATCTTCATGTTTCCAGCCATTTTTGAAAACTTAAAAGGAATATAGTGAGAGGTAAAAATCATACTAGGGAAAAAAACATAATAAAGGGGGAGTAACATTAATATCTAATCATCTTAGGTAAAATTCTATGATCATTACCGTAGTTATATGACTATAACCTATACGTATACTTATCCTTAGGGACATCACTGGACATACCTTAGAAATATCTCTAGGGATCTCCCTAAAGTTTTCGCATCTAGTTTCCAAAGGTTAACTAAACCATTCCCCTAATACCAACTATAGAGGCCCAAAGCATGACGTACATGGACATTACATTACATTTGTGGAATAATTAATACATAACAAAAACAGACACACAAGGATCGTAATAGTTTAGTGTCTTTGGAAACTTGGAATATAATCTTCTAATCATGATGAAAGGTCTTCAACATCTCCATTAATGATCTTCCCCTTTTGTTTTCATACCTAAAACCTTTCTTTAAATCCTAGGGAAAAGAAAACATATAAAGGGTGAGCTCAAATGATCAGTATGGGTAAGCATAGGGAACATAAAACAATCCATAGACATTTGAATGTAAAAAAACATGAGCATAAAATCTAAACATCAAAATCATGAGCAATGACATAAAACTTGGCAGTACGTAAGGCATAGATCAGGATGAAACATTAATCATGATAAATTAGCATGGGAAAAAACATGTAATTGTGGAAACCATTAAGCACATGATATGATTTCCATAGTAACCAAGTAATTAATGCCATGAACATCTTAGTGGACAAAGTCCCTTTCTGAATTGAGTTAACTCCTCGTTTCATTCCTGTAACATTGAACCAGATTAACTTACCATTCTGTCCATGTCTATGTCATTAGATATAAATCTTTACCCAGTGCATTGGTGGGAGATATAGGTCCCACCCATCTTATAATGAAATCATTCTTACTTGTTCCACAAAATAAAGTTAAAACATCATTCATAATAACCCAACGAATAAAATGGGTTTCATAAACATCATCCCATCATCAAATAATCCATATAAAAGTAATGGATATCATTTCATAATAATAAAAGTGAAACCATGTAAATAATAGAGACATGATACTTGAAACATAAACATAAGAAATAATGTCATCTTAGATGAAAAATGGTTTTGATAAAACACTTGAAATGAATTCTTGAGAACAATATTCTTTCTTCTTCAAAATGATTCTGTTTTCACAAAATTTCATGCAATTTTATAAGAAAATGATTTTTTTGAAATTATTCATGAAATATTTTGGAGGAATATTTATGAGAATAAGGCTTTATAAAACTGTAAAAATCGGTTCACGCCGTATAAGATAAAAATAACATTCCCCTCGTACTTTTTTCGGAAATGCCAAAAATTACATCGTATGGTAAACAAAAGAAAGATTCCTTCCATACGATGTGGTAAAAGTAAGGAAAGGGTAAAAATTTCTTAAAAATGGAAGGAAAGTATACATTTTATGAAAAACAATTGACAGCATATGGACATGGATAATTAACATAGCCCCCAATATATACTTACGAGTAAAAATTCTCGGATAAGAATGAGATTGGAAAAATAATCCCTTACCTTATGTTCTATATGATTCGTATGTATCCAAACCTCTTGTATAATGATTAAAATAATGTCCTTGACTTATTACATAATCATATTAATTGTTATGATATCATATATGGTTCACATATGACTTTATATTACCCGTTCATTTGTAAATTCTATGTTTAAGAGCGTTTTGGGTAAAATCGTTTCATTTGTCATCCGTGTTTTGACTTGTATTTATTCATATGATTAATTAGATCATGATTACATAATTCCAGAATATAAAACATGATTTATATATAATATATATTCAGAATATTCATATATATAATAGATCGTTAAATGGAAAGAAATACACTGTTCACAGAGACGGTAGGCCGTACGTACGCATGAAAGTTGTTTTTGTTTCCTTATTGAATTGAATGGAATTAAGTATATGACATTCATATATATATACATAAATCCAATATCATTATTATTTCATATATTTCATTATTATTCATTATATATACTATATAATCATTCATGAATGGTTAACATGGAGAATGAATCTCATCGGATCATGGAGACAGTAGTCCGTACGTACGCACAAGCGATGATATCATTCCCATGATCATGGAATTGTATAAAAGTGTATGTATAATATTTAAAAATCAATATAAATTTACAATAATCATATATAGTTTTTTATTTACACCCTTATACCCATCCAAGTAAGGTGGTGGTCGAAAACAGATTACACCACGGCGTGGAGACGGTATTCCGTACGTACGCACGCGTGGTTATTTCATTTTCCGTAGGATGGATAGAAGGTGATATAAGGTTGTTTCATATTTATAATAACATATCAGTATATGATTTATACTGATGTTATTACTTCATAATGAACAAACTAAAGAAGAATAAGTAGAAGAGGAAATAATTTGAAAGAATCGATTACGGTTATTACCTCTTCTTCGACAAGCCTCTTTGAAACCTCCTCTTAGGGCACTATGATTGGCCTTTGAAGAAGACCAGGAACTCTATGATGTTTCTATGGAAGTGGAGAAGAGAATTTGGCAGGGGTTGGCCGAGCTTGAAGGCTCAAAGTTGTTTGAGGAAGAGTGGGAGGAGGTGCCCTTTTATAAGGGTGGAGAGGGGCACCTTTGGAAATATAAAAAATATTAGTTTATATTAAATCCCAACCACATTTAAAAACATCAAAAATGACTCATATCCAAATATTAGATGAGATAGGGTTGTAATATCATCAACCAATAAAATTTATACATGTTAGGAATTTATTTTAAACATTATAAAATTGATTTATCTTTATTTATCAATTTAATTTTATTTGTGGTAATAATATTCTAAATTTTAAATTATTATAAATAATTACATATGTGTTATGAGATTTCCATAATTTGAAATTTTATGACATTTTAGACCATATAAATTTAAATTTATAATTTTTAAATATTTTTGTGATTTTTAAACAATTTTATAACATGTTATTTTTATAAAATAACAACAGTGTCAATTTTGACACTATTCATTTATTTGAATTTAAATAAACAATATATAGAATATATGTTCAAACATAAATATTTAATATATTTATAACATGTAATATATATCTATAAAATTAGTGGATAATGTTAAATAGTTCATATAATATGTAATTTAATATTTTTAAAACCATTTATTTGATATTTCTCTTAATAAAATAATTTCAACATCACTATTATGTCACCTTTAAGGATAATTATATAATCCCTAAAAAATATAAATAAATTCATATGATGTATATAATTTTATTATCTTTCTGTATACTTGTTATATCCTAACATTTATGAATTTTATCACTAATCTAAAATTATTATACTTATAATATTTAAGAAAGTGACATGTTGTCACTTTCTTTGGTTTTAATAATAATTAAATTATTTTCATGGAACAAAGTCCATTAAATGTATCTAATCCGACCCTTAGGTGATATGGGCCTACTTTTAGTCATACAATATGATTTTGGAAGGTGTTATGGTAATTTTATAATCATATATTTACCCTTAATTACCAGATTAACCTTTAACTATGGTAAATAAAATTTACCATAGTTACTATTCATAATGCCCAAAAATAAAAAGTTGCATATTAAAATAATTTAGACCCACTAATTCAAAATATGGAATCAATTTTTCAAAATTTAAAACACATAAGTTTTATTAATTAATTTAAAATTAATCCTGTTGTCGAAAGAAAACGGTTTTTTGTTTAAAACATTGCAAAATATTGAATTGATTTAACCTACGAATTCAAGGTAAAATCAATGATAATGACATAAATTATATTAAATGGTAAAAATATATTATATTTATACTTTTAAACAATTAAATACTATAATTTAACCATATAAATTATTAAGATGAAAAAAGTGGTTTTTAATTAAAATATTGTGTGTTTTTACTAGTCATTAAAATAAGAAAGTTATCAGAAAAATAATTAAACTTTATCCAATGTAAATTTTTATATCCTGATTCAAAATAAGAAGTTTTTTTTTTAAATTGAACTTATAATCATGTCAAAAACTAGATTTAATGTGGGTGCTCCATCAAAAGGCGGCAAAACTGCATTTTTTGAAAAATACTTATTTCACCCGAAAATATTATTTTGTTCACATAAAATGTTTTAGAAAATTTATAAGATTATTTATAATGTTATAAAAAAAATTAGTTAATACTATTCATAACGGCTAGTACATAATAATATTATAACAATAAATCGTCGTTTAGAGAAACCTGGTATTGCGTACAACACACGCTATCGAGGAAGGTCGTGATTGCATGTAATGCAAGCCAAGTCAGGGTTGTATGTTGTGCAAGACATTTTTTTCCTTATAACAGAATCCAAACATTTTTATTTTATACATTGAATCTATATATATATATACACTCAATGTTCCATAGAATGACAATTATCAAACGAACCTGAAATTGTGTGTAACACAAAGTAAGAATAGTGTTTCTTATAATGAAAGCTAATACGGTGTTGTGTATAGCAAAAGATAATCTTGTTGTAACATAAAACACATGACATAAAATAAATTAAAAATAATACTTATCTTAAAATATCGGGTTGTTACAGTAATTATGATCAATGTGAGAAACCTCATAAGGAAAAGGACAAAGGTAAGTCACATGTGATCACTATTTGTGATGTTGAGTATGACAATGATGTTGTGGAATTATTAAGTGTTTATTTAATGGGATTTCAAAATAGTATCATTGAATCTCATTTATAGTATCGTGGAATTTTGGAATATCTATAGATTGGTTTTCCATAATTGTATGGTACCGGTAACCATGAAAAGTGATTGAAATATTTTTGGAAAGAAGATGATATGTGCCTAATGAAGGGATAAGGAGAAAATTAAATGTTTGATAGTATTCAGGAGCTCATGACTGATATAAGGAAAAAGTGATATCATGGTTTGAGTATATAGAAATTTTGAGATTTTGGTATGTGGAATGATTTAACTTGTGACATCATTAATGTTCTCACTAAGGTTCTATGGTAATTCATGATTCCATTGAATAAATGCTTAAGCTAATCAAATTTTTGGAATGTGACCAACAAGATATATCTTATGATATATGGGGGGTAATAGATGGTATTCACGTGCTTATTATCTGATCTTTCAAGTAATCGTTTTCTTTACTCTATGATATTGGAAAGATGTATTTTGGATAATCCTAAAGATTTGAATGAATTATGTTGGACATCTGATAGTATTATTTAAGAATAGAACTTGTTTTTTCAGATTATTTCTGGTATGTTATAATAGTATAGTTTTAGAAAAAGGACAACCCATAAGATGAGTGATAACCCATCACATCAGACATGGATGTGGGAATCAAACCCACAATTGAGGTGTGAAAGGCCTTTTTCAAATACCACTGGCCTACAGGTAGTCCATGGTTAGTATAAATTAGTTTTAATTTACTATGTGGTATGATATATGATGTATAAGTCCATTTTAGGAACCATATACGATTAATCTCACTATATATGGAATTGTGTATATTTAATAAATATTTATAACATTTAGTTTGAGACAGATGGATTGGCCTATCATTCTATCAAATGATCTTCTAACACTTCATGAATGAAAATTTCAACTTCATTTCATTAAGAGATGAAGTGGATATTTGTCAAGGAACTACCAACGGTGAGAATGTACCAAAATCAAGAAAGTATTTCTTCTAATTCAAATTATTTCTACATTAGTTAAATGATATAGAAAAAAAATTTGTCCTATTTCCCTCATATATGATGAATTAGATGGTAACTTAGATCATAAAAAATTTATGGCTTTGTGATTGTTGGATTTTTCATAGTCATGTTCTCTAAAACACTCTATCTGAACATGATGGATAGATTTCTATTCCATAAACATATTATCACATATGTCCTCTTATGTGGAAACCCAGTGATTAGTTAATTTGGGTAAATGTTACGTTTCATAATTTAGTTTTCAAAGTTATGTTTTGGTAGTCCTTTTTACGATGTGGGTTTCTATTAAACAAACTTTCTAGTAGTAAACCATTTGTAACCCCGACGAATTACGAGGGTGAAATTCATTTTAATGGGGTAAAATTTAACACCCCGAGATTTTATGAGAAGTATTATTTTTCATTTATTTTATATATTTTGTTGTATGCTACACCAAGATTATATTTTACTATACGCAACACCATATTATCATGCAGTATACGCAACAATATTCTTGGATCATGTTCCAAAAAATCTCAAGTTCGTTTGATATAAGTTATTCTACGGAACATTGAGTGTATATATATATATATTAAATGTGTAAATGAAATATGGTTGGATTGTATTATACACCAAAACAAATTAATCTTGCACTACACTCATCCTTGACTTGGCTTGATTTACATGCAATCGAGGCCTTCCACAATAGCATATGTTGTTCGCAATACCGAGTTTCACTAAACAACTATATGTTATTAAAGTATTTTATAAAATAGCAGTTAAGAATAGTAATACCTAATTTTTGAAATTTTCTTAAATGTGTCATTCACAATGGACATCATTTTTTGATTCGGAATATCAAAATTAGCGTAGGGTGAAAATTTGTTATTTTTCTGAAAACATTCAATTTATAATGAATAGTGAAAACAATGAGTAATTAGTTAATCCAGACTTTATATTTAAATAATCATTTATTTTATTTAAATATATTTTAGGTCAAAATAGATACATAATACTTATATAAGTTTAATGTAATTCATTGGAGTCATTTTATAATAATTTTAGATATATAAAAATTTTATCGATCTTTTCACCGTCTTTTACCCACCTTATAGGAGCATTTGCAATTGTACATAAAACCTAATTTTACCGCTTCTCTGAGTTGAATTTTGAAAATCTGAGAGACACGGTTAATATCAGGGAGTAAAATGTGGTTCAAAAAGATAAAAATAATTTTTGGTGAATAGTGACTTTTTACTTTTATTTTACATGGTTAATAGTAAATAGAAGAATTAAGGGTAAAAATGATAGTATTATTACCTTAACACATGTAATAATTCAATTGGGTAATTTTAATTCAACAAGAAACAACCTTATGAATAAAATATTACCCTTTATGTCCACTTGGATTAGATTAGGACACTTATTATTATTTTATTTAAAGAATAGTTAAAAGAGTTAAAATCAATGTTTAATAACTTAAGTAATGTTAATATATGGTTATACATAAGATAAATTCTACTATAAATATTCATTATAAATGTAAAAATATTTTCTACCTAATTGTATTTTATTAATAATTTGTAGACATTAAATAATTTAATTTATTAATGACACAATGATGATGCAGTAATTACCTTATTAATAAAAGTTTAACATAATTGATGTTATAAATACCCAAATAAATGTAATTTGAGACTTTTTATGAATTACACTAATTTTATACGTCAATATGACATGTTACTATTTATTTAATTAATATTTTTCAAACTAATCAAGATGCTATAATTTTCACAAAAATCAATTACCAAATAGTGTCAAAATTGACATAAAATGATTTTTAAAACAAATATTATATTATTAATTGTTATTATATTGTTCAAAATCTATGTTTTGGAAAATTGACATAGATAAGGTTATATATATTAATAAAGAACCACTTGGGGTTCTTTTGGCTTGTTATATTAAGTTTATTAACCATATAGTGTAAGAATACAAGAAGACGAGGTAAAAGATAAATTATTTAACTCAGAGTTAAATCTAAATAATAAGGTTAAAATAGTAACCTAAAATTTTCTAAAACCAATTTTTGAGACTTTTAAGACCCATACCCACTTTATATTCGAAATAAATCAATTTGGAGCTATTATAAACAGAATATGACTTTATTATAAAATAATATTTTATTTTTTTCCTAAGGTGACCCTCTCCTCCCTTATAAAAGGGCACCTCCTCCCTCTTCTCATTACACAATTTTGAGATTTAATGCTCAGAAAACCCCTACCCATTTCCCTTATAAACATCCCTAGAAACATTATAGAGGTTATGGTCTCCTCAAAAGACCAACTCTAGTTCCATAAGAGGAATCATAAAAGAGGTGCGTCAAAGAAGAGGTAATCTCTTCTACCGATTATTTCAAGTTTTCTTTCTTCTTCAACATGTTATTCTTTAGATGTTTCAATATGAAGTAATAACATCAGTATAAATAATATACTAATATTTTATTATAAATATGAAACAACACCATTTCACCTTTTATCCATCCTACGGAAAACAAAATCACCGTGCGTGGGTACGTACAGAATACCGTCTCCACGCCGTGGTGTAATCTGTTTTCCCCCCACCACCTTACATGGATGGGTATAATGGTGTAAAGAACAAATATATATTGTTATTATAAAATCATACTGATTCTGAGATATTATTTCATCCAATACAATCCAATTTAATAATTATGTCAACGATATCATCGCTCGTGCGTACGTATAGATTACCGTCTCCACGACACGATTAGATTCATTCTCCATGTTAACCAGTCATGAATGATTAAAATGTATATATAATAAATAATAATGAAGTATATGAAATGATAATGTTACTAGATTTATGTATATATATATATTTCATCTACTTACTTACATTCATGTCAATATGGAAAGGAAAACAATGTTCATGCGTATGTACGACCTACCATCTCCATGAACGATGTATTTCATTTCATTTATCTATCTATTATATATATATATATAATATATGTGATATATAAATAATTATTAAAATTCTATAAGTAAGTAAATCATGATATATGTAATAATAATATCAAGAACAACAAGTCCAAACACGTATGATAAATAAAAATATTTTTCCAAAAACGCTGCTTTAACATGATATTTACAAAAGAACAGGTAATATAAAGTCATATGTGAACCATATATGATATCCTAATAAGGAATATGATTCCGTAATAAGTCGATGAAAATTTTTAAATCATTATACATGATGTTTGGATACGTACAAAGCATATCAGACCTAAGGTAAGGGATAACTATTCCAACCTCATTCTTATCCGATATTGTTTATTCATAAGTATTTACTGGCGTTATATTTTTCATCCAGGTCTATGAAAATGTTTTTCATAAAGTGTTTAATATTCTTCCATATATGTTGAAATTCATGTTTACCACTATTTTCCATATAATTTGTGTTATGGAAGGAATCATTGTTTTGTTTACCATATGTGGTACATTTTGACGTTTCCGATAAAAGTATGAAGAGAATGTCTTTTTTAACTTATATAGAGTGAATGGATTTATTCAATTTTAAAACTCCTTATTTTAATGAAGCTTACTCTACATTATTTCATGAATATTTTCAATAAAATATTTTTCTTCTAAAATTGTGTGGCATTTTGTGAAAAGAAAATGATTTTAAAGAATAAATGATATTTTCCTCAAGAATTCATTTCAAGTGTTTTATCAAAACCATTTTCCATCTTCGATGACATTATATCATATGTGTATTCTTCAAGTATAATGTCTCTATGATTTACATGGTTTCAATTTTCTTATGATGAAATGATATCCATCTGTTTTATATGGATTATGTTATCATGGGATGATGTTTATGAAACCCATTTTAATTCTTTGGGTTATGATGAATGATTTATGTTTACGTTGTGGAATAAGTAAGAATGATTTAATTATGAGATGGGTGTGACCTATATCTCCCACTAATGCATTGATTAATGATTAATATCTCATGATATATACATGGATGGAATTGTTTGTTAATTTGGTTCAGTGATAAAGGACTGGAACGGGGAGTGAACTTTATTCTGAAAGGGAATTTATCCACTAAGATGGTCTTGGTAGCAATACCATGGCTACTATGGAAATCATATCATGTGATTAATGGTTTTCCACAATTAAATGTTTTATTTCCATGAAATTTTAGCACAATTGATGTTGCTTTATGATCTATGCCTTGCGTACTACCAAGATTTATTTCACAACTCATGATTTTGATGTGTAAACATTATTTTCATGTTTTGAAGTTAAAATGTATATGGTTTGTTTTATTTTCTCCATGAATACCCTTACTGAGAATTTGATCTCACCCTTTATATGTTTTCTTTTCCCCATGATATAAATAATGGTTTTAGGTATGAAAAAATGGAACATCTTTATGGGATATTTTTAAGATCATTCACCAAGATTAGAAGATTATATTCCGAGCTTCCAAAGACACAAAACTATTATGGTCCTCTAGTGTCTATTTTATTTATGTACTAGGTATTCTGCAAAAGTAATGTAGTTTCCATGTATGTCACGATTGGGTATATACATTTAGAGTTACCAATATAGCATAGGCCAATAATTTTTCCATTAGAATTATCACCAAAGGTGACATTCCCACCATTAATAGTTATTATGTTCTTGAATCCTGAGTAATATCCTATCATGTGTCTTTAAAATCATCTATGTATATACCATACTAATTTCCAAGATATTTTCCAGCAATTTTCTTGTATAAGAGTTTATTAAAATAAGATTTTGGTACCCAAATTTTTGTGGGTCCATAAACATTAATAATATATTATTTGGGAACCTATATTTGCTTCATGGGATTCCGGTAAACAAATTGTAATGAATTTATAAAGTAAAATCTATTTGTTATGTAGAAACTAGAATTAGTAATTCAATTCCCCGTACTGGTACTTGTAGAATATTTTTCAATTTTATAAGAAAAAACAGTTTTTCCCAATTTTTCTGTGACGTTAATTTTTCCATGTTGATATCCTATACCTGTACTAAATCTAGGGGAAACTAGTTTATCAATAATTTTTGATAGAATACTCATTATTGGTAAATTTTTCAAATAAATTTTCAATTTCTCATTACATAATTTATGTTTTTTGTTTTCTTTATGCAGTTGTGAATTATTTCCTATTTCTACAATAAGTTTATATTTAACAGTGGTATTCAAGGAATGTTTTTTATTTAAAATTTTAATTTATATATTTTTTAATTACATGTGTCCTCTAGAATTTTATAGTATAAAAAAATTCCTTCATTGGTCATATTTTCAGAATCACATTCATCTCATGAATAACAATGATTTTATACAGGAAAATCAAGGGTTAACTTAGATGTGTTTGTCATAAAAACATATTGGCATTGTCAATATTTTCATCATGTGATGATTCTGTGTCACTTGAACTATCCATAGAAGCTCCCAATGTTTCTTTGGTGGAACATTTATACATTCCAGATTTTTACTAAAATTTCATTTCAAAAATTATATTTAGACAATCCGCCATTACATGTCCTTTTCTCATACATTCATATGAGATTATTTTACTTGAGGTATCACCATTCTTCCAATCCCTTCTCAATATTACCTTGTTACCATGTTTTATTTGTAGTGATGCATCTTGAATAATTTATTTCTTATATAAAATAACATAATTAATCTTTATAATTGATCATTTTCCTCATCACTATCAAATTGTGAATCATCATTACTTGTACATTGAAAATGAGTTTGTATCTTTTCCTTTTCATTTTTTTTGATGTAGTGGTTCTGATGGCCACATAATTTCTCTTCATTTCATCTTCCTCTTCCTTTTTTACTTTTAATTAATCTCCATAACTCATCAACTTGCCCATCAGATCCTTTACTAAAAATTTGGGGATGTCAGATAATTATCTAATCAATACAAATGTCTATCTACATCTCTCTTGTAAGCATCTAAGTATTCTCATGATATGATCTTTGGCTGTAACATCTCTGCCCAGAGAGATCATAGTATTCAAAATATCATTATTCATGAGATACATGTCAAAATTAGATTTACCAAGCTTCAGTTTATATGTTATAATATGTAATAGTATTTGTGTTATGTCTCCTTTTCATTACACTAGAGGACCCTTCATGTGAAACACATACAGTGTCCCAAATTTCTTGGGATGTTTAACATGCTAAAATTAGGTTATACTCATCATCTCCAAAAGAACAGTATAGTTAATTCAGTTATTTGAAATTATTATTATAAGTTTACATAGTTTGAGTATCCCATGTTGTTCTATCAATATAAGGTATCTTATATTCATCCACATTTGAGGACCAAATCTCAAATCCCATACATTCGGGGTTGATTTTTAATTTAAATTTCCTTATTTCACAATTTGTTCCATTAATGAACGGAGTCATATTTGTATTATCACATTATAATATATTTTCCATGAAAAAGAAATATACATTTATTGAACGGTAAATTTTAAACTAACTAAAATTTAATGACCATTAAAAGACAACAAAAAAACTGATAATGTTGTTAAAAAGATTTAAATGTTTGAAAGTTGCAACATGATTACAACCTATGATAAAAAATTATTTTTAGAGTAGGAAACTCAAGAGGGGTTAAATTTTGGTCCTATACAAATTTGTGTTAAAAATTTTATTCAAAATATTACACCAATTGAAAATAAAACAGTCCAGTTTTTCAATATAATCAAATTATAATTTCATGATAAATAAAATATTTTTTAGAAGACTAATTAATTCACAGTTTTAACAATAATAGTGATTTATAAATCCTTTTAAACTCATATTAATAGGAAAAAGTGTTATAATTATTATTCATGACTATCATTCAATGTAAAATTTAGTTTTTTGAAATATGAGTTAATAATAGAATGACTTAATCGAAAGACACAGGGATAAAACAAGTGGTTTAGTCTAAAGATGATACCTAATCCACTCCACTTTGTGATCACCACCCCCCATGAAATATATATAAAGATAATTTGTCATCAACCGTGATCGGGGTTATCAACAGTACATGAGACTATAAAGGTCATTTGACCTCTTCCATTGATCTATGTGGGAAATATGACATCCAGGTCACACATGACCTCTTCCATAGTTATACATTGGAGAAACAAAGTGTAAAAACATACTTGAGTGATGATATCTGGTATCCACTAGTTCAGTGGAGGAGAATGTTAGTGTTTTGATATAGATGCACAAACTACCCAAAAAATAGTAAATCAATATACAACAGATCAAAATGTAATGAGATAGAGTTTAGATTTATCGTTGTGTCATTAAATGAAGCATTGGACTCTTTGGATGTAGTAGATTCAATGTTCTTGTCCTATTATGAAAAAACAGTGTCATGAGATGAGTGTTATGTTTTCTTATAAAGTGTTAAGATTAAATTCTCATTCATTTATCTAATAGGATTCATTGAATATGGTTCAATATAGGATCATCATTGTTTACAGCCATTTGGAATTGATAATTCTTCCATCGATTATTTCTTTCATGTATGGTTGTTCTACTCTTTTTTCATGTAATCTACTGCAACATATATTTTTTTATTGTTCCATGATTTTATTTTATATTTTTTTCTTCTGTTGAAGCCATCAAGATTACATATCTCGACATATCGTACTTCATAATGTCTACTAATAAAACTATAAAATATTATTAATTATAGTAGTGTCATTAAATGACTCAAATATGGCCGTTATAAACAAAATATAAATTTAATTGAAAAATACTAAAAATGGTTCATTATATAACTATTTCACAATTTTGGTGATATAGTCATGGTGAAATTTTTACATTGAGATCTATAATCAGTAGTACTGTTATATTGTGTAGTCCTTTGCTATCTATGGAACTGGATTAACGACTACGGTGTCTGTTAAATGGTGTCTCAGGTAACGGTGTCTAGTGCTTTGTCAAAATTTTGAATGGTGACTTGTTAAGGCGTCTTAGAAGTGGTTGTAATGAGATGATTTTAGGTCCATTGCAAAAACCTTGTGCCGGTAGCATGCTGACAATGTAACTGACATTGTGAGAATCTGTAACCAGTAGCAACCTTACAGTTTCACTCACATAGATGAAAATCTATAAGTAGTCTTAAGAAGAAATATTCATAGAATAGATTAATGTAATACATAATCATACTGAAACATAATAGAACTAGGTTAATCATTGTTTAAAGGATTCATACATTATTGTAGTGATTTTTAATCATGATCAAGTTATATTTTAAAACATGAGTTATAAGTGTGTAAAAAAATATTTGTAATCATTAAAACATGATGAGTCCATCAATCTGCAAACATGTTTTGTGACCATTAATACATAAGTAGTCCAAAAATATCCAACCCATATTTTTTTAAATTAAAACACAAGTAATCAAACAATTACCTACTGAAATAATATATTACATTTTGGATCATAAAACTCATATAAAAAATATATTGTTGTAAACAATCAGAGCTTGTCTGAAGAAGTTGTATTGTTCTTATATATGTGATATTATTATATTTATTCTTCCACATCATTTAAATATTATTCCAATATTATCATATAATTAATCCGATATTAAAAATATACTGATATTTTATTTTGTTATTTCAATAACATAAATCCATATTCTCTTCCATCTAATGGGAAATATAACTAGCATTCATGTGTATGACAGATTAATGCCTCGCAGATCGAGGTAAATTGGTTTTAATCATTGCCTCTAATGGAATATTATAATGATGGATTTAAAGTATAAATAGAACATATATAATAAAATTATAATTCATGAATTATGATACCACATAAACCATCTTACTTTCATTGTTCTTATGGATATGATAATGTCGCTCGTGTGTAAGGTGGAATATCACCCCCCAAATTGATGTGATTAATATTAATGTAATACTTTACATTGAAGCTAACAAGGATAATAATAATGAATAGTTGATATATAAATTAAATAATTGTGTTATTAATGAAAAATTAATCATTTTTAAAAGATAATATATCATATTTTCTCATTCACTAAAAAATGATAATGTCATTCTGGTGTTCATTTGGAAGACCACCTCTCCAAAGAAATGTGATTCTTTTTTCATCCCCACCTCACATGGAGGATATGTATATGTATTTATAAATAGATAAAAATATATTTTTGAAATTATTATAATTATTAAAATATAAAAAAATACTTTATTTTTTTTTGTAATGATCGTTGAAAAAAATATTGTTACTCATGCATGTGTATTTTATAACTTCTCCATGATTGAATCCTAGTTAAATTTTCAAAAATATGTTTAATGATTTTTTTAAAGGTATTTATGAAGTATAAATTTTTTAATTATTTAATTATTAATACTATGGACATGGTGGAATTATTAACTATTTAACCATATTCATCCTTCCCAGGTCATTTTTAGCATATAATTCGAATACCATCAAAACTTTTAAAGTGGTATTAAATGATTAACTTATTGTATATAGCATGGTAATATATAAATTGAATGAAATAATAAATATGAAGGAAATTATAAATAGTTAAAATTATATAGAGACTTTTATTGTTCAAGAAGATAAAGAACATATGATATGATTTGATGCAAGGTCAAAGAAGCTTTAAGTAAAAAAATCATTTTAAATGTTTTAAATATTTATTTTTACAAACAATTCCCTTCCATGCCCATGTTATTCAAAATATTTCATGAAAATTAATATTTATTATTAAATATATGATAAATTTAATTTTAAAAAATTTTAAATTATTTATTATGTATTTTTAAATATGAATATTTTTAAGGTTATGTGTATCAAACTTATTTCTTTATATCATTTCATGATTTATTGTTCAAATATTTTACTTCCAGGTCAATATTTTTTATGATATTTTATCGATACATTAAATAGACATATAATATTTATAAAGTACATTTTATGACTCTTTTTTAGTCTATTTCCATTATTTTCTAATGAAATATTTTTCTTATTTTATATAGAATGTTAAAAATGAAAAATGGAATGTAAAATTCTAAAATATATAGTAATAGGGAATTTTCACACCATAATAATTATTATATTATGTTTTGATTACATTTAAATATTAAATATTTTATTCAATAAAAACCCCTCTTTGATTTTTTTGTGTATTTAGGTGCTGAACATGTGGTTTTAAATAAATTGGTATTTTGATATAAGAAAGATTTTTTTATACTCGTTTAAAAGAAACTTCCTAGGGTTTTATTATTAAAGGTAGTATGATTAAATTTTGTTAATCATTATATGGTTCTTGATAATTTTTTAAAAAGGGTTGGGCCCCATTAAAACTCAACAGTGAGACTAATATAGATTATATGATGATTGTACGTAGATAGTTCTCCAATTCATTGGGCACTGATTGGGTTCTCAAGAGAATTATGTTGGAATTCATGTAAATAGTTGTTCTAAAATATAATGGTTCATGTTAGGGTTAGTTAAGGGTTCTATGATAATGAAGTTCTATGTTACCTACATGAATTTTCTATTCTTGATAATGTGTTTTCATGGAATTTTTTTATTTCAAAAAATGGATGATACATATTTTTTGATGTATGATTCCATTCTTGGGTAAAAGTTTTGTTTTTATGAACTGGGTTTTAATATTTGTCACTGAAATAATATATCTCTTATTTTCATATCCCTCAATGAGCTTTGTTTTATTGACCCATGTTTTTGAATTGTTTTTCATTATGTTTAATGATCAGTATGGTAATGGTAGAATTCGTGTTAAAATTCAGGATGTTTTCTCATGAAGAGAAATGATTATTTATTTTAAATGTTTTATATTATAGAAAGAATGTATAATATTTATAATTGTACACTTTATTTATATATTTGTGTTTGTTTTATAATAACTATAGACCATCACTCTAAAAATATAATCCTAAAATATATTTTGTTAAATGATAATGTTAATTCTAGATTAATGTCACTAGAATAAGTAATGATTAGTAATGGTCCCTTATATAATTACACATAAAACTCCTTATATCTTAAAATCCCTAGTAAGGACCATAAATAATCAAAAATATATTAATATCAATTATAGTGCACCGATATATATTCAAAAAAAAAACATTTGTCAATATAATCTTTCGATACAATAATCCAAAAATTAATTAATAGTTAGGGGTCTTTTTGTAACCCAAAAAACATTACTATGAAGTCATAATCTCTATATCATGTAAGAAAATTGTATTTAGTATATCGTCGTTCTATATTTTTTATTGATGATAAATGAAATGGAGATTAATCTTTTATAAATATAGATCCCCTTTAACTTGATATATTAGATTTTCAATGAATGATATATGATACTTGTTCTTAATATTAATTGCAATATATTTATCCATATTAAATGAAAACCCTCATAGAAATTTCCTTCCTTTTCAAAAACAAGACATGATCTCCACATGGTGAAACAATAAGGCATTAAAATCACTGATAACACAACTCTTGTACTTGTTTCATTAATTCCTCCAATTCTACCAGATCCATTATATATGGGGCTTGGATATCAGTTTCTTATTATGGATAAGGTCAATAAATAATTTAATTTCATATTGTAGTGTATATTAGTGTATTGACATGTAAAATACATCAATATAATATATCACATTAGATACATCCTCTATTATTATGTAATAATTTTCATTTATTTTTTCATCATCCTTAAATGTTTCATTATGTTAAAATATTGGGGGGGATTTTAAACATATCATTGGAAATGAAGAATATTCTTTTAAAATAAGGCATTATATACCATCCTTAGATATTTTAATCTCTTTATCCTTATAATAAATTCTTTCATTATGTATTGATTTGAACTCCATCCTAATTATTATATCAATTTGGACTATTGGTAATACAACTAATTTTTTAACAAAAGAACATATATATATTTTAATAGAGATTCACTCGTATACTTCTGTTGCTATAAGATTTCTACTAGGTGTATTAACTGATAACATATTCATTGATTTAATTGGGTGGGGATTCAATATTATTATAATACATGAATGATATAAAAGTGTGTATAGATATAGAATAATGTAATTCATTATCTAAATATTAATTTATGATCATGGTACCCGATATAACATCATTTTTACGTCAACTTCTATTGTTTTGATTTCAAAAGCTCAACCTTTCCCCCATGGACTCTTCTAGGGTAGATTCACTTGATTCATGGTTCATATTTTAATATTGTGTATCATATTTTTATAATATATTTATTAGACATCATTGGAATAATTATATCAGATCCACTCATGATATTTATGGATTGTATCTCCAAAAATTTATAAAACTATTATTCTCTTTGATAAATCCCCATGATGTTTCTTCAGAATGTTATATCTTTTTAAGAATTCAACCCATCATTTCCATTAAATTTATAAAAATATTTTACCATGACACTATACATCACTATTCATATATTTCATTCCTTTGAAATCAAATGTATAGAATAATTCATTCTATGTCTTGATGGAAATTTCTATTAACTCCTCATTTGTAGAAATTGTATGTGAATATAATGCCCTTATAAGGCATGGATTCAATTTATAATATATTTGATCTACGTTGATTTCATCTTTATATATATATATATTTAGTATCATGTATTTCAATCCTTGTGGTCATCCTCATACTCAGAAAAAAATCCTCTTACATTTGTCTTAAATAATAGAATATTCATTCTATGTAATCTCATTGGACTTGAGGAAAATACTTTTCAAATAATAACACCATAAATGAATTTCATATTGTTTTCTATATATCATGTTCCATATTATTTTTTAAAATAAAAACAATAGTTGATAAACATATCATCACAGATAATATGAAACAATGATAACTTTATACTTTTAACTACATCACAAAGCATGTATTACCTTCACTAGGGACTTGATCCATTATTCAGTTTCCAATGAATTCATAGTTTCATTGAGTAATATAGGTTACTACTTCATTATGTTGTTTAACATTTATTCCTCATGTTATGGAGAAACATGTTGTTACACACAAACAAGATAATTGTCCAACACCCATTTTTTCATCCCTAATATAGATGTTATTATCTTCACTCCAAAACTTGTCTCATTGAATTTATATATATAGAAATCCCTAGATTGATCATGGGTGTTGTCACAATTTTTGTTCATTTTATTTGGAACAATTTAAAAACAACATAATATAATTAATTAGTTTGATGAGTAATTTATTATTTATAAATAAATTAATATAATTTAGATTCATTTATAAATACATGTCATGTAATATATAAATATTAATAGAATACTCGATGGTCATTTTTCATTATGTCATGTTCTCTAACTCTATGATTCTAAATATAGTTCCAAACGTTTCTAATAAATTATTTCTTATACCAACAGTTACACCATAAATCAAGTTACCCAACAGAGGTGGTTATTTTATTATAATGGTATAAATTGGATAGATCACAAAATAGAATATCAATTAGTTTAATAGTCCTAGGGAACCAGATGTATAAATGAACATTACATTACATTGAAAATATAACATAAATCTACTTAATATTGGATACTTTTTAATTTAACCTTTAAAATACTTAAGTCAAATGTAGTAATGATTACGTGTTGAAGAGGTGAGTTAGAGAAAATATAGATGGTTGAGCCCATATTCTCAATAAAGGGTAGCATACAATGTAATATATCATAAGTATGCACAAAATCATGAATGTGAAAATAATAAATAAATTCCATAAAAATGGATATATTTGAGAATAATATAACTATGGATTACATAATAATAAATGAGTATTTGGATATGAATTACTGATCTCATTATGGTGGAATGAATAAATTCTAAAATCATAAATATATTGTCAAGGACACATTCCTAGTCATCATATATAAATGTGTATTAATTTCAAAGAATACCCATCTAGATTATCTCAGGAGGCCATGAAATACATCAAGGGGTTATATAATTCAAGGCCCCAACAATAACACAACTAGTCTAAAACATCCATCATATGAAAAGAATTATTAATCAATAAATATCATAATGTTTCATAAGGAACCTCAAAAATTATAACTTCTATGTAATCAAATAGGTATCTATAAAAGAAATAAATTATATACTAGATTTAAATCAATCCTCTTTCAATAGAATATTATGGTTATCTAGGTGAATATCCAATAATCTACATAGAAACTAAATGAAATTCATGATGAGATGAAAATTACCCTTAACAATGTAATGGTAATGAAATAATGTTCTAGGGTACATTCATTGTTCATGGTTATAAATATTTATTAGTCTATTATAAAATATTCAAATCATTTATTATGGATTTTAAATAGTATATGAATCATCCAAATCATATCCTCTAGGTTCATCAAACCATATATCAAGTAATGACCATTTTTTTGCACTGTGTAATGATTGAGTAAGTAATCAATCAACCTTTTCGAGGTTATTACCCCTTGGTGAATATTATATAAAAAATAGATCCAATTTTAGTATCCCAGAAGAGAATTACTTTCTAGGAAACCACCCTATAATTACATTAGTATAATTTTAGGATACTGTAAATTTATCACCTATGTTTTCACTAATATTTGGGCATTATAGTAGATTATCAAGGTAGTTTAATGAGTTAAAATAGTGACCAGTCATTGATAATTTGATAAGGAATTAATATAAGGGATCATTATGGAATTTCACGTATAATAAATATAAATTACAGAGTATTACACAAATAAAGGATATGAATGGATTATGAATCCTTATATAGAAATAAAACCATAATAGAAAATTTCAATAATGAGAGAGAATAATTTATCAATCACTAAAAATGTATATAATGGGTGATAATACCATATAATTTTAAATATTAAAATATTTTAAAAAATATTTTATAATATATCATAACAAATGGAATGGGATTGAAAAATAAAATGGATGAATTTGGAATCCTTATCTTGAATGTTAGTTTATTAATCATTGTCAATATCATCGTAGATCCTTAAAAACATTGTTAAGAGTCAACTGGGAGAGAAAATGAGAGGATAATTTTACTATTTTTTTGAGTGAATAGGAATAAGAAGATTGAAATGAATTTATATTGAATTTGAAGGGTTTGATTATTAATTTCAATGTAGTCACCTTAGATGTTAGGCTAATAAAAAATAAAAACAATGGAAATTACCATGGTTTTATCCCATGGTATTTAATATATAAGTATTTTATTTTTATTCAATATTTTTAAAAATGGAAATCATTTAAAATATATTATTTTGTATGTGGATATGATTTCTAAAAAAATAATTGTTTTTATATCATTGTAATAGACTTTTGGTTTTGGAGGATTTTGTATTGATTTAAAAAATTAATTTAATTAATTTTAAATACATTATTTTAATTATTAAAATAATTTTTTGTTGAGAAATACATTTTATAAGTCATTACATAATTTTTTACTCTTATGATGTTATAATACATAAAATATATTCATAACGTGATTTCCTTTTTATCCAAAAAATAGACTATCTAAAAAAATGGAAAAAATAATCTTTCGATAATTCCAGTGTGGTGATTCAAAATTTATATTACTTTTTGAAAAATTTATTCTCAATATTCATTAAATCTCATTATTAATTAAAAATCCTTATGTTGTAAAAATACACACATTTGGCACCTAAAATTAGATAACTCATTTCAATTTTATTTTGAGATGCATATGTGTAAATATATTATTATTCATTTATTTATATTTGTTGTTAGTTATTAATTTTATTATTACCAAAGGATTTTATTGATCTTTTTTAGACTTTTATTATAAATTTGATAAAATGACACAAAATATTATCTATAAAATTTCCCTTAAAAGTATATAATTGTATCATATTTAGTAAAATAATATTATATAATGCACATTAACCACATGATAAATCAAAAAAAATTATTATATTAATTAAAATTATTTCAATAATAATTATTTCTATAAGAATAGAATGTATTAATGTGGGGATAAAAATATAAAATAAGAGAACAACAACATGAAATTTTGGTTCTTATCGATCTATCAGAATAACCACACTCATGGAAAACACTCTAGTAATAAAGAAGAAGAATAATAATGGTATATTAATTTTCAAACTGAATATATATATATATATATATATGAGATAATATAGAGTGAATTAAGAATGAATTAAATATGAGTTATTTGTAGAAATTAGAAATCCCCTTTGACTGTTAAAAATATGAATTTTTGATAGTAATATGATCATTAAAATTAGTAAATTGTACATTATAATACTAAAATCACCCATATAAATGTAAAATAATATTTTTGTATGTTATAAAATGATAATACAACATATCAATATCATGATACACGTAAATATAATTTATAAAAGATAAAATATGTGTTTGTATTTCATTAAAACATTAATGTTATATTCAAATTCTTATAATAAATATAATTATTCAAAAGTAATTTTATTTTAATACATTTATTTTAAAAATTAATATTAGGTTTTATTATAATCATTATATTATTTTATGAGATCATGAATAATTTTTCAAAGGGACATAAAATTGATCATAATAATAAAATATTTATTTTTAAAATAAATAGTGGTTTTATTTAAAAAATAAATTTACCATTTTTATAAAATTATGTTCCTAAAACTGATTTCATTTTTTTAATATAAAAATTGATAAATTATCAGGGTATATTTTTATATTTTGATAAAATAATTCAGTTTTTGGGAATTATGAAATACATGAAAATATTATATTTTAATTTATATGATTTATACCTGGATTTTTTAGGCATGGATTATGTAAGAAAACATTAGTTATAACTAACATATTATTTAACATATATTTTCATAATATTCTTCACTGATGTATGTCTTGAGAAAAAATATTAATCTAATGATTATAATATTAAAAAACACAACCTCCTCCCCTTATAAATACCACCCCTTACAACCAATTCTCCTCACATATTCAAAGCATATGAGATTTATCAATCTCTACCAAACTATCCTAAAAATCCCTTCCCAAACATCATAGAGATTCTAGTATCACCGTATACTATTTCAATTAGCTTTAAGGGGTATCCTAGGAAGATTCAACACAAGGAAGAGGTAAAATTATTAACTAACCAATTTCCATTTTACCACTCATCTACCACCTATTATGTTTTACATAATGCTAGACATAGTAACATTATAATCTTTAATATATTGATTTGTTTTTAATGAAGTGTAATATTCTTCTTCCACCATCCCTTAATTATATTTTAAAATGAAAACATTATTTACAGTACGGTTAGTTCACGACCTTTATGAACAATGTACTTTATTTTTCTCCACCGACTTCAAAGATGATCATAAAAATATTTTCATGGTTAAATAAAATAATAATATGTATATAATTATGTATTTAATGTTTTTTATGAAATTTTTAATCATAATATAGAATAAAAAAACAAGTTCATAATGGTTGGGGAAACTGTCTAAATGAACTATCAATATAACATTACTGTTTATTCAAAATTAATAGTACCTAAGTCAGAACACAGAAAACAAATTTAGGAATATATTAATTTATAAAAGGAAATTAATGAAATATCATTTAATTTCTATATTTGTATTATCATTTTATAAGAACATTAGTAGTTATCCACTTTAATTGTATACTAAGAACTATTTTTGAACCTAATGTAATTGATATCTCCAAACCAACTATTTATCCTTAGATTGTGACCATTATCTATAAAACTCACATTATATATTTATTTGATGTTATGAAATGATTATGAATTATATTTATATATATATATATCCTTTACTTATATATACATATCTTATTATTTATTACATTTATTTGGTAATACATTCTTTAAGTTCATTTTTCAATTATATATTTTAAAATCAAAACTGCATAAGGGGAACTTTTCTATCCCTAAACCCTTTTATGTAAGAAATATATTAAATTAATTATTCTTATTAATGATTTTAATATTTATAGAATTATTTTATGGATAAACATTTTGAATTACCTCTAGATAGGAAGTAAAATTTATATTTAATCTTTCTTAATATTCTTTAACCGTTTTTGTAACCACGGTCTTAAAAGTTCATTTATATACCCAATTCTCTTCCCATTATCATGATTCTTTTTTCAAATATTAGTAGTCATATTTTTATGTAAAAATGATAATTAAAATTATATATTTCCTTCTTGTAATTATAATAATTATGAAATCACATTTTTTGTGATATGAGACATGCTTATAAAATCCATTTCATTCCATGGGAAATTCTTATATTTATTTATTATTTTTGATTCCTTTTTGTATTGAACATAAGAAAGTACATGCTATAATGGGTGAATGAAAATATTAAAATAATTAATTTGGAAATATATATGTTTCATGTTATGATATATAAGGGATAAATGATTACACCTAATATTTGATGGGACTCTGTCTACGAGGTGATGTTTTCTTAACAGTTTACCATGACTTATGCTTATGTCATGTTCTATGTTGCTATCAATTTAATATGTTTCCATGTTATTATGAATCCAATTTATTTATTTTATTATCCCATAATATTCTTTGGGATAATTATCTATTATGATATCATATTATTCCTTTTGGCTCATGTGTAATGTGTTGTTATCTTGTTTAACCCCATTGTTGTATTTTTAGCTCACCCCTTTTAAGTATGTATTCAAATGATTATACATTGAAGTTTTAGGACATCATTGGAATTTAGTATGTCATTATATAGATTAAAATGAAGTATTTTTTTGTTCCATTTTTATGTTTTATATACATAGTCTTCAAAATACAGAAGGCCTCTTGATCCATGTTTTTTATTTATTGTGTATTTCTGTTAGAAATAATATCACAATATGAATAAAAGGATTTATTTTCAATGTTTGGAATTAGAATAAGGTATAGATATTTTTGGATATGATTGCTAGAATTTTTTTTTGACATACCTGGGGAAAAGTCTATATATAAGAGAATATCATAAAATCTCACGGATGTATAGAGAAAGTGGTTTCCAATCAATTACATCCATGTATGTGTAAGATAAGGGGATGTGTAACTGAAATAATTGTACCTACAGGTAATAAAAATGAAAAGAGAGGATATTATATTGACTCAATTTTCACATATTTTATGATATATAGGACTAACAAAAAACTTGGTTTGATAATCTCACGAGGTATGGTTTGGAATGTTTAAAAACACATTACAGAAAATATTGAAGGTCTTGAACAAATTGTTCGGTTTGAATAACATAAAGGAAAAGTACAATGGATAACCTAGATTAAGCCCAATTAAATAATTAGTTTATATTTATAAGTTAATTATATGTTATTCTTATCATGTTCATAGTTAGCCAATTTAAATGTTTTCTTTGTTTGCGTAATATCATCCCTGTGTTTATTTTGAATACAGTATACGACTAGGACCAGAATATAATCGGGAAATGTGTGATAATTATCCATTCAAGTGATTTAAATGATTGGTATGATTATATTTAGAAAAATTATTTCATATCATTTATGTTTAGTATAATTATTCAAACAGCACCTCAAAATATTGCGGTTGATCTATATATGAGAGTAAAAAATCCATTAATTATTACATTCCAAGTATATAAATCGACTATAATAAGTTTTTATATAAATAAAAACCCAATAAATCCTATCAGACTTCTTTCAGAAGAATCTAATGCTATATTGGTCATAGATTAGTTTTCATTCTATAATTCCAACATCAATATTCAGTGGAGGGTGATCACTATTCTCATCCTGATTCATCCTATGATTTGGTACAAGTGTTAATATTAGGATAACCCTAATTTAGAATACTCTTATCTAGTGTGGAAATTATTTCATTATGATTAATAATATCAATCTCAAATGATTGAGAAATATGAGAAAATTATTCTTGAAGACATGACGATTATGAGAGATAAATCTAATATATTCCTTAAGGAGTTTCCTGGTATTCCACTAATCCAAGAGTTTTAGTTATCATTTTTTCATATACCTAGATATATTTTTATATAGAATAATCTTTATTTAATGACCTCCATTGATTTTTAGTTACTAAAGAAGAAGTAACAAGAAAACATAGAGAAGGGTTTTATACACTTGAGTGATTCATCGTCAGGTGATTCATCCCTTTTCATCAGGAAGAAGGATAGGTCAGTATATCTATACCTTAATTATCATGAACTCAAAAAAATCATGATAAAGAACAAGTATCCCCTACCTATGATAGATGATTTTTTGATCAACTATTTGGGGTACAATATTTCTCTAATGTGGACCATTTTTATAGATATCACCAATCAATGGTTAAGAAGGATGATATTCTAATGGAAGTGTTTCGAATAATGTATGGATATTATGAGTTTATATTGATTACCTTCAAGATCACTAATGATCCAAAAATCATTATGGGTATAATGAATTGATAATTAATATTTTACCCCAAAAATATTTTGGTATTATTTATTTATAATATTACAATATACTCAGAAAACACAGTGGAGAATGATCCGCATTTGAATTAAATGATAAAGACATTATGAAAGGAGAATCAATATGAAATGAGTAGTAAATGTTAGTTCTATATTGGGGAATTACCATTTGGGAGTATTTTATCACCAATGAAGATATACATGTGGACCCTTATAAGATAATAGAAATTATGGATTGGTCCCGACAAAAATCTAAAAAAGTGATCCATAGTTTCCTTAGATTAGATAATTATTAATAATGATTTTCAGAAACTTTTCATATTTCTCAAACCCACTAACACTGATTAATTGGATGGGAGTAATGTTTTTATAGACTGATAAAAGCAATGAAATATTCAAGGAATTTAAAAATATTATTATCACTACACCAATCATCAAGATACCCTCATGTGTTGAAATATTCATGTTATACAATGATGGTTCAAAGAAGATCCTGGGATATGTACTAATATAAATTGATATATTGATATATTATACCAGAGGGAACTTGAAATTTTATGTGAAGAAATACAAAACACATTGGTGAAATTTAGCTACAATGATCTTCAAATTAAATATTTGTTGACATTATATTTTTTGGGGGAAGTGTGAAATATATATAGACCATAAGATCCTAAAATGATTATTCACATAGACGGAGATTAATATGAACCTATGAATATTGTTATATATGATCAATGATATAAAAATTAAATCCAAAACCATTGTAGGAAAAAATATAACATGGATGATTCTCATTGTAGAAAGGATCTGACAACTTTATCAATGATGAGAATAGAGGTGGTTACAATCTTCATAGACTTGAAAATGATTCACATGAGAATCATAAAGGAATGAATAAAATTTTTACTATATGAAATAATTACTCAACCATCCCTTATAACATATGGTTATTTAAATAGATTTTTTGGATTAAAAAATAGGTTGAATATACAATAAAAATAAATTCCACAAATTTTAGAATTGATGAAGAATTACAGATAAGATTTGGGTGATGACTATGTATACCATTAAATCCTATGATAAATAAGGAGTTATTGAATGATTCACAATGATCATCCTTCTCTATCCATATAAGGAGCATAGAGAAGTATCAAGGTAGCTAAGAGCATTATTGGTGGTATAACATTGAGAAGGATATAACAAAATATACATCAATGTTGTGGGTATGTCAGTAAGTGATTGATGAAATGAAAAATAACTAGGAAATCATAAATCCATTACCCATAACTATATATAAATGAGATAAGATCAGTATATACATAATCATATGTATTCTAAAGATAGTCACCGTGAATAACACCATATTGGTTGTGGTGGACAGTCTTACAAAGACTACTCACTTCATTGTTATTCAATAGGACATAAAACATGATACAATTTTCAAGGATATACATAAGAGATGTTGTAAGGATGTATAGAACAACCATATCAAATGAATCTAACTGATATATTAGATTTACCACTATGTTATGGAAATTCTTCAAACATTCTATAAATAATGAAATGCGATTCAGCACAACTTATCCCCCCAAAAATTGATGGCCATTTTAGGAAGACTATCCATACACATGAATACATGTTGGGAGAATGATTGTTGGACATCAAATTATGATGGGATCAATATCTCCCTCTAGATTAGATCCCATAAAATAAAAATTTCCACTCAAGAGTCCTATTGGATCCATATGATTCATTTTCTTGTAAAATATATACATCAAATTTATTCTATCACTAAGTTAGTGAACACAATATACTCGGTCAAAAAAGGTCAAGAATATGGATGAAAGGGAAAAGAGTATTAATCATCACATAAAATCTAGTCAAAGATTTTATAAGAGGTATGTCAAAAATCAGAAACAAGACTAGAAGTTTAAGGTTGGAGATAATGTGTTCCTCCATATATTTTTGTGGAATATTTTAATGAGATTTTGGAAGAAGATAAAGCAATGTCATAGGTGCATTAGTCCCATAGGGATTCTTGATAACATCATAGTTGTCTCCTATTTATTATCTCTCCTTCCCCCCCCCCTTTCTTGAGTACATGATATATTCCACATATCCCTTTTTGGGAAGTACATAACAAACCACTCACTATGACTAAATTAATAAGTGGTACAAATTGATTATTATCACATTAATAAGGAGTAGTGAGTAAAGAACTTTGATCGTAGGGATAAAATTCTCTAAAATAAGAAAAATCACCAAGACAATGTACTATGTTAAAACAATTAAGATTATGAGGTGGAATGTAAATCATATGAATCCGTGAATTAGAAGTACCCACAATTATTTTCACTTCAGTATGTAAAATGAATTTTTGATGGAGAAATTTCTTATGGGGGAAGAATATATCAACACATAATTTTATCAATGGAATTTCTGAAATGAAAATATAATTTTGTCAGATATTTAAATATAAAATTTTATAATCCACATGTATCACTTTATAAAACTAACTACATTTTTTATATTAATTTAATCATTATATTTAGAGAATAAATCAGTCCATAACAATTGAATGTAATTCAATGGTAAATTAATAATATGAATTACATTAGAATTTAGACTTTATTTATCCCATAGAATGATATCACTCATGAAAAAAAATATATTAATTAATCAAAATATTTATAATGAAATATGGATTTTGAAAATAAAAATACATCATTACCATTGAGAGGAAGTAGAAGTGAATTAAGACTCAAATGTGATGTATCTATAGTATGTAGGTATCCCATATGATTTATAGAAATTTGATAGTTGTAATAGTAATATAACCAAAGGAATTGTAATTTGGCCTTTGGAATAGTAATATGGCCATTGGTAATAATAAACTAGACATCATTAGTGTATCATTACACATGGATCTTATATTCATCATTATATTAAAATATATATGTTTTAAATAAATATAAAAATTATTTAATGAATAAATTTATCATATTTAGAATATTATTTTCAAAAATTAGTTATCCTTTTTGGAATAAAAATATATAAAGTAGTTAGGGTTAATATTTGGGTATTTTTATAAATTAGTATAATTTTTAGTGAATTCTAAAATATGAAAAAATAAAATAATTATCTTTATATGTTTAATACATGAAATTTTTGAGTATTGGATTATATAAGAACCCAATAATAAGAATTAACATAAATCCTTTACTAAATATGGTCATAAAATTAATAAACATTGGTATTATTGACAGAAAATACTAATTCAAGGTTTATAATATCTAAAAACACCCATCTCCCCACTTAATAAATATCACCCCTTCTCCCCATATCTTTTAACCCTTGGAGTTTAACAAATTTCATCCCAATTATAATCCCAATCATCTACCCCAAATCCAAGTTTTTCTATTCTAACTAACTAATATTTGAAGGATCCTTAAAGGTAACCCTATAAAGATACAACCAAATGAAGAGTTCACATTCTCAATTATCCTCTTTCAAATTTATTCTTCTTGTATAACCTCTTTTGTTTTCCACACACCAAGAAAAAATATAAACAGTACACTAAAAATATTAATATGTTATTATTATGGTGTAATATAAATATTTTAGAATCCCTTATTTTTTTTGAAAATAATGTTTTAACATTAAAATCAATAATTATCTACAAATGATATGACCTTAGAGCCGTGAAACAAACACCATCTAAAAAATGAAGTTAAACATTATATCTCATCAGAATGGTTAAAAATGAACATAATAATATTATTGTAAAAATATCTATTTAAATGTGTATGAATTGAATAATTATTGAATCTAAGTATATTAACAGAGACTATAAATGAATCTGTATAAATATTATGGAGCCTAAGGAAAGAGATCTCACTTAACAACCCTGTATTCATCAAGTTATGACCTATATGTCTATAAATAATGTATATATTTAAATGGGTATGAATTAAATAACTAGTTAATCTAATTTTATTAGAAGGGAATTTAAATAAAACTGTATAATGATTATAGAGCCTATGGTATATGATCGCTCTTAACAACCCTTTTTTCTTTGGGTTAGGACCTATCTATCTTCAAATAAAATTAAATCACTATTTTTACTTACTGAATCAATCTAAATTCAATATATATTTTCATTACTTATATTACAATTATATTATCCCTTCCATTGATAGGGGAATAGTTTCTTTATGTTCATTTCTCAAATGTGTTCTTTAAAATCAATCACGATTAAGGGGAACTCTTTTACCCATTAACCCTTTTATGCAAAACATTTTTAATGTATTTATTCTAATTCATTATTTCAATAATAAAATGAAAAAATTTTATATCCATTTTATTTTTTCTATGGTTTTTAAATAAATGTAAATATTTTTTATTATTGAAAATATTTTATTAATTCCTTAAAAAACTATTTGGAAGGTTCATTCCCATACCAAATTCATTAAACACTATCATTGATATCTTTTAAATATTTTGAAATAAATTCTAATACATTAATGAAATAAAAAAATTATTTATTTCTTCTTTCATTTGAAATATTTATGAAATATCATTTGATTTTGATAAGATACAAGATTGGGTAGCTCATTTCATTGCATGGGTAATTATTTTTTTATGCGTTAGGTTTGATTTCTAATTTTTGAACACATAAGTATTTTCATGATATGAAGGGTTCATCAAGATTTCACTAAAATTAATTGTGATATGTTTAATTATCATAAGAAGATATGTATGGGAGTAGGTTGTAAACCTAATCCAAGATGGGATATTATCAACATGTGATGTTGTCTTTGCAGTTAGCCTTGACTTATGCTTCTTCATGTTATATATTGCTACCATATTCCTATGTCTTATGGAACATATGATTCTATGTTATTTATATTATTCTCTCATTTAATTAATAAATGGACTTATATATTATGATATCATGTTATTTCATTAGACTCATAAACACTGCTTTATATTCATGTCAATCCACTTAATAGGATTTTTTATCACCTTTTTTGTAAATGTATTCCTCATAATATTCAATAATGTTTTGGGAGATCAATGAAATTTAGGAGATCTTTATCGATAATAAACTATATTTTTTTTATTTTAGTTTCATTTTTATGTTTTATGTATCTAGAATCTCAAATACATTAGGTCACCTGATCATTGGTTTGTATTTATTATACATTTATGTTAAAAATAATGTAAAAATATGTGTAAAAGGATTATTTCACTGTATTTGAATTCATAATTTTCTATTATAGTATAATTTTTTATAATATTATAATGAAATAATATATTTTTCACTGACCATAATTTTTTTAGATGAAATTTTTATTTACTATAGTTTAATATATTGTATTAAAATAAAAAAAATATTGATTAATAAATTAATGATAAAGGATTTGGATTCACCATGACTTTTAAGAATAAATATAGCCATATTATCTTTTAAAAAGATATAAAATACAATATCTATAGAGTTTTAAAGAAACATCCCAATGAAAATGTGGTGATGTTTCATGAAATGGTTGTTTCATAAGAAATATTAATGATGGAATAATCATAATGAAAGGATTATGAGAATGTGACAGTCTATTTTAAATTTTCTATTATAATGATGCATGACTCATGATGATGGAGAAGGGAAATAAATAATGGCATAAAAGGCTTTGTTATTTTGGTAATGACATGGATAAATTTATAAGAAAACATAATATGATTATTCTATTGGATCTACATCATGAAATGCTTATAAAATATGATACAAGTCACAAAGTAAAATAGTTAATAAGTGGAACAAATTTATCAAGATGTATACAATGAATCCTATTAAATTGGGGCATTGGGATGGGTGTGGACTAATGTGTTTCATTTCATCCAATTTTGATAGGTATTTCAAAAAATTTGATGATTATTTCCCCAGTATTACATCTATTTATTTTATTTATGTAAATGAAATGAACTTTTGAAAATAAAATACATTTTGATAATTTGTATGAATCAATTGGAATTTTTTACCAATAAATTTTTTATGATAAAAATATAAGAATAAATAAAATAATACATTCAGACATATATTGAGATGTATGACACAATTCATGAATATAGTGCTCTATATGGACAATAATATAATGGAGTGGATAATAAAAAAACTATATATTAGTGGATATATTTAGAATCACATTATTTGTGTATAGAAATTCTAATTTTATTTGTAGAAAATACAAAATAGTAATAATATGCATTGTTTAAAAATGTCTACTCTAACTAGATTCTTTCAAGAGTCTTGATGATTTATTTTTAATAAATAATAATTTACAGATAATATTTAATGTATTTATTTTCCCTTGATTTATTTGGATTAAAAGAATATATGTGGTATTGTTTTATATGTGAGTTGATGAAGGTTTATTTCATTGATAAAGACATGGTGGAAATATTTACTAGTGTTGCAAAAAAATATGATGATAGCCCTTCACATATTTGATTTAATTATGTTGGATAATCAAAATACTTCATAAAACTTTCTTCTTATTAATGATGAAATTGAGGAATATCTAAGAGAAAACATTGGATTTAATGGAATTATTCTGAATGTACAAGAATATTTTTCATGACTATCATGGGGATTCTGAAATATCAAGGGATGTGATTACACCTATAAAATGAGGGTGTGAGTTATCAAGGCCTTAGATGTATATAAATGTAGATATCATCTATTGATACATATATAGATTTTTTCTAACAGTGATGGCATTGTGATATTCTAATCATCCATGATTTCATTCATATGTTGAACTAGATAATGTTGAATAATCATTGAAAAGACAATAGTGGTAATGAAAATTCAAGATGATATAAATTTAGGTTAAAATTATTTCCCTTTATATTTAATTTTATATAATATTTAAATAGGGATGATGTTGGATTTTATGAATCAACTCAATTGTAATTGAAAATAAGTGTACAATATGCCTCATTTTTTCAAGTCATTCTCACAAATTATGTGTATTGATTTTTATGAGACAATTTCTACAGTAAAAAGGCTAAAAATTATATAAATTTTTCTTAGGATATTTCATAAATATAATTATATTTTAAAAAAATGGATTTAATGTAATTATTTCTGAATGAATAACTAGATTAATAGGTTTTCATTGAATAACTAAATTGGTTTATCCTTTATGGTGATGGTTCATGAGGTACAATTATAAACTGGTATTATACAGTCTAAAAACACAATCATCATGGTATATATAGTTTAAAAGAACAATTAGGTATATGAAAATCAACAAATGAAATGTTAATTAAAATCTATGTGTCAAGGGAGAGGATGAAATTATCTCATGGTGATTGTGTATCTATATTGCTTAAATTTTTTAAAAGAAGAAGAAGAAACTAATGTTTCCTTTTATACCGAGATAAAAAGACACATTTTGATGTATATGATATATGAGATGACATGTTTTTTGTTTTTTCGGGTCACAAATATAGAATGTATTATCAACGTCATAGAAGATATGTGTTCTTTTGAGTTATGAAAATAATTGAAATTAAATAATTAATAGTGGTCTCTAATCCTATTGTACTTGGCACCAAGTTTTTTTATATTAAATAATGAATTTGTTTAAAATAATTTTATTGAGGATTATTGGTAGCCTATTTTAGTTGATATCATCTAAACTAAAAATTGTATTTCTGGTAAAACATTGTTCAAATTTCCACGAAAATCCAAAACAACCACATCTAGTTGAATTAAAACTAATCTTAAACTATATAAATTGGTATTGGAATTTTGGTTTGAGGTATGTAGTGAAAAAATAAATTCTAATTGAAGGGTATTATGATTATAAATAGTATAGATATATGGGATATTATAAGACTACTTCTAGAGGTGAAATATTTATTTGAGGATTATATTATTTCTGATATTCCAAAAATAAAAATCATTACACATTAAATAAAAGTTTTTTTTGAATATTTCAAAGATACTAAGTAAATGACTCAAATGATATGGATAAATTCCTTAATAGAATACAAGGGGTATTATTCCTCATACCCATTTATGATTTTGTGTGAAATCTAATGGGAAATCAAATTTCAAAGAATACATAATAGCATTCAATGTTGAAGCATATTGATAACAACTAAAACATCAATTAAGATATGCTGGAGTGCGGTGATATTTCATTGAAGTATGTTTCCATCAAAAATAAAGTCACATATATCTAAAAAAATAAACAACACTAATGGGGAATTCATTCCATCTCTTGATAGTTTTTGTGGGAATACCTTCTCTCGATAAATACATGTATGTTTTATAGGTTTTTCCAATTTTATTCCATTATATTAATTGAAAAATGGGTGAGAATTAAAATGGATATTTTCATGAAATGGGAAAAAGATTATTTTATTTCATGTGATGATCATGGGGGGAAATTGAGGTTTTTTCTGATGAATAATAATCTTGAAGAATAGATCTTGTATTTATTCACACATTGTGGGAATAAATAAATAGTGATATTGAATTTCCCGTAAGATGTTGGAGCATCTGTAGTGATTAGCAGTTGTTAATGAGTTTAAAGAATTATTTTAGGAAGTGATTTTCATATTGTAAACAAATTCAATATCAGTATTCAAATATTCCCATAGAGGATCAATAATTTTTTATGATTAAAGGTTGGGTATGAGTTTGGGGAATCACCAGAGTAAATGTTTTGAAAAATAAAATCGATGTGCCGATAAAAATTGTGGCGTGGTCATTAAAAAATTATCTTACACCGGGAGTTTATGATATATCAAAATCTCCATTCCATCCTATAATGTGGTGAGTTGATAACCTTCACATTAGAGTCATGTTATCATTAATTTATTTAGGAAGTTTATTCATTGGCTAATAAGGTTAATTCAAATGGAATTTATTGAAAACATGAGCAATGATTTGTCAGAGGCTCATTGGAGTGGATTAGTGATTCAAGGTAATGAATATATTTCATCTATGTCCCACATACCCTTTTCCACACCATGTTCACAAGGTATATCTATGTGAAACAATGACCTATAATTATCTCAACGGAGCATTGACATTTTAGAGGGTCTTTTATCTAGATATATTGTTGGTATTATGTGGGGAGGCCCAAAATGGGTGTTTCACATGTCATGAATAGCTATATAAATACATATTACGAAGTAGTTGTGAAACATAGACATTCATCCTAGAGTGCTAGTGATGAAGATGTGGTACACCGTGGGTAGTATGGGCCAAATTATGCTTGGAGGATCCCATTATAAAAAATAATAATCCCCATAAGATATAGCATTGATTAAAATGACTATAGTGACTGATCATTTCAGTTGGAACCCATGTCAACGACATTGATGTTCAAGAGAGTACACACTGTGGTGGATCAATGGTGGATTAGTAGGACCAATTTGTGAATTATGAAGGGATTTTCAATTTGATTTTATATCTGAATATTTTAAATGGATGGAGATAAATGTTTTATAATATATAACCACATAAATAGGATCTAGATGACATTCATGATGGGTGATTTAGACACCTTCACAATATATTTATTCCCTGACACTAAATAAATTATGAGTCTCTTTTAATATAATGAGTTATTCTGATGAAACTCAGATTTATCCAACAATTAATTCTAAGAAGATTATCTAAGAGGGTTTGAATGAGATTCAGTGACAAGAATAATGGTGTATATGAGATCTGAATTACAATGGAACATAATGATAAGGAATTGTAATTTTATTTGATTGATTATAAATATCATTATTTCTTGAATTAGGAGTTCAAGACCACCCCTACACCATTACATGTTATTATTTATAATAAAATAGCAACATATATTGAATGATCACATTCATTTCACACATGGGATTAACTACATGTTAAAAAGAGTTGATGAACCTTGTATTCCCCCTAGTGTTTTGTGTTTTGATTATATCTCATTATCTCATCATAATATAATAATATTTGAGATCTTTTTAACAGTAACTGGAGTGGGAATTCATGTTAATTGTATAGTTTTTAGGATAACCTCATATTCACCCCAAGTGATGTTCTACTCTGACTATAACGACCCATACTTTACATACATTGTTAATACTTCAAAATTGAAGCATACTTATTACAACATATAACAAAACCACAAAAGGACCGTATAGGTATAGTGTCTTTAGAAACGGGGAAACATAAACAACTAGTTCATAAAGCGTCTACAATGTCTCTCATTTATTTCATCATATTTATAGTCCCTTTTTGAATATCGTACTTAATAACCTTCTTCCTGACAAGGGGAAATAAAACATACAAAAGGGTGAGCTCAAATGCTCAGTAAGGGCAAACAAAAGAAATATCAATCACATCATATTCATAAGAACATAACTTTTGGAAATCTTAACCTGCAAAAGAGAGCATAATTTCATAACATGGGATAAATCATAGTAGTGAAATGGAATCATAATAATCATAATATAAAACATGAATCTTTGTGGCATACACACATAATCATAGAGAATCATGTATTATTAGTCAAGACTCATTGCCAAGACTATCTTAGTGGACACAGTCCATTTCTGAACCGAGTTCACTCCTCGTTTTAGTCCTGTTTCACTGAAGCGGTATAACCTACCGTTCCAGACATTTCTATCTCAGAATATATAAATTCTTTACCCAATTCATTGGAGGGAGATATAGGTCCCACCCATTTCATAATTATACCATTCTTATGTGTGCCACAAAATCATAAACCATACATCATAGCATAACCCATGTAATAAAAATGGGAATCTTAAACATCGTGACATCATCAAAAAATTCATATAAGATAAAGGAATTCATAAAAATAATTCAATCACAACATAATAAAATCAATGTAATAATAGGGATAGAAACAGAACCCTATATTATCTTAGATGGAAAATAATTTTGATAAAACACTGCAACTCCATTCTTGAGGAAAATATCCTTTCTACTTCAAAAACATTTTCGTTTCATAACATGTCATACAATTTTAAACTAAAAGAAGTTGTTTAAAAATAAACTTGAAAACTTGTAAAGTAATCTTCTTGGAAATAATGTTTTAAAAATCCATTCATGCAGTATAAGTTAAAAAAACATTCTTCTCTTACTTTTGTCGGAAAAGTCAAAAAGTACCTCATACGAAAAACAACAAAAGATTCCTTTCATGCATTTTACTAAAACTCACCGAAGGGTAAAATTGGATTTAAACAATTGTAGGTGGATGGAAATAATATTACATATTGAGGAAACATGGATGTGGATGATAAAATACATCCTAGTAAATTCCAATGTACAAACAATTTCAGATAAAAAAGAGATTGTGATATTTCCCTTACCGTAGGTCCGATTTGCTTCGTAAGTGTCCGAACCTCCAGTATAATGATTTAAATAATGTTATTTACTTATTCCAGAATCATTATTATTGTTATGATTTCATATATGGTCATATTCTTATCTTCTTATTAGTAATATTTCATTACTACTTGTTAATCGGGTGTTTATTTCTTTTTGTTCTTATTCGTGTTTTGTCGAATAAATTCTTATTCTTCTCCTTAGGTTATAGATAACTCATTTCCATAATGGTATTAGTATAATATATATCATATTAATTCATTCAATTCATTTATATAATCATTATGAAACGAAGATAATGTAGAACGATTCGCATCACATCGTGGAGACGGTATTCCGTACGTACGCACGAGTGATGATATCGTTCCAATGTTCGTGGAATTAAATTGGAGTGTATGTATATTATTTAAGAATCAATATAAATTTATAATAGTCATATATAGTCATTATTTACACCATTATACCCATTCAAGTTAGGTGGTGGTGGAAAATAGATTACACCACAGCGTGGAGACGGTATTCTGTACGTACGCACGCGCGGTGATTTCTTTTTCCGTAGGATGTATAGATTGTGAAATAGGATTGTTTCATACTTATAATAACATATTAGTATAATAGTGATACTTATGTTATTACTTCATAATGAAACAACTAATGAAGAAAAAGTGGAAGAAGAAATAAAGATGAAAGAATCGGTAACGGACATTACCTCTTCTTTGAAGTTCTTCTTTGAGACCTCCTTTGAGGGCACTAAAATAGGTCTTTTAAGAAGAACAGAACCTCTAGGATGTTTCTAGGGAAGTGGAGAGGAGAAATTGGAAGGGGTTGGCCGAGCTTGAAGGCTCAAAGTGGTGTGAGGAAGAGGGGGAAGATGTGCCCTTTTATAAGGGAGGAGAGGGTCACCTTTGGAATAACTAAATATATTATTTTATTATAAAGTCCAATTCTGGTTTTAATAGATCCAAATTGATATATTTCGAAGATAAGGTGGGGATGGGTCTAAATTCTCTCATCCAATAGAATTTAGACAAGTTTTGGTATCAATTTTAACCTTATCATTTAGATTTAATTTTAAGTTAGATAATTTAACTTTTACCGTGTCCTCTTGTTTTCTTACACCATAAGGATAATAAACATACTATATCAAGCCAAACGAACCCCAAGATGTTTATTATTAATATATATAAACTTATCTAAGTAATTTGTCTGATCTTAGATTTTTAGGAATAAATTAACAATTAATAATATAATATTTTTTTAAAAAACTATTTTATGTCAATTTTGACACTATTTGGTAATTGATTTTTGTGAAAATCATAACAGAATGATTAGTTCGAACCAAGTTAATTAAATCAATACTAACATGTCATATTAACATATAAAATTAGTGTAATTCATAAAAAGTCTCAAATTACATTTATTTGGGTATTTATAACATCAATTTTGTCAATATTTCATTAATAAGATAATTACGGCATCATCGTTGTGTCATAAATAAATTAAATTATTTAATGTATAAAATTACAAATAAAATACCATTATGTTGGAAATTTGTCTATATTTATAATGAATATTTATAGTCGAATTTATCTTATGTATAACCCCATATTTAAAATTATTTACTTATTAAACGTTGATTTTAACTATTTTAACCCTTCATTAAATAAATTAATAATAAATGTCCTAATCTAATCCAAGTGGGCCTAAATGGTCATATTTTCTTCCTAAGGTTGTTTTTTGTCGAATTACACTTATCCAATAGAATTATGACATATTTTAGGGTAATAATAATAACACTTCTACCCCTAATTACCCTATTTACTTTTAACCGTGGTAAGAAAAAGTAAAAAGTTACTATTCACCAAAAATTATTTTCATCTCATTGAACCACATTTTAGTCCTTGATATTAACCGTGTCTCTCAGATTTTTGAAATTCCACTCATAGAAGCCGTAAAATTAAGTTTTATGAAGAATTCAGTTTTTTTAACTACCACTTAGTGCTTTCACTATTCATCAAAAATTGAATGTTTTCAGAAAAATACCAAAATTTCACCCTAGGCTAATTTCGATATTCAGAATCCAAAAATGAAGTCCATTTTGAAAAATAAAATTTATAAAATTTCCAAAAGTGTTTATTACTATTCATAATGGCTAGTTTTAATAATATTTTAATCTCATATCGTTGTTTAGTGAAACTCAGTATTGCGTACAACGCAAGCTATCGAGGAAGGTCGCAGTTGCATGTAATGAAATCCAAGCTAGTGTTGTGTGTAGTGAATGAATCCTTTGATGATTTAAAAACAAAATTTTTCTCATAAAAGTCTCGGGTGTTACATTCTACCCCCCTTAAAATGAATTTCACCCTTGAAATGCCTCACTTTGTAACAAATAGATGAGGATAACTCTCCCTCATCATATCCTCAAGCTCCCTTGTAGCTTATTCCAATTGGTGGTTCCTCCATAAAACTTTCACCAAGCGAGTGGAAGTGTTTCTTAGGACTTTTTCTCTACGATCCAGAATCTCTATTGGCTGTTCTTCATAAGAAAGATCTTTATCCAGTGGTACAACTTCTGAGCTAAGTACATGTGAAGGATCAGGTATGTACTTTCTCAGGAGAGATACATGGAACACATCGTGAACTTGAGAGAGATTCGGTGGAAGCACCAATCGGTAAGCTACCATCCCAACATGATCCAGTATTTCGAAAGGACCGATATATCTAAGGCTCAACTTCCCCTTCTTTCCAAATCTCATGACTCTCTTCCAGGGAGATATTCGTAAAAACACATTATCACCAACTTCAAACTCTAGGACTTTTCTTCGGTTGTCGGCATAACTTTTCTGTCGACTCTGATCTTCTGTTATGTGTTGTTGAATATATCTGACATTTTCTGCAATTTCATCAACGAGATCAGGTCCTAGTTGCTTTCATTCCCCAACTTCATCCCAGCATGTTGGAGTCCTGCATTTCATTCCATAGAGAGCTTCATAAGGAGCCATCTGAATACTGGAGTGAAAGATATTATTATAAGAAAATTAAACCAAAGGTAGGTGTTGATCCCAACAACCTTTGAAATCCATAGAGCAAGCTCTCAACATATCTTCTAGAGTTTGAATTGTTCTCTCAGACTGACCGTCTGTCTGAGGATGATAAGCAGTGCTGATGCTCAACTCTGTATCTAGAGTATGCTGAATACTTCGCCAGAACATTGAGGTAAACCTCGGATCCCGATAAGATATAATAGAAAGTGGTACTCCAAGCAATCTTACCACTTCCATTACATATATCCTGGAAAGATGATCCAGAGAGAAATCCTCTCTAATAGCGATGAAGTGTGTAGACTTTGTAAGACGATCAACTATGACCCAGATAGCATTATTACCATTCGATGTTTTAGGAAGTCTGGTGACAAAGTCCATAGTGATGTTTTCCCATTTCCATTCGGGTAAGGGTAATGGTTGTAACATCCCCTTAGACATCTGGATCTCAACTTTAACTTGCTGACAAACCAAGCATCGAGAGACATATTCAGCAACATCTCTTTTCATGCCATCCCACCAGAAGTACTCTTTCAGGTCCCTATACATCTTCGTGCTTCCAGGATGAATATAGAATGAGGAACTATGAGCATCATCCAGTAGCTCCTTTAATTCGGGGATGGGAGGAACACAAACCCGATTCCTGAACTTTATTAGCCAATCACAATCAAGGTTGAATTCAGGAACATTTCTCACCTTCTTTTGTAACTCAACATCTTCTTTATGTGCCTCTTTAATCATCACATGTATAGATGGTTGAACATTCATTTGAGAAAGATAATATTTTTCCCCTTCCATTATAATTCGAAGATCCATCCTTTGTAAATCCAAAAATATTGGATCATTTGTGATCCTCATAATGGATAAACTGGCATGGTCTTGTCGACTTAATGCATCTGCCACCTTGTTTGCTTTCCAAGGGTGGTAATGGATTGAGAAGTCATAATCCTTAATCAGCTCCAACCATCTTCTTTGACACATATTCAGCTCCTTTTGTGTGAAAATATATACTTTAAACTTTTCTGATCACTATAAATGTCACACCATTCTCCATAAAGATAATGTCTCCAAATCTTTAATGCAATGATTACCGCAGCTTGCTCCAAATCATGTGTTGGTTAATTTTGCTCATGGATTTTCAACTGTCGTGAGGCATAAGCAATCACCATATCATTTTCCATAAGAACACACCCCAATCCCTTCTTGGATGCATCACTATATATCAAAAACCTTTATCCACTACAAGGCAGCGTGAGCACAAGTGCACTGGATAACCTTCTTTTCAACTCCTTGAAATTCTCTTCACATTCTTCTGTCCAAACAAACTTAACTCCTATCCAAGTCAACTTGGTGAGTGTATAAGATAATCGTGAAAAATATTTCACAAAACGTCGATAATATCCAGCCAAACTAAGAAAACTTCGGATCTCAGTTATTGTTTTTGGTCTCGACCATCTTTCGATAACCTTTGTTTTTGCTGGATCCACAGATATCCCCTCTTTTGAGATTATGTGACCCAAAAATGAATCTTTTTGAAGCCAAAATTCACACTTGGTAAATTTGGCATAATGCTTCTTCTTTCTCAGGGTATTCAATATAATTATCAAGTGATCTTCATGTTCTTACTTGCTCATTGAATAGACAAGAATATCGTCTATAAAGACTACCACAAACTGACCTAGATAGTCTCTAAAGACTCTATTCATTAGATCCATGAAGATAACAGGGGAAATATTAAGACCAAATGGCATCACAATAAATTCACAGTGTCCATACCTTTTACGGAATGCCGTCTTTGGTATATCCTCCCTTTTGACCCTTAATTGATGATACCCAGAACGAAGATCAATCTTGGAAAATTATTGAGGTTCGCGTAGTTGGTCAAATAAGTCATCAATGTGTGGGAGAGGATATTTGTTCTTGATAGTGATCTTGTTATGTTCTCGATAATCAATGAAGAGTCTCATTGATCCATATTTCTTCTTAACAAATATCACAGGTTCTCCCCATGGTGACACACTAGGGCGTATGAATCCTTTATCAAGATTCTCTTGGAGTTGATTTTTCAATTCCTGCAACTCAATTGGGGCCATTCTATAAGGTGTCTTTGAAATAGGCAAAGCATCCGGTACGAGTTCTATTGAAAACACAACTTCACGATTTGGTGGAAGACCTGGTAATTCCTCCTGAAAGACATCATCATACTCCCGTACAATGGGAATATTCTTAATCGTGAGTTTCTCAGAAACCATTTGAGATAAATAACCTTCATTTAGTGGAATCAAGACCCATAAGATGGAAGAAATTTCCACTGGAAGGTTATGTTCATCCATTCATTGATAGACGATCATAGATTGATCTGGAATATGAAATGTGACTTCCCTTCTTTGGAAATTGATATGAGATCCATATAAAGAAAGCCAATCCATGCCATGAATCACATCAAATTCTTTTATAGGAAGGATCACAAGATTTGCAGGCAGCACTTTCCCACAAACATTGATCGGAGAAGAATTATACAATTTTGATGCGACTTTTGTGCCATTAGGTGTTGTCACAACTAACTCAACATCTAATTGTTGAGGTAAAACGGTGATACCCTTAGAAAATTCTTCTGAAATAAAAGAGTGGGTGGATCCAGAATCAAATAAAAAAATTTCTACTTTAGAGTGGATGGTAAGTGTACCTTTCACCACATCGTTATCGTACTCCACATCGCTGATAGAAATTGCATGTGACTTTCCTTTGTCTTTAGCCTCAAGAGTTTGTTGACGCCGACCATCATCATCAACCCTTGGATTAGGGAATTTATTTGCATAATGTCCCATCTCCTTGCACATGAAACATTGAAGTGTAGTAGGTTCATTCTGTGTATCCCTTCCTTTGTTTTCATCATTATACATCTTCTTCCCATCATCACGGTATTCAAATGCCTGATGAACTTCCTTTCCACATTTGAAACATTTACATGTCCCTTTAAGACAACTCCCTACATGTTTCTTTCCACACTTTGAGAATAAGGGAAAGCTCATCTTGTTTTCAGTGTGCTCTTAAGATTTTCCATTGAATTCCATTTTCTTCTTCTTATCAAACCCATATGACTGATGGGTTACTCCAATCCCCCTCTCAACTTTGAGAGCACATCAAATGATTTCCCCGTAGCTATTGAAGTCCCTTATGTCTAAGGCCCTTCGAAGACTTGGTTTTAAGCCACTAAAGAATCGATCGATATTAATCTTAGTTGGGATAATAATACCAGAAGCATACCTTGCACGTCTTGTAAAATTTGCTTCATAAGTACCAACAGATTCATTATCCTTTTGCTTCAGTTCAGGAAACTCTTTCTCCATCTTTGTTCAAAGAATACGAGTGAAGTACTTATTGAAAAATATGTTCTTGAACTCGTCCCATTCCATGGACTCAATTTCATCCTTCTGCCTCATATTCATAATAAGATTCCACCATTGATCAGCATCACCTTCCAAAAGATACACTCCTATGATGACTTTATCATGCTCAGAAAATTGAAGAATTGAAAATATCTTTTCAATAGTACTAATCCATTGTTCAGCCACTAATGGATCAGTAGACCCGCTGAAAGAAGGTAGACGCTGCCTCATGAAGGATTCAACAGAATGTTCCTCCTTCCTTTGCTCGTTTGGAAGACCTGAATGATTCATATCTTGAGAAAGTTGTGGGAGCATGGCTACAAGATTATGCATTCCAGCTCCCATAACGTTTGGTTGCTCAGGGGGACAATCATTGCATTTCCTATCGCATTTCGCATTAACATGGTTCCTTCGGGTTCCAGTCATTGACTAAAACCAAGAAGAATAGTGTGAGAAACACTAATTATAATAGGAAAACCACATAATCAATAATAAAATTTCACATTTAAGGACTTATCCTAGGTTATTCATGGCTATTTCTAAAACACTAATATTGTGTTCTATGCTTAGACTTATCCTTAGGGTTCTTACTAAGGCTTTCACATCCTAGTTTCCAAAGGTTGACTATACCTTTTCTTTGATACCAACTATAACGACCCATAAATTACATACATTGTTAATACATCAAAATTGAAGCATACTTATTACAACATATAACAAAACCACGAAAGGACCATATAGGTATAGTGTCTTTAGAAACTGGGAAACATAAACAACTGGTTCATAAAGCGTCTAAAATTTCTCCCATTTATTTCATCATATCTATAGTCCCTTTTGGAATATCTTACATAATGACCTTATTCCTGACCTGGGGAAAGAAAACATACAAAATGGTGAGCTCAAATGCTCAGTAAGGGTAAACAAAAGAAATATCAATCACATCATATTCATAAGAACATAACTTTGGGAAATCTTAACCTTCAAAAAGAGCATAATTTCACAACATGGGATAAATCATAGTAGTGAAATGGAATCCCAATAATCATAACATAAAACATGAAACTTTGTTGCATACATGCATAATCATATAGAATCATTTCTTATTAGTCAAGACTCATCGCCAAGACTATCTTAGTGGACAAAGTCCATTTCTGAATCGAGTTCACTCCTCGTTTCGGTCCTGTTTCACTGAACTGGTATAACCTACTGTTCCAGCCATGTCTATCTCATGAGATATAAAATCATTACCCAATTCATTGGAGGGAGATATAGGTCCCACCCATCTCATAATGATACCATTCTTATGTGTTCCACAAAATCATAAACCATACATCATAGCATAACCCATGTAATAAAAATGGGAATCTTAAACATCGTGACATCATCAAACAATTCATATAAGATAATGGAATTCTTAAAATAATTCCATCATAACATAATCAAATCAATTTAATAATAGGGATAGAAACAGAACCCTATATTATCTTAGATGGAAAATAATTTTGATAAAATACAGAACTCCATTCTTGAGGAAAATATCCTTTCTTCTTCAAAAACATTTTCCTTTCTTAACATGTCATACAATTTTAAACTAAAATAAGTTGTTTAAAATTAAACATGAAAACTTGTAAAGTAATATTCTTGGAAATATTGTTTTAAAAATCCATTCTTGTCGTATAAGTTAACAAAACTTTCTTCTCATACTTATGTCGGAAAAGTCACAAAGTACCTCGTATGAAAAACGACAAAAGATTCCTTTCATGTATTTTACTAAAACTCACCGAAGGGTAAAATTGTATTTAAACAATTTTAGGTGGATGGAAATAATATTACATATTGAGGAAACATGGATGTGGATGATAAAATACATCCCAGTAAATTCCAAAGTACAAATAATCTCGGATAAAAATGAGATGGTGATATTTCCCTTACCTTAGGTCTGATTTGCTTCGTAAGTGTCCAAACCTCCTGTATAATGATTTAAATAATGTTATTAACTTATTTCATAATCATAATTATTTTCATGATCTCATGTATGGTCATATTCTTAGCATCTTATTAGTAATATTTCATTACTACTTTTTATTCGGGTGTTTATTTCTTTTTGTTATTATGCGTGTTTTGTCGAATAAATTCTTATTCTTCTCTTTAGGTTATAGATACCTCATTTCCAGAATGTTATTAGTGTAACATATATCATATTAATTCATTCAATTCATTTATATAGTCATTATGAAACGGAGGTCATGAAGAACGAGTCGCAACACATCGTGGAGACAGTATTTTGTACGTACGCACGAGTGATGATATCATTCCTATGATCGTGGAATTATATTGGAGTGTATGTATACTATATAAGAATAAATATCACTTTATAATAGTCATATATAGTCATTATTTACACCATTATACCCATTCCTGTAAGGTGGTGGTGTAAAATAGATTACACCACGGCGTGGAGACAGTATTCCGTACGTACGCACGTGCGGTGATTTCTTTTTCCGTAGGATGGATAGATGGTGAAATAGGGTTGTTTAATACTTATAATAACTTATAAGTATATGAGTGATACTGATGTTATTACTTCACAATGAAACAACAAAAGAAGAAAAGTGGAATAATAAATAAAGATGAAAGAATCGGTAATAGACATTACCTCTTCTTTGAAGTGCTTCTTTGAGCCCTCCTTTTAGGGCACTAAAATAGGTCTATGAAGAATACCAGAACCTATAGGATGTTTCTAGGGAATTGTAGAGGAGAAATGGTCAGGGGTTGGCCGAACTTGAAGGCTCAAAGTGGTGTGAGGAAGAGGGGGAGGAGGTTCCCTTTTATAAGGGAGGAGAGGGGCACCTTTGGAATAACTGAAAATATTATTTTATTATAAAGTCCAATTCGGTTTTTAATTGCTCCCAAATGATATATTTAGAAGATAAGGTTCGGATGGGTTGAAATACTCTCATCCAATAGAATTTAGACAAGTATAGGTATCAATTTTAACCTTATCATTTATATTTAACTTTATTTTAGATAATTTAACTTTTACCGTGTATTCTTGTTTTCTTACACTATATGGTTAATTAACATACTATATCAAGCCAAACGAACCCCAAGTTGTTTATTATTAATATATATAACTTTATCTAAGTCATTTTTCCTAACCTTATATTTTTTGGAATAAAATAACAACTAATAATATAATATTTGTTTTAAAAACTATTTTATGTCAATTTTGACACTATTTTGTAATTGATTTTTGTGAAAATCATAACAGAATGATTAGTTCCAAAAAAGTTAATTAAATCAATACTAACATGTCATATTAACATATAAAATTAGTTGAATTCATAAAAAGTCTCAAATTAAATTTATTTGGGTATTTATAACATCAATTATGTCAATATTTCATTAATAAGATAATTACGGCATCATCGTTGTGTCATTAATAAATTAAATTATTTAATGTATAAAAATTAAAAATAAAATACCATTATGTATGAAATTTTTTAATCTTTCTAATTAATATTTATAGTCGAATTTATCTTATGTATAACCCCATATTAAAAATGATTTACTTATTAAACTTTGATTTTAACTATTTTAACCCTTCTTTAAATAAATTAATAATAAATGTCTTAATCTAATCCAAGTGGGAATAAATGGTCATATTTTATTCCTAAGGTTGTTTTTGGTCGAATTACACTTATCCAATAGAATTAGGATATGTGTTAGGGTAATAATAATAACACTTTTAACCTTAATTACCCTATTTACTTTTAACCGTGAAAAAAAGTAAAAAGTTACTATTCACCAAAAAATATTTTCATCTCATTGAACCACATTTTAGTACATGATATTAATCGTGTCTCTAGGATTTTCAAAATTCCACTCACATAAGCGGTAAAATTATGTTTTATGAAGAATTCGGTTTTTTTAACTACCACTTAGTGGTTTCACTATTCATCAAAAATTGAAATTTTTCAGAAAAATACCAAAATTTCACCCTAGGCTAATTTTGAAATTCTGAATCCAAAAATTGAGTCCAATTTGAAAAATAAAATTTATAAAATTTTAAAAACTGGTTATTACTATTCATAACGGCTAGTTTTAATAATATTTTAATCGCATACCGTTGTTTAGTGAAACTCAGTATTGCGTACGACGCAAGCTATCGAGGAAGGCCGCAGTTGCATGTAATGCAATCGAAGATAGTGTTGTGTGTAGTGAACGATTTCATTGATGATTTAAAAACAAAATTTTTCTCATAAAAGTCTCAGGTGTTACATTGACCTACTCCATTCACTTATTTTTATTTATACATTCTTTACATTAATAAAGGTAGTGGAAGTAAATTCAGTTTGTGATAGATCTAATTTAATTTTTTTGTTTAGGATTATAATATTTTTCATGTGGGTGATGTACACATGTAACATTGACATCATTATCATTGGTATATTTTTTGTCATACTTTTTGTTATGTATTTGTAGTAAATTCATGTGTTCAGACACGTTTCCTTCCCAACCCATTTATCTTTTTGGATTCCTTTTTTTATATAGTGGTAATATGTTTATAAAATATTATATACATGTTTATATTTTATGCCTCTATGTTTTATGACTTAATGGTTATTCATTATGTCATTACTGCATGTTTGGATGTTGTATAATTTTTTGTGTTTATTTTATATGGCTGATTCTTCTAATTTTTCATGCAGTCATAATTGTTTTCTAATCAAAATATCTTATTTAGTTTTATTAATATTTGAGTGAAATAACTAAAAAATAGTAAATTTTATACTTATGGAACATTTTTCTAACCCATAGAGGACAAAAACACAATTTAAGCATTATGGAAGACTAACTCAGGCATTGAGACAACATAACATTTTTTGATTCATTATAGTTCAACACTCATGATGAGTGTATATTCCTTTATATAATATAGGGTATATGTAAATTTACACATGTTTTTCTTACTTATGTACAATGTATCAATTTTTTTAATAATAATAAAAACCGCCATCAAACTATTAAAACATAATGAAATATACCTTAAATGAACAATAAATAACCATAAAAAAGATATTTAGAAATAAAGCATCCTATGTATCTCTTAACTAATTTTACAACATAAATAATATTAAATAGTTGATAAAAATTATCAACACCAAGAAAACAAATCATGCCAAAAAACACGAAAATTTTTCAAAAAAATAAAAAAAATATAATAAAAAATAAAAAAAATAACATCTATGTTTTTATAAAACATTGAATATGCTTAAATTTCTATACTTGGAAACCCAATAATCTAGGAATAATGAATCTTAATAAAATTAAAAAAATTTATAAGGGAATCCAAATCTATTTTTTTTAACAAAAAATCAAACAAAAACATTAAATAAAGAACAATGTAGTCAACACATAACATGTCATAAAATTGGAAAATATATATATACAAAAAATCGTGAAATATATATAATAGAGCAGATAAAAATTGATCCATTTGAGATTCAGAATTATAATCATCCCATATCTCTTGAATAAAATCCATTAAAGAAAAAATTAATCTTCGATTTCAAATAGATCCAACATAAAATATACATCTAAAATAGTTTTCATTATATAATAATTTAAATTTATATATGTCATTAGAATGTGAAAATGATAATACTGAATAGATTAACTATTAAATTTCATTTCATATGAAGTAATGAGGTCCTTAATTATTGAGATCCATTTTTAATTCCTTATATATATATATATCATTTAAAATAGATGTAAATTTCATTAAATCCGCAAAAAGTGGATGAAATTATTAGATAAAAATATAGGTTGAATTTGGACTGATGATCCATATATAGGTGGAAGAGAATAATTTACATACAATAAATCCCTCCGCAAATAGATTTTTTTAATGGGAGGGGATTTGAATTTCTGAAGCTTGAAAATAAAATACTAGTTAGATCAAATCAATATGTAATTGATTGGAAAAACCTGTTATTTCAAATCATCAAGTGTTAATAATAATTTTAAGAAAAGAACATACTTGAACATCCATTACAAGTGTGTCACATAGTATAAATTAGACCTCTTAAATAAGTAAAATTAAAATTCTAAATGATTTTATGATTAGGAACAACCAGGTATCAAAATAGGAATAAAAATTCCTTCATTGATTAGATATAATGGCAGAATCTTTTAATTTAAAATGAAACATTTATAAAATAAAACTACTCACAATGATTTTATTGTAATTTTTTTGAATACCAAAATAATCGTGTGGACTTAGAAAAAAAATTCAGTGTATCACCATATTTGAATATTATACCTTCATTAAATAGAATATAATGCATTACCAACTATATAATAATGAAACACCATATATCCATTAGATATAAATTAGTTTTCATGAAAATGGGAAAAATTTCATAAATATAGTAAAGAAAAAATTAATTTAAAGAAATCACATCCCACTAATTTATCCTACCTTTAAGTTTACAGTATTGTAATAGTTTTTTTATACCATTATAAAATCAATTATAATTTAAATTAATATATTATTTCAACTAGCATCCATGTATTACCATAGAATAAAATAAAAGTAGGTATCCACTTATTATGTGGAAATGATTGGGTGCCATTTCAATAATTATTTTATATAGAATAACAAATATGAATCAAATCCTAGATCAAATATTTTTATTTAATAATTAATGTGGTTATTATTATAACCAATAACAAATAAAATAATTTAAATTGGGTGATGTTTTGGAAAGTCAGTTTTATGATTTGTTGTCATATCTCTCTAAATTGTAGATTCATATATAGTTTGGCCATAGTTTTTCAATATAGTTATAATTGATCTGATTAAATGTGTAAATATGTTTTTTTGTCATGAAATGTTTTTCAAATTTTTTTCAATGAATTGATGTTTGAAAATTTTTTAATATATAATTCCATTTAATCTACCTCATATAATTTGTATATAAGTTATAACACTTTTATTAAAAAATAACTTTTAAGTGTAACTAATTTTTATAAATACATAATAATTGGGGGCCCAAATTACCTATTGGAATGTTAATTAATATAATAAAGTTAATAAAATATCATGTAATTACATGTTAGTCTAGCTTAGAGGGTTAAAAATGGCATGCAACATATGTTATGAGATCCTATCACATTTATTTCATGGTAACTATATTAAATCATGTATAAGGTAGTATTTTATATAAAAAATATTGGGATAGTTAAAATATATTAATAATGATTATATAATTAAAATAATTATATTGTATCATATTATTACCTTAATATACCATTTTTTATGTCAAAACACTGCTTAAAATATGTTATATACTTGATACATGTGTTTTATCCATATATATTACAAAAATTCTTTGTGAAAATGTATTGATTAAACACACATTCTTATTCATGTGCATGGTGTCATCAAAACAGAATAAAGATGATTAATTTTGTGATCTTCCTTTGAAAAGGAGTCAAGATTAGAGTTTTTTATTATTATTTTTATGAAATGTAATAAAAGAATGGGGTGAAGTGAATATGTGTGTGGCATAAAAGGGAAACCAATGGAGTATGCTTAACCAAAAATGTAATAACAATAAACATAAATTTACTAGATTAGTCAAAATTTTATGTGAATATGAATCTATCCAATTCACCCAATCATTCCTTATATATATTAAATTTTAATGAGAAATCATCATTGAATCCTGAGGAATTATCTCTCAGGAAACCCAATTGTTTAATAGAATTGGTGAATAGTACGCAAAATGATTATATGAAAACCTTATATGGATCATTATGTTCTCATTCAGTATAGTATTTTGGGATATTCCACTCTACAAAAAGGTTAGTCATAGTTTGAGGGCTGTCAAGTCTCATTAGTGAGGTTATGAAGCCACACTACATTTACTGAAATAATAAGGTCCTAATAATTACTCCATAGTGTAAGATTCATCCTTCATTTCATAACACACACACTTAAATCATCCACCCACTATCACTATGTGTAAATATTTTAAACACTAGATAATATCTCTTATGTAATCACTCAGTGCAATAAAACATAGTTAATTTAATCAAAAAAACCCTTCTAGTGTTAAACATGAGTGAATAGACTCTACTGATTAATTATACTATATGGAATGTGGATAAAGGAATAATAGGGTCCTTATTTAATGCCTCCATGCTCCTCCTCTAGATCACATGTTCTCTCCTCCAAGAATATGTGTGGGAACTTGTTTTTTAATTAGATTTTTTAAATATGGATGTTTTATAAAAAATCAGTATTTCCGTTAAATATCAAAATATGACCAATAATGTACGATCATCATTCATGCCACGTTCTTCATCGAGGAAGAATTAACAAGGTTCAATCACCCTCCTTCACCAGAATTGAAGAATGAACCTCATTCATTCATTTTATAATACTTGAAAACATGCGTCATGGACAAGGTTGATGCCAACTTCCACGAAAAACCAATAAACTACACTCTCTCATTTCTCACATAATAAAACTATTATCTATTAGAAAATATCGTTAGAAATTATTTCTATATTTCTCAACATATTATTTACAGTCTTCAAGAAGACAAAGTTTCTCTTTTAAATTATTTAATTTTCTTTTTTGATTTATAATATTAAATTATAGGATTTAATGATTCTATGAATGTCAGATCAAATTTATATGTTATTTGTATGACTGAGATTTTTTTGAATGATGTAGATGATTTAAATATTATTTTTCAATAATTTTAATTGTTATGAACTTCGAGTAATTAAGTATAAAATAATATTATTTATATTAAGTAAAATATAATTGCATAAAAAAATGATTATTTATAATTATAATTTAGATTATTAATAATTAAATTTATAAATACTTATAAGTAAATATAATATTATAAATTATATTGAAATAAAAATAAATTAAAAATATATTATTGAATAAATAAAATTATATTATCTAAATAGTTTTTCACAATATATTACTAGAAATATTTTAAAAAAACTATCATTTTTTTAATTTTAATGTAATTATATAGGTTTTATATTATTTATCATTATAAATTTATAATATATTATTCGATATAAAATTAATATTATTAGTATAAATGACGTTTTAAAAAATTTACTACTAATACAATAATTAATTAATTAATTATATATAATAAATATTATGAGTTATTATGTCTAAAAATATTGTACTTATATTTATGATAATATAGATTCTTTCAAAAAATTATATATTTATATAAATGAATTAATTATACTTAAATGAAAAATGTTGAAAATATATTGTTGGTTATATAAATTTAAATAACGTTATTTTAATTAATTACATTAAAAATTTACTATTAATATCATTTTTAATATTAATTACATACATATAACATTATGAGTAATTATTTATATAAAATTAAAATAAGAATTTTGGGAAATATAATTACATACAAAAAAGTATATTTATTATAGAAATTCAGAACAATAAAATTAATTTTGATTACATTTAAAAGTTTATATAAAACTATATATTTAATTTAAATCAAAATAAATTTATTATATATTATTTTATACATGGATAAATAAAATAAATCTAACTATTTTTTAAATTATAATATTATTAATATTTTATATAAAAACATTATTAATTTTATTTGAACATAATTATAAATATTTTTTAATTTATCATATTTAAATTTTCTAATATTCTTATTTACAAAATATAATGTACTTACAAATGAATATCATTAATTGATTATATAATTGATTATTGTAAATTGAATAATATATATGTACCACTAATTTCATAGAAATTAAGTTGTATATTTAATTATATTTAAAAATAACATTAATATTATTTATATATGTATAATGTAAGAACTATCCTAAAAAATAATTAGTAATAGTATAGATTGGTGATTGATCTTGATATGACTGAACAATGTATGATTCAAAATTAATTACATAATTATTTTGTATAGGTTTATACAATTTGTAATAATTTTATTTTCAAAAGTCATTGATGACATGAAAGGCATATATCTCTCTTAGAATGTATTGCTCTATCTGCCTTATAGAAAATGTGTTGTATTCCAATCCCTTAGAACCCCTAACAGTAATTTAAAAATATTAATATACATAAATATATAGATAAATATTAATTATTTTTAATATATAATTTTAATAAAAGTTATAATATATTTATATAGTCATTAATTAGAAGTAAAAAAATTCATATTTATTATTTTAATCATTAATTTTATACATGTATATATATTATTAATAATATGAACAATTTTAATATTTATATTTCAAATGTAACATTACTTACAAAACTATATTTTAATATATATAATTATAATTAAATATATTATTACTAAATATTTATTAAATTTATAACATATTAACTCTCCTAAAAAACATGGTATGATTTTTGAGTGATAACTAATTTTGAGATGAGCGACCAATTTATGAATCGAATTGAATGTGTAATTAATTTTTATGGGGATTTATAATTTATAATGATATCATTTTCGTTCTTTATTTTTGATTTGAATGTTATCATCCCCTCTAAAATTTTACGGACCTAGAATTGTGAAATAAAATATTTTGTTTCCCAAAACCTTAGATCCTCTCACTTGCATGTGAGTATTATTGTATAAAAATGATGCTCTCCATGTGGGGTTGACATTTGATGTTGGATTAATACAACCTGATTGAAAGGTGATTAGAGGGTTCTAAAATCTAATATAATTTAGGATTTAGGATTTTACCCCTAGGATTTTGTTGGTTTATAATTTAATGATAAAGAAATCCATTAAAAAGTATTAATATCAATTCTTCATTATTTAACAATAACAAATTTAAAATTTTAATCATTTCATGATGCTCTCTATATATAAAATAATATCCAAAATTTTCTATATCTAACTCATTTCTATATCTATATACTTCAATGGTGAAGTATTTTATAATGATCATGGATTTTTTGATAGTTTTCCACCTCCAAAGTGGTTCTTTATAAATTTGTGGCATTTATGTAGTTCGATGACAGATTATATGTATCATAAAAAAGGGCTGATCATGTAATATATTTATCCATATATCAATATCTTCAATATATTTTCATATATGGAACATTTAGTATCCTCTACTTGATGATGAGAATGGGATGGGAGCATCATTGTTTTTCATGAAATAGTACAACAATGGTCTAATGGAATTATATGATGATATTTATATTATTTATAATGTAAGACCTAATACTATATAACCCTCTTATGGGTAACTTATTAAATAATGGTCCTTTAAAACAATATCATTCACTATCTCAATATATGAATCTAATAACAGAAAAAAATATGTAGAAGATGATCAAAATATGGACAGAAATTTAAGAAACATAACCATTGATACTCATGATTTAATGAATAATAATTCTATAATGAGAATGTATATAATGATGTGAAAAGAGAAGATGTGGGTGAGGAATATTTGGTCCATGAACCTTATGAAGATTATTTTATTAGATGAAATAAACCAGTTAGAGGTAAACATCTATCTTGTTGTATTTCTTGGTGGAGGGGATTTCGTGATCAATGAAATTTCATTTGGGAACAATATTCCCTTAATATAAATTCAGCCAACCAAAAATTCCATTACCAACAAGGAAACATGATGCATGTTACAAAACAACCCAAGCCATATATTACCACGATCCAACCAAATGAACAAACACATCCATACCATTACCAATGAAATATGAAAAATACCACTACATTACAAAAATAAAAGAATCAAGACAAAAACTAAACAGAAAGAATCTAGAGGTACTAGGACACATTCCATAGCTCCACACCAAGATCAATACTCCATGAACCACTACATCACCTATGCATCATGCCAAACTGCTATAAAAATGAGATTCATCACTCTTACCTATGTCCTGGAGTACAACATCTGCAATATCACCCAAGGTCCAATGTTGGGGGTTAGTACATATAAAATGTCGGTTTTCCCCAAATTAAATCACTACACATTACTCTAGGATAAAACTGTTAGAAAATATATATTAAGAAGTTCATATAAAACATTAAATAGTGAAACGACCTACAATAAGTCGAACAATCCATTATGAAGTCATTTTCACCGAAATTCCCATATAACATAGTAAATCTAGAAAACCACTCCACAAGGCATTTAACCCTATAACATTAGCACAACAATTTTCATCTTGCATAACAACACCCAACAATTAAGAAAACACAGTCCAACTTCCCATCCAAACCCATTTACTACTTTCCAAATCTTGTGGTAGTTCTCTCCCACCTAACATTGATGGTGTCCCATCCAACCACTCTCCATACTCTGTTTATTGTGGTACTCCCCAACTACTTCACATCATCCAAATCACATCATAACGCCCCCAATCCAATAACCAAGAATATAGAACACTATGTCCGCAACAACCTGCCCATAACAGTTTCATCACATGCCAATCCTCATTAATAAATCACTGATTTATTAAAATAACCCTTAAACCCATTTTCCAGGATACACCACATTTCAATAAAAAACATGTTTATTGAATACCATTTTCATCCAAAAATTTCACAAATAATCCCAGGAAACTAATTTTAAAATATCCATATTAAAATCCAATAATATGAACATTATCTGAAAAAAATAAATTTTCCCCAAACAACCCCATAACATTACAAAATAAATTTCTAAAAAAATACAAAAATAAAATTAAACAATTATTTTTAGAAAAAAACCTTTTATTTGAAATAGGAATTCTAGTTCTAACAATGTGAATTTGAGTGAAAAGACACCTACCTTTATAGTTTTGTTGACTTCAACCCACTACAAATCACACCCCATTATTGGGAAAGTCAACCCCAAATCATCTCTAGATCTCATTAACTATCATCAACAAGACTTAAATTAAACACCCTAGGAATAAAACACTGATACCTACGTACAATGGTTGTATATCTAGAAAATCATGAGTGTGGAAAGATTATATCTCAAGAGAACCAAGATGAACTATGCGATGAGACTTAACAGGATATAATCTGATCAACCACACCATGAAAACCATTCGATTTGCTTCTAAAAAAATTGGGAGAGTAACCCTAACCCATAAGAAGAGGGTATTTTGAATGAGGCTCAAATTGGAGTGAGTTTTTGCATCTTTAAAGAAATCTATACTAATCTGAGATTACAAAAACACCATTTTGATGGGTTGCACAGATAGAAAACCTGTTCACTAATCGTGCACCTGTGGATTTCTCGATGGGATGCTTCACACAACCCACATTGAATATTTATACAAATTGTGAGCAATCCATGCGCAAGCCATTGAATGTACAGTTCATCACGCATTGTTTTTTCTAACAGTTCTCATACTGAGCAGCCTTAATAAGGCCTCTAATGTTTTCCAAAACGTTTCCAAAGTCTCCCAAACTCATCCAAACATATCTATAAAACATTTGACACATAAAATAGAATAAAATAAGGATACAAAGCTCAAACGGGGGGGGGGGGTTCTATAGTTCTTGAGTGTGTAAGGATGTGTGGTTATGTTCTAGGACCTCCTTCACTTTTATGTTGATGTCTTCCGAAATGGGGAGTCCATAGTTGTGTGTCTATTCTAGGTGTTATTCTTAATGATCAGATATGAGGTCTCTTGATTTATTCTACCTACATATTTGATGATACATAAAAATGATGGAGGTTATTGAGTATTTGAATTAAATGGGGGTGGCCCTTAATGAGGTGGCTAGAATGCCACATTGAGGAGTGGGGATACATATAGTGGTTCTTGAATTTCTAGGTAACTAGGGTTTCAAAAAATGGTTTTCAAACCATGGAAGAACTTTTCATGCCATTATGTGGAAGGGGGCTCTTGATCATCTATCGGGGGAAACCAATTTTTATGCTATGTATGCAGGGGTCAGGGTGACTATTAGTATTAGTTTACAATAGCTCATGGAGGTCATTACTAAAAATAACTTCATGTACTTTTTTATTAGAAATAGTTGCATCTTCATAGTAAATTTTAGAAGTATAGGATACTATAATAATATCAGATGTCAGGGTAATAAACCTTTATTCTGGAAAGGGAAGGTAGATCTAGTAGTGGGTAGCCTAGTGATGTTCTCCATCATCATGGACCTAGATCATATAACTATTGTGAATAACTTCAACGGTTAGGTAGAGGCTTTGTGTGTGGGAAGTTTTTTCTAATAAATTTTTTAGTGCTAATAGGTCTAGATGTTTCCCATGATAGGATCAATTTATCATCTACCATTGTTTTAAAATTTGTTTATTTTAGATAATTTTACACTTTAATTGTTGTTTCTTTAGTCTTTACATTTGGAATGGATGTCAAGAATCATCCAGTTCCCATGTTGTTGTCCACATGAATTGGAGTTTAAGATTCATTTTTATTTTTTTAGGTGTATATTTGAGTGTGGGATGTAACATTCGGTGGGGGATTTATAATTATTATAAAAGAAACCATAAATTTTAGTTTGTTTCATAGATTGGTTATTTTATATTCCTAAATTCATTGATTTTTTAATGAATAGTTTTTTGGATGTTGAGTGCCATTGGATGGAATTTTTGGAATATAGAATTATTACATGGGAAGTGGGAATGAGGAAACACTTTTAATATAGTTGGTAGAAATATCAATGGATTCATAGGAAGATGATGTTCCAATGGTTGTAGATGAGTTTCATGATGACTTCTAATATGGTGTTTTATCCTACCATTTTTAAATGACTTTGATTTTTTGATATAGTTCCAATCAGGCACATATTTTATTTCAATGTAACCCTATATAATAGTTCATATAGAGCTATATTTTTTAATGATACATATTTGTGAACATGTGATGAGGGGTTTCATCTAATCTAGTGTATCTCATTGGTCTGATTCAGTGTTGTTCTCCATGAACGAGGATGGCAGTATATGTTCTTCATATACTATTAGTGGTTAAATAAAGTGATGGTTATGAACTAAAATCTAATTTAGAGTATTGATGAACTATTCAACTAGATGAAGGGATGCAACTAGTTTTCAATGACTGGTTTTATATTTGGATATCAATATATGATGGTGATGGGAAAAAATATCCCAACGACTACCTTTAGTTGTAAGTGTATGTATTTTGATTTAATTTTCATGTTAGTTAGTGTAAAAAATTCAGTGGTTTTTCATATAGTGATTATGAACGATTTGTTCCATGAGTTCATGGACTCGTTCATAGTGTTGTTCAACCATTATATCTTTAATTAATTGAATTGTTATGGGGATAATTTTGACCATCTCATATATATCTTACAGGTTCATGAACACCATAATCTATATGGGAAGGTTTTCGATATATGTTTTGGATGTGAGAGATGTTTTCCTTGGAAAGATGATGTCTTATTACGGTGTGGTCATGGACCCATCCAATATAGAGGTAGTTTTTACATGAAAAATACCCAAGAATGTGGTTGATGTTCATAGTTTCTTGGGTATATCATTTTAATACACGAGGTTTCAAATTTTTTTTATAAAATTTCATCTATATTAGAAACATTGACAAATAATGACTATGTCTTTGTTCAGAAAAATCAGTTCCATGTGACATTCAGCAAACTGAAAGTGAGATTGATCATTTCTCCCATTCTTTAGATTCCAAATGAAGGGAATATATTTGAGTTTTTCAGTAATACTTATTTGATTGGATAATTATTTTGGTTAATTAATTATGGATAATATATCTATTATGGGATTAGAAAGCTACTCCCCCATGAGAATAACTATTCCATCTATGATCAACATTTGGTTGTAGTTGGGTTTTTGCTGATGTTATTGATTCTTTACATAATTTTTGAGAACATATTTGTTTTCACATAAAAATAACCTAAAATATATTTTCTGTAAGTAGGAAATAAATTTATTTCAGTAGATATGGATGGAGTATCTCTAGGATAATAATATTTTCATCTCCTACACACCAGTAACAGGGAATTGTGTTGATGATTCCCTGAGTCCGATGTCTAAGGGATATGTGGTTCGAGAGTCTGGGGAAGTTTAGAGAGTTATAGAATATCATAAAACTGTTACTATTATTTTAGGGGAAATATTTGGTTGTTGTAATATTTATCATATGATAGAAGATTTATCTATGATGCATTATGTGGAGGAGTCATGACAGGGATACTAAGAATTTAAGGTGATTCCAGACAGTGTTGGTTAGAGTGATACTCTAGAGGGCTGGTCAAAAATTGGTCAGAACCAAAGGTTATTTTTATGTAGTTTTTTTATTTATTTGTTGATGTATGATTTACTAATTCGTGACATTCATATCTCACCATTAGTGGCACATCCAAAGGTTTATTATATGCATCGCAACATTTTGGAAATAACTTTGGTGTCCTGGAATAAAGTGATTGGTTGAAGAGTGTATGGAGTGGTGTTTTGTCTACCCATAGGTGGAGGTGAAGCACTGAGTTTTTTTGGGGATTGTTTTGTCGTTGTTTCCCACTGAGTAGAAATGGTAAGACAATTTTATAGATTATATCATTTGGTTACCTCAGGCTCTCGTAGGATGTGATGTATTTTGGTTGATAATGGACTAAATAATGAAGTCATCTCATTTTATAGAATTCCATGAATCACGTGTAGTTGGTGTTTTGGTATTTTGATATTTTAATGATGTGATTTGTCTCCATGGTGTAACATAGACCGTACATTATTATTATGATCCATGATTTACATGAAGAATTTTAACGGGACAACAACATCATTTCAGCACCCATTTTCCCTTTAGCAGCGATTTATATTTGTAGATCGATGGTTAGATGGTACAGAACATCCGTACATTGAAGGATGGGTACTGATATTAATTCGTAAATTTTAGTGGATCTTGGGTATAAAACATAATTTTTATTATGTTTTACTACAAAAATAGTTATCCCTCATCCATAAACATTTCCCCATTTTCAGAGTTGTTTTAGAGTTCATGTCATTCTTTGTGGTGCTGGATGGAGGTTAGGGAGGTATCATTCATTGGTCCTAATGTAGAGTACATTGTGATATAGGGTAATTAGGTGTTCTTAGAGAAAATAAAAGTAGTACAAGACCATTATAAGGCCTCTTCTAATCATTGTAGGAGGACCCTAGAGTTTGAGATTGGGGACCATGTTTTCTTGATGGTTTCCCCTTATTGGTGGTAGAATTGGTTTACTAGATGGGTTGATTATCCAATAAAATAGTAAAATATTAATTTGTTAAATTATAATTTTATTGTGTTTCATTATTCATAAACACCATTTTTACTTCATTCATCACTTTGGACGTCATTTCCCATCGAGATAACAATTATTCCCAAAAGTTCATTATTAATTCATATGTTTTGTGGCATTTTTTAAATCCTAAAATGATATGTAGATGTATTTAAAATATAATTTTAATATTAAACACTCAATTGAAAATATTTCATCCTTCTGTAGAACATGAATAGTCACACTATAAGACAAAAAAAGTGTGTCATGATCCAAGAATATTCTTGTTGAATTTAATTTGATAGCAAACCAATCAAATTACTATATGAGACATGATCAAAAACCAATGATTCTAAAAATTAAACTGGAGATAGAGGAATTCATGAAAAACATTTCATTCAGCAGTTTACATATCGAATTCGGAATTTTGAACATAGTTCCATGTAGCATATTTTGAAGATGAAATTCTCTGCCACATTCCATAGTCCATAAATGTATCCCACCATTTAGATGTTATCAGGAAAAAATAACCAATAGGGATCAAATGTTACATAAATTCTGTTTTCATCTAGGGTTTAATTTTAATCTTATATATCCCACCCAAATTCATCAATCTACATTCGTGTTTAGACACATCTGTTGGAGGTATAAAAGTTGGCTCCCATTCAAGGAAAAGAGTGGAAAAGTCCATATTCCACAAACATCCCAACACTGTTTTCCTAACATAAAAAATTTAGATGATACTGAATTTTGAGGGATCAATCCAATCCTCCAAAATTCCTATTTAAGGTAGTGGTGGTGAAGGACATAAAGAGGCATGGTGTGTTTTTTTGATGTAATGTTATAGTGTGATTTTGTTTTATTATGTTTATATTTCACATTTAACTTGTTCTAATTCCCATTATGTTCAATTTAAAACATCAACCTCTTCTAATTTTATGATATTTTTCATAAAGTGTTCAAACCAATTCATTATGGTGTAAATTTATTCACACAATGAAGAGACATGTCATTTACACAATGGTGTAGTGTTCATTTTTCATTGTTTTCACTTCTTCTATCCTGCTTCATTGTATAAATTTATACATTCCATTTATATATTGGAATCAATAGAATAATAATCCTATAGTGGTTATATTATAGGGAGTTTCATGGGGATTGATTGGATATTATTTCTTTTATTGTAATCTAAAAATAGTTGATTATGGTAAGAGTTCAATTCAATGACATATTTTCTTCTTCATCTTCACAAATTTTAAAATTACATATTATGAGTGCAAGTATGATCCAATTTCATTGAGTCATCATTAAAGTGATACTCTATGTTAGTTGGTGATTTGAATTTGAATTATATATGGTTTAAATTGGATAATAATGTTGGAAACATATCTAATTTATTGTAAATTTATTAAATAAGTGGTATGAAATTTATAAAGAACACATTTAAATCTATTCTAGTCATTATAAAATACTAGGATATACCCATCTTCTTTAATTGTTTTATAAAAAAAACAAAATTTTTTTATTTCATCAATTAAAATCATTCAATTAGTTACTTTTTTTATCCATTATCCCAATTTAAATCAACACTAATGTTTTCCACTTCATAGAAAATAACAATCTATAGAATGTATGTGTCTATATGTTAGTGAGTCGAGGGTACTTCATCAGTACCGGTGTACTCGACCCCTACTTGAACTACAATGACCGCTTCTACTTGTAGTGTAAATTTGGGAGAGATACAATTTTGGTGTCATTGTTGGGGACCCATGTAAGGAATCATAGACACTCATCCTATATTCTCACCATAAATTCTATATTCTTATCACCCTGTCTCTTATATTTAAACCTTTTTATTTGTGTGTGTTCCAAGAATCACAAATCAAAATTTCATTCTACTTAAATGATGTATCATTAAAATTAACCAATCATAATCCTAAGCTGGAATCATATTTCTAACTAATATTAAGAATCTCGTAACATTTATTATTTCATTCACCAATCCTAGAATGATTTCCCCACACCCTATGATATTTACAATCACTGTAAAGATGAATTATTTGAGATTAATTTACAACCCTATTAAAGTTAGATAAGAAGATAAATAATTAGAATATCCATGATTTTCAATATCTTATACAATATTTTCCTTCAAAATTATCTGCACAATTGTGTAATCAAATTTAGAGAATGAATTATAACATTTAATCTTTGATATTAGAAGTAAAATGTATTAAAAATTGGGAGGAAACAATACCTACACAGAATTTCCCTTATTTAACCTTATGTGGAGTTTCTAGTTTCCCTCAAACCTATTATGAAAATGTTTAAAAAATATTTGAATATGGGATTGCTGAATAGGGTTAAGGAATTGTTGAGGGTTGTTTCTATGAAACTAAAATATATTTACTTTAGTCAAATAAGGTAATACTTTTTTATTGGATTCAATCCCAGTAATATATCTCCATTAATGGTCTTTCTGAACCATTTACAATTGAACCCTTAGATTAAATCAGCATCTCTTAGTTTTTAGACATTCCATTCACTAAGCCAAAAAGTTTTGGGTGGAAATATTAGGTCTAAATTATCCAATATAGATTGATTTTATAATCTATAAATCACAAGTAATTTTGATTACCATGAATTATATCAATAGTACATTACATCCACATTCAGATTTTCATTAATTGATGATAAATAAAACGTTATACCTTTCATTTTTTCTTCACTTGATTACAATAATTGGTTCATGATCCTCAATGACATAGCTAAGAATACAGAAGAAATTGGATCAACAATTTTTGATATTCCCTTGAGTTTTCTGACACATAATAGAACATTTGTTTGTATATGAAACAAATTATAAACAAAGAATCACAGATAATTTATTAGTAGTTGTTAAAAAATAGTTCATAGAAGATGGTATTGGGATGTTGGCAGGGGATAATTCTTGCTAATTACATTAAAAAAGTGCTTTCTGGGAGGAAATAAGGCATCTATATTGATATTATTTTATTTTTTATTTTTTGTGTATTTTTTATAGAACCCAATTTGGGATTACAATGTGATCTCATTTTTCCATTGGGATAGATTTATATGTATAACTAGTTTTCTATTTTCAAATGAAACACTTGGATTCTAGAGTTAAAAACCAACTGTTATTTATCATTGAAAATTACACATTTAAAATGAAGCCAAATTTGTTAATTGATTTTTTATGGTTAATCAACATCAAACCAGATGATATAGTTCAATGATTACATATATATTATCCTACGCTCTATTTCATCCAAATTCTAAACTCTCTCTTATCTTATATATAAACACATAAGGATGTTTTATTCTATGATTAGGTGGGGTGACATAATATAATTTTTTGCGTTACAAAAAATTGAGGAAAATATATTTCTTAAATAAATATATGTGTGCAAAAATGGAAAGAAAACATTATTTTACCATGAACATGATGTTACACATTTAAAAAATTGAAACAGAAAGTCAAATAACATTTCATGCCTTAATTTTTTTTAATCCATGTTTATAATCCTAATAATAAGTTTCAAAAATAGTCGATATGTAATGTGATTTTCACCATTTAAATTTTAATCTATTTAATAAAACAAATAACAATTCACGCATGATGTTTTGTTGGGTATTGGATTGAGAAGATGGAGTACTAATATAAATGTCAAATGTTTTGGGGACCACTTTAATTTTAACATGACTATTCAAAAAAGCATAAAAATTTGAATAAAAAAACAATAATAACAAAAAATAATACAATTGCTGGTAGAGAATTTTAATGACCTAATATGTGGATTTAGGAACTTGGGGATAATAAATCTATTGTTTTTATACTATAGTTACGATGTTTTTCCTTATTTTTGGTAATGTTTTATTTTTATTGAGTTAACTCGAGATAAATCCTAAGTATGTGGGCATCACATGAAACCCTGAGGTCATTGATCTTGGGAGGCATTAGAAATTTATTGCTACAAGGGATTTCATGTTTGAGTGAAATATCAATTACTAAGTAAAATTTAAAAAAACAAACTAAAAATGAATACTCAAATCATTAAAACATGCGAAGAACCCATCCCTACACTGAATGCCCATTAATTCACCTTATGTTTAGTTTCTAGTTTCCCACAATCATATTTTAAAAATAATGAAGAACCAACATTTTAATTTAGTATTGATAAAGAGGATCAAAGAATATTTTTGGTTTTTTTCATTCTAAAATAAATATATTTCCATTATTCACATGGGGAAATATTATTATTATATTAAATCATTGAAATAGATCTCCATTAATGCTATTTTAGGACAAAATAACATTTAACGCTTAAAAAAATTCATTTTCTCGTTGTTTTTACACATTCATTTCACATAATAAACTTTTTTTGGGGAAAAGAATCATTTCTAAATGAATTAATAATTCTTCATCATAATTCCATATCAATATCAGGTATTTTTGATCAACTTGAACATGAAAATATGGTATTTAAATTTTCATTATACTATTCATTCATTGACAATAGACAAAAAAAATGGATTTCATTGTTTCTTCTATTGATACCAATGAAGGTGGGATGATCTTTAATGTCTTAGTAAAAAACAACAGAAGTAATTGAATCAACCATTTATTATATTCATTGTATTTTCCCTCTCGTTATAGAATATATGTTTTTATAGAATCAAATTATAAATAAATAATTAATCTCTATATTGAATAATTGGAGGAAAATATAGTATTTGAAATGTTAAAATTTGGTATTCAGTATGTTTTGGGTTCTGTGTTGAGGTAATGACTTCAAACAAAATGATATCTGGGAGGCAACCTGACTTCTACATCTATATGATATGATTTTTTATATTTTATATGATTTATTTTTTAAGGAACCCCATTGTGGTTTCTATTATGGTTTAATATTTCATATGGGTGATATTTATTAGTTAAAATATTTTAGTATTTTCAAATACCACACACATCATCCATAGTTCAATCCTAACCACAAATAATACTTGAGGATTACACTTGTGACTTGAATCCAAAGAGATCAATTTCTTTTTTATGGGTAGTAATCATTAAAAATTGTTTTTTGTTTGATTTATTCATTAACAATATCCACACCTCATATTTATTTCCAATTTTAATGACTCTTTTACCTACTATTTCAATATTGTGGGCAGTTTTATTCTATGTTTGGGGGTTTAAATTAAAAAAATGTTTCTGTAAAAATTGAAATAATGAAAAAATCTATGTTAATGAAAATTTTTTGGTGTATAAATTGAATGAAAAATTTATTTTATTTTTAACATGATAATAAGAATTGAAAACATTAAAAATTAATTTAAAATAATTTTAAATGCCTTGATTCTGATTTTATTCCCTGTTTGTGTCTATGATCATTTTTTTGGAAATGTGTGGATTTCTAATGTGATTTTTCACCGTTAACTGTTTCATCCATTAAAAAAAATTCGCAATGATCATAATTTTTATAATGTGGTATTAGTTTTAGTTATTGTGCTGTCATAATAAATTTCATAAGTTATCTGATCATTATAATTTTAACATGAGTATTCAAAAGAATTATAAAAAATGTGAATAAAAAAACACCAACAACAATAACATAATTCAATTGAGCATTGAAAAATGGATTATACTAACACATGGATTTATGCACCTGGGGATCATGAATCCATAAATTTTTAGACAAATTTACGGAATTTTGTCTCTATTTTTGGAAATTTGAATTTATTTTTTATTGAGTTATCTCGAGATAATTCCCTAGAATGTGAGATTCACTGGGTCCCATGAGGTCGTTCAATATAGGAGTTAGCAAAAAAGACTTAATATAAGTGTTTCCTAGAATGAGATCAATTTATGTTACACTGGAAAAATTTAAAAACAGCATAAATACAAATATAATGGTAAAAATATGATTCCATATAACTCTTCCTTCATTTCCCCTTTAATAAAAAATAACCCTGATGCCTATTGTGATTCACAGCACACCATCATGATTAATTGAAATTGGGACAATATATGATGATTAATTTGAAAAAGGGAATGGGATTGGTCATTGGATTTGATTATGAAAGTATATTTTGATAAATTATTATTTTTGGTTTGATAATTGTTTGGTATTCGGTATTATTTTGAGCATTGTATATTAAAATGTTTTTTCAAAATGGAATTCCAATTTCATTTTTTAGATAACTTTTATCATGACAAGAAAAAATCACGTTGGGTCTTAGATTAGACACTAAAAGAGGATAATATTAATTGTTTATATTATAATATTATTATTCATCATTATTCATATACACTACATTTAGTTCATTTTAAAATTTGAACATCATCCCGCATCATAATTGAAATTCATTCTTAAATAAAATTATTTTTTTATACATTTGAAGCCATTTTTTAAATCCCCCAATTCTCTGTATTTTAATTTAATATTTAATTTTCATATTTATCATTTCATTGGGAATATTTCATTCTTCTATAAAACTTTAATTATCACATTGGTAGACCACCAAAGTTATCATTACACCAAGAACATTTTGGGTGATGTAAACTGGAAAACAACCTCATAAAATTAATTTACCAGCAATGATCCGACACCAGTGATGGTATAATTTGAAGCATAGATATAATAATTCAATTGGAATTTTTAATTTAAGAGTTTTTTTAGATAATTCATATGTTTCTATATATTTACAGGTGTCCAAATTTGATGATGAAATTTCGGGAAAAATTCTATTGCCCAAAAAAACATTGCAACAGTTAATGTTTTCCTCATATTTCCATCCAAAATTCAGTCATCTAGATACTAGTTTGGAAATCTCAATTAGAGTAATTCAATAAGGTTCCCATTTTAGTTCATGAGTGGAAGAATCCACATTCCACAATAATTCTACCACCCTAGGTCCTCCATAATCATGTGGGAAGACAAAGAATATTGGGAACTCAAACCAAATCTCCAAAACGCCTTATTTAAGGAAGTGGTTGTATAGTTGTCAAATATTTTTAGTTTATGTATTCGTTATAATATTATGATATGATTTTATTTTATTTTTTTCGTTGTTCACCTGTAAGTTGTTATAATTCCCCTGATCATATTAATAAATCATTTTATTCTTAAAAGTTTCTGTAATTTTTGTTAACATGTTGATATTTTTTCTTCATGGTGTTAATTTACTCAAAAAGTGAAGAGATAAATCCTTCATATGGAAAAGAGATAAATCCTTCAACTAAAAGTGGATTATTCTTTTTTTTGTCACTTGTTCAATACTACTTATTTAAGTTTAATGTTTCCTTTAATTAATATCAATGCATAAATATAACAATAAATTAATTGTATTTTGATTCTATGGAGTGTCATGGGGCTTGATTGGATGTTATTTTATGTTCTTATGATCATAAATTTACTTATTATTTTAAGAGTTCAATTAAATAACTTATTTTTTCTTCATCTTCAACAATTTTAACGACGATATATTTTTTGTGAATGTACAATTAGATTCCTTAGAGTTAACATTAAAGTGATCATCAATGTAAATTAGTGATTATCCAGGTAATTATTTGGGGATTAAATTTCAGAATGATATTGGGGACTTATCTAATATAGTGGGAGATTCTTGAAAATTTGAGTTGGAATTCATAAATAAACAATTTACCTCAATTCTAGTCCTAGATTCGACCTAGGATTATCCCATTTTTTATAATTTTATTAAAACTCAAAATGTGTTTTATTTATTCTATTCAAATCATTATCTTATGTAAATTATTATTATTGTATCATAATTTAAATCAAATAAAAATCTTTCCTCTTTACATCCAAAAACAGTCCCTCGAATTTGTGTATCTGTATTTGAGTGTATCCAGGTTACTTCATTGGTACTTTTGGATTTGACCTAGACAAGGAATACAACACACACTTAAAATTGAATGGAAAATTTTGGTTCGACCACAGGTAATATTACTACCTATTTTATTTGGATTTTTAATGTGTTGGAGTGCATTAGAGAGGTGGCATATCAGTTGGTGATTCCACTGTGGCTGGACCAGATCCATAAAATAATCTACTTGAACTATATATGTTTGTAACTACTTGATGAATCTCACATCATTCACAAGGGATAGTTTTTTTGTTGAGGATAACACAATTTTCATGTAATGTCTAGTTTATATCTAGGACCATAGAATGAATGTTTTTGTAGATGAACCATCCCCTTTTTCATTTTCCATAAAGGAATGGTATCTTCGAGTACATTACATGCGATTATTATATGTATAATTCTACTTAGTACCTTGTGTTGTTTTGATATATTAATTTTTTGTACATTTACTTCATGATTTAATGCATAAATTTATGCTAATTTACAAGATGTTCCTTTTCCCTTGTTTGAGATTTTGTGAAGGATTCATGTGTATGAAGTGGAAAATATCCTTTCCCAATAAAGATGATTTATATTTACAATACATTTTAAAAAAAAATGGGTGGGTCGGTGCCTCCCAAAGTGGATAATTTCTTGATATAGATCGTGGTTTTCCTTGATCATTTACATTAAGTAGTGTTTCATGATAGTTAATGTATTTTTTGAGATCATGTGATGTGATTTTCTAGTGATAGATTTTGGGGTGTAACAAGATCTCTAGGAATTATCTCATGGGATGGTCTTTTTAGACCCTTCCCTTTTTTGGGTTTTTTTGGTATTGAAGGAAGATAATCATTTTACATGTATATAATGTAATGGTTAATAACTACTCATCTTGTTACATCACTGGTTTGGGAGTAAGATGTGTTCAAATGTTTCTTGTGAATGGTTATGTGGTTTTTGTGTCTAAATATATGTTATGGAGGTTTATTCATGGTTTAAACAAGTTGTCCTAACATGAATGTTTTTTCATGACCTAGAAGCTAGTGATTAATGGTTTTATGTTGTATTAAGGAATTTAATACATAATTTATTCATGAAATGAATGAATTGTTAATGGATTTAATGAATTCAATTATAAGGTGCAATAGAGATCAGAATATGATCATTAGGTTTTGACTTTAATCAATTCATGTCCTAAAAGGATTTCCTAATCTAAATTGGTGATCACCGCAAATAATCATTAATTAAATATGTTTGAAGTGACATAAATGTTTTGAGATACATCCAATTTATAAATTTTGGATTCCCTTTGATTCATTAGATTACTCTTGGAATTTCTGAGAAAATAAGGTGATTTGGAAGGATGGAAAAACCCAATTTATTTGGATTTCATTCATGGATTCATCAGTTTAATCTTTGAAAAATGATATTCATTCCATGTAATGTACCCTTTTGTTTAATCTATTCCAATCCTAAGGATTCATTATGGATTAGTGGATAATATTTATGGAAAGATTAAGATATAATTTTAATGATTCCTTGGTGTTATTCATCTTTCTCCAAGGTTCCCAAGTACATTTAGGGATTGTTGTTGTTCCCCAATTACTCTATTCTTCGTAGTATTTTATAATGCTTTTTTTAGGATGCTGATACTTATTCACTATTTCTTCACATGCATGGTTGGGTATTTCATTTTTTTGGATTCATTTGGGTGGATTTAATGGGATATCATAAAAAGAAAATTAACTGGATTAAAATAATATTGAATCTAATGGGGAATAATCAAATGTTTTAGGGATTTATTGATATTACCAATGGTTATATTGTATATTATTTATATTATATAAAATCATGTCAATCGAGATCCTTGTTTGTGTTTTAGTTTTATATTTATTAAACATATTTTATTTATATTTTTTAAATAATTATTAAATTAAAATATAAAAAACATATATATGGTTAATGAATTTTTTTACAATGGAAATATATAATTTTTTGACAACACCCATAATATATATTTATGTAATGTGATGAAATACCTTTATTTTATATGAAAATGTGGTAAATTTTGGATGTTATAATTAGTTTTTTTGTGTTTATATGATTACTGCATTATCTAATATGGTTTGTGTTAACCTTATAGGGGGTTTCATAAATGATAGTTGTGACCAAATTTTATTTAGTGTTTGTTGGGTTGTGAAGAGATGGTTGATTATAATTATATGTGATGAGGGATGATGTGTGATGGTTGGATTATCATTTTAATCGTGAGATATTTGGTTCACAGTGATAGAATTCCATATGTTGGTTTAGGGAAGTGGTGGAAGTGAGATGGGTGATTAGTTATATATGGTGGTTTTGTTTTTTTCCTGGTTATCCATAGAATGAATTGAAAAGATAAAACTGAAATATCATAAGATGAAACAGTTAAGTGGGAATTTGATAATATTAATTCATTAATAAATGACATGGGTTAGTAAATGAAAAATGTTTGGTCTATAATGTAATATGTGACAATAACATTTTTGAATTTAATATTTTTTTAATGATGATGTCATGCAATTGGTGAGTCCTAGGAAATGGTGTTGCATGTAATTGAAAGAGAGAATTGTGTGGGTTGGTGTTGTTTTTATGTTGTGTGATTCATTTATAGGAGTTAGATGTTCTGAAATATGTAGGTATGTTTATACTTAGTTTTTTTAAGGCACCAGGGTGTTTTATTTTAACACATGGGTTGGGTATTTTGTATTATCAAGCTATATTTTATTTTCATTTATCATTTATAGGAACCCCACCTATGTTGGATATACTTACGAATGAAAAAAAATAATTTTGGTTCTATTTTTACCCCCAATATCAAGACTAGTTATGATCTGATGGATATATACCCCCACATCCTCACTCTTACGTTAGAAATAGTGAAAATGACGTGGATTGGTTGTGGAGATTAACTTGTTGATGAAATGTGTTTTTTATAGATGACTAATATATAATGAGGATGATATATGTAGAGTGGTTCATGTGTGGTTGGAGGATGGAATGAGGATGATGTCATTCATGTCCATGAGACCCTGCTTCATTGGATTTTAGATGTGGTTATGTTAATAGCTTACGACATGTGGATTATGATGGATGAAAGCATGAGATGATAGAACATGTGTGGATAGGGTAGGTAGGGAAGCATCTCGAGACACATTAGAGATAAATGGATATGTGATATGATATTAATGGATGGATTGGGAGCATAGCACATTTTGTGTTGGGGTGTGAGAGAGAAAAATCAATGTTCAAGTGGTTGTTGGGAATCTTTTCGTTATAACATTTTTTATACTATAATACTACATTGGTTGTTTTATTAGGTGAGCATGTCAATGTGATATTTTTATTTTTTAGTTTACCTATTTAGGAACATGTTTCTCAACTAGTAATTCCCTGGTGAATTAGTATTCTCTTTTAATATTCGTAAAAGGGGACTGAGGTATGATTCTCATTAGTATACATGTTACGCTCACCGTATGTATATAAATTTTTTTTTTGTTTCTCGGAGGATTTTGGTTGCAATTATGGGCATTAATATCTTGGATATTATAGCTATTTTTGAGTCATTATCATAGTAATTGACTTTAATTAGTATTAATTAGATAAAATTATATATATATATATTTATATTTATTTACCAACTTCATGTATCATGGTTTATTATTGTTTTTATACTATTATGTGATATAGTTGCATTGTGGTTTATTTATCGTAACTCGCAACACAGAATAATTTATTGATTCTAATTCCTTCCATATGTTATATTTTTATACCCTCACTGTTATTTTCAAATTCGTGGACTACTAATGGTTATACATTGTAGTTACCGTATCTCTAAATTAATTTTAATCAATCGATGGTATTTTCAGAGGGAGGGAGTCATGAAGGTATGACCCATAATAAGGAAAATTTAATGAGAGGTTAGATGGGTAAAGGAGGTCCAATCCGGATGTATATGATTATATGATATGCATTTCAAAGTAAAATGGTCATTATAACAAGATTGTAGGAGAGACATATACATTTGAAAAAAATATTTTGGAGTCCATAAACTATGTCTTCATGGATATTTGTAAATAATTGTGCACAAACATAATACAAAATACATTATTTTGAACTATGTAATGTACATTATCAAAGAATACTAGTATTTTTATCATAGGATCTAAGAATAGATACAGATTGTTGAAAAATTAAAAAATATATTTGGATATTATAATACAATAAATATCATCATTTCATGTTCATTGAATTTATTGTGTAGGGATCCTCTTTGATGTAACTGAGTGCTACATTCTTCTCACATAAAAAATTTGTCATATTATGGTAGTATTACTAGATAAAAGGTAATGTGGAAGTGATTATTTTTAAGAAATAAGGTATCTATGTCAACATGTCATTGTATCTTACACATTAGTGAACTGATCATAGGGATGCATTTTCAATCCATTGCATCTCTTGATTACTCTTGATGATTTCTATAATGAATCTCAAATTCATGTTGGTGATTTGGATTTTTCCACCTTTCATACGGATCATCCATATTATTTTCTAGATATTACCATGTTTCATCTTCATAGGAGGAAAGGTCTAACCCTGTTAGAAATGATACAGACTATCCTCAAGAATAGGTAGTGGTACTATAATGCAGTATACATCACGCTACAGGTTATACTCGTAATAAATTTCACAACGTTGATGGTGGTATTTCTACTTCATATCCTCGTTGAACGTCTCAATGTATATTATTAATGATGTGTAATTCTTTATACTGTAACTTTTTTCAAGTGAGATTCCACAAAAAAAAATCTTCATTATTATTATATAACTATAATAAATTCTGGTATTTCATGATAGATTCTTATTTTAGATGCGATTTAGACATTTTAAAATAATCATAAAAAGAATATATATGCATTTTAAAAATAAAAAAAATAATATAAATATTTTATATAGGATTATAGAAAATTAAATTATTAAGATTTTATTAAAATAAAACTATGTATTCATTTATAATAAACAATGATTGTCTTGTAATGTATAAATTTTTTTAGTAAAGGTAAACATCAAATTTGATATGTTGTGTATACGTAAAAAAATTCATAATGATAATATATTTCTACTTAAAAGTAAAATATATCTACATAATGATAAAAAAAATTAAAAAACATTAAAACTAATGATTCATTGAATTGAACCACCAATAAGTTTTTTCTAATTAAAATTTGAAAACCATATCAAGCATCGAAATGTTCATATATACATTATTTTTTTAAAAAAAAGTCTCAATAAAAACACTGCATGATCCCTACATTCAATCTCATGGACAATAATTTTATGTACATTTAATAAAATTATGAAACTCCAATATTATAATGATCATATTTACTAGATTTATTACTGAAAAAATATCAATTTAAAATCCCATTTTATCTGATAATATTTTTTCATCGTGTTCCATTATGAATTATAACTGTGTACACTGTTACATTTATTATATATATAAATTTTTTTAACCAAATATATTACTCTAACTATAATTTGTAATGACACTATCAAATGTATATATAATAGATGTAATTTATTATGTTTCCAGGATAGTAATATTTTTCATCATTTCATAGAGGGGTATTCAATTCATACTACTAGTGTATAGAGGTCACTCCAATTTTGTCATGTTATATCCCCTCCTACAATCATCCTTTATTTTCGAGGATTTGGGTTCTATGGTTTTGATATATGTTATTTCACCTTCATCGATCACCATCTCATTGGAGACCATGTTGATAGATGGGGACCGGAAGAACATACTTTTCATCTACATTAGTGAGATATGGCGACCACCTTTAAGGATGTTTCCCATATAATTCACCTCCCTATTGAGGGTGCTACTATGGAAGTCTAAGTTGGTGTTGATTGGTTTGATTTTGTTCAAATACTATTAGTAATTGATATACCACATGATGGTAGGTATGTTATAGACAATAAACTTTGCATTCCATGGATATATGATAACTTCATCAATTTATATGATGATGTTGTTGAGATCATTTTATTTAGATTTTAATGTGCATATATTCCAATATTTATTTGGGAAATAATCATCATCTAAAATTCCACAATATTTTCCATTAGATCTACTTATTATTACTTTAGGACCTGGTCTAGACAATGTGATAATATTGGGGGTCTCTATGTATTTATTTTGGCTACTAGGTGCTATGTAGTGCAAGACACATTAATATGAAGTAGATTATATGATATTTTATTTTTATCTAGATGTGTGTATGGGAGCGAATACCTCACATTGCTCCATGTGTACACACACTATTTTTACTATTCCTTTTATTGGATTCCCCTTGTGGATGATGGAATGACTTTTTCTATGGGAAAATCAAATTTTTAATATTTTTATTATTAATATATAACTTAAAAAATGATATATATATATATATATAAGATAATCTAGCCATATTTAGGTTATGATATGACCAAACTTGATTTCCACACATATAGACATATTATAGATAGTCTTTGACCGAATAACATACATGATTAATTATTATATACTAAAAAAATAATATTGTTTTATACATGATATCATATATTAATAAAATATTTATTTTCTAATATTCTATATTTTTTGGAAGTCATATGTTGGGTCTTTCCTCTAACATTTCATGGATTACTATACGAAAACGCTTGCATCCCGCACATGCAGCATACCTTTTATTCACATTCAGGTTGTTGAGTGGAACCATATTGATTGAGTAATAAGTTAGTAAAACATCCATCATCCCATCTTCACACCACCCAATTAGTTTTCATAACTTCATTCACCAAAGATATTTGAGAAGTAATAGTTAGATTAGAGGAAAAATCTTGTATGCTATATTTAGATGTGGGATAGACATCATGAGTTCAGATTAGGAGTGGAAGACACACTATATATTCATATATCACATAAGCTAAAATATGGTACTTTTCGCTATATACATCATTGTTATATTTTATATGTCATGAATGATTCTATCATTTATTTTTAATAATTTTTTGCTTAAATTTGGAGTAATTTTTTTATTAAAATTATTTAACATCATAGATTTTTTATAGGATGCCCATATTGTATACATAATTCATATGATTAATCCCACAGAGGGAGGTGAATTCGATGAATCCCTATTTTCAAGGAGTAGTGACATAGCAACATCTTAATATGCATAAGATTTATCATGGGATTTTCATTGATGTGTGAGTAATTGATTAGGGTGATGATCCTTATATAGATTTTAATAGAGTGAAAATATACTTATGGATGTGAAAATTTATGATGTGGCACACTAGGAGATTGTTTAGAATTATAAGATATTTTCCCATCAATTTCATAACAATAATGAGCCACAAAAATAAATGGTCCATAGCTATGTATATAATGCATTAACTAGTGTTACTGCTTCACTATCCCACATATTTTTTGGGTTATGTTACATTGTGTACTTGCGACTATAGTGTCTTCCAATCAAAATTTTTCCCGGTTAGAATATACACATTACAAAATAGCCATCATATTCCGATTTGGGAAATTGCTCAAACCATCAGCCACTTACCTTCCATCTAGGACAAAGTATGGCTTTGGAGGATTTGAATACACCACCTATCACATGTGATGATATGGTTGTGGCTACAACATATTATACATAGGAGGTGCATGGGCCATATCATACAAAATGGAAGACACAATATTGACTCACTATCTTTACACTAGGCTATGGGACAGAAGACCATTTGATAAGTTGATGCTGGCTAGGGGGTTACATTTCTCATTGTTCATAAATTTTTAATTGAGGTCAGTGTAATTTTTTTAAAAAAAATTATCATTTGTTTGTTATTTAAAAGACAACCTATTATAATTAGTGCACATAATTAAAAAGTAGAAGTATTATTGTTATTAAGAAATAATTAATTTTACATGAATGTTATTTTAAAAACCAGTAATTAAAATTTATAGTAATTATATTATTAATCAATAGTAATATAAAATATATTAATAAATTACTTTTATAGAAATAATTATGTTAATAACTGTATAATGGGTAATTATATTAATATCATAATTAGTTATTATTAATATAATATTATATTTTAGTAATTATTTTATTGATTATATAATTATGAGTACAATTTTTCTAATTATCTTAATAACATAATTAGCAATTATTAATATAATAATACATATTTTTATTTATATTACTATTTATATAATTAATAATTCACAGTACAATTAACGATAAATATTTTCATTATTTGTTAATATACGATTATTAATTGTATTAATAATTATAAATTCAAAATTTACTAATAAATAATAGTAATTAATTATATATTATTAATAAATAAATAATATAATTATTAATAATTAATAATTTCTTATCTATTAATATATTACTAATAATTTTATAGAAAAATAGTTATAATATAATAATTAATATATCATATTATATAATACTATATATTTTGTCACCCTCGGCACAGGTAGCTCTCTTGGTCCAATTGTGAGGAAAAATAGTGACCCCATAAGTCTTACCTCCTGTAGGTCTTAGATTTTTCACTAGAGTTGAGATTATAAAAAACTAATGGGATGATATGCCCCCAATATCCTTCGAAAATAATATCATACCATTAACCAATTTGTCATACATCCAATAAAATAAACTAAAATCTCATATATTAAATTTCATGAACCCCTCCAAGAAAGATACCACAATGAGGGGAAAGAGTTGATGACCAACGAGTCCCATCTACAATAGGCCCTGGGATGGCGACTAGCACCAAGGGTATAAAAAACCTCATATATGGGAGGCATTACCCTTTTACTATATATAAGATAATCAGATAAGATGAATCAACCATAATCAATTGCTTCACAAAATATTAGAAATCCAAGATCCATTTGACAATGAATATGAAAATAAACCCGATATAGATAAAGGTCCCCAATGTAAGTAACCTAAAACAATGCTAATGTAGTGACAGAACAGTTGTTCAATGTTCCATTCTAGTAATTCCAATAATGTTCCATGATGTTCTCCAGGAAACCAAAAATTATTTTAATATACATAGGGTGCTTATACACGTATAATTATTTTGAAATCAAAGGTCTCTCGTGCAAATTTGATATGATCATACTTATTTAACCATGAGAAAAATAGAAGAAACAAAAAACACATATACATGCATACTATCCAAAATCCAAATCAATCCATGGAATTCTCAAAAAATAATAAATCCTTGTATTATAATATTAAGCATATGGATGATAGGGTATCCCACACCATTTTCCTACTAATTCTCTAATCCCTCAAAAATATTGCGTACATCCATGTGCTTCCACTTCTTCCAAATTACATATCATCACAACACATATCCCCTGCATAAACATGGGTCATCACATCACATCTCACGATATGGGGAGTAGGGTATCATGAGAATGGTGGAAAATAATCTCGGGCCCTCCTACTACCACGCATGACCCCTTCCATAATCCATCTCAACATATCTTACACGAACACACCTAAGACAAATCATACTCCTAAAATCACATTTAAAAAGAATTTTTTTTTGACTTATATACATCACAACTTATTCAAATCACCAACACCTAGAAGGCAGTACAAAGTAGATGGTAGACAACCATCCATCCTCCCACTGAAATGTTGAAAAAAAATACTCCTTGCAATAATATGCTGGTGTCCACACATAGTTCACAATAAGGGTGATGTGCATATAGAAATAATAATAATATAATGTGTATATACATACCTAGTTATTGGAAAAAAATCCCTATACTAAGGGTTCAAAATCAGTAAAAAAATACCTTAAGGTAACCCACACTTCCACTACAAATGATAAAGGTACAAAATCCATATGATACAAAATATACACAATTCATATTTCAATTTTTAATTACCATTATTCCATTTTATATATTACCCATTACCAACCCATTCTACTAAAATAAGAACTTTTATTAGTATTTCCATCACCTTATTCATATTTGAGCATTAATCTTTTCATCTAAACAACCCATCATAAATTAGTCTGTTAAACATGCCCAATATTATTATTCATTTTATCATCTATTACTATCAAAGAAACTAACATTGTACCACACAGAAAAAGTATAACCCTTCAACATACCAAAAACAAGAACCACATCACAACATCCATCACATACCCACTACATCACCACACTATTAAAAACATCATATCCCCACCACAAAACAACTTCTCATCCACACCCCAATACACATCACATCATAGCTACTATGCATCATGTCAGCCCCACAATCATAGGTCCCAACCATTCAAAATATCACATAACATACCACTGGAAAACACCAATTCAGATTTAGAAATTAGGATCAAATTAGTTTTTGATTATTTATTTATGTGTGTTATCCCAGAAGAATTATGATCTTGTCGAATAAAATTCATTTCCGGATTGAACATGAATATCTACATATGGATTAAGTGTTGTAAAAAATCCCAAAGAATACATTCCACAATTCACATAATAGTATCACATGTAACGACCCCTAATGGATACAATTTTCTCAATGTCACTACGCTTGTAAAAGCACAATATCAATAATAAATATAAAATCAAGCAAAAGAATAAAATTCACTTCCCCGTACACATTTTAATTTTTTTAACTGATTTTATTATCTATGGTAATTTGGACGAAATCAATTCTAATTCGATAAACAGAGTCAGACCTCCCCACATGACTCATATCAATATTAAAAGGAAGTAATTCATACATTAGAAAACGTATCCTTTGACTAATATGAAACACAAGAAATTGATGGTGAGCATATATGAGGAATAATATTCGAGGGAACGCGAATAGACTTCAACAATAAAGCTTTATGGATACTAGGTAATGAGGATTTAAATCCTCTAATCTAAATAGAAGTAATCATGATGGAAATTAACTTTTATGAGATTAGACCTTGATACACCGAGTTAGGATATGGTTTGAATTGGCCATCAATGTCAGATATCATTTAAATACACGTGTTTTAATAATTTAAAAGGTCTATTTACATTTTTGAAATTGAATGTTTGATTAATAAACTTTTGGAATGATTTAAAACCATTAATTAAGGAATTAAACCCATTTTCATCATAAAATATATTAAAAATGAAAATATATGTATTTTGGAAAAATTGGAAACATTCTTCAATAGTCACACCTAGGGAGTTTGCACTAGTGAGTCACTGTCAGTGTGTCCCTATCATTGATGCAACATTACCGATTCACCGATAGTGAGTCAAAAAAAGAGAGTCACAACCTATGAGTCACCGCTACTGAGTCACCAAAAGAATGAATTAATGCTAGAATAACTCACAGTCAGAATGATATACGACCTAAAATTTCCAATTGGTAGAAAGACCTACCACTAGAATGACTCCATGTCGAAAAAGAATATAGACTTAAATTTCTCACCACTAGAATGACCTACCTACAAAATTGAATCACTTCCTAAATGACGCATTTCCATTATAACCTAATCCCTAAAATGTCTCACACCCAAAATAACCTATCACCAAAATAACTCATTTCCAAATTGACCTATTGCCAAAAATTTATCTTCACTAGAAATAATTTTTAGCCTATCAAATTCCACAGAATTAACCCATACAACCTAATCATTTTATTTTTTGAAATATAATTTGTTGAAATGTATATATAGTTACATAAGATACCTCTCAATATATTCACTACCTCTGTAATTATGAACCCACTCAAAAGGGATGAGATAAAGGGTCTGAAAAAAACCCCTTTACATACCTCTCAACCATGTAATTAATTATAAAATAAATTCACCAGAAAATTATATTATACAAAATGCACAGAAAATAAGATTAAAAATGTACTTACCCAAACATAGGAATCCGGGAATTCAATACTATATGTCATGATACAATCTGTTCAGGGAGACACTAACTCGCCCACATTGGTTTAATCACATGATAGTATAACGAATCTTGATTAGGAATCCTGTATTCCATTTTTCACATGTTGTAACATTATCAGACATCACCAAAAATATATAACATTAATTGGAAAACCCCATATATCATAAAACCTCGAGTTCAAAACAACACATCAAAAACTCAAAAACTCAATACAACTCTTGGTATAAGGATCACATATATGTTTCACACACCCATGTACTCTACATTAGGAAAAGATGTTTACACAAAACACAGACTAGATGATCAATCCATGCTGGTAGGACCTTCTCTCAACGGTCTTGGATCTCCATTGGATACTCTAGTAAAGTCACATAATCCACAAAATCCATCTCTCCCTAGTTAATGACATGAGATTCATCATGAAGATACTGATGGATTTGATATATATGTATATTTATATGGAACCATTCAATTTGAGTAAGATGTTCCAATCAATAATCCACCTCACCAACACACACCAAAACATCGAACGTCCCAAAAATCATGTGTGACATCTTACTCATTTTTCCAAAAAATTTCTATACACAACAAGGGGAAAAATAGAAGAGAACATGTTTCCAAATCTAAAACTCAAACAAAATTATCCTTAGATTGAAAAAAGTATTTTTTCTATTTTAATGTTTCATTCATCATCTCTTTAACCATCAAAAACTACTCTACCATGATCTGCACCACATTAGGTCCTAGAACTGCTATATCCCCACCCTCTGCCTGACATAAAGGATAATGGAATGGGAACCCATAAAAATCATCAAAAGGGTCTTATCTAATTAATGATTTATAGTTCTTATTATTAGAAAACTCAACCATGTTTTGGTTTTTTTACAATAATCCTATGAAGTCTAGGAGGAACATCTGCAACATATCCTTCAATGTCTTTATTGTCCACTCTGTATTCCCATCCCTCTGAGGGTGTAAAATAGTTCCTAGGTTTACCACTGAGCCAAAATCCAACCATAATCCCCTCCAAACACCCATGATAAAACATGTATCCTAATATAAGACAATCGACCTCAATACTTGATTTAGATGCACCACATCATCAATATACCTTTTTATCAAAACATCCATTTTTCTAGATCTTTGTTCACTAAGATGTTATCTAATAGCATAAACCGGTCCACAATTACCTAGATATCTTCAAAATATAAATGATATTGGGGGTAATTCTATGATGAAATACATCAATACATCATTCAATTTACACTTGGTAATATCCATGGGATACACCAAACCTCCCGGAACACGATGCTCGAATTTAACCTATTGGGAAGCTAGACAATATTCAATAAACTAAACCACATCCTCTTTCATCCCAAGACACCCAAACTGTGTCCTTAATACTTGGTAAATATTGGAAACTCATGGGGTTTACTCTAAAAGTGATATATGAAACACATTATGGACTCCCTCCTGCATCCTTACCAAAAAACCTCCCACAAAACACCATATGGTTACATCCATCATATATCCATCCCTATGGAGAATCAACAATGTCAACAAGATCATACATCACCTCGACTACTATGTATCTCCATGTATACTCTTCCACCTATATAATTAGATTATATTTCACATTCATCTCAAACATACATGCTCTATCATGATCCATCCTTTAATCTATGTGAAGGGTCACAAACTCCTCCATCATTCTCCATGCATCCTAAAACTCCTTAAAAAGATCCTTCTAGGACATTATGCTCAATGCATCGCCCACGATGTTCCCCTTTCTAGAGGTGTAGGAGATCTCTAAATCATAGTAATAAAAAAACTCGATCCACCTCCAATATCATAGATTTAGATCATGTTGAGATAAAACATTCTAAAAATTCATATGATCCATGAATACAATAAAGCTCTCCCAAATGAGGTAACTACACAAAAAATACAATAAAATAACAATTGATTCAAGCTCTAGATCATGGATGGAAAGGTTACACTCATGAGGGAATAAATTATTAGATCCAAAAATATCACTATATTCTATTAAATCAAGATACATCTCCATACTAGATGGGTCACATCATAGAAAACGTACAAAATAACACCCTCCATTGGAAAGTAAATCATTGGAGCAGTAACTAACACCCCCTTTATACAACCAAACACATCTTCGAACCGATTAGTCCACAAAAAATATTGGAGCTTCATATTCAACATTTTAAATAGATCTCATACTCGAGAGAAATCATGAATGAAAATTTGATAATATCCTACAAGACCAAAGAATTAATGAACTTCTACTACATTATTTATTTTTTATGTCACGACCCATCCTCGAGGGCCAGTGCCATGACTACCCCAAAATCACCATCCATAGGATAGGTTTTGTCGACTAGCATCGGAATTGAATTTCCCTAAAATGTGAATGCATTATTTTAAAATTCATAGCCACACAGACTTGGTACACTGCACACAAGGGAAAAACAATGGATGAAAAGAGATACAACCATAACTAAAAACCACCACCTAGTGTAAAAGTAAGTACTAATGTAACAGGGACGAGAATACAATCCCAACTGAAATGGAAAAAATAAAAAAATGGAAAAAAACACTTGAGGTCGTTTTCCAAAGATCCTACTTAATGAGTAGGTACAAAAAATCATCGTGGAATTCCTTGCCAATAGGTCTCCCACATACACCATCAGGTCCTGGATCTTTGAGACTTATTAAAAGCTACCTCTCATCTGCACTGGACCCAATAAGGTGCAGGGGAAGCCCCCACATGGTTGAGTGTAACAATATATAGTAGGGACCCCAAAACCCCCGAAGGTCTCTCAGAATTACACAATGTAAATAACACAACGTATGATCTTAATCACAAAGCACAATGAAAAAGACTCATCTCAAAAAAGGTATATAACTTCGAGTTTAGGAATAATGATTATTAGTCTTAAGCTATATCATTTTCTTTTCTTAGGATATTTCCTCAACAGAACCAAAAAGGATTTTTTCCATAATTAATCCACACAGGGTCGTATTCCACTGATCCACAATGGGCCTCTCTAGGGTAGGTATTTTTGGGGTCATAAATTGATGATCCACACCGGGTTTCTAGAATGATGATCCACACAGGGTCACTATGATGATGATCCCTGCATTATTGCTAGATTAATGATGCACACAAAGTCTCTATGATGATGATATACATAGGTATTCTAGAATGTTGATCCACATAGGTCACTATAATGCTGATCCACACAAGGTCCCTATGATTCTTATCCCCACAGGGTCACTATAATTATGATCCAAAAATGGTCGTTGTCATATTCTACCACACACAATCGCTATAATGATAATCTATATAGGGTCTATATAATGATGATCCACACATGGTCTCTAAAGTTCTGATCATAATAGATTATCTTTAATGATGATCCACACATTGTCTCAATAATGTTTATCCACATAGAATCACTATAAAAATGATAGTCTTCCACAATATTCTCTGCACTCAGTGAACTTGAGATTCGTAGAAAATTCTCCTCAAGATACAGTAATGCCTCACCTACCATGATATTCCACAATGGAGTATCCCAAACGTCCTTCATGCCATAAGGGTTCCAATGAGACATACAATGCATCAATCAGATGCTCGTTCTGTGAGTTACAGTTATTTTAGTGTTGTTGGCCCTATTGCATTTGGGTTTGATGCAACCCTGACATACTTTAACATTCTCTGATACTCAGGTGGAGTATTTCAAAAAAACATCTTGGTCCACGGTTTCTAGCGTCATAGACAGTTAATCAAACATATGTCTGGTTAGTATGATACATACATTTAAGTGTATCAGGGCAGAAATTGGTCAGGGTCTGGCTAGACCCGGTCGGACCGAACCGACTCGCCCGTCCTATGCCAAACTGATCATCCTGGGTTGACCCGACCTAGTTTTTGTCACCCCATCCCTTCCTAAATAGAACTAGCTGGGCCGACACGAGTGGACTGGGCCGCATTCTTGGCCTGCTGGGCTGCAGACCAACCCGCTGGGCCACGAACCGGCCCCACCCACCTCAGTAGGGTATGGCCCACCTTGAATGGGTTAAATCCACATGAGGTATCTCACCCTTCCCTAATAGACATTTTTTCATTCGGATTTCAGAAATTTGTTCGATGTTGTGCCTCCCCCATTCAGTGACACCTGCAGTTCACGAGTCCCCTTTGTAGTGGATCCTTCTACTGTTCGCGATAGCGCTCTTCCTTCTGCAAATGTCGTCGGCTGAAGTCTGACTACCCCTTTCTGCCACCATGGAGTTATGTCGTGGATTCCCTCTACATCTCACCACCTTCTCCCATTGAGGTCAGCTGATGCAGGCGACCACCATCACCTACCGGCACCGGTGCTACACCAGACGAATGTCTGCGGCCCTCTATGTGTCCTCTGGTGGTCCGTTTTCCCTTCTATTTTCACCTACATGCCTCCCGAGAAGTTGATGACATTTCATGGCCCCATGATTCATGTTTTTTTCGAGTTAAAACTTCTCCCATGAAGAATGAAACAAAACTTAAGTGAAAAAGGGTTCAAGACATGTTCATTGGGCCCAAACCTTCTATGGTAGCATCATATCAAGCAGGTAATTAATAAAAATATAACATCGAAAAATTTAAACTAGTTCAAATATCTACATGGACCACCCAAAAGGATCACACGAATCACTGATCAACTTGTTTTTATTTATCAGTGGTCTCCATGCTTTCAGAGAATGGGGGAAAACAAATTCACTAGAGTTAAACATAAACAACCCCTACCACAGTTTATGAGGAGACGTCGTAGTTATAGATGAAGAAACCACACATGATGGAGTCATCATCACTCTGTGATCCTTGATTGATTTCACCAACATTGATGTTGTTGCCTCTGTTCTTCATTGGTGGAAGTCACTATGGTACCTGATCAGAGATTCCCCAAGTCTTGGTTAAAAATCGAAGCCTGAGCCTAATTTAAATAGAGGGTATGTGTGAATAACACATTGATTGATTAATGAGGTTCATTAATGAGTCATTGTTAATTATCCTCTCCATTATCAATTTCTTGGTCTAAAAATCAGTCAAGCCAATAAAGGTCTTGAAAACTCAACATTCCCTCCACCACCCAAAAGTTGCTAGAAAAATAAAAATAAAATTTTTATGTTGTTTTGTTGTTATTCAAATGTTCATAACACTAAATGTTTCTCCTGAAATATTGTGGTCGATTTTGTACATCCCTTATGCTAATCTTTGTATGGTGGATTCAATGGTTTCCTCATTTTTTTATCCGAGCAATGGTAGACAAGATTAAAAATGCCACCCGTGCGTTTACTAAGTGTACATTTAATATGTTCAGAATAATACTCCAAGAACACCAGGCCTTAGAATCAAGCGTCGTCAATTTTTGAAGACATGTAATAAATCCAAATAATTAAAAAAGTATGTAATTATCTATGTCCTTACATTCTCTCCACATTGAGGATTTTATTCCCCAAAATCTACAACTAAACAAGGGATACAAATGGTTGTAATGAAGACTTATCTGAGCCTCCCACTCCCATGTGTTCTCCTTCAAAATCATGTTCCGCCAAAAAACTCACACCAGAGGAATCGAGTACCCACAAAGGTCCCACTATTTTCGATCACCTATCTCTATTACAAATTCTGCAAACCTCTCCCCATCATCAATTTCCAGCTCACCGAAGTCGATAACATGATATGGATCATGAATGTACCCCCTAATCTATGACACATGGAAAACAGTATTCAACCACTAAATCTATGGGTGAAGGGATAGATGGTACACCACCTCACATGCACTACTGAGTATATAGAAAGGTATGATTAACCTCATAGATAGCTTGCTACCCTGGTCAAACATCTTTAGTCCTTGTCATGGTAAAACCCATAGGAAGACATGGTCTCCCCCCTCAAACTCCATGGGTCTTCATCTCATCTCGGCATAAGACTTCTGCCAGTTCTGTGCAGTCATCATTCTTTCTAAGATGATCTCCACCATCTTCCTGGTTTCATGTACCATCCCTTGTCCCATAATTGCTAACTCCCATAGGTCCGTACAACATAGAAATGAACTTCAAGGTAGCCCATACATGGATTCAAAAAGAGCCATGTCGATTGTGGAGTGATAACTGTGGTTTTATGTGAACTCCACCAGTGGATGGTTACTAACTACAACCAAAATCAAGGACGCAAGAAAGAAGCATGTCCTAGATTGTCAGTATGGTCAGGTCTGTCTGACCATTTGACTTAGGATGAAAGGCGGTGCTCAAAAGTAGTTGGGTCCTGAACACCTCATGTAATCCCTTCAACAAATGGCATGTAAAACAAGTGTTGTGATCGTAGGAGATTGTCGATGGAACCTCAGGAATCAATAAATTCTCCTGTATGCAGTGACATCTCATGCTCTCTACTGTTCCCTACTCTCGGATGGGAAAGAATTGGGACAACTTGATGTGTCATTCAATTAGCACCCAGATAGAATCGTGGAACCAGGACATATGTGGTATCACAATCACGATGTATCTAGTTATAAAATCCCACTTGAACATTAGTACCTCAAGTGGGTGATCTAAGCCTAATGGTACATGATGCTCGGCCTTTACTTTTCCAACAATTCAGGCATCGTGATATAAACTCACCCATGACCTTTTCCATTCTTGTCCATAAGTAATGATGCCGAATGTATCAGTACATCTTCACCACACATAGATGTACATCCAAATGGGATTTGCGGAACTCCTTCAACAACACTTCCCATTTCATATCTAGTACCATAGTGCATCATTTTAAGAGCATGATGCAATCCCCGCCGTAGAAAAATATATCAGGAGCCTATTTGAGGATATCTGAGCATGTACGACCAAGCAGTCAATGTCCCCAAGCTATGCCTCCTAAACTCTTTGAAGGAGTGGAGGATTAAGTTTCATAGGCTCGAGGTAAAAGGATCCATCACTATCCATAAAGGATAATAGTAATGCAGAAAACTTCTCTGTAACCTCACTCATCAACTGTAGACTAGTCCTCCTACTGAGTGTGTCTGCCACTACGTACCCCTTACCAGGAGTGTAGACTATCTCAATGACGTAGTCCTAGAAATGTTAATTCATAGTCATTGTCTCAGGATTAAGTCCTCTTATGAGATGGTATACCTGAGACTCTTGTGATCATAGTAGACTGTAAACTGTTCACCCATCATTTAGAGTCACCAAATCATCATGGAGAAGACCAATGCTACTAACTCCAGGTCATGGGTTGCATAGTTCTGATTGTGCTTTCTCAAATGACATGATCATTTGGAAATCACCGCTCACTGCATCATCAAGACACAACCTAGTATGGTCCGTGATCTTTCGTAGTAAAAAACATACCCAACACCATATTTTGGTAGCCTCAAGGTAGGGGCACTCTTCAGTCTCTTCCTCCTCTCCTAAAAACTCTATGGACATCTCTCTGTCCCTAGAAGAGTTCAAAAGATTCTATTAATGAGCCACATGAACACATCCAGAGAATTGGTCACACGAATGGACATTACCAAAAAGACATAATGTCCATACCATCATCTGAAGATTGTCTTCGGAAGGTCCCTGTATAGACCCTAAACTGATGAATGCCTTATCTGGGGAACATCATCGAAATCCACTGAACTCTCTTTAGCTGGTCAAAGTGATCATCAATCATTGGTATTGGATAGATGTTCATTATAGTCACCTTGTTCAATGGATGATAGTCAACCAAAAGACTCAAACTCCCATCCTGATTCATGGAGAACAAAATTAGGGATTCTAATAGAAAACAGTAGGATTTATGAACCCCTTCTTCTACAAGTCCTCCAACTGAATCCAAAATTCAAAAATCTCCGCAAGAGCCATCTGATATGCTGGTTTTGATATCGGTGACTTCCTGAGGTATAGGTCAATGTATAAGTCTACATCTATATGAGGAGGTAGTCCCACAACATCCCCAAGAAACACATCAAAATACTGGTCCACCACTATTGGATAACTCGTACTTCTCACATAAACAACATCGAGGGTTATGCTACCCATCATATGTTTGATTGGTAGCCCTCTCATCCAAGCATGTCCATATAATGCTGCAAAATTTCTATTCGTGTTGTTGAAGGAAATTCTATTCCAATTCATAGAAAAACATTACACATTGGTCCTAAAACAATCAATCTGAGCATGGACTATAGATATTCAATCATTACCAAATGTGAAATCCTATGTCCTCGACGCTACTACTAGTTTGTTCCAGCCCAAGATCTAACCTCTTATTGTAATCTCACACTGCTTGCACCAGTGTATGAACGTCGAATGCTTTTCATATGGAGTCTCTAGTCATAAGGATTGATCAAATGGATCTAGCGGAATCTTTGAGCTCCAAATGAGAGCCACCGAAATGAAAGAGTGAATGGAAACTATGTCTATAAGTAATATATCTTGGGTGGAGTAGATAGAAATCATACGTCAAATCATCTATGGAGGAGCATGGTCATAGGCCTCAACACTCTAATGTTGTGCTCGTCCCTCTCGGAGAACTCACTAAGGTCGGGGTGGTCTACCTGGAGGTGGTGGCCATAGAACATCAAATCACCACCGACCACCAACTTCACAAACTGATCCTATACAACGTCTGCCACCCTATAGACCTCCTCGCTATAATATTTTCATCTGCCTTGGTGGTCCCTTGACTACCTTCTAATCTTATGTAAGTTGGGTTGGGAAAACCTGATCTATGTTGCCCTACTTGCCACATGTGAAGCACATTCTGCTCTTCTGATGGTGTGCTCTACATTGTAAGCTATGAACCTCCGACCCTACGTCTTGTGGTGATTCATGGGAAGGTTGGGCATGCATGGACCTCTATATTATCTACCTACTACCTACTCCAGATGACTCTACTACCTGATGTCTAGTGGTGGCTCACACTATATGTGCATGCTCATCTAAGAAGCTATCCATCAATAAGGATCGATCATGAACTCCGGCCTGTGATGATAAATTGGGCGATATCATCGATGCACTTATATCTCGTCAGATACACTTCATAAATTTCCGAGAACTGATGAAAGGGTCACGTAAAATGTTAGTAGAGTAGAAAATGAGGCCAGTGAATCACTCCGAGTACCGGGCTACTATTAGGCTGCCCAATTGAAAGTTCATGATCTCTTAAATATGAACATAGAAATAATTCACAGGTACAAACTCCTCCCTAAAATGGTTGTTTAAGACCATCCTGGTAAAGGTCATCTCTTCTTGTAACTGGAGCTTCATGCTCCACCATCTCCCCATTATTCCTTGGAAGTGCATCGTAGCTAGGATCACCATATCCTATCATTATGTCCCTACTCGAAAGAAAACAAGTGACACAACATCTAGCTAGTCCTTAGTTGCTTGGGAATCAGTCTCACCATGAAACCTTGGAGGCCTCTATTGTTGGAAGTAATCCAACATGTTCACATGGTAAGCACCATCTGCTAGTGGTGATGGTTGAAACTACTTCCCAATGGGTTCTGGTGCTACTGGTGCACCACATAAAGGTTCCATCACCGTAATAGGGCCCTACACCAAAGAATCATCACTTGGTGGGCCACAATTATGAACTCTCACTAGAATCATGACTTGATTCTTACATGGAGGCTACCTAAAAAGAAATAGTTATTACAAGATCAACAAGTTTTATGTTGTGAGATGACTCAAAAGAGAAAAAAAGTGAAACATTTACAAAACAAACACAACAAGTGTTTTTGTGCATCGAGTCAGAAATCTGAATTAGGTGTGTTTGTATAGGGATACATCAGCCGCTGCACCAACACTAGACTCCCCGAACTGAAAATGACACTCAGATCACTTAACATTATTTCTCCATTGAAATGATCATTATATTAGTTACATAGTAAAATAAACTCCACTAATACCACTTGTTCGCTAACCGTCCCCCATGACCCATGTCGTGACTCCCCATGCCCTCCTTTCATAGGACTGAGGTATGAGACTAGCACCAGAATGGAATTTCTCTAAAATGGGAATAGATTTCCTCAACCCTGTACACACCCAAACATGGTACACTGAGCACATTTAAAACATAACAAATTAATAAAGGTGATACCACATCAAAAAACCACAACAAAGGGTAAAATTAATTAAAAATGTAAAGGGGGCCAGAATACCAGCCCCACAGAAATGGAAAAACACATAAAATTGAATCAAATACTGATGTAGTTCCAAAGATGTTCTCTATGATGTAAATCCATCCATGGTTTCTAAAATTCTATTCCAAACGTAGTCTATATGATGTTGATCCACATAGGTTCTCAAGAATGTTGATCTACACATGGTCTATATAATTTTGATCCACACAAGGTCACTATGATGGAGATCCACAGTGGATCAGTATAATACTAATCCGCATAGGGTCTCTATAATGCTGATCCCCAAAGGGTCTCAATAATGATGATCAACCCAGGGTCACTAGAATGATGATCCACAAATGGTATCTATAATTTTGGTCCACATAGGGTCACAATAATGATGTTCCACATAGTGTCTATATAATGATTGTCCATATAGGGTCACTAAAAAAATGACTGCTAGCCACATGATTCCCCAGACTCAGTGCGCTTTAGTTACGTATAAACTGATCCTCATGAAATATTTTGTTCCTCAACTACCATGAAATTCCACAAAGGAGTAACCCAAAGGACTGCCACGTCATACTGGTTCCAACAAGACTGAAGAAGTATCAATCGAACACCCTGTCTACGAGTTATAAGCATTTTAGTTTTGAGGTAACAGTTGGATTCAGGTTCGATCCAACCTGACAATACCCCAACATAATCCTAAACACAGGTGGAATATATCAAAAGGATCGCCTTATTTTGAGGACTATACTACTAAATATGGTTCTTCAAACAAACATATTTTTTAATGATACGACCATTTATGTGTATCTAGGACAGAAAGGGTCTTGGTTTGTCCGACCCAGCCGGATCGACCCAACCGGCCAATACTGGGCCACTCAAACAAATTCGAGTCTTACTCAGCTCCAACCCATCCAAGACCGATCATCCATGGCCAGCTCGGGTGGGCTGGGCTATAGGTTTGGCCTCCGGGCTGGAGCCCAACCCAGTAGGTGGAAGACCAGCCCGACCCACCTTGGTTGAGTAGGATCTGCCTTGGAAGGGTGCGACTAGCATGCAGTTCCTCCCCCATCCCAAATAGACTATTTTCCATTCTAATTTCAAATTTAGGTTCCACATGGAGTCTCCCCTATAAGTGGGACCCGAGGGGTGCGGGTCTTGTTCATCGCGGATCCAATGTTGGGACTACCTTCCATGGTGCACCACATTCCTAAAACGCAGCCGTCCGAGAGTCAACCACCCTCTATTGCCACCACAACATCCCTCCGTATCATGCGCCAGTGTGCTATCTACTACCACCCTGGCAGGTCGATTTCAGCCACTTTCATCTCCTGCTAGTGCTGGTGCCTCATTTCTAGAACATTCACGGGCCACCAAGAGAGCTTCGGTGGACTGTATTTCATTTTGATTGTGCCTATAGGCCTCCCAAGATGTGGTAGTCATTGTGTGTCCCCCAGATTCATGTTTTCCTCGAGTTCAATGTTCTCCCTTGAAGAATGTAACAAAAACTGAAGTGGAAGAGGGTCTGGTCCTTGTTCTTTTGGCCCGCTCCCTCTGCGTTAGCATCATATAAAGCATGAGTTAAATAAATACATCACATAGATACAATTAAAATCATTCAATGCTCCACAAAAACAACCCTCTAAATTAAGTTTAATTGCAGATCAACTCATTTTGGTTGATATTCATTCATCATTCTTTCCATGAAAGATGGAAAGAAACTAATTATCTTGATTTTATACCAAAACAACCCCAACATCGGATTCAGATGATTCATCACAGTATTGGAAGAAGAATCCATAATTGATGAAGTTGCTAGATTTTTTTGAACTCAGATCGATCCATCCAATGTTTTCATCCATGCTACATTTTGCGTCGATGGATAACGATGCAGTACTTCTTCATAGGATCCTCACTTTTGTGTGAAAAAAACCCATGAGCACACTTCTTTTAAATAGAGGGGAAGTGTGAATTACACATTAATTCATTAATGAGGTTCATCAATGAGTCTTCTTCAATTAACCTCTTAACTCTCAACGATGTGGTTACAAAATAGAACATTCAAGCAATTAAATGTCTTGAAACCTCAATGGCCACCCATAGCCTCTCGATAGTTTTTAGAAAAAATAAAATGAAAATTTAATGTTATTTTATTATTCGTTAAATGTATATAAAACAATAATTTTTCCCTACCTACAACTGTTGATGTTTAGCCTCCCTAAAGTCAATCTCTATTTTGTAGATTCAACGATGACCACAAGTATTTAATTAAAGCTCAAGTTCAAAAGATAGAAAATTCCACCCACGCTTTTACTAAACGTACCATAAAAAAAGTCCAAAATTCCAATCATGGAACACAAGGCCTCAGAATCAAGCACCATAAAATTATCCAAACTCATAATAATCCCAAATAATTTTTATGGAATTTCTTGTGTCCTTACAATTGCTTATAAATAGTTACCTGAACCATCGATGGGTCTACTACCACACCATGTTGAGACACCGCATGCCTACAAAAATTCACATATAATTTCCAAATCATACACTTGGATAACATTTTATTTAGCTGGTGGTGATGGATAACCTAGAAAATAGATATGAGATGCCCAAAATAATCCTCTTATGACCATGAGTAGATCATGATATCATCATGAAATATGAAAACAATGGAAAAAAATTCATGAATCATAGAGTTCATAATCCCCTTAAACATTGACAGTGCCTTCATAACACTAAGAGGAGTGAAAAAACACAATCATTCCAAATGTGCATATAATGTTAGTCATCCTTATATCACTATCATTCACCTTTAAATGGTGATATCCAGACCAAAAATCAATCCTTCAGAAAAAATTATTTTCCCTCTACTAGGTGAAAAGATCATCATTCTTTAAAAGTGGATATTGATTATTTCTCATCACATTGCTCACCCTCTTCTAGTATTTTAACAACCTCAGACTATAATCTTCCTTCTTAGAGAATAATAATAGATCACGCCACGGTAACACACTAGGTCACACAAAACCCCTCTATACCAGATCAACTATTTGAATCCTCATATCCAGAATCTCTAAAGGCTCTGTCCAATAGAGATCCATCATATTCAAAGATGCACTCTAGTAAATATCAATCATGAAATAAACATTGCAGTAAAGGGTTATTTACTGAACCACCCAAGGGAAAACTTCCAAGATCTCCCTCAAGACCTCGAGATCCAACTCTGTCCATGTATCCACTAATTACAAAAACTGCCCATCCTACAATGAATGAATGGGTTTCAAATTCTATTTTCCCTCCTGGAAACCCCTGTCACCCTCAAAAACCACACACTGTCCATTTACATTTTAGAACACGACTCTTTTTTTATAAAAAGATTCTGACAACATGCATAGAAAAAAACCAATATGTGTTGAGGATGACATCATATGGTTTAATATGATGTAAAATAACATACACTCTTGAATTATGATAACCCATCACCAGTGAACATCCTTGAAACCCATAAAACAAGAATTTCTAGCCTCAAACTACAATAGTCAACAATAAGGTCACAAGAATACTCTTTTCAACTACCCCAAAAGAAAGGACTAGAGCTACTAAAATATTGTAGTATGATGAAACTAAATCAAACAAGTTAAAATCAATGGTACGTGATTATCTGAGAATTCCATGAAAGATCATTGACCCCTATGGGGCTGCTTCCACCAATACATATAACTAACCACACCTTGGTCCCATGTCTCTCTGCTGATGGCCACCACTACAACCACACTTAGGTCGAGGACTTTGAGGTCATGTTACATCCTAAGGTCAACCTCCTCCAACCACATCTACTCTTGATAGATCATAATAATTATTCCACTACTACTAGAAAGGCCGCACTGGTAACATCTCTTATTGGATGTGTTGAAACTATCCACCTCTAACAAACAAGGTTCAAGAATCCTTTGGTAACAGATCACTACAATTTCCTAAACCCTATAGAATAAAAAAATGTTCTTAAGTCCCCAAGAGGAGTATGGAAACATCTATCCCCTAATTGCTAGAATTGAGGCTACTGAAGTCGAATCCCTACTGTTTGAAACCATGAATGCCCTATAACATGAGACCAATCCATGAAAACTCAAATCGTAAAGAAAACTTTATGGTTCCCCTCCCATGTAAAGCCTCCTAGTGAGTGTATCGTCTAAGTCACCTCTTCATTATTTTGAATCTCCAGATATGTCGATAACATAAAATGACGAACTATATAGATGATCGAAGGATGGAGTGCCTCCTTGTGACACCATGCTTAGGACTCCTAAAATGGGAAAATATATGTGGAATATCATTGAAGGTCCTTTACCTAGATCCCAATTTCTAACACATACATACACTTATACTAATGGTAGAGTAACTCAAACATCTTTACATACATCAAGTTAGATGGATGGAACTTCACCTAGAAATCATTCTAGAAGTTGACCAATAAAAAATTTTCAACCTTCCACTCAATAAAGTACAACGTCCACCACTAATGCATAGATACATTCATAAGAATAACTTCCATTGGGACCCAATGATCACATGGGCCCTGAGGAAATCAAAAGTGATCTCAAACCCCATTACCCATCCATTTGTATCAACATCAGAAATGAATCCATCATACATACCAAATGACTATTGCTGAATAGATTGAAAGACACTCTACCATTTTTCATCATCCTAATCTAGATCAACCATCTGGTGTTCAACGACGTAAACCTAATGATCCTCCACTACCTAGTCCACATGCGGATTATGTCGATGAGACAATTATAAAATAGAAACAAATATTTATTAATACATATACTTGGGAATTTTATCATAATTCATATTAATACATTTTATTAATTTTATTAGTCATATTTATTTTAACCCTACAAAAATAATAATTTTAACAAGAATACCAGTCATCATGGTGGTTGTACCCATCTTATGTCTCTACACTACAAATAGTTACACATCACTATTTTTTTCAATAATCACAGATTTCATGCACTGGATCACTGGGGTCCATAAAAGCTTATGTCCCAGCCAGCCACCCTGGATTTTGTCACGTACCAAGGTCAACTAGAAACCGTTCTATACTAAATAATGATATCATCTTCATTCATAACATTAAAATCCACCATATATCTCAACTGTAACCGCTGATTCTATTCTATCACAACCCCTCGGCAACCCTCCAAAGATATTTGAATGAGGGGATAGAGACAATGATTCATGAGTACCTCCTCTAGTAGGTCTTGAGTTGGAATCCTTCCCCAAGGGTATAAAAAACTTATATTGGGAGGAATTACACATTTTAATATAAATATGATCACAAAATATGATAAATAAACCCTAATTAAATACATGAAATATATATAATAATAATAAATAGCATCCCACAATGCATGTGAATATAAAATTGATTCAAATAATGTCCCCCGTATAAAAAATCCGAAACAATGTTAAAGTAGAAACAATGAATCATTCGAAAGGTATGAGCTTGTAATTCCCACTACGATCCATGAATTTCTCCTGAAATCCTAAAAATATATTTATTTGTGTTGGGTAAGGATACACGTATACTAATTAAAAAAATATAAAAGGACTCATAAAAATGTAAAAAGTGCATACTAATGAAACTATGAGAAAATAAACAGAACCAAACTACACCTATATGGGAATACTATCCAAATCCTCAACCTCACCATATAACACTCACTATATAACACATCCAAGTACGATAACATATTGTATATGGATTATAGGGTACCCCGAACCACTTTCCCACTGATTTTTTACTCTCTCACCCAAACGTCGCACATCTTGATACTCTCGTAAATTAGGAAAAACATCACATCGCACCAAATCCCACCAGTAGACACCTCATACATCCCATTACATCTAATATCTAGTGTAGTAAGGTATTGTGAACATGAATCAAGTCAACCTTATTCACTTATCCTACCATGCATGAAACGCACTATAATCCATCTCACTAAATCTCGCCTAAGGAAACCTGTGTGATCACATACTCATCTTATCACATGTATACATCCACACTATTTTATTTTGTCCATCACATCACATTAATATCACCAATTCATAGAAGAGAGATTCGGGAAGTATGGGTATCAATCCATCAGTCCTTCCATCATGATGTTTTAAAGAAAACCCCAGTAACTATTCTCGTGTCCAAACATAGTTCTTTGTGAGGGTAGTGCGCATATATAAATCACAAGATTATATTGGGTATATAAATATTGAGCAACATCACACAAGACGCATCCTAAGGGTTCAAATCAAAGGAAAAAACAATTCACATGAACCTCCACTTCCAGGGAAAATTCTAAAAGCACCCCCAGAAAATCAAAACTCTGACCACAATTCATTTTAATATTATTAAATATCATTAATCCTATATCCATATTATCTATTACCATCTAGTTCCATCAAAACATGAACTATTATTAATATATCCATACCCTCATTAATATATAATCTTTTACCATTAAATCCATAGAACCCAATGTTAAATAACCCAATATTACTATTCATTTCACCATCCATTACTAACCAGGAATCAAATATTTTGAAGCACACAAAATGAATCACAATACAACATCCCAACATTCAGAACTACATCACAACCACCATTAGAGCCCCACTGCACAACTATAGCATAACAACCATCACATCCCCGCTGAAAAACCCCATCTCATCTACTCCCCGCACACATGACAACATATCCATTATGCATCATGTTATCCCCCTAATAAAAAACTAAAACCATTCCACACATCACATCCTGTAGCATATAAAAATAACTTTTAATATTTAGAATAGGGGTTATTATTCAATTGAACTTCTTTATTTAATGATTTTATAACAGAATCCATAATATATTGGGTCATATATTTCATTACCTCATTGTGTGTGATTATAATATTATGGTTTACGAGTTATAAAAAATCAAACAAAATGAATTAAAAAATTCAAATCACTTCTTCACATGAAATGACTCACAAGGAACACAATTATTTTCCATTCATTACACCTGTAAAAACACAATATAAATAATAATAATAATATAGCTTGTAGAACCATCCAATTAACATTCCCTTAAACCTTTTTTAATTTTTTTTATCCAATTTGAATATCTATTTTAATTTGGATTCATCCAATTTCACTTAGATAAACATAAGCACCCCTCCTTATATGATAAACAGAATGATGTAACGAAGGAATTACTGCCAGAAAAAAGGAGCCTTACACTAACATACTACTCTAGTAATAGAGGGTGCGCAAATAGAAGGAATAAATTTTTGGGGATCTCAAACAAACTATAGTACCTAGTATATAAGATTCCAATAGAATAAGGATTTGGAACCTCCTAACTCAGGAGAAGTAATCCTAAAATAATGGACGAATTAATTCACTTTTGAATGAATAGATCTCCAAAAACCAGCATTAAATAGTGATTTAATTGTCCATTAATGTAGGATATCATTTCAAACCATATATTTTAAACATTTAAATGGTATAAAAACTTTTTAGAAATTGAAGGTATGAGTAATATCCATTGAAACAGTTTTAAAACACCTTAATTAAAGAATTAGAACCATTTTATTGAAAAATAAATTTAATATCTGATATATATATTTAAAAAAACATTAAACACATTTCATGATTCATCACTAGGGAGTCACTATTAGTGGTTCACCACTTGTGGGTCTCTTCATGGAGGTCACGACCCATGAGTCACCACTTGAAATTTGTGGATAGAATTGCATACCACCATAATGACCTACTGCTAGAAATGTCTCACCAATAGAATTTCCTATTACATGTATGAATCTCCACAAGAAAAAATATCTTCTAAAAATGCCTTGCCTCCAGAATCACCAACCACCAGAATTTCCTCACCACAAGATTGATTCATTACTAGAACAAACTACTACTAGAAATGTCTTACCACTAGAATAACCTACCGCCAAAATGACTCACCTCTATAAAGACCTACAAACAGTAATTTCCAACTTCCAAAATGAATAATTATCATCAATAATACCATGGACTTCCCCTAGACACCTCATTAATTAGATTTTTGTCAAATTAATAGGTCAAAATATTTGGTCCATTAGAATAAACATCTCGAATGCGTGAATATAAAACAGATACAAACATCTTAAAGAATAAAACAATAACAAAAATATATCATGTTACAATGATTATGAATACCAAATAACATGTATAGTACTGACCATATCAATCACCAAATCCATCATAAAAACCTAAAAATATGTTTTTATATATGTAGGGAAGGAATAATAAGTATACTCAGTTATATCATACTCAAGGTATCTCATGTAAAGTAAAAATAATATACTAATTCACTGGTAAAAAAAAGTAAAACTAACAATAATCCACAAAAGTAAACTTGTCCCCCATCAACATTAAATTTATCTCACCAAATAAGGCATATAAGAGATGTGCAATTATATCATAAGAATGAAAATAATGGTGCCCCAAAACATTTTTTCAATGACTTGTCTATCTTTTCCATTGAGATGGAATCTATTAATCTCAGCCCTTCCATATCCATAAATAACGACACCAACCAGATATTTCATATCATGTAACTAAGGAAGTAGAATGTCAGGAACATATAATAAATAATTCTTGTTTCCACCTCCTAACATGCATGTCCACCATTGCATATCCCCTCATCAACCACATGTATCACCAGAAGCTACCGATGATGGGAGATTATGTGAGTTAGGGTAGTCAGTCATCTATATCCTCTTCATACAAAATGATAGGGAAAACACCCCTAGGATCTCTAGGTGTCTATTGGGTTACCTAACTAGAGTGGGGTGCATCATATAGTCATAAAATATTATAAGTATATATTAGTCTCAAATAATTCCACCCCTACTAGTTCACAAAACGCACCACCCCCAAAACCATTGTCAGTTCATAACTGATATCACGCCAAGAAGCACTACCTATAATATAGAACAAAAAACAATAAGAATCTGAAAAAAAAGTCCATAACCAAGGTTATGTTTCTCCTTTTTTTCATTAACTGACCGTAAATATCATTTCATTTTTTTATTAGATTAAATTAACTACAATAAATTATTTAATAATAATTTTTTTTCTATATGTTAATATTATTCCATTTCTCCCCAACCTATATCAACATAACACAACATCAAACCATCGCATCAAAACCAAGCCCATCATAGAATAAGAAGAAAATTCCACCATGCCACACACCCCAAAGGCCACCAAGTTGTACACTACCAATGCCACTAATCCACACATATAATGTCATGACTAAATCAAGAATATCAACATAAAATTTTTTATTTAATGGATTATGTATTTGATCATTTAAATGGTTTTATCAAATAAAACATCACGATGAGATATTATATAGAAACTATCATAGAGCATAAAAAATCATCAGCATCAATAAGAATGTTAAACAAGAGCGCATCGCACCATTCTCTTGTAATTTCAGTAGTATGATTTGTTATGTTTATTAGTCCAATTCACACCATTCACCCAACAGAATATATTAATTATAAACTTATAGATGAACATACCATAGAGAGAAATTGAACACCATACCTTTATCTAACATTGTTTGGGGATACCTTTTAATGTTTTTTTTTTCAGTTTTTTAATCATTTTCAATTTATTTTTTTCATCATCAGATATTAAATGTAGGGGCCACATACCCTATTTTCACATTCTATTCCCAATAATATGTTATATACTCCAACCATTATTTTTCATTTTTTTATTAAAAATTTATTTATTTAACGTAAAAAGACATATCAATTTTTTACAATATATTTTATCACCACAAGTTAAAGATCACAAATAATAAAAAATCAATTTATATAAAACTAAAAAATTTCTTAATTCAATTAAAATTATCAAAAAAATATCAATAAATATGAATGATGTGATTCTTTATCATATAAAGGAAAATATTATATAATCAACTAACCAATCATTGAAAATCCGATAATTATTTAATGAATCAAAAATATTAAAAAAACTCCCAAAACAACAAAATATACAAATGGTGACCAGAAAATAAATAAGTGGTGGTTATATATTATCCATCTCTTCCATTGTCAACTCTTGTCCACAACAAACATTCCCTTTCACCATAAATTTTATATTATCATAACAAATCACTCCATGGAAAAAAAATAAATTTTTTAACAATTCATTTTAGAAAACATAAATAGTCATACCAAGTATTAGACATATTATTAAACAATTGGTGTTTACAAATTTATTAAATCATAAAAATAGTTGAAAAAATGATATTACATGGAAGGTACATTTGGCATATTCAAATTTAATTTCCCATAATTATAATATTATTATAATACTTACATCCTAATAAACTAGTTATCATCAACATAACACGCTATTAATTTATCACTTATTTTTCAAAATATTTTTTTGTTACATATAATTAATCAAATCCAAGATTAATATTTGTTTTAGTAAACTAAAATCATTTTGGGAAAATTTTAACTCATGATGATCAAGAGGGATTAAATATTATTTAAAATGTCAAATATTTTTTCATACATTCTAATGAATTTATTAATAGTATTCAAATTGATTGGATATGTTGTTAACAATAATTAATTCATATATATCACTTTTATCAGTTTAAATCATACATACTTATTCCAACAAATAATGATATATAATATACATTAAAAACAACAATTAATTTATTTATATGTGAAATGTAATGAAGAATTATTAATTTCATACCTGAATTTTAATTAGATGTATTCTTAACTTCAAGATATATTAATATTTAAAAAAAATTCAAATTACTAATTAATCTTAAAATGCAAGGTAATATTTCATGTTAAGAATTATTAGAAAACAATACATGATAATTTAAACATTTCTTAAAAAATCCTTTACCTTAATTAATAACTAATAAAAAAGAGCATGATTTAATTGAGAAGCTTCTTGAAAAATTATTCATGAAACAATAATCATTTAGACATGAATCATAAAAACATACTAACATGTTTCTCAAAATAATTTAAAACAACTATTTTAACAATATTAACAATTTTTTTAATAAACAAGTATTTATCCTTAAATTAATACTATAATGACATATCATGGAAGGTAGAATAATTAATATATTATGTCATTATTTTTATGAAATAACACTTTATCAATCTTGAATTAATTTTTTAAAAATAAATTTTACAAAATTTTAAGGTGTACACTAAACACATTAAAAAAATCACACATAAAATATTGATCTAAATACAACCTATGAAAAGGATGCACAAACCTAGAATATTTTATTCAGATTAATGAAATCATGATTGTCTATAAAAACATTACTTTTAAAACTATAATTTTTCTTTTTTTTTCAAACACATATATTAAAATCTGTTTATGAAACCAAGAAATTTTGAACATGTTACTTTTAATTCATTCATGAAAAAAATTTAGTATAGTATGTTATGTATTCTATTAAATCACAAGGATATAAAGAAATTTATAAAACACTCTAAAGTAGTTATAAAATCACTACAAATAATTCTAACTATTATTTAATGAAAACAACTCACATATTGAGAAAAAAATTACATCATGGTTTATTGAAAGTAAAGTTTTTATTTATAAATATATTAACCATGTTAACTTATCATCAAAATAAAGGCGTTAATAGTTTATACATCACAACATTAAAAACAAAATCAGGTTTTAAAACATATGGTTGAGACAATTAACTTTATTAGGAATAAATTTTTTAATGGTTATCAGTATACTAAAATTTACTAGAATCACATCAAGATAAATACACAAAATTAAATTCTTACATTGTAATTTACCCCATGTGAATTTCATTAATTCGTAGATTTTTTTCAATACCTCATGATACTATTAAAATAATACATGTTCCTGCAAAACCATAAAAATAAATAATGATATTTTACAAACTAAGGGGTCTTGTCTAGTATACAATGGTATTGTTCACATTGGGTAGCCCTGACTCACCCACATGACTTTAAATCACTTCTCTATAATTATGTGTCTTATTCAGGGTGGTGTCCCCCATCATTATATTCTACAAGTTATACACAAATATATATATATATATATTATAAGTGAATAGTTAATAACCTACATTTGATGTAGGTATTATTACGATTATATTATATACATTTGATAAAATATATATATTTTTTATATTTCCTTATTTCTCTCAAATGGTTTTATTCTAAATCTGTTATGAAGAAATTAAATTTCATGAATATTAATTGAATACGATTTGAATAATTAATGTCAATGAGAATAAATGTATATAGATATATAAATATTAATGAAATTATTTCATTAAATGAAACACATCATGGAATGATATGTAAATTAATGTGACCCCTCATGTTGAAACATCTGATTGTGAGAAACCCTCTTAAAAATATCTTCCTCCAAAAATGTTATATATCATATATTTCGAAGGCTCTATCACCCCTTCAAAATCAGGTATCCTCATTATACGATTGATGATCCAATGGTTATAGTTCCCCCTCATGGGCACATGGTTTTTTTCCCTATATCATGATCATTATCTAATATTTTCCTTCATTGGGGAAGAATAAGTCTATTCCTGTTAAAATTTTCTAGATACGGATTTTTTATAGTTTTATGTACATGTTGTATCTTGAAGATAGATCTATCTCTGTTTGGGTTATATTTTGCTTCATGTTGTCAAATTATGATCATACAAATCTCCTCAGTGGTATTAGAGGGTACAATCCTTGATTAATCCATGCGATTTTTATTTTATGATCAAACCAAGATTTAATTATAAAATTATAATTTTCGAGTCCGAAAATAATAATCCAAATTTCATATATATTACTCTTGATTAGGAAAATGAATTATGTATTTATTTTAACACAGAGAACTCAATTATAAGATGAATTATATTGTTTATAAATTGATTATAATTAATAGAAAGGTTATTTTGATATAGCTATAAAAATTTATAAAATTGTAATATAATTTAATTAACTATATAATGTATATGGTTAATTGATAACTAATTTTTTTTAAAATATCATTCGATAAATTAAATGGTATTCTTTATAATATAAAAATAATTGATTTATTTAGAAATTATAAAATGTGATTTATAAATTTTTTATAAATTGTAAAATACATGATATTTATTTTATATAAAAAAATGTATATATTTGATATAGAATGATAATTTTTTATAATTCAGTAAATATCATATTAATTCCATTTAGTGTAATATTCGAAGTAGATCATATTGAAATGAATATAAAAATTTCATATTAATTATAATTTATAAAATGGTTATAATTTGAATTTATTTATGAATAGTTTCTAAATATTTTATTTTTAAGAGAATAAATAAATTTTTTACTTATTTATGAATATTTCATCATGTTATTTTATTATTTGTAATTTATTAATTTAAACTTATTGTACTTAAAGGGTCCATATTTTGAACAATATTTATGCCACAAGAGAAAGAATTTTGATAATTGATATGATCAAGGGTTAATCAATAATTAATTATATGATATTTATATTATGTAAATGGTATACATAACGGAAATTGAACTATAAATAGTTTATAATTTATATAATATGTCATATTAAAAAATATGAATTTAATAAAATGATAGATATGAATGAGTTCGTAGAAGAAAGAATATAAAGATTTTATGTTGAATAATTATATAATCTACATAATTTTATTATGAAATTAGAAATGTTTTTATAACTAGATTTTAATTTTGAAATTCATTATAAATGTTTATCTCATGTTTAAATATTTTATATTTTCATTTATATAAAGGTTATTCATTAGTTTAACCATAGTTATGAATTTTTATATAATGAATCATTTTTACCAAGGGTTATATGATGAATCAATTCTCGGATAGATAATTTCATATCATGTTAGATTTGATATCATAAAATTTAGTTTTCGTATACCTTTTCATTGGATTTTATTATTAGTTATATGATTGAGAATAGTTTGTGGGATTTTTTTAGATATTAGGTGTTATTGGTTTCATTAATTGTATTATGTTTTCAGTAAAGTCTCCCTGGGAAGGGGGACATGGGTTTGGACCACCTGCTTGTTGGATTTGGTGTCTTGGGACCACATTTTATACTTTGATATATACATATTAAATGTATATAATATTAATAAAACATATTATTTCATTTTAGTTATTTTTTTACAAGAATATAATGTAATAATTCACTATATTATACATCACATTGATAAGGTCATTGCAGTTCCCTACTATGATGAGAATATTAAATTTCTATCATGATATACTAAAATAATGTTTTCAAGTTGGATAATGTACTATGATATGATACATAGTACATATAATACCATGTGTGATTACTTGTAAGTAGATGAGGCCCCTTTTTGAGGATATCACATAGTAACCTCAAATATGAGAGATTTCGAGAATAAACACTCCAGAATGAATTCTACATGTTTTGGTGTCATCATATATTCCTATCTACGAACATGTGTAATCGTCCTTATATATTATTATTATCATTAATGAATGTCATGATTTTCATATATAGATTATCTAATGGAAAACATGAAGACTTATTTTCCCTTTGGGGTGGGGTGTATTGCGTGTTTCATAATTGACATGTCATTAATGGATAAGTCTATGAAGGATTTGTTCCTTAAAACATAATTGATGTTGATATCTCTTCTCATTCATTAAAATATAAATATGAAATTAATTTATATAGAAATAGTTTAATGTAATGTTTTTTTCAGATTGTTAATGAAATACATATTGATAAAATATGTTGGTGACACAAATGTGCAACCTACATGATGTGATATTTCAAGCACGAGATTATTATTACATGCAAGAATTCATATGTGGTTGTCATAATTGTGACATTATGTTATTTCTATTGGGATCAATTACCCATTTGTAGACAAAAATCTTGGAATATAGGAATGATCACCCATTTCTATTGAGAAATAATCTTATAGGGTCACACACTATTTTTACCCATGATATCGATTAAATTATAATTTAATTTAATTAATTGTATAAATAATATTTTCAAATAAAGGGATGAATTTATTCTCCGTTTATTGATCAACAATATTTATTGATAATATAAATATATAAATTAAATATTTATTTGTGTGTTCAATAAATTTTATATGAGTTAAATAGACCATGACCATGTCTGATGAAAAATATTAAATAACAAGAATATTAAATAAATTTTTTATTGCAGATGTTGGTGAGGTAAAAAATAATGATAATAATCGAATTATTATTATAAAGAATGAGGTTTATTAATGGTTATTATATTATTGAAGGGAATATAATAAATTAAAAAATTATTTTAATTTAAAACCTATTTATATATATAGTTATATATATTATGTAGCATTTGAAAAAAAAAAATCTGTACAATTGAAATATATAATTTTTTTCACACCATATTCTCCCCCAACTCCATCACATTCCCTATCAAAAATGAGAATTGAAAGAGGGATTACTTCAAGGCCAAAGGATGATTGATCAACACAAACAACACATGGAAATCAATTCGTTACTATAGAACCCAAATACCGATTGATGATGCATAGAGATCAATGGATCACAGGTGGATCACCTCTAGAGGGATTCAATCGTTGGATCCTAACAAAACAAAAATGTAAATCCAAAATTATATTTTAAGATTATTAAAAATCCCATCGAAGAATGATCATATGCCTAGGTATTAATTTTTTACATATTAAATAAATTAATTATAAATTTTCCTTCCAAATCATAGATAATTATATCAGAAAATGTGAATATTAAAATAAATTTTAATATATCACCAACCACTATATGATTACACTTCACCATGTACCTATATGTTTTGTTATAGGTATCATAACTTAATTTTTAATTATTTATTTGAATATTGATCCATTCACAATCTTGGTCGTATTTTTATTTCTTATTATTATTGGATTAATATGATTTGAATTAACAAGTTGTCAACATATTAATCATATTCATTTAATATTAAATTTTCATAAATGACTATGAACATTTGAATAATGACCAGATATTCTATTAGGAACTACAATTCTTTTTCAGTTATGATAGGATCACATAATGTGTACATAGAAGTTCAAGTCATATGCCCTAGTTTGTTTCACCTATCCATGTTGTGGGATACGCAACATACCATGAAAATATTATAAATGGATTAAGTTCTGTTTTGACTGGCCATCATATCATATGGTTGTCGTATTACAAGGTTTGTATTGGAATACATATCAGGTAGTCTACATGGGTTAGTTGTGTAAACCACACAACCCTTATGGTCATAATACACTATCAAACCACATGAGACTAACAACATATGGAATTTATAATATACATGATGTGTATTTAGTGTAAAAATTGTGTATTTCTTCAATTATTGTTTCCTGGATGCACACATAGTTATCTGAAAAAACATAATTAGAGATACAAGTTGTGTATCTAGATTGCACAAATCATATAGTCTCTCACAAGAGAAAATACCATGTCATTCAATTGGATTCATGGTTATAAGACATTCAGATCAAACATCATATATATAGTCTATATATTCCATGTAATTAGATGAGATACATTATCTCGAGCATACTACATGCAGATATACAACGTTTAACTTCTATGTACACACCGTGTATTACAGCCGAGTCAACATGGTAAATCCTTAGGTTTGTGATAAAGACACATGAAAACATAGGTACACAGTTTTTAAATGGATATTACATGTGTTTTAGTAGCCTAATTACATAAAGAATTCAATTATATTAAATTTTAAACTACATATTTTAAACCATATTTCATCTATTGGAACATTATGTGTTAGAAAATTTAATAACTGTTTTAATGAATTTTATATTGCTAAATGATTTAATATATTAAATTTTCCATTATTTGTTTATCCATTTATTAACCATTAATTTCTTAATTATGCTTACAAAAAAATCTATTCTTATGTTCATTAAAATCTATTGCAATTAATTAATTAATTAATTTATTTATGAAATATTATTTAAATAATAAATAATTCATAAAAAATGAATGTTATCCATTTAACACTATGTATCGTTTGTACGTATGACAATTCATGATCTTGACAATCACAAGTGTATGTGTTTTCATTTATTTAATTTAATTAGTTCCCTTGGTTTTCTATTATTTATTATTAAAATAAATTTGATTTTCATAGAGTCATCTCTGCCTACATTATAATGTATGACCTACTTTTCTAATGATATAATGAAATTACCATTTAACTAGTCCATTGTTTCCTCTCACCATTTTGTGAGTTATAAATATCTATAATTAATGGTTTTTCCCAACTCATGATGATATGGATCAAGATGAAATAATAAATATGTAAAATTAGGTGTTACATATATGGAATGGTAGAATGTTGTAATTCATTCCATGACAGAAAATGAGGGTAGTTTCACCTCATTTAAAGTTTGATTTATTATCCACTCATTAAATCAACTATTAGAAAACGATTAGGAATTGTTCAATTAATTATTATTTTATTTCTGACAAATTAAATTTTTTATTTTACTAAATCATGTTCCCAATTACATAAATAAATAAATTAATGCGCAAAGACATAAATTAAATAAATTATTTATCTGTAAATATTTTTTCCAATGAGTTTAATTAATTAAATAAAATTCAATTAATATAATCATGACACTTAAAAGAAAATATAAGATAATATTTATGCAAACTATATAAAAATACCTAAATTAAATATTATGTTTATCTTCACCTTCCATTGCTTTATTAGGAATGGAACCACCATATCTAAGTGTTTGACCCACGCACATTGGGAAACTTAATTTTAATGTGGAGTTATTCTAAATGGTATGGGTTGACATAATGATCTTATATAAATATAAGTATCCATCATGAGAGTTGACGTAACTTGGAAAAATGTGTTAAGGAAATTCCAGTCTAGATTTCAGGATATAGGGGTCTACTCAATAGATCAATCAGGTGAAATCCCATATTTGGAAAAGCTTTTTCTACTTAAATACCTTCATGTATCTTGATCAACTGTCATTTGTGGTTTGTGAAGGGGAATATGGATCCATTACACTTGAATTTTAAATAAAATAGATATTCAGAGTTCAATGGTGAGGGATATTTGAAGTTTATAAAATAATGGGAGATTCAACAAAATTATTTTACTTATTATTTCTCACTTAATTTTTAACCATGAAAAAATTATAATAATATGTTTCTTTAATTATAGAATAATATGGAATGATCTCCACAAAAACTATCCCAATGATCAATTATGTGGAAATACAACCATCGAACTAGAAGTAACTTCCATGAGTTGTTAATACAAATTTGGTTTGTGTTATGCCTTTAATGAAAATATTACAGTCTATAATCCCCAATGTCTAATACTCTTTCTAAAGAGGTGAGTGATGATGAGTTCCTTGTATATTAATATAATTTTAGTGACACAATCAATGTTTAATGTTTGATGATGTCATCCATGTCTAGTGAACTCTTGAAGTCATACACAAAAGAGAGATGCATATAGCATGTTTGAGAACCAATATTGTATATATAGTGAGAGATATAGATAAAAACAATTTTAGATCTCAAAATCAAACGTTCAAATTGAAATTTCAGAGGGTAACTAGTTGGGCCTCACATATCATTGACTACATAAACCACCTATGGGAAAAGGGTTTAAACTACGTAATGAACATGGCAGTAATCACATTCGGACATGAATTCCTTAGGTATTATCCATATTTATTGTGAATATTAATTTGAAAAACATTGATAAGTATCTCATATATCTTCACACTCATCATTACCAAGTAGATAAGAATACAAAGAGTGAAAATACTTATGACCGTATAGTGAAAAAATGGGTAGAAAAATTGATGAGATTTAAGTCCAATGATTCTTCACGAACATTACAGAAGATGACAATAATGGGGAGAGAATGGTAATAAGATGTTTTCAATTACACACGTGGCGAGAAGGTCCACTAGAATAAAAAACTACACCAATATAAATAATCAATGGGTGTCTTTATTTTCATTTTTTATCGAGTAAAATGTATTAATTTTAAAAAATATTGTATTGGATACCACTTATGGTCTCACATATGTATTTAGTTATAGGAATCATGAATATTATAAGTTATTTTTTAGGTGAAGGTATATATTTTATAATCCAATAGAGTTAATCATTCTACTATATCTATTAAGGTTTACCACCTCGCTTTTCTCATTTAAAGGATCTTCATTTTGAAAGTTTGTTATTACGTACCATCTATTATAAGAATCATTATTTTTGTATCCATAATTGATACAGATGGATTTATTTTCAAATTTGTATAATAACGTTTCATCTTTTATAGATATTTATTTTTTATGTTAGGATCATTTAAATTGTAGACATTATGTGATGGATTATAAAACCATGTAATGAAAATCGATAATTAAATTGCTTCACGTGACTCCTACAACACCAAACTATGGAATCATCAGCTAGGTAATGAAAATGAAACTTTAATGAATAAATAATACCATGATGGATATTTATATTCATTAGTACTAAAACCATATGGTCTATGTCATGCATTTTTAAAAGGTAAAAAAAATACATATTTAGTTTAAATAGTGAAAGAGATACAAAGCTTCATAAATTTGTTCATATTCATGTTTGTTAATATTCCATATTTATATAAGCGGTGGGTACTCATACTTATAAAATTTAACTAATGATTTTATTAAAAATGGATATCTCTACTCAATAAAGTATAATTCATATTATATTCCTAAATTCAAGGTAAATAGAATGAAGTTGACAAACATCTTTGTTAGAATATTTTTAAATGATGCTCAAGCCATGGTGAAGAATGTCTTGATCATGTAATCATTTATTACTTAAGAGTGTTTGGGATAATATCCCAACTCCCTCCTCCTTATAAACCGTAGGGTAATGGTGTAAATTAATGGAGGAACAACACCCAGTTAGACGTGGTGTGATCCATGATGAGTCATGTGACTCTTCCATTATCCTTTTTGGGATATGTAATACAAACAACATCACAAATACCAAATCATGTTTCAACGAATGTGTAATATTATATACAATAACATTTATTAAATGAAAATTATTCCTTGTTGTCATAGTAACATTTATGGAGTTGTGAATCACTTCTTATGGCCTCTACATGTTACAAACATACACCCTAAGGCACGAAGTGCACATTTATAGGATACAAAAAATAAACAAATGGGATATTACCTATATTAACTACTAGACAAAATGTAACAGTGGTAAAACACACCATATTCCTTGAGAGGGGGAACATGTATAAATGATATAATTTAATAAATAATGACAACATGATGTTTAGGACCATGGTATACAAGATATGGCATGGGAATTGATTTCACAGAGCCCCATGGATGAATAATCTATTCCAGATCTATAAATACAACATATGAGTTAAAGAAGAGTTACAGAACCAAATTTTCATGGTTTTCATTTTCCGTAAATATGTTGACTCATTATTTTTTGATAATAACGATTCTCTTGTTACATTTTTTGCCCTAGTAGGAACATATGTTAACTTTATCAGAACATGTATAATTTTTTTTGAATATTAATAATCTTCTTATAACATATTTATTTTTATTCTATGTGACATTGTATATGATAGTGTCCTAAGAGTAACTATCACACTGAATGTTCATATTAGTTCCCTACATTGAAGATAACCTAAATGTTTCCAAATTGTATTCTTAAATATATGTTTCATAACCAAATGAAATCATTCGAAGGACAAAAATGATTCAGGCTATTAGGGATGGAGACTCATTGGACCTTAAAGAATCATCTCATGGTGTATGGACTTAGTAATATCTAGTGTGTGATATTTTATGAATGACACCTTCCAGTAGTAAATCAACATTTATTTTTGTAATTGAATGTTTCTTTTGGTGGATGATTGTATTGATACCTGGACTTTAACATTATTATTAAATATTACAATAAGTAGTGTAATTTGATTTATTGATTATTATAATAATTATATATGTTTATGTTGAGGTGGAATTAGTTGGGTGCTTCAGGAGTAATATTTAATTAAAGAATAATGAGAGGAATACTTTTCCCTTTTTTAATTTATCAAAATATGATATGAAATTCCATTTTAAAGAAATAATATAGCCTAAATAAATCTATAGCCATAGAGTTTTATTAAAAAATTTAATTTTCAAAAGGTCAATGAAAGATACTTGGAGATCATATGTTGATAGAACCAGCATGAAACATGATTTATTAATGATATTATTATAAATGGATTATATTATACTATAATAATATGAATGATGTATTATATCAATTTTTTTAATGTTTTCCTATTTGGGTGCCTTGGTGTGTTTCTAGACGATAACCATACACTTTAGGACACTTCATCAAATGTCACTATAAAAGAGGATTATATGGTCACACAATATGTGCATCTAGAATATAAGTTAAAAAATATTTTATTATTTAGTTTTTAAAAATTTGAATAAATAATATTCCCATATGTGGTTTAATAATTTTTTAAAATTTTTATATTGCATATATTTTGTCACTAGTTATTCGAGATAATATTATATGAGAAAATATTTAATTGATATTTATTTCTTTTTTAGTGAATAAAATATATTTTTCTTTATTAAATAATAATACAGTGATATTTTTTTAATAAATAAATAGTTATTATTCAAGGACCGTTAAATATTGTGGAGGATTGGTGAACCGAGTTTATAGGACCCATGCAAGATAATAAATAATGATTATTATTTAATTGAATAATATATATTTTAATTTGTGATTTTATGTAGTGTTAAGACATAATAATATTATTATTATTATATACAAAGGGTTCTGAAGGGATTAAATATATAATAAAGGACAATTCTTAAATTATTTATATGTAACCGTAGTGGTATATAAAGAAAATTATATCATTTTTCAATAAAGAAAATTCATTCCTTTTGTTATGGAATATAGAATCAACAGAATCGTCTCAAATATCTTGAGAGATATCTTATCCAAGAACACTCCCAATAAGAGAGAGTGATATTCACCCAAATTACACTCTCACATTTATATTGATCATGTAGGATACCTTAAAATAAATTCTTATGGAAATCAAAAGGAAAATTATACATGAGATGGGATCTGTAGTGCTAACTCCTAGAAATTCCAATGATGATGTTTTGGAGATTCATCTATCCTTTTTAAGTCACCACTATAGGAAATATAATATTGCTTTGTATATTGAAATGATGGAATGATTTAGATCTATTATCATATCCTTCAAACATATCATAAATAATATGTGATGATCATACACATGCGTTTTGGAATTTATCCATTATAAATATTATTTTAATAAACTAATTTCATCACAGTTCCTATAGTCATTTAAATCATATATTAATCATCAATCATGAAAATAATTATTAGTTTTGCATGACCCATCATATGATTCTATTGTACACAGAACCTACATCACTAATATATATGGAAGAGGTATGTGGGATATATATTTCCGACAAGAATCAATCCATGAATTCTTAAATGGATTCTATATACCAAAGTGAATTTGTATATTGGTATATCTACCAATGGTTGTGAATGCAATTATTTATAAAATTGTATTCTCTAAGAAACATGACATAGAATTAAAATTTAGCTCATATAAGTCACAACTAGTTTCAAATGGGATTAAATAGAATCTTTGTATTAACAATGAATAAAACTAATCCCAAGTTATAATGTTGAAACACATCATTATGGATTACCAAGACTCTGAGATTTGGAAAATATATTTCAAATAATCCTTCATTAATGAGTACCTTTAGGAATATGTCTATATTACACAGAATGAAGGTTTTGTGACTCTAAAAAGACAAAAAATGAAATAAAATTCTAAAAAACCTATTTATGGATTAAATCAGGAATCTAGGTCATGGAACATTTATTTTAATGAATCCAAAATAGAATTTAGTTTCATAAAGATTGAGTGTAATCCTTGGGTATATATATATTTTAGTGACAATGCATTCATTTATCTAATAGTATATGTTGAAGACATATTAATCAAAGGAAACTAAATACTAGTACTACTGTCATTCAAGATGGAGTTGAATAAATTCATCTATACAATAGACATGGGTGAGACAACATAGAAACTTGGGATCAAGTTCAGTAATGATATATCATAGACCTAGATCTGCCTAAGTAAATGTGCCTACATTAAAAAGATACTAAAGAGACTCAGTATGTAACAATCCATGAGGGAATTTTTTCAATGTCACTTAGAATTCATCATTGTATGAATATGTTTCCTGAGACACCTGAGGAGAGAAATTTAATGGAATGGTCTCCACACACATAAGTGATTGATTCATTGATGTATATTATTCTATATATAGGGATAGAAGTTGTCAATACTATTAGAGCATTAATAATATATCATGATGATCCAAGTGACCTCTATTTTTGGAAATAATAACTAGACATAAGTATCATATGAATATTAATGATATGTTCCTAGTTTATAGAGGATATGAAGATCTAGTTATCAATATATATATATATTCATTCGAATTTTTAAAATGATATACCTGGAATGATGTAAAAAACATGATTCATATTCACGTAGAATAGGGTCATTGTGTGTTTGATGATCTAAAAACATGTTGTGTTCATACATAATAAATTTTTTTTTCTGAGTATATTGCATCTTGTGAGTCATATATGGAAGGAATATATATTCATAACATTATCTTGGATCTTAATAGGATACCTATAAATAAATATGATATCACACTATATTGTGATAATACTATAGTGGTGGATCTTATAAAAAACAATGTCACATAAGCAGAAAAAGTACATAAATCATATGTATCATCTTTGGAGGGATTTTTCACAGAGATGTGAGGTTACAGTGAGCAATATTTCTATAGAACACAACATTGAGTCCCCCATGTGTTAGAACCTAGTTCTTATTCTTGAGGTATGGGTTTCTTCTTTTCATTTTTCCTAATTTGTTTTTGAGAAAACAAGGGAAATGTGTGGAAAATACCAAATTTATGGGTACACGCAATGTACTTTTGTACACAGGCCATGTACATTGGCTGTGTTGGATGAGAATACAATGCATATAGGATTATCAGGGATTAAGGGTGTAAAAACTAACTACATTCCGTGTACATAGAAATACACACCATGTAATTAGTCGGTAGTTCAAGAGTAAGGCGGTTGAAGTAGCCACCAGGAGAACGGTAGTACATGCCGTGTATATTGAAATACACGAATTGTAATCAGTCGGCAGAAGAACAGTACGACGGTGGAAAGTAACCGACAGATGAACAATTTTGAAAAATGGTACATGAAGTGTACTTGATATGTACATGACATGTAGTTATATTTTTTCATTTAAAATAGGTTGTAGCCTCCTCATTTGGTAGAGGAGGCAGAGAACTCAGCAGAGCATCGCGAGAGGAGGCCGAGGCTTGAAGGATATCACGATCACTCACTGCAACTCTGTTTCTTTCATCGTCGATCAGATCTGAACCGTGATGGTATGATCTTCCATCTCACTGAGTCTTTCCTTATAAGTCCATCCATAAGTAGTGTTATTTAGGTTTAAACGAGTAATCTTTTATCACATATCTACATCGTTCATGGTCATTTCGGGATGTGCCTTTCACGTATATCAATCAGTGGAGATCGAGGTAGGTGGTCTTGTGTTTAATTGCAACTATTTAGTTGATATTGTGTACTGTTCTTTCACCCGCCCATGTTCGGGGTGTCGTGCAGCTGAGGCCTTCACAGTTGAGATACCTAGAATAGTATAAATAATCTAATGATTGAGTATAAACTACTGTTTGAGATCGATAAGTTTATCAGGGGAAACACTGGGGGTTTGTTCCCCTTGTTTAGTCATTTTTCTAGGATACCCATGGGTATTCCTTGATTATAGAATGTTTGGAGTTTTCTTAAGAAGAAATATATAAATTTTTGGGTTATGCATTGGGCTCGGCCTGGTTACTTGCTTTTCCTATGGAATTCTTGGGGGAAGTGTTTGTTTAGCCAAAGGGTAGTGTTTTATTTATCCAAAGGGAATTTTTTTATTAGCCTAAGGGAAGTGTATGGTTAGCCCGAGGTCAAAATTATATGCATGTGGGATGCAGATCCCATGCATGTGGGTGATATCTCTTATTCCTGAGGGTAATATTTTTTATGCCTGTGAGAAGTCACCTGAGAGTTTTGATTTTGTTTTCCTGAGGGTAAGAATTTGCATGTATGAGGAAAATGATTATTTTGAATATTCACTATGGTTAATTCTTATATTTAATTGTTAAATAATTATTAAAAAGGGAATATAACTATAAGGTTGTTTACTTTTGAGCACTTCCCAGTTTACTTCCTTTCATTATTTCACATTGTTGTTGCACATGTTCACTATCAGTTGGGCACGGGACTTTCGTGGTTGCCTACTGGGAATTATTTCTCACACCCTTTTTCTGTCATGTATTGGGTCCAATCAGATTATATTGTTGCAGGTTTCGATAAGGACAAGGGTCCCTACATAGGTACATGATTGTTTCAGAGGAGTAGGAGAGCATGGGACTGAGCTTAGGCTTACGATGCTGCTGAGTTCTTTTTTCACTAAATTGGGTTTTGTTTTGTTGTACATTGTACATTGTGTTATATTATATTATAGAGAAGTGTATTCTATTATTGTAGCTTTCTTATATTATAGACATGTTGAATCATCATCATATATATGACTGTTGGACATCTTTTACTTCAATTTCATTGTTTATTTCAAATTTATATTGTTTACTGCTTCCACTATTGTATTTTTATTTATTTCCACTACACTGCACATTGAAAAATGTTGTCATTTTTTTCCCACTATCAGTCTCAGACCATTGCATCTTGTCGGCAGCCTCTAGAATTTTGGGAAATGCGCTTGAGGTCATGTGACAAATCGGGTTCGGGGCATCCGTTGTGTGCCACATGGATCCAGGACGTCACAAAGTGTTATCAGAGGAATTTTCTTTTCTCTGAGTTATTTTATTATTTTTCAAGAATGGAAAGAAATATATTGTTATAGGATTTGGTAATAAATTGTGACTTGGAGTTGATACCCCATTTATAGTTAAATGCAAGATTTCCTCGAACCCAATTGTGATTTTCTATTTATGATTTTTACAATTGATTTGATTTTCACCATTGGGTGATGCACATGTGGTTTTCTATTTATATTTTTATTCATGGCTTCTATTTAGTTGCACCCTGATGAGATGAGGGTTGGCCATCTCATGCATCATTTGGGAACGTGTTGTAATCACATTCCATGCATCGTTTCAATGCCATGTAGGTGCATTAGAAATAGCATGTTGTTGTTGTAGTTGTTGTTCTAGAAAATTCAGGTTGTTGTGATTGGTACGTTGATAGATATACCTACTTTTGATAGGGTATGGGTAATTTTTATGGTTGTGTTTATGGATGATAAACTTTGTATCCTTAGAAATGTACGTTCTCCTAGATCAGAATTTAGTGAATCATGATCCAGCCTCTTGTGCATTTTATACTAAAATATGTAAGGTCAGGTGCTAATTTTTGGTTCATGGGAAGTACGGGCATCCACTGATAGGAATTTGTCAAACCGACACATGAAATTAATGAAAAATGGACTACAGACTGGTTTTTGAGGCTTAATGTCTGGAAAAACCCCAAAATACACATCATGTAGTTATGACTACATGTAGTGTGCTCTTATGTTCAAGAAGAAATGTTTTTTTTCTAAATACACATCGTGTACTTATTTGTACATGTCGTGTAGTATAAATCCATGTAACCCACCGTGTGGGAGGTAACATGGGTCTTACAGTATTATCGTGGACATACTGTGTAACAGTGGGTCACGCTGTGTAGTATTGACCAATGAGAGACGACGTGGACTTGGTCGTGTGGCTGGAAAATCATGGCGGTGTACTCGCTGTGTCTGGGTGTAACACGCAGTGTACCTAGGTCCAAAATACGGGATATGGAAACTATTATGGGAACATTCCATGTACAGGTTGTATGTGTTTTGTCATCATAGAACTTTGTCTGCTCGTGTGACCAACAAAATGGATGGAGAAATCTTGTCTTATACACAGTCGTGTCATTGCTGAACACGCCATGCAGTATAATCTTGGAATTCGACCGTGTAACTAACAACACGGTCGATGTTACCTGTTCTGGTCCACACCGTGTCTATATGGAATATACCATTTAGTGTAATCCATGTATCCAGCTGGGTCACTAACAACACGGGCAGTTGGAACCTATGTAGTACACACTATGTCCTTCTGGAACACACCGTGTAGTGTGATCCGCACATCCGGCCGTGTTACGAACAACATGAGTCGGTGAATCTCGTCTAGTACACGCCATGTAGACCATATACATTATGTGTAGTCTCTTTACAATGAGAGACATCTGGATTAGCCGTGTATAAGGACGTGGGAAGGGGAAGAAAATTCTATTACATGCCGTGTCTAAGGACAACACACCATGTGTTTTTGGTGTTACAAGACCAGGTCTGGCAGAATTACACACCCATTTGAATGACATAAGTGAAAACGATGTGTAGTTATTATACACACTATATTGTCTTGTTTTGAAAATTGTTCACGTTTTCTTTCTCTTGTTCCCTTCTTATGCATACGGTTCTTAGTCTTTTGATTATCTATATCGAAGGCGTGTGTTTGACCTTGTTGAGTCATGCCGCTGAGAAAACCACGAGTTGTCCTCCATGAGAGTGGGGACGAATACACTCCAAATAAGGTATGCCATGGTCTACAGATGGATCCTTCATGAGTTCATGATGCGACCCCAATAGATATATCAGACACAGGAGTAGATGTGCACTTTCATGAAGGCTCCATGAAATTCAAGTAGACCTTCCATGGAATACCGCAGGTTGGCACATATATGGCAGAGCTGACATGTATATTCTAGCAGAAACATCTGCCTACGTTTTCTTGGGATGGCAGACCATATGATGTGGAGTCATGGCTGGGATCTAAGAAGACAATCTTCTAGCATCTCGAGACCCCTCCTGAGAGGAGGGTCAAACTCCCTATATACATGCTGCGTGATTCCACCTAGAGATGGTTGGATGTTACCACCTAGACTAAGCATCATCGAGTCATGGCATGTGAAGATTTTTAAGCCGTCTTCTATGAATTTTTAATTCCAGAGATGCTAAAAGCAGTCCGAGCTCGAGAGTTCCTGAATCTATAGTAGGGCACCATGTTAGTGATGGACTATTCTGCCAGCTTGAATAAGCTACAATGTTTTGCACCTATTCTGGTGGGTGATGAGACGTTGTGGGATAGATTCCTTGAGGATGATCTTCGATATGATATCAATGCGCTGTTGAATGTTTTTGGGTTTCCTAAATTTTAATTCTATTGTGAACCAGACATTGATTACTGAGCGGCACCAACCAGAAGCTAGTGGTGTGGAATATGGTTGTTCGACACCAGTCTCTGGTATTATTTCTACGGGAAAGAGGCAGAGGCAGATGGATTTCACTAATGGGGGTAGTACTGGCCAAAATCATTCTTCGAGTGGACAATTGTTGTGCTACCAATGTGGTAAAGAGGGGTACAATAGACCTTAGGGCCCATGTGACCTAGTGGAGTGTCGAGATTTCGGTGAGATGGGTCATATTCATCGTTTTGGCAGGGCGTTTCTACAAATGACTAGTGAGAGGGGTTTTGTGCAGACTCCGCATTCAAGAGCTAGGCCTCCAGCTTTATACGAGTCAGGTAATTGGAAAATGTCAGGACGTTCAGGCCGGGGTGGTTGTTGTGGCAATGGTATCCAGAAACCAGGATCTTAGAGACATCTAGGAGGGTCAGCTCATGGTAACCAGGCTGTGTCGTAGGTCCACGACATTGGGTAGGAATATTTAGCGCAATAGACCCAACATCATCAGGATCCCAGACCATCCACTATCAAAGGTACTATTCTAGTTTCTTGTGTTTTATCTTTTGTTCTTTTCAATACTGTTGTTACACATAGCTTTATATCTGTTCCTATTGTGGAGATCATTGGGATCTGTGTTTCATCATCTTCTGATGACATGAAACTAGAAAATTCGTCAGGAATTAGAACAGAACGTGAGCGTCAGTACAAGGATTTCCTCCTTGATGTTGGTGGGTGTCACATTCTTTGGTCCCTCTAGGTCATAGAGATGACATCATATTATTACATTCTGAAGATAGACTAGTTGGTAACCTTTCGAGCCTTTGTAGAATGATGTAGTAGGAGGGTGAGTTTCACGTCACTATAGGGTAGAGAGTTTCTATACAAGGGCGAATGGGATGTCCATACGAGCTGAGCTGGACCTGAGCATCGTGGGAGAGGGGGATTGATAGCCCTGATTGGGGATTTATATCTAGAGGATTGCTGAACTTTTTATAAGAATTTCCATCCAGTGGTTAATTGTTTCAGGTACGTCTTCCCGGACCAATTTTCAGGTCTACCTCCAGAGCAAGAGGTGTATTTCTCTACAGAGTGTGTGCGAGGAGCAGCACTTGTGCCAATTCCTCTTTATAGAATGGCTACACCCGAATTGAAAGAGCTCAATAAATAGTTGGAGGAGTTGCAAGGAAAGGGTTTCATCTAAACTAGTACTTCCCCTTGGGGTTTTTCTATCCTATTTTCAACGAAGGCCGATGGTTCCCTTATAATTTTTGTGAATTATCGGATGTTGTACTAGTTGACGGTCAAGAACCGATATCCCTTACCAAGGATTTATGAACTTTTTGATCATCTTCGAGGACCAAAAGTGTTCTCGAAGATTTAATTTATATCTAAATATCATCATTTGCATGTTAGTCCATCACACATAATTATTAAAGCCTTTTGGAGCAGATATGGTATATACGAGTACATGGTAATGTCTTTCAGACTCAAAAACACCACAACATTTTTCAAGGATCTGATGAATCATGTGTTCCACCCTTATCTAGATTCATTTTTGGTAGTATTTGTGGAAGATATCTTGGTGTACTCTCACACTCGACACAACCAAGACACACATCTTTGGATCTTTTTTAGTACGGTGAGAGAGCATTAATTATATGCTAAGCTCTAAAAAATCCACTTTTGGATAGACCAGATTCACTTCCAGGGTCATATTATTTCAGAGGCTGGAGTTGTGGTAAACCTAGAGAATGTGAGAGCAATACTTTCCTAGGAGCATCCCAGGACCGTGTTTAAATTATGGAGTTTCATGTGGATGGCTGGTTACTACATGCTCTTTATATAAGATATATCCTTCTTAGAAGTGTCATTGATGAGTTTGAATAATAATTGTATGATGTATGATTGGCCAAAAGATTGCTGATAGCCTTTAAGAGATGAAGTGAAGGTTGATATCAGAAACATTCCTGATACTTCTAGAATGAGGGAAGATTTAAATAGTTTAGAGTGATACATTAGGTATTGTGCTGGGAGCAGTGATTGATGCAGGGTGATCGAGTAGTTTTTTATGGGTCTTAGCAGTTGGGGCCACATTATATGAATTACCTGACACATGATCTTGAGTTGGCTGCAGTAGTTCTTGTGTTACGCTGTTGGAGACATTATCTGTTGGGAGAATATGTTGTAGTGCTTACAGACCATAAAAGTGTTAAATTCATCTTTACCCAGTGTGACTAGAATTCGTGATATCGAAGGTTGGTTGAATACCTTCAGTTCTTCAACATTGAGATTTCCTATACACCGAGTAAAGGTAACTCAGTGGCTGATGCACTGAGTAGGAGGACTAAGATACAGGTAGATTAGAAGGCCAGTGGTGAGTGGTATCCTATGGCCTTGTTCTATGAGATGCATTTGGTGGTTCATGATAGTCTGGGGTGAACCAATCATTCATCCTTAGTTGTAACTTCTACAATCGTGGATTGAGTGAGGACGAGAAAACTATCATATTCAGAAGGCCTAGTTCCACGGGAGTCGGTGGCAAGTGAGAACTCTTCACCTAGTTGGACATTAGGAGATGGTGAGATACTATTAGACCATGGATGAGTGTTGGTTTCGGGGGATATACGTGAGGATTTGATGCAGGAATTTCATTATTAAAAAAAAGGCAGTGCATCCTGGAGTCACCAAAATTTACCAGGACTTGAGACAATAGTATTGGTGGCTCAGCATCAAAAGAGATGTAGCTGGTTTTGTTACGAGATGTTCCACCTGGTAGTAGGTGAAGGAAAATAATCAGAGGCCAGCTAGACAATTTCAATGGTTACCCATTCTGGAGTGGATGCGTGATAATGTCGCAATGGAATTCATGACCGGGTTGTTGAGATCACCTTAAGGCAATGATGACATATGGGTTGTTATGGAGAGACTTACGAATGTATCTCACTTTTTTCGGATCAACGAGACCTCGGGCATTGAAGATATCAGAATATTGAATATACGAGAGGTAATACGTCTTCATGTGGTCCCTTTTTCTTCCATTTCAGATAGGGATGCCTATTTTATGTCTCGTTTCTCATAGAGTTTTTAGAGGGCATTGGGTACACAGGTTCTTCTGAGTATAACGTACCACCCTCAGACCGATGGCCAGTTAGAGTGTACAATACAGGTGCTAGAGGGCATGATACATGTATGCGTCTTGGACTTTGGTGGCTATTGGGAGAAGCACATACCTCTGGTCGATTTTTCCTACAATAATAGTATTCAGACAACTATTGAGATGGAATCATACGAGGCATTTTATGATAGTCCATTCTGATAACCCCTATGCTGTTTAGAGGGAGGCTAGGCCGCTATACTGTGACAACATCTCATGTTGGATATTTCAGAGAAGGTCCATCTAATTCAGTATTAGATGGCTACTGCACAGTCTCATCAGAAATATTATGCTGATCTCCACAGACGACCCTTGTAGTTCATGGTTGGGGATCAGGTTTTCTTGTATGTTTCACCAATGTTGGGATACAGGAAGATCAAGAGACAAGGTAAACTTTCATAAAGTAATATAAGTCCGTTTGAGATTCTACAGAGTGTTATGACGGTTGCCTATCAGTTGTTGATTCCATAGAGGTATCGATCCATTCACGACGTCTTCCACGTATCTCAGCTGCATTGTTATCACTCAATCCCATCCCACATTGTTCTGCCATAGGAGGTTGAACGTTAGGTTGATGCATCCTTTGAGGATCATCTAATTAATATTTTGTATAGGATCATGAAGGTTCTCCATGGTCGTTCAGTTCCACTCAGACAAGTGAAATGTCATCATGGCCGAGTGCTGGATAAAACTTGGGTTCGGGAGACTGATGTAAGTGCTTAGTGGTCAGAGTTGTTCTCAGCTTTATCTTCACCACCCATGGAATGGAAATTTGGGGAAGAATTTCTTTATAGGGGGAAGTATTCAATAACCCAATTCTTCCTCTTGAGGTATAGGTTTCATTATTTCCTTCTTCCTTATGTGTTTTTGAGAAAATAAGGGAAATGCGGGAAAAATAAAAAACATTATTGGTATATGCAATGTACTTTTGTAAACATGTCGTGTACTTTGGCCATGTAGTATGAGAATAAACGGTGTGTTGTCTTGTATAATATTAATTGTGTAAATTCTAACTACACATTGTGTACATAGAAATACAATCCATGTAATCAGTTGGCATGTGAACAATAAGATGGTGGAAGTAGATGCCAAAAGAATGATTGTATAGTCCATGTAATTAGAAATACAAAACATGTAATCAATCAGTAGATGAATTGTAAGACAATTGAAAGTAACCACCAGATGACCAGTTTAAAAGAATAGTATAAGATGTGAACTTGAGAAGTACACACTGTGTAGTTCTATTTTTTCGTTAAAAACTGGCAGTATACTCCTCATTCATTATAGGAGGCAGAGAACTCACCAGAGCATCAGGAGAGGAGGCCGAGGCTTGGAGGAGCTCCCGATCACTCACTGGAACTTCATTTCATTCTTCGTCGATCACATTTAAACCATGCTGGCCAGATCATCCCTCTCATGGATTCTTTCCTTGCATTTCTGTTCCAAAGAGAAGTTATTTTGGTTAGAACGATTAATAGTTTATCGTATATCTACGTAGTTCTTGGTCGCTTCAGGAGGCGCCTTTCATGTATATCGATTAGTGGAGATCGAGGTATGAGGTCTTGTGTTTAATTCCAAATGTCGAGATGACTTTGTGTACCGTTGTGTCATATGACCTTGTTCGGGGAGTCGTGTAGCTGAGGCCTTGACTATTCAGATACCTATAATTGCATAGATAATATAATGATTAAGTATAAACTACTATTTCAGATAGATGCATTGATCTTGGGTCACCCCGACGGTGTGTTCCCCTTATATAGTTGTTTGTATAGGATACCCGTCGGTAATCCGTGATTGTAGAATGTTTTGAGTTTTCTGGAGATGAAATTTATAAATTTATTGCTTATATGTTTGGCTCGGCCCGATTACTTGATTTTCCAATAGAATTATTTAGGCTACTTTTTGTTTAGCCTTAGGGAAATGTATTGTTTAGCCAGAGGGTACTATTTTTCTTAGACTGAGGGCAGTGCCTGGTTTTCCTGAGGGAAACGTTGTTCTGCCTGTTGGCAGAAGCTCCTGTTCCTGAAGGTGATATCTCTTATGCCTAAGGGTAATATTCATTATGCTTGAGGGTAATCCCTTGAGGGTTTAATTTATGTTTCCCTGATGGTATGTATTTTCATGTTTGAGTATAATGTTTACTTTGAATATTCCCTTTGGTAAATTTTTATATTGAATTTTACGTAATTATTAAAATGGCACCATACCATGTAGGATGTTTACTTTTGAGTACTTCTTAGTTTACAACATTTAATTATTGTACACTATTGTTGCACATTTTCACTTATTGGTGGGCATGGGCCTTTGGTGGTTGCCTACTAAGATTTATCTCTCACACCCTGTTAGGGTCATGTCTTTTGCCCAAATATATTATATTGCTGCAGGTGTCGATAAGGGAAAGGGTCCCAACACAGGAACATGATTGTTGCAGATGAGTAGAGGAGCATGGGAACGAGCTTAGGCTTGTGATTCTAGTGAGTTCATATTTCACTACTTTGGGTTTCTTTTGATTTACTTTGTAACTTGTGAATTATTATATTAGATATCACTGTATTTTATATTGGTTATTTTCGTATATTAGAGAAACATTGTATCATCATCATATATATGACTGTTGGTCATCTTTTACTTCATTTCCATTGCATATTTTCAGGTTTATATTGTATAATGTTTCCTCTTATGTATATTTATATTATTTCTCTACAATACACTTTGAAAAATGAGGGAATAGTTTCCCCACTATTAGTCCTAGTCCCTCGCTATCAGTCAGCAACCTCTGGCATTTGCGGGAATGCGTTTGAGGTCATTTGACCAACCGGGTTTGGGGCACCCGTTTTGTGGCACCTGGATCCGGGATGTTACACCATGATTAATGAATTGACTTGGCCAAAACATTGTTGTCATGTGAGTTATAGCATATTAAATTTCTTATACAATTCTATCTAGTACAAGTTGGAGTTTGTTTGAGTTTACGTCCTAATAATAACTATTTTTTATTTTATTAATCTACATTTGATATATTTTATATTTATAAAACATATTTTTATATATAATTATCATTATTATAAATGAATCAAATGTCACAATTTCCTAGAGTGTACATCATGTTGATATGGTCATAGTAGTTATCCACTATGTTAAGATCCCTGAAGTTCAATGATAAAACTCTTAAATAATGTCATGCATTTAGTTAACATTGTATTATCAGTAGCACAATATTTTATTTAATAACTCACATGTGAATGATGATTCTTCTCATAAATTTTTATCCTTGTAATCTAGAGGACTATATATTTTTGAGAACCGAACCACAAGTAAGAATTCATTATGTTGTGTTGTAATTGGATATTCTTATCTGTGAGCATGTGTAATGATCATTTTTAATTAAAATTAACAATAATGCATGTTATGAATTGTGCACATAGATGTGAAAAAGTACCACATGACAACATATGTTCATAGAGAGGTATGGGTAAATTTGGTGTGTTGTTATTAATAAGTTATTAATGTTTAAGTTGATGAAGGATTTATTACTTATGGTTTTATAAATGTTCATATCTGAGTTATTTTATTAAAATATAACCCTCATATTAAATTCCATGTCATTATGTAATGAAATATTTATTTCAGATTTTCAATGAACGATGTTTCTAGCAAATATGTTGGTTACACAGATCTATAACCTACATGATGATATATTTCAATAAATTTATTATAATTACAAATTGAGTGTTCATATGTGGATTTCATCATTATGATATTTATTAATTTATATTTTATTCCTTGACCAATTTATAGAATGTAATATTTGTGTTCTCGCAAGTACACATAATGTCAATTGGAAATAATCCTAGAGGTCCACCGACTATATGTAAACAATGATCTCGATTAAATTTTATTTGAATTTAGTTAACTGAATAAATATTATTCTTAAGAACGAGGGATAATTTTATTGATGCTTTACTGATAAAAAATTCATATTGATGAAAGAAAAAATTAAATTAACTATTTATTCAGGTGTTCAATAAATTATATATGACTTCAAATGGACCAAGACCATGTTCGATGACAATATTAAATAAATATATAGTTTAATAATATTTGTTATTACCCATGTTGGAATGAAATAAATAATAATAATTATATTGTTATTATATTTCAAGGGTTTTATTAGTGGTTATTATAATATTTAATGGATTACATGGTATTAAATAATTAATTTAACTTAAATACTAACACTATAAATTGATTGTTGCATCTATTGTGTAGGGTGTGTGAAACCTAATCATTATAATTGAATTAGAAATATTTTCATAAAGTTAATTAACTCTAAGATCATACTTATCTCCCTCTCTCTCAAGAATGAGAAATAAATGATAGAATCAATAAAGACCAAAGGACATGTGTTCAACAAAAAAAAGTACATTAAAATGATTCTGGGCGCTTCCACTCAGAAAATGGATAACATTTCATTGAGATCAAATGAGCGTGTCTAGATCTCCTCCAGAGGGATTCTATCCATGGATCCTCATTGCGTAAAGAAGGAAATCACAAAGGGTCATTTCGAATAATCAAAATTCCCATCAAAGAATGGTATTATTCCTTGGTATTCATTTCATCAAATATTAAATAATGTTATAAAAAAATTATTAAGAATGATCCATGCACATGGTTTTGGGAAAATAAAATATTATAATAAATTTTTATATATATCCCCCACAAAATTATTCCACTCCACTCCGAACCAAAAAAACTATTCTATATAATTTCATTGGCTAAGAATGTAAATGGGGTTGTATATCTATATCTCTATGATTAATCATGTGGAGTTTGTCAATATCATATAACTATATTCCATCACATGAAGTGTAAATGTACATTATATATATGATTCAATTGGATATGTATGTATATATTTATATTCTATTTTTGGGATATTAACACAAATTTGTTAGTAGTATAATTTGATACACATTAATGTATTGTGAAGACGTTTATTTTGTTTTTTTACTAGGGATTTAAAAAAAAATATTAAAGTCACAAATTCACTATGGGGGAATAAATCATGAGAAGATATTTATTTTTTAGGATTTAATAAATGTGGATTTTATATTAATATGATCTCTATTAAATTAGTGATACTTGAAAAGAAAAACCCCAAAATACAAATTATATTATTCCCGCTATAGAGACACTTTTCAAGACAATGATCATCTCACAATTTTGTTTCACAACATATCTCGACACCCCTAGATTTTTTTGTTTAAGAAAGACATGTAATGGGAGAATCTGGATTTTTGAACATCTTCTTACATGTCATAGAGCGGATCGCCTAGATTGCCTTATGTTATCTTGGTTTTGATTTATTCATTTAGTTACACATAGCGGGGAAACTCTATGGGTTGGGATACTAGAGGATTATAATTAATTGAATATATATTATGGATCTTGGATAATAGGTATCAACTCATTTATCAATGAATCCAAACTAGGATTATTAAAATAGTGTCCTACAATAATTACTAAGTATTGATTTTCACACCATAGCGTGGTCATTTTCTTCATGAAATACGGATATTGGATCACTAAATGGTTATGATGTTGGAGGTCATAAATTTTTGTGGGAGTAGTTTCATTAAAATTCATTAATGAAAAGATATAATAACCTTTGTTCCTACGAAATTTTTTTAGGTATAGTTAAATAAATCATCATCGTCAATCTAAACATTATATTAAACCTTTAAATGTGGAGATTAAATAAATTTACACTTCATTCTAGTACATTAAGAAAATTTATTGATCCACTAAAATATTCTATTTATTAGAATAGTCCATTCCAACATTACTTTATTTTAAAATAGTTAAAAAATTGAATATAGATCCTTATGGATGAATTTAATTACTCTATTAAGGATTCAAATTCAATAGATGATAAATGTCTGAAAAATATTATTCTCCACTCATGTACCAATTATGACTATGTACATTAATGATTAAATCACATATACTCAATATTATTGTGTATGTCAAATGATATTAAAGATGATTGAATATATTAAATCATCGGTGATACAAAAATTTAACATACTTTTTAATGGTTATAGAAATCATGTATATTATTTTGAAAGTTATATTATATCATCTATATGTTTTTAAATTTTTTTTAAATATTAAAAATTATTAATGATGATAATAAATTAAATATTTAAGTTGAATTTCATGTAATGGATTAAAAGTGTTTCTTCATTAATAACATGTATGCTTCAATCATGGATAAACTCATCATAATATGTGTATTATATCTCATTCATCTCTTGAGAAGTTTTTATAGACATGATGTTTAAATTAAATGAGATGGATTTTTTTAGAAATGGATTATGATTATTTCAATTCAAAAAAAATCATTATAGTGGAGACTAAAATGGTTTATTAGGGTTATGCAATTTTTCATGTTGTCATCTATTGAAATATTCAGATAAAATTATTTAACTCAATGAAATGTTTTTCCAGAAATAATAAAAATGTTGAGAATTTATAAAATGTGAATATGATTTCTGGATTCCAATAGTTATGGATAATGAAATTTTTAAAAATTTGAAACTAGAAGAAGAAAATTCGATTGAAAATGTTCAAAAATGTTTTTTCATGAATTTAATCATTGATGTTGAGACCTTGGGTTATCAAAATTGAATATAAAGTATTCAATATTATTTGATTATTCATGATACACATAAGGAATTTTTAGAACTCAATGGAATTTTTATGATAGATAAGGATGTTATAGAATATAATTATCTAATTTTTAAGCATATGTGATACTGATTCAAGTGATGAAGTAAATAGTTACTAAACAAAGGAATTAAATTTAATGATTTTTATTAATCTCAAATGAATCTATGTAAAATATACAAACATTCATCTCATTTAACTTATTTGATAAGAGAGGATTTTTTATTACTTATAGATGTTATGATAAGATTAATTGTATACACATGGTTTATGATTTATTTTATTTTATAACATGTTGTGAGAATAATATTTGGATAATGTGTTTTTCCAGGATATAAGTGTTTATCAAAAAAAAGATAAATATGTGGCAAGATGTTCCTCCCACCAAATGGCGGTATATTTTTACAGGGTTTTTTTTATTTAATAATATTGTAAACACATAGAACACCATATAAGATCTTAAAAAAAATTATATTTATTTTATATTCCCACTTGGAGGAAATAAATTTTATTTACGAAAACAAAAAAGTATTTTTTATGTGGAATATTATAATGATATTTGGAAGAGAATATAATTTTTTAGAGGCTAGGGAGAGTATGTTAAGGCTTAGAAAATTTCAATGTTAAAAAATAAAATATTATACAAGATTTATTTTATGTTATTATTTATATTATATCCTAAAGGGTAAGGATATAAGATAGTTTTGAAAAATGTAAATATTTAGATTTATAAACTATGAGAATGTAAATATAAATGTTAATAAAAGGATAATTGTAATAATATATTATAGTGATTAATCAATGAATTTCCAAAATTGATTAGGATATATGATGATAAATAAATATAAATACATATACATAGTTATCATAAGACCATTAATTACACTTGTTATCTGAAAAGTTGTTTTAGTATATGATAGTAATGGAAAATATAAATGATAAAATGCGCAATTGAGAGAATTTGTAGTTCCCATTATATCCTAATAGAGTTTAGTATATAATGGTACAAAATAATTTAAAGAGTTACATTTTGTTACCATGACAAGTGAACATCATTATTCCATAATGAATTGTACAAGTTAATACTGATGAAAATTAAAATTTATACCCTAAAATATTTTAAGGTACATCGGTAAATAAAAATGTAAAGAGTTACAAATGATACCAAAATAAAGTGTTAAAAATTACCCATACTGTTTTTAGTTTATAGATGTGAAAGAATATATAAACAGTTACATTAGTTAACATAATAATTTTGACAAGACATTATCCAAAAAGAGTTTAGTATGTTATGGTATGTTGATAATGTGAACAGTTATATTATTTACAAAATTTTTCAAATAAATTGATTTATAGATATGGTTCCACAAATTATGATTATTATATACAAATATTAATATCTTATTATAAAAAATAAAACATTATAATGTTTTAAGATATGATGTTAAAAAGATTAAATATAAGTTCAAAGAGTGAAACTTAAGGAATATCATTCCTTTGTATTTATATTATTGAAATAAGAATGTTGTGTTAATGTTACTCACTAAGAGGAAAGATGGAGTATTTTATCATGTTTTCACATAATGATGTGACATGAATTAAATTTTAATTTAATATTCATAAAATCATTTCTTCAATAAGAATATGAAATTCATTTAGTATCCATTAAGATATTTGTTGTATTGATTGTAAATGTATCATGTTATTATAAAAAGGAAGTATCTATTTATTATTCATTCATGTGTGCTGTAATTTATTTTACATGAACAATAAAATAATAAATATCCCCTCAATGTCAAAACATTGAGTAGTTCTTTACCAATGATAATCATGGAGTATAATGGGTTGTGATGATATCATAAGGTTATATTGAATATATTATTATATCCATTACAAATTTTTTTATATGAGATATTGAATAATGTATTCTTGAGGTGTGAACAAGAGACATATTACATGGACCAATCTACTAAAGTATATCTCATAGAATTTCATGTTATCATAGATCTACTTTGGGGTTTATGATTATTATCAATCCTTATTACATAAAGTATAATATATAACTAGCATGATTACATTCAGTCTTTGATACCCTATATACGCAAGTAAACATATATACTCTTCTAACACTAGGGTAGTTTTGTATGTGGTTGTTCATATCATTGGTTGGAGTGAAAAAAATATTGGATTTTTCCACTTGTACAAAATGTAATGAAATTCATCCCGTTAATGAATTAGACTACAAAAATGTATGTACCTGCAAAATTACTTCAGATATAATCTGTTCTACTACTTGGATATGTGACAAGCGATGTGCTTATCTGATATATTAATAACATGTGATGAATTTGTATGCTTAGTGAGTTATTTTCATTGAATTAAGGAAATTATTATTTGCTTATACTAGATTAACATATCACATCACTAGTGGTTATTTTTGATGTCATGGACAAGGGGATTATATAATATACATATAATTTATCTTATTCAACCTTTGGTGGAATGTGCTTAAACAAATATAAGTATGTTTTAAGGAGATCACACCAGATCCCTTCGTATCTTGAGTAGAAATGATATTTTTTTAAAGGACTCTCTTTTCATACATATATGAAATTAATATTTCATAGTTTTTTTCAATGATTATATGGTATTCTATTTTCCTACATCTATGAAATAGATATTTCATGGTTGTCTTCAATGTTTCCATGGCCCATAGGGTCACCCAGTAATTACCTTGGATAAGGATATGATTTTGGATCAAATGATTGTTAAAAATAATGAGAGTTTTGTAAAAAACCATATCAAAAAAATAATGAATTAAAAAATAGTTTTGAAATTATGCATATATTCAACATGGGGTTTTAGTAAAAGTCGGAGACTATTGAATATGAACTAATATATATATATATATATATATTATGATCGTATATATATGTGTGTGTATTTAATAATATTCATTTGATATAGGTATTATTATGCAGGTATTAAATATGTGCAATAATAAACATATGTATATGATATATATATTTTTCTCCAATTGTTTAATTAAATTTTTTTTATAAATACAAAAAATGGATTTAATATTAATTTAATAGGATTAAATGAATATATGTTTATCGGAATAAATTTATATGGATGCATAAATATTTTTTACACTATTTAATTTATTGAAACAAGTCATGGATGCATATATAAAGGGATGTGGTCTATCCGATTGAAACAAAATTTAATGAGAAAGCCTCCCAATTATAAATTCTTACCATACTATTATTTATAATCTAACACGAAGGATCTAGTACCCATTTTACAATAGGGTAGCCTTGTGATATGATCACAGATCTATTGGTTGGTGTCCCCCTTCCATGGATGTGTGATTTTGTTCCGTACATTGTGATCTTTATAAATCAATCTCATTTGTTAAGGGAGATTAAGACCACTATTCATAGTATTTTTAGGTACACTATTCTTATAGTTTTATTTACATGTTGATTCATAATGATAAATCCTCCTATATTTGGGTTATCTTAATCAACATATGGTCATATAATGAATATACATAACCCATCATTCATAACATATGTAACCATCACAAGAACAATTGAATGTCATGATTTCTTGAAATTAATTTAAATAAATTTATTTGGGTCTATTTAATTGCAAAAATCGCTTGATTAGATAAAAGTAATAAAAAATCATGATGCATGTACCATTAATATGTTTTTACACAACTATCATTACAAATTTTTGTTATAATTTGGTAGAATAAGAGTCCTACATCATACAATAGAGGGATAAAAAATCCTTGTTCCTAATCACTTTCCTTGACCTATTTTTGGTACAAATATCAACTAATTCAATTTATGTAAGAAATCATGAAATCCATATAGTTTCTAACCCCAATATCCATCATATATATCAACCATAAACATTTATTCCACTAAATCATGACCCCCACCCCTGGTTGGCCCTCATGGGACTATAATAATGATATGTACTAACCCTTGATTCTCGTCTCTAGTAGGACCTTAGTTGGTGACTAGTGTAAAGATTATAAAACGATCAAATATAATGAATTACTCTCTATATCCCTAGATCATAACATAAAATAACCATCCAATCCACCATACTATAAAAATAAGTAAACTAACAACACATTAAATAAATATCCCACATACATGAATAAAAAATGAATAAAAACATCATTAAATAAAAAAAAATATTAAAAGTAAATTTTGAGTCGGTGACTGCAAAAACCTAAGTTCAGTGCTTATACATACCAACATCATCACCAAATCCCTACTAGAAACATGAGAAGAGTTTATATATATAGTGTGATATTAACATGTAATCTCAATAGGATCGTACCAAAGGCATCCCATGATAAATTAAAATTATCATATTAATGACCTATAGAAAAAAATAATAGAACTGACTAGAACCCACGTAGTAAAATATTTAGTGTCCTATAAAAATTTATTTGTACTTTGATTACATGTATTATATGTATTAAATACTAATAAAACATATTAGTAAATATTTTTCATTGTTCTTCTTGACTCTAATATAATAATTCCTAAGAGTAAATGTCATATTGATAGTGTCATAGAAGTTCCTACCAATGATGAGAATAATAAAGTTCTATGATAAATTTATTAAATAATGATTTGATATTGGATTACATATATGTTGGGACACATAATACATAGACTGTTAGGTGTGAGTACTCATAAGTGAATGAGACTAATTCTCATGAATTTTGCACTCAGAAATCTCCTTGATTACAGATTATTAGAACAAACATGCTAAAATGAATTCTGTTGGATTCATTTTATCATGTAATATTATACATGTTCTTGTGTAATGGTATATAGACTATAATATTATAATTGATTCATTAAATGATTGACACACACATATTTTTTTCATGAAAACCAAGATGACATGTGTTCACGGTGGGAAGGTTGTGTTGGTTGTGTCGCGGTTGACATGTCATTTATGGATATGTCCAGGGAGGAATTATCTCATCCATTTTTATAGAAGTTGATATATAATATATTTTTTGGAATTTAAATGTATCCCTAAATTATATGACTATGGTGTAATGATGTCTTTGTTTTAGATAGTTAAATAATATGCATCAAGTAGATAGTTTGGTGATAAAGATGTGCACCATCCTGATGAGATATTGTGATTAAGGGATTATATTGCCCAATGAGAATTTTTATGTGGCTGATCTAATTATGACAATAATTCCATTATCATGTGTTCCATGACCCATTGATAAACATTAATATGGAAATTTATTCAATCTGACCTATGAACAGTCTGAAATAATCCAAGAAGATCACCAACTATGAGTTTCTGATGATCTCAATAAAATTATTGTTTATTTTAATTAATTGAATAAATATAATTTATAAGATAGAGTGATAATTTTATTCATTTTTATTTATTGTAACTATTTATTTATGATGGAAATATTAATAATAAATCATTATTTGGGTGTTCAATAAATGAAAGAGGAGTTCAATTCGACTATCACTGTATTTAATGGAAAATATTAATTGAAATGTATGTTAAATAGTGTTAATTATTTTTTATGTGGGATGTCACAAAAAATTATATTAATAATAACAATAATAATAATAATGATAATATTTGATATTTCTGTTATTAAAGGTTATAATATATTTTAAGTGAAAACATGAAATAAAATAATTATTTTAACTTAAACACTAACATTATGAATAGAGTTTTATGCCTATTATGTATATAATCTAGTCAATTGATGAAAACTAAAAAATATGGAATTTTTTTCACGCTAAATTCCATATTAAATCATCATTCTCCCTACCTCTCAAGAATGAGAAATTAAAGATATATTTAATCAAGATTAAAGGAATATTGATCAACAAAAATAGTAAAATTAAATTGATTCACTATACCAGCACTCAGTGATCGATTGTAATTTCATTGGGATCAAAGGGTCATGTCTTGATCACCACTAGAGGGATTCTATCCACAGATACTATAGTTCATCTTTGGCAATATGAAAGTGTCTTTTGTGGATGATCGAAATTCACATCAATGAAAGATCATAATCCATGGTATTCATTTCTATCAATATTAAATAAATTAATTTTAAAATTTAAATTATGATCCTCGATCATTGTTTCAGACATAGAAAATATTAAAATAAATTTTAATATATCTCACACCACAAAATGATTCTGCTACGACTTAAACTAAAAATTTTTATTTGTCGTGTGACATTGAAATTTGAAATAATTTATATGATTTTTGATCTGTACACAATCAATGTTGAATTTTCATATATTATTATTCATTATTTAATAATATTTATATTAAAAAGTTATAAAAAAATTAATCATCTTCTTTAAATGTATCATTTTTTTAAAGGACTATGAACAGTTTATGAATACCAAATATTCCATTGGGAACTACAAATTTAAGTCTGTATGATTAGGTTACAAAACACGTACTAGATCTACACATTGCATACCCATGTATGTTGCATCAGGCCAGGAAGTGGGATACATAGCATGAAAAACTGTGAATTACAATTTGTGTATAATGTGTGATGACCATCCAACATGAAACATAGTTGTTGAATTACACTACATTTATCAAAGGACATACCATGTAGTCTAAATGGGTTAGTGGCTAAAATCGTGCAATTTTTGTGGCTACTAAACACAATCAAACTGTGTGAGACTAACAACTAGGAGAATATATTATATATAAAACATGTATGTACTGCAAAAATCATGAGTTCATCAATTACTAGGTCCATGATTGAGAACAAGATATTTAAAAAAACCATATTAGAGATACATGTTTTGTAGTTTGAGTGCACAATTCGTATAGTCTTTCACCCTAGAACACATTGAGTATTTAGAAGGGTTTCATGGGAATGTAGTATTTGGATCAAATATTTTCTTGTTTGCTTATACAAAGAGATGACTGAATAGAGTATATCAAGAACATGGCATGCAGACACACAAATGTAAAAGTCATATACATGCTATGTTGTTCAATTTTATCAACAATGTAAATCCCAATGCATATAACCCATAAACAAGAAAACAGAGGTAAATGATGTGTCACTGGATAATACCCGTTCTGTAATCTCTAATTACTAAAATAATTAAATTACATTAAAATTAAAATTTCAGCATTACATCATTATTATTTTGAATGGAAAATTATGTATTTGTCAATTTAATAAGGGATTTAAATAATATCTAAATCCCAATTAATTTATTGTAATAAATCTTTAACTATTTTTTCTACCATTTATTTTCATTTAATTCCTTTATAATGGTTGACTAGAAGATGATTCTAATGTTCGTTAAATGAAATTTTATTAATTAATTTAATAATATTTATATAAATAATAATGAAAAATAATTAAATAAATGCTATCATTTTACTTTTTTATATATGTTTAATTTATTTTTAAACATTACCATGAATTTTTTATGTGTTGGATGTTTTAATTTAATTTTTTACATGGGTTTTTAATTATTTGTTTTTAAATTTAATATGATGGCTTGATGTTTATCTCTAACTCCATTTTTATGTAAAAAATTCATGTCCATGGAAATTTATTAATTCCCTCTTTAACCAATCCTTTAATTCTACCCATAGTAATTTTAGTTATAAATACGTGTAATTAATGGATTTTTTCAAGGCGTCTAGAGGTGATTGTTGATGAAACCATAATGATACTAACCCAGGTGTTGCACGGGTGGACAAGTGGAATGATTTCACCCATTCAATGATCAGCAAGATGAGTTATTTCCTCTATGAAAAAGGTGGTTTTAATGTTTACTCATTTAATCAACCATTAGATAAATCACATAAATGGGACATTAAATTAATTAATTATATATATCTAATTAATTAATTATTTTACCGATGGAAGTTCACAATTATATAAATAAATGAATTATAATGAAAATTTGGAAATGAATTATCTGTAAATGTTTTGTCCAATATGATTAATTACATAAGTAACACATAATTAATATTATAAACACGTGTAATGGATAAAATGAGAAAATATTTATGCATAATTCATTTAAATCCCACAATTATTATTATGTCAAACAAGGCATTCAATTACTTGATTAGGAATGAAATCCTTAGAACTAAACCATCCCTCATTGGAACACATAAATTATCATGTTTTTACTATGATGGTTATTGGATGACATGACCATATTACGTTAAGAAACTTATCCCTATATAAGATTTATTTAACTTGGAGGCATGTGTTGAGAAAATCCATGTTAGGATTTCAGGATTTGGCAGACTACTAAAAGGTTAATGGAGCTACATGCCCACACTGAGAAAATACATGCCTAAAAAAATACCATCATTTAGCTTGAACAACTATAACACAACAATATTTAGTAGTATGTAATATCATTATAGTTATTTAAAAACTTTTATTGCTTGCATCCCCAACATTGTTTTTTTAATGCAAGATTGAGTTTTCGTGAAACAACACGTTATAATTATAATTATTTAAATGATATATTTATTTATCAATTTAATAATATAATATGAATATTAAAAATAGAATTTTAAATTTATTTATAAAGTTTTCACATGAATAAACAACATTTATAATGAAATTTATATGTTTTGTTAAATTATTTACGTATTTAGAAAAATAGTTTTCTTAAACGAACTACTTTTTATGTCTATTTATGAAAAATAATTAATTTATTTTTATACACTTGTAAAAAATTAATTTTGTATAATAGACTACATTTTTTAATTTTTAATATAAAAATTAGGATACGGTGAATTTTTGTAAATTTTTTGAAAACTGACAATTTTTGACTAATAGTGAAAAATACTGCACGCTTTATAAGAACCGAATTTTTTATTTACATAATAATTTTTAATTTTCATTTATTATAAATTCATAATAGATATATTATACATATATTAGTCCAAAATTATTCATTGGGGTCGTTTTATAATAAGATTACATATATAAAATTTCATTGAACTTTTTAACGTCTTTTACCCACTTTCTAGATAAATTTGAAAATATGCATAAAATGTAATTTTACAGCTTCTGTGAATTTAATTTTCAAAAATAGACAGACATGGTTCTCATCATTATGTAAAATGTGTTTTAATAGGATGATTTTTTTTGTAATTAGTAAATTTTTTATTTTATTTCCCACTGTTAAAACAAAATTTTGTAATGAAAGGTAAAAATAATATTATAATAATATATAATTACACCAACATATATCCTTATTCTAATGGATAAATGTTTTTCGACCAAAATCATCCATATGACATAAATATAGTCCATTTTTATTAACGTGGGTCAGATTATGACATTTATTATATTTTATTGAAAGAAGAGTCAAAAGTGTTATATTAAAATTTAAATAACTAAACCATTTTCAGTATGGGGCTATTCACAATAAAAATTATTATATAAATATTAGTTAAGATGATAAATTTGAGTCATACATCATGGTGTTTTATTTATAATTTTTAGACATTACATAATTAAATGTATTTTTGAAATAATGGGGACGAAGTATTTTCATTATTAATGAAAGATTCAAATAAATGATCTTATAAATATTAAAATAAATATTATTTAAACGTTTTGATTCCATCCACAAATATTCTGGATGACATTGAAATATTAGGTATGATTTTATTTCTTTTTTTAATGAACGATGTTTTTAAGAATTTATAAAATGTCAATTAATAAATAGTGTCATAGTTGGCATAAATTATTTTCTTTTAAAAAAATATATTATTTAATGATAAAAAAATCATTAATTTCTCTATTTTGGCCAAATAACATGGATAATTTTTAAACATTCTTAAATGATCTACTTTATATTCTCATGTAATTTTATAGTAATTATATTAGGTATGTAAAATAAAATTACAAGAGGACGTGGTATGAGTTAAAATATTTTACTAAGGGTTAAATCTAGAAGATATGGTTAATTTTATGACCTAAACAAGTATAATACCTATTGGATGATAGGATTTAAACAAATAAACATATTATCCTAGAAATAAATCAATCTTTAGCTATTATAAATAGAAAATTAATTTATAAATAATTAATATTTCATGATTTTCATAAATTACTCCTCCCCTCTCTTATAAATGGGAACCTTCATTTCTCTTAAATTCAGACCTCCAAAGCCCTTTGTCTCATCCAAACCCTGCCAAAATCTACCCCCAACTACCATCAATTCATCCTAGATGAAACAAATCGTGTATAAATCCAAATTATGGTGTCCTCTTTTGCAAATCCAAAATAGACACCTGAAGAAGAGGTAATCATTTTGTACATTGACTAAAAGTTATTTTATTAGTTTACATCTCTTGCAACATTTTTACCTTACAAAATTTATAAATCCAGAATCTAATATATCATGAGATGTTTTTAAGATTATGTGATGACCAAATTACACTTTAATCCCATCAAATGAAAAATATTTCCACCATGCATGTGTATGCACGACTTACCATCTCCACTTCGTGGTGTAAATTGTTTTCATTTACACATTATTTATATGGGTATAATGATGTATATAATTTATTTTAAAAATAAATATAACATGGTATTTAATCATTATAATTAATATTCCATCCAATTACATACCATTTGACCATTAAATAAATAATATCATCTCTCGTCCGTACGCATGACTTACCATCTCTAAGATGAAGTGTGATTTATTAACCATTTTAACTACTGTATAATGATTATAAAAATATATATTATTAATAATTATAAAATATGATACATATTAATATTAATATATATATATATATATATATTCGTGTCTACATATATTTTGTTCACTTAATTATTTTCAATACGATAAGAAACGGAAACTATGTTCATGCGTACATTTGGCCTACCATCTCTATGAACAGAGTATTCCATTTTTTATATCAATATATTAAATATATTAATATTATGACTATATATGTTATATAAATCATTTTATAAATTCTGGATGTATGTAAATCCTGATATAAGGAATATGATCAAGAAAACAAGTCAAATCAAATATGATAAACAAAGTGATATTACCTTAAATGTTCAATTAACATGGAATTATTAATAAATGGTTAATATAATGTTATAAAATAATAATATAATATATTATAATTATTATTATTATTCTGATATATGTTAATAATATGTTTCAAAAAATTATACAGAAGTTTCATACATGTATGGAGAGTATCATATCTAAGTTGAGGGTTTATTCCTCAATCTCATTATTATATAATATTGTTTATGTGTAGGTATTTACTAAAACATATCAATCAACCATGTCCATGTTTCATATATGATTTTTCAAAATAATTATTTTAAGGGAATTTTTAACTAAGTAATTATTTAAAATTTATAAAATATTTATTATAATTAACATTCTCATAAATCTCTATTTTTAAAAAATGGTTTTAATGATTTATTTATATGGACATGAATATTTTACAATATTAATTCCATTGAAAATATTCAATTTGGTATGAGACACTTTGATTCAAAAATATATTTTAAATGTACCCATTTATAAATTTTGAGAGTTTTAAATTATTTCATAAAAAAGAGATATTTCTCTCATAGAGTTTCACTGATCATTTTCAATTATGTAAACATCATTTACTGGGTACTATTCATGATTGAGATTGATTTATTTTAAAAAATCCATCCATATTTTATTTAATGAGTTGTGATATGATTGAATATGGATGTAAAATTTTTATACCATTCAAGGTTAATAGTTAATGTATTGACATTTCATATGCTAGTATTAATATGAATGTTTCTGTTATATTTCATTATATTAATAGGAAGAATACATTAGAAATAGTATGTGATGGGCATGGACCTCTATATCCCCTTGATTCATTGGTAAGTATCATGAGAAAAACTACTATCATGGAAGAAGGCCTTGATAGAATATTTGGAAATGGTCTGGGAAAAATTCCATGATGTAGTAGTTATTATGTTCAACATTATGCATTCTCACATTACAAAAACTATCATTACATGTGATTATTTGATAATTATAATATCAATTTTCATGTTTATATGGTAATTTTGGATTTATTTTTTTCCCTATTATGTTCATGATTATGATTACGGGGTGGTTGTTTTTGTCATACATCTTTCATTAAATGTTTATAGTTTCTGCTGAAATATTTTACCTTACTGAGCATTTGACCTCAACCCTTTTTTATGTATTATTTTCCTCAGACGACAAGAACTATATTATAATTGATATTAAGGGATATGTTAGGGGAATAATATATTTATCAAAAGATTATATATTTCATATTTTATGTTATAAATTTAAATGTAATGTACATGTATGTAATCTATTTTCCAAGACTGCTAAATTGATCAGTCCTTCAAGACTTGAATCCTTGTAATCATGGAAATTTTTTATATAAGATCACATTATAAGGGATTCTAGGGTCATGGAATTACAATCAGTATAATAGGATTTTTAACAATAACATTGGAATCTATATTTAGATAAAATTTTATTAGGGAACATTACCATATGATATAGAATGAGGATTAGTGTAGAAGAACATCAAATAATTTTGGTAATGCAGGGATTGTGTTTATTATTCAAGAAATACATATATGTGTGGAAACTACAATTAGAAATGGTTTTCCCACAGATGTACCTCAGGGTAAAAAATCTAACAAGGTGTTATGAGCCTGACTCTGGAAAATCGGGTACACGACAACAGACCTTACTGCGCAGCCAACATGACACTCCCGCGGGATATCCTTATGCTATTGGAAATTTTCATTACATTACATTATGAATTATTTATGAGTAAATATGTCTAAAAAGAAACCATTTTTATGATTATGAGACTCTATGTGAGAAACTATTCAATTAACATTGAGTATTTTTCTAGTTTTGGGATTATAAATTACTATATGTTCTAACCTAGTGTATATCATCATTTAGAAATGATGACCACTAAAAGGAATGATAAATCTATCTATATGTATGACCAAAGGTTAACAAGGATCATATATTTTATGGTCATAAGACAATATTTATAAGGGAAATAGTAATATGTTTTAATATGATAAGTAATGAATTCCCTGAGTCCGTTAGATTTGAATAGAAGAAAGAATGAATTAGATGGAATAGAATAAGAAGGATAATGGGATGAACTGAAAGAAGGATTTTAATACATGTTATTAATTTGGAAATAATCACCTGGGTAAATTCTTGAAGTCATTGTGTGTTTTTTATAAGTGTAGGGAAAAAGGACAACATGTTCAGGATTGAAAGGGTAAGAGGAAGGTTTCAAATGTACAATGCTTCATCTACAAGGTGTTAGGGTACTACCTGAGTCAATGTCCCAACCATTAGAGTATATCCCAAATGATTCTCTTGGATATTAATCATGTAATGATACTACCATAGATAAATATGAATAATTAGAGTTCTTATGTTTTTGTTAAATAATATTTTTTTGTGATTATTGTATTGATGTTCTACATGATAAAATCATTATAGAGTATATAAAGATTGTACTACAGTACTATTTCCTTAAGGATTTGTGATTGTATAGTACCAGGTAAAGATAAAAAGTTTCCATTTAAACATTTTGGAAAATATATGGCTAGGGTAAATATTACCTGTAATATGTTTCAGAAACTGAGATAATGATTTTCGAACAAGTGATAATTGATTTTGATAATGTAGATTTGATATTATTTAAAACCATATAACTAATTAATGTTTGATTAAAAATTGGATTATACCATAATTATTGGGTGTTTTCAATATTAATTTAATTAATGTGTATATCTATTATTCTATGTTTTATAGAAGATATAATGTTGTACATATATATTAAAATATGGTTTTATGATAATTCAGGTTCTGGGAAGCATTAATAGAACACACAATGAAGGGATTCACATTTTGTTATGTGATCAAAGATGTATTCATTATGTAATGCACACCTTTATTATAAATTATTGGACTGTGAGTTTGGACACATGTTTTTTGGATAAGACTCAATGTTGGAATTTAGTAAGACGGACAATTTATATTTTTACTGATGTTAAATAATGATTTATTAGATACTTTGAACAAACCTATTGGTTGATTGTAATCATATATATAGTTAACTTAATACTTGTGGGCCTTATGATTGATTGAATGTGATTCATGCTTAAAAAAATTCATTTCTGAACATTCGTCTCCTAGTGTAATGGATAAAGTGAAAATAGATCGAAGCGCATCCAAATGATGAGAATATGATTATGAATGGTAATGAAATCAAGTATGATTTCTTGAGTTCATATCTAGATAGTAAACAAATCACTCCATTTAAAAGAAATTATGTGTCTAAAAATAATGTGTCATCCAAATACCTTTTGTTATATTGATGTAGTGATATTATAAATCATCATAGATTATTGGTTTTGAGGCGCTCAATTTTACATTTATTGTTCACTTGTTTGGGATGGATAAGCTCAATCAATCCTTATAAATATTTACATTGTCCTCGAATTATGTATCTCTATTTTCCACCAATATTCATCTTTTCGAAATCATAATTTTAGGGTGACTTTTTTATTTCCCTTCGAGGCGTATTAATAGTAAATTTTATTATCTATATTTCCGATATGAGTTTTCCACAACGTTATTTTCTATTTTAAACCTATTTTAAGAGAAATTTCAAATTGTGAGGGAAAACATAATTGATGGATGAGAGAATGTTACACCAAAACATTTTATAGAATGATATCTCTTTAAATTAAAATAATATCATATATTTCACGCAACACAGACATGTCTTATGTTTTACACAAAATTGAGTTTCAAAGAAACAACAAATTACTATTATAATTATTCAAATGATATATTTATTTAAAAATTAAAAATTATAATATTAATAGTAACAAATAGATATTAAATGTTATCTATATTTAATTCACATAAATAAAACATATTTATAATTATATATATATGTTTTGTTAAAATAGGTATATATTTAGAAAATCTATTTTCTTAAACAAACGATTTTTTATATCATTTTGTGAACAATAATAAAATTAATGTTAGAAACTCCTAAAAATTGAAATTGTTAAAATAGACATCAATTTTTAATTTGGAATATTAAAATTTTGTTAAGGTGAATTTTTGATATTGATCTAAAATCATTCAATTTTTTATGACTAGTGAAAATACTACACAGTACCTTATAAACTGACTTTTTCATTTCAAAAATTATTTTTATTAAAATTGATCTTATTGTAAAAAATATAAATATAATAAAAATATTACACCAATATAATTCATTGGATTCATTTTATAATAATATTAAATTATAAAATTTCATTGAATTTTTTAACCGCTTTAACCCACCTTCTAGGTACATTTGAAAATTTTAATAAAACATAATTTTACTCCTTTATTGAGTTTAATTTCAAAAATCCAAATGACAAGGATATATTAATTATGTAATTTTTTTTCAATATGATGAATATTTTTTTTGGATTGTTTCTTTTGAATTTTATTTTCCACAGTTAAAAGTATATAATGTAATTATATGTAAAAATAATATTACAATAATATTTAATTACCCGTAAAAATATTTTAACTCAATTTTATTTTCTTTGACGAAATTAATCAATTTTATGAAAATATGATCCTTTTTTATTCAGTTGGGTTAGAATAGGAAATGCATTATGTTTTATTTAAAGAAAAGTCAAAAGTGATAAATTCAAATTTTAATGACTAAAAAATTTTAATATTTGTTTATACATAAGATAAATTAAACAATAAATATTCCATATATAAATAAATATATTTCCTATATTATGGTATTTTATTTATATTTTTTACACATTAAATAATTGATTTTATTTATGACACAATAATGATGGTGTAATTTCCTAATTAATGAATGAATCAAATAAATGATATTTTTTTTATTACATTTAACATAATTTTATGAAATACACAAATTTTATTGTTGAAAATGACATATGAGGTATGATTTAATGAATTTATTGAAGTAATCATTTTTTATGACTATAGAAAAAATAAATTACTAAATAGTTTTAAAATTGACATTAATGGGTTTTTAAATCAAATATTATTTTATTAAGTGATATAAGAATACTAAATGACTATAGTTTGGCCAAAAAACATGGATAGAGATATAAATTTAATAAATTATCCAATTTAGGTTCTCATTCCATTTTATTGTAATGATATTATCCATGTACAATAAAAATACAAGAGGACCATGTAAGAGTTTAATGATTTTGAAAAGGATAAAATCTAAATGAAAAGGATACTTTTATGACCTAAAAATTTATAAAATATATTTGATGACAGGATTTAGACCCATAATCTTCTTATCCTTGAAATAAATTAATTTTTAGTTTTCAGAAACGGAAAATAATTTTATAATAACATAATATTCCATGATTTTCCAAAAGTGCCTCTCACCTCAATTATAAAAGGGAACCTCAATTTCTCTTTAATTATCAGCTCAAAATCTATTTTTATGATCCAAAACCTGAACAAATATCTTACCAACATTCCTCACTTCTTACTAGAGTAATTAATTTGGGCATAATTCCATCATATGGATACCTTTTGTGCAAATTAAATGGACACAACCAAAGAAGACAAAATCGTATAATCCCTTCTTAAAACAAAAATTTCATCTTATACATCTTCTTACTAATAATTTCCCATAATAAAATAATAACTCCAATGTAAAATAATTTCTTATATGTTTTTATGATTATGGGAATGTATATTCCTCTTTTTTCCAATATAATAAAAAACAATAACACCAAGATTTCTTACGTACGGCTTATAGTCTCCTTGTTATGGTTTAAATTGGTTTTCATATACACGTCATTTATATGGGTATAATGACAAATTTAATAGATTTAAATAACAAATATAACATTATATAGCTTCTATAAAATTCATATTCCATCTAATGTAATACCATTTAACCATTAAGAATATGATATCATTACTCGTGTGTATGTACAACTTACCGTCTCCATGACGTGATGAGATTCATTCTCCATTTTAAGCATCAAAGAATGATTAAAAAAAATATTATTAATATTTATGAAATATATGAAATAATAAGTCTAAGTTAATTATATATATATCTGTACAAATATGTCATTCACTAATTTATTCAATGCGATAAGAAAATAAAACAACGTCCATGCATACATACGGCCTACCATCTCTACAAACGTTGTACTGCATATTATATATCTATATATTATATATATTTTTTATTATGAATATATATGATATATAAATCATATTATACATTCTAGATATATGTAAATCAAGATATAAAAAATATGATCAAGAATAACAAGTCAAAACACATGCAATAAACAAAGAAATATTACCTGAAACGGTGCATTTACATGGGATTGTTATTAAATGTGTAATATAAAGTCATAAAAGCTAAATATATGATATAATAAATATTATTATGATTCCTATATAAGATAATAATATGTTTACAAACATTATGTTAGATATTCAGACACGTAAGAAGAGTTCTAGATCTATGGTAAGGGTTAACTGTACAATCTCTTCATTATCTGAAATTTTTTATGTGTATGTATTTACATGGACATACTTATCTTCTATGACCATGTTTCGTAAAAGTGCTTTCAAATGGTTTCCATTAACATAATCTTAAACTAAAACATCATTTTAAATTTTTTAATTATTTATTCATTAAACCCTTTCTCATTAATGTCCATGTTATCAAAATGGATTTAATAATTTATTTATATGGACATGAATTTTTTAAAATGTTAATTCCTTTGAAAAGATACAATTTGGTATGGGACACAATGATTCAAAAATATCTATAAATTTTATAAATTTTTATATTTTGTGACATTTAATTATTTGACTAAAAAATTGATATTTTTCTCATAAAAGTAATTAAATATAAGAAACAAGTATATTCAAAATGTTGAAAGAGTGGAGGTATATATAAAAGCTACCATTATAGCTAAAATTGTAGTTATAGCTATAGGGGTATCCAACCTCACATTTACCAGCATAATTTTCTAGGTTTTAAAGATTTTATATTATGTGCACATAGTTACCAAAAATTTCATATCTATATCTAGACATTACATGGATGGATTTACTATCATGTCTGAAAATGAATGTTTCTTATTTTATAAATATATTTTTTTTGGAAAGGTATAGTTAAATATCATTATTTATATGTTGGATTACACAAACCATGTAATTACAATCAATAAGAAAATTGATTCACACACCTCATACCACACCCTACAATAGAACCACCGACTAAGTCATGCAAAAAGAATGTGATTGACTTAATTATACCAATATGGATATTAATATTTTTTTGTAATAAAAACATTGTATATGAAATGTATGCTTACTTGATAAAATTACCAAATCACTCTTTGGTGGAAGAGGTGAAATTGCCAACATATTTCATGAATTAGTTCATACGGATGTGTGTAGACCATTTTATATTAAGGTAAGGGGAGTGTAATCAAACATCACAAATTTTTCTATTGATTTTAGTAGATTTGGATATATCTCATGGAAAATTTATTTTAAAAAATTCATAATGGAAATTTTTGTCATATAAAATATGTGTGATCCTAGTGTGTACAAATATTCTACTAGGAGTGTATTCATTTTCTTAATTGTATATATTGATGACATATTACTCATTAGAAATAAAATACAATTATTAAAGTCTTTAAGGGTTTGGATGAATCCATGATTCTTAATGAATGGATTTGGTGAGTCTGCATACACATCTGGGATAAAGCTCTATAATCATAGATCATGAGGTTGCTCATCCTATGTCAAATTAAATGAATTGATAATATACTAAGGTGATTTACAATGGAACAATCCAATAAGATATTGCTTCTAGCATCACATGGCATTCATATTTCTATGAAAATTAATCCTTGACACATGAGGAAGGAAACATAATAGAAAGGATACACATAAATAATTGGTTCAATCATAGATGTTCTATTTTTACTTGAATAGAAGTTCCATAGGCTTTAAGTACAGTAGAAATATATCAAGATGACATAGATGAAAACCAATGGATGATAGTCAGTACTATCCTTAAGTATCTAATGCGTGCTAAGGATGTGTTCCTATGTTATATAGGATATTAGGGTCTAGTCATAAAAGGATATGAAAATTCTATTTTTCAAAACTAATCAATATGACATGGATCACCTAACTTGATATATATTCATTTTTTATATAGGTGTTTTGAGGTGGTAGAGCTCAATGTTTGTTTAGGTCACATATTCTATAGTAGAGACCTGGTATATTGTGTCTTTTGAGGAAGATAAATAATTTTCATGGATTTTTAGCATCATCTAATTGTTTAATGCCGTACCATGAAGTAAATATCCTATCACAATATACTGTGATTATAACAACCGTGATTTTTATTACACACATAAACCTGGATTTATTACATAAAATCTTCATTATGATACAACATAGAAATCGAGAGGTATAGTGTATTTTGGGATTGGGAAAATTACATAACAGCTTATAAGATAAAACCAACAACATATTTATTGAAAACCTCTTTTACATGACTACTAAATTTCATCGTACATAACATTGCATGGGATAACCTTAGGACACACATAAGAAATGAGTGAGATGTAAAGACTAGTAAGGGAAAAACATTGAATAAAAATAGGAATAAAATAAATTTTAGATAATAGGAATATATGTGGAACAACAAAGAAACATGAACATAAAGGCCTTATAAAAAATGATAATCATTACATTGAAATGTGGTAACAATAATTAACATGGAATTAGCATGAGCTAAGGCTCATTTCACATGGATCATGAGTAAACCCTCATTGCACATGAAGCACATGTAAACCCTCATTTCACATGAAATATCATTATATAACACCCATTTCACAAGATGTATCATGATACTATACCCAATTCATTGGAGTGCTATTAGGGCACACACATCTTAAACATTTTATTTCATGCATAACTGTGCCACATTGATCATATAACATGGAATCAATAAAAATCATATGTTATTCCACGATTAAGTAATGTGGAATAAATACATGTATGTACCATTAATTACAAATATGTTCATAAAGAGTAATACACTAGATAGAGACATGGGTATGGTATTCACTACATAATGACATTGCCTAGAAAAAACGCAGTACAATTTCGACAGCATAACGACGTGACATAATGATTCATGAAAATATTTAATGACATATAAAATGATGTATCATCATATGTACATGAAATGGTTATTAAGGGGTTCATATGGATAAATTTTCCAAAATATGTGATGGACTTTAGATTCATAATACAAAATAATTACATGGATGTAAAATATGAGAGAGAAATACATTATGGAATTTCAGCATGGTAACGGGTGTACATGGGAGACTTTAATGAGAGATATAGTGGTCTCCCATAATAAACAAATAAAGAGTAATGTATGTGGGAGGTGCTAAATGATACCCCAACATTTTTAAATGGAATAAATAGGGTATAACCACTTAAAAAATAGCCAAAATGGGAGAGGAATAAATCACTAACATGGATGTGTGAACCCAAAGGCTTGGGAGAGGCATGAGAGAGGCTTCTTTGGAGCTTGTGGAACCATGGGAAGATTCTATAGATAGGAGGGAAGGGGTTGGTCTAACTCCAAAGACATCGAGTGAAGAGGATGTGGGATCTTTGGTGGGTTTATATAGGAAAAGAGAGGACATTATTTATTATTTAGTTTTAGAACACCTCACATTAAACTAATCAATACCACAAACCAGACCATGATTTTTGGCAATGGTTTTTTCTAAAGGGAAGTGGAAAAAAAATATTTTGTATGATTAATGGCCGATCTTCTTAAAATAATAGGGTTTCTTATGTGGAAGTGAGTCACACTCTCCAGGAAAATAATTTAAAAATGGAAAATGTTTTATAAGTATTGGAGGGTCCACAAAAGCATTTAAAAACAAATAAAACAAATATAAAATAACATTATTTTAATGATTAAACATATATTGTCTGAACATAATATTTATAGTATTTTATTACCACACTATTGGGTCATTATGATGTAATAAAACACATTATATATTTAAACAGTATTTATTTTTACCCAAAAATTCTACTGTATCAGAAAATTATTAAAATTTTACTATTGAATAATGTCAACATCCTGATTCAAAAAATAATTTTTATTTAATATAAACAATTTAATATATGTGGGAATTTATAATTTTAAAATAAAAGCTGCCATTTACCGAATATTCATGGGTTTTGACCAAAATAGTTTTCAAAACTTAATAAAAATTTCAATTGCATTCATAAATTTATATGATCATATATATATATATATAATAAAAAGTAATTTTATAATAATATTTCATTAAAATAATATTTAATTCAAAAAACCATTATTTCATCCAAATATATTTTTTTGTTGAATATTAACTAAAAATACTATTTGTACTATTTTCAAAGTAACAATAATAAAATCAAAGTATATTCATTATTATATATAAAAATAATGCACATATTAATAGTGGTAATGTATTATTACAGAACCCCTTATAACACCCAGATAAGACTGAAGGGTACGGTGTGCGATGGTGACCAACTCTTTGGGTGGCTCGTGTAACATTACTCTTATGGTAATCTCTATCAACTTACATTTCTCTCGTAGGCGGTTCCTCTCGAGAATACTTTATTCATTCTTAGATTGGGCTTAGTTAAGAGCGATTCCCAATGATGCCACCTCATTTAAAAGCTCAAAAAAATGGGCTTCGTACATGGAAAGTCTACTTGATGAGGCCATCAGTTCCTTTGTCTGAGTAAATTGGATTTGTTAAGCCATATATTTATTCAAATCAAGTGATTGTAGTTCAAGAGCTATATTAGAAAAGGTCACAATTAATAATGGTATTTTAAAATCCATAATCATAAAACCAATGAAGTTAACATTATATATAACCAAAATAAAACATTTAATTAGATCGAGAGGAATTTCCAAAAATGAATGCTTGGAACGTTAAAATCAAACCCTTTTAAAAAAATTTGCACTAAAAATTTCCTTTTCCCACATTAAAACAGATGTGGGTGACTTTTTATCATCTATTCCTCTGATTCCCTTATTGCTTCTTCAAAATTTATGGTTTTCCACAAAACCTGGAAAAGTGGAATTAGTTTATTTCATAGAACTATTTCACTATGATCTAAGATCTTCACTGGTTTCTCCTCGTTAAAAAGATCATCATGTAGTGGCACTAAATCTAAGGAGAGAACATGTGAAGGGTCTGGTATGTACTTCCTTATGAAGGATACATGAAAAACATCATATACTATGGCCATGGTAGATGGATGTTCTAGTAAATATGCCACATCCCCTACACGATCAAGATTCTGGAAGGGGACAATGTACCTAGGAATTAACCTCCCATTCATTCCAAACCTCATGAACTACATCATTGGAGATATATATATAGAAATACAATGTCTTCAACATTAAACTCAAGGTCTCGTCGACATTTATTTTCATAACTCTTCAGTTGACTCTGGGCTGCCTGGATATGCTACTGAATGGTTTTCCCATTATCCACGATTTTTTTGACCATTTCGGGTACTACCAGCTTATTCTCACCAACTCTATCCCAATATGCTGGTGTTATAGAACTCTTCCCATATAGGGCATCATAAGGTTCCATTGGGATGGTATAGTGGAAACTATTATTGTAAGAGAATTCATCTAGTGGATGATGTTGGTCCCACCCTCCTTTGATGTCCATAGAACATGAACATAACATATCCTCCAGTGTCTAAATAGATAGATCAGACTGGTAATCAGTTTGAGGATAATAGGACATACTGAAGTTCAGATCAGTATCAAGAGCATGTTGAAGACTCTTCCAAAACATAAGGGTGAATCTTGGATCTCGATCAGATATAATAGATAGTGCTCCTCCATGCTGTCATACCACTTCCCTGATACATATATGTGCTAGCTGATCCAATGAGTAATCGTCCTATATTTCAATGAAGTGTTTATACTTTTTAATAACATCCACATCAACCCAAATTGCATTGTTTCCATTTTATGTCCTAGGATGTCCGGGGACAATGTCCAAGGTGATGTTCTCTCTTTTCCATGCTGGTATGGGCATTGGTTTCATTATCCCCTTAGACGTTTGTCTTTCTACCTTATGTTGGTAACACAACAAGCACGTTGATGTATACTCAGTGATCTCCTTTTTCATATTATCCCACCAATAATGATCTCATATATCATGATACATCATTGTGTTTCCTGGAATAATAGAGTAATTTGAAATATGTGCATCCTCCAAAAGTTCCTTCTTCAGCTCAGGACTTTATGGAACACATATTCTTTTCTAAAATCTCACAATTCCTTCTTCATTTACAATTATCTCCACGTATTTACCTTTTCTGATAGCATCAACTCTCTTGTAAAATACCACATCATCCTTTTGAGCATCCTTTAACCTATCCAAAAGTGACAGATGAGAAATCATTTTTGAAAGGATTGATGATGTTCCCTTATTTATGATTCCCATGTCCATCTTCATCAGTTATATGAATATTGGATCCTTATCAATTCTCATCAATGATAGAATTGCTAGGTCCTTTCAACATAGAGCATATGCCACCTTGTTCGCTTTCCAAGGGTGGTAATGGATTGAGCATTCATAGTTTTGATCAGCACTAACCATCTTCATTGGCGCATGATCAACTCTTTATTTGTGAATATATACATGAGGATTTTGTGGTTCGTATATATTTCACAATTCTCCCCAAATAGATAATGCCAAAAAATTTATAAAGCGATGATCACTACAGCCCACTTCAAATTATGTGATGGATAATTCTGCTCATGAAATATCAATTTCCTTGAAGCATTGGCAATGAAATTGTCATTTTCCATCAACACATATCCCAAGACCTTCTTCGAAGCATCATGAAATACAAAAAAAAGTTCTCCACTTTTGGGTAAAGTGAGAACAGGTGCAATGATAGGCCTCCTTTTTAACTCCTTAAAGCTTTCTTTGCATTAATCACTCCAAGAAAACATTAGTCCCTTCCAATTTTTCTTGGTAAAGGGGTTGGAAAATCATGAGAAATATCCCACAAATCATAGATAATATCAATCTAACCCCATGAAGATATAGATATTTGTTACCGATGTTGGCCTCGACCATCCCTCAATTGCCACTGTTTTGGAGGGATCCACAGATATCCCATTTCTTGTGATGATATGGCCCAAGAATGAGACCTCTATCGAACAGAAGTCACACTTTTTGTACATTGCATAGAGATTATCCTTTTGCATGGTTTCTAGTACAGTTTATAGATACTCCTCATTATCATAATTGGTTTTGGGGTATATCAGAATATCATCTATAAAGACATCAACAAATTTGTCAATTTAATTCATAAAGACTCTATCATTCAAGTCTATGATGATTTATGGATCATTAGTGAGTCCAAAAGGCATTAATATGAATTCATAGTGCCTGTATCTTATACAAAAAGCATTTTTGGGGATATCATCCTTCTTTACCCTTACATGATAATATCCCAACCACAAATCCACATTGGAGAAGTATTGTTCTCAATGTTGTTGATCGAACAAGTCATCAATTCGTGGGATGGGATTCTTGTTCATTATCGTGATTTTGTAAATCTCGCGATAATGGATGCAAAGGCATATTGACCCATCCTTCTTCTCGATGAAGAAGAATGGTTCACCCCATGGTGAAGCACTTGTCCATATAAACCCTTTATCTAGAGTCTCTATTGGTTGTTTGTTCAGCTCCACTAGATCCACAATAGCCATTCTATATGGAGTCTTGGATATTGGAAATGCCCAATGTTTAAAATCAATTGATAATTAAACTTCCCTTCTTGGAGGAAGACCGAGAAATTCCTCGGGAATCACTTCAGAAAATTCCATCACAATATGCATGTCATCAAGTATGGTAACCTCCTCAGACTCAATCATCTGAGCCAGATACGCATTCTTGTAGGGCAGTAATATCAACACATGAAATGATGGAGCTAATGATGATTCATCTGTCTCCTTGAGCTTATATATAATTGGGGGTCGATTCTCCACATGGAGAGTGATTTCCCTCTCACAAAAATTTATTCTGGAACAATATTATGAATGAAAATCCATGTTGATAATTGCATCAAATTCCACTAGAGGGAGTATGATGATGTTTTCTGGGAAATTCAATCCACGGATTATGACAGGGGAGGTGTCAAATCCTTGGGATGCAATGATTTCCCCATTTTCTGTACTCCACAAAATCATTACATTCATGACATTTAGTGGTGTAGAGACTATTCTACTAAAATGTTGGGATATAAAATAATGCGTAGAAGCTTAATCAAAAATTACATTCGCTATTTGTGAATGAATAAATAACATACCTATCACAACATTTTTTTCGGGGTTCACTTCAGAAATAGTGACGGAAAATGCGCTCCCTTTGTCCCGTGGAGGTTGATGGTTGCCTATGAAATTACTTGGATTCGGGCACTGATTTGAAAGATTCCTTGGATATTTTCACTTGTAGAAATGAAAAACACATTGAAGTTCGAATGGAGCGTTCCTCATCCCTGTTGTAGCCACTAGTTTTTCTTGTCGGTAGTGAATAGTTAGATGCCTATCGCTTCCACACCTAATGAATTTCCATGTCCCTTTCCAGTAATTTTCTGGGTTCTTCATTCCACACCATTGGCAAGTGGGGTGTTGGATCTTCTTATCATCTTTGGATTTTTCCATTGGACCACCATCATTGAATTCCACCTTAGGATTCTTATCCCCATGATACCCCTGATATTCTATGATCTCTATTTTGACCTTGATGGAACATCAGACAATTTCCTCATAGTTGTCGAAGTCATCGATGGCTAGTGCTTTCTGTAGGCTATTTTTCATCCCACCAAAGAATCAGTAAACCATGCATCATTTTACGAGATGAATAAATTCATCAACAAACATGGAATGGATTATAAAATTAAACATTCATTCCCAAATGATTTCATTTTCTAATGTGGGGACGTTTCCAATAAAGAATAATCCCTAAAATTTCAGACACAAATATGTCAGTAAATTAACCATAATGAGTGATGAAATAATTTCATCCCTACAATGAAATAGAAGAAGAAAAATCATGTAAAGGTATCGTGTCACATTCCACTAAAAACACACTTGAATCAATTATTCATGTCATATAATTATATATAAGACATTAATGTGCATACTGAGGATAGTAATGATGGATTGAGGATAAATAAAAAAGATTCAACATCATGTAAAATGCATTATTAGTTATATCAGAACGTTTCTTCAGACCCAAGTAATGTAGATTTGGGATTGGATATTGATGGTTGTATCCATTTTTGTACTTTATGTACTAATTATAGTATTTGGAAAGTTTTCTTGATCCGCTATAATCTACCTTGAAGGATGTGTATTACAAAGAATTCTATCATTATTTCGAATATTAGTCCATGAAAAATAATTCCTGGAATTTAAATTTATGTATACCATCAACCTATAATCCAATAATTTTTATAATTATGGGATGATGATGTAGAAAAATATGATGATTAATTGCGATAACTATTCAAATTTTAGACATCTTATATGTGGAAAATTAGTGACATTCCTGTACTAGGAAATATATCTAATTGGAACAATCATACTAGTTTGTCTAGCCTAGTTTATAATTTCTGTTTTCATCCTAAATTATTGTATCATAGTATAAATTGGTGTTATATTTTTCATCATCATTTTATTGATCATACTTATAAATTTATGATTAACAAGAGACAATTTAATGGAGATATTGAATTGATAAATACCACTAATATATGTTTCTGTTTAGAAATATCTGGACAGTTATTGAATCAAGATGAAGAATTTGGATTGTGTAATCAGTTTCATATAAGGGGGAAGGTTTGAGTATCAGTTTCGAATGTAGCAAGAACATAATAATAGAAAAAAGAGTATATTTTTTAAACATATTTTTCAGAGTTTATTTTGATAAATCATAATCATGAAATAATGAATATTTCAGATAAAATTATGTGATAGTGTAATCATAACATTGATTAATATGTACGGTAAATTGTATGATAACATTAATGCTTTTAAGTATTTGGAGTCAGGGAATATTATTCATGGTTTGTGGGGAAATGAAAACAGAAAGTATCCTTCAACTTTTTAAAATGAAAAATCATGAGAAAAATGTATTACTTTGAACATTATTGATTGTAAAAGTTCCATATGGATATTCATGCAACATAACATGGTGTGTGGAACTAAAACATCTAAAGTTACATGGAATTAAAATTCATGACTCATATATTATGATGGAGAAGATGTTATCTTTGGGAATACGTAATACCAAAACAGAAAATGTAATCATAGTTATAATTGAGCTTTTTTACCTTATTTATAGATCTGTGTGGAAAAAATATAAATCCAACTAATATTGATAAACATTAAGAAACAATTTTTTTTGACAATTTTTCATTTAGAGATATTATTTCCCCATTCATCATTCACTAGGATAATTCATCTGGCTAATTATTTGATTTAAGAATCTAATCACAGTGGATTAGTACACAATCTATGGATGTATCCAACTAAGTGGTAAATTGATATTATTTTAATTTTCATTAATGAATTCAAATTTATCAAATAATTGCGTGATTATTTTTAAATGTTTATATTTATTTAGATCAAGAACTTAGGTCATTTGAAATCTAATGAGAGGAAAAAGGATTAACTAAAAGGAATTATTGTTGAAGGTTACATAGGTGATGAGTTCTTGACCTTAAATTCCTAAGATATTTAGAGGACTGAGACAAGAATAAATTGTGTTTGATAGGATGAAAATATTTCAATTAATCTTCATTTTGAAAACTACTCATATGTATCATAAAATATTAGACGAACAGTTGAAAATGGGTCAAATTTTACACTGACAAAATTAGTGTTTCTACTAGAAAAGAGATATGTTTTACTCTATAGTCTTATTAAAGAACAATTTATTGATGAATTTATATTCCAAACTAAGAGGAAACTAAGGGGATGATCTTAAAATGCGTTTGAATTTATAAATGTTATTAATAAGGAGTTTTTCATTATTTTTTCCAATAGTGTATGTATATACTCATATTCGTATTGTCGACAAGTAGTTATATATTCTTTGTTAAAAGTAACAATTTGTGTATTTTTTTCTATAGAATGAATATTCAATGTTGAGATGAAATATAAAATTATTTATTAATTTTTTTAATGTCTTGTAAGAAAGGCTAAGAGATTTCATGCCTAAAATATTCATTGATTATTATTTCATACAATTTATAATTATAAAGGCCTAAAAACAAAATAATATTGGTCTATTTATGTGACAACCGTGTCCCAGTGATAGCACAAACACCCCACCTTAACATGGTCGTCGAGTCCTGGCCAAATAGGTACCACTAGTTCCCGCGCATACATGTGGGGCCCACCACAGGGTCCACCAACATACCCGAATAGGTCGTCTGACTAATGAAATTACTCAAAGGCCAACACATTTCCTTTCCAGTGTGTTTTTCCTCACTAACACACACCCTGTGATACATTGCATAAGGTCACCCATCCTGATCACTACTCTAGGCCAAGCATGCTTAACTGTGGAGTTCTAATCAAGCAGGCTTCCAAAAAAGAAGACGCACCCTATTGACATGAGTCATAACATTTAGTCATTTAACCCTTTATCATTTGGGGGTGTTGCATTCACCCCCCTTTAGATCACAACGTCCTCATTGTCGGCCCTATATCTCAACCCAGGCAGTGCGCTGTACCTAAGGCTGGGTACCATCTCTAATACCAAATTTGACTACTGGGTCCCAGTCATTGCATAGACACCCTGGCCTTAACATGGCCTTCGGGTCCTGGCCTACCAGGTAACACAAGTTGCCCTGCAGACATGTAGGGCCCACCCACATGTCTGAATGGTTCATCTGACAAATGATAGTCCCTACATGCCAATGCTTGTCATTTCCTGTGTGCTTAGTCCTCACTCACACACACCCTGGAAGACTACCCTGAAGGTCACCCATCCTAATCACTACTCCAGGCCAAGCACAACTTACTATGGAGTTCTAATCGAACATTCTCCCAAAAAGTAAGGTGCACCTTATTGACATGAGATAAATCATTTACTCATTTAACCGTTTATTATCTTGGGGTGTTACAATCACCCCCCCCCCCCATTTAGAGCACTTTTTCCTCATTGTGGGCCCTACATATCAACCCAGGAAGTGCCCCACACATAAGGCTAGGTACCAACTCTAATACCAAATGTGACAATGATCCTACCAGGTGCCACTAGTTGCCCCGCAGACATGTGGGGCCCACCCCAGGGTCCACCCACATGCCTGAACGGGTCATCTGACTAATTATAGTCCAACAGGCCAACACTTTTCCTTTCTAGTGTGCTTTGTCCTCTCTCACACACACCCTGGGAGACTTCCTAGAAGGTCCCCCATACGGATCACTACTACAGGCCAAACACAATTAACTATGAAGTTCTAATCAGAGAGGCATCCGAAATGGAATGTGCACCTTGTGGACATAAGTCATATCATTTATTAATTTAACCCTATTTCATGTTGGGGTGTTAAAATCACCCCCCCCCCATTAGAGAACAATGTTCTCATTGTGGGCCCTACATCTCATCCCAAGCAGTGCACCGCACTTAAGGCTGGGTACCACCTCTGATACCAAATTTGTCAACTAGGTCACGGTGACAGCACAACCACCCCACCTTAACTATGGAGTTCAGGCCAAGCACTACTTCAGGCCAAGCACGCTTATCTATGGAGTTCAAATCAAACAAGCTCCCGAAAAGGAAGGTGCACCTTCTTGACATGAGTCATATCATTTAGTCATTTAACCCTTTATCATTTGGGGGTGTTACAATCACCCCCCCCCCCTTTAGAGCACAACGTCCTAATTGTAGGCCCAACATCTCAACCCATGAAGTGCACCACACATAAGGCTGGGTACCACCTCTGATACAAAATGTGACAACTGGGTCTCGGTGACAGCACAACCACCCCACCTTAACTTGGTCATCTGGTCCTAGCCCACTAGGTACAACCAGTTTTCCCGCTGACACGAGGGACCCACACTAGGGTCCACCCACATGCCTGAACGAGTCATCTGACTAATTATAGTCCCCACAGGCCAGTACATGTCCATTCGAGTGTGCTTTGTCCTCACTCACTAACAACCGGGGAAACTTCCCAGAATGTCACCCATCCTGATCACTATTCCAGGACAAGCACACTTAACTATGGACTTCTAATCAGGAAGGCTCTCGAAAAAGAAGGCGCACCTTGTTGACATGAGTCATATCATTTAGTCATTTAACCCTTTATCATTTGTGGGTGTTACAATAACCCACTCTTTAAAGCACACCGTACTCATTGACATGAGTCATATCATTTAGTCATTTAACCCTTTATCATTTCAGGGTGTTACAATCACCCACTCTTTAAAGCACACCGTCCTCATTGTGGACCCTACATCTCAACCCAGGCAGTGCACCACACTTAAGGCTGGGTACCACCTCTGATACCAAATGTGACAAATGGGTCCCGGTGATAGCCCAAGCACCCCACCTTAACATGGTCGTCGGGTCCTAGCCCACCGGGTACCACCAGTATCCCCGCAGACATGTGGGGCCCACCCCACGGTCCACCCACATTCCCGAACGAGTCATATGACTAATTACAGTCCCCACAGGCCAATAAATGTCCTTTCATGTGTCCTTTGTCCTCATTCACATGCACCCTGGGTAACTTCCTAGAAGGTCACCCATCCTTATCACTATTCCAAGCCAGGCACGCTTAACTATGGAGTTCTAATCAGGCAGGCTCCCGAAAATAAAGGTTCACCTTGTTGACATGAGTCATATTATTTAATCATTTAACCCTTTATCATTTTGGGGTGTTACAATCCCACCCCCCCTTTAGAGCACAACGTCCTAGTTGTGGGCCCTACATCTAAACCTAGGATGTTCACCACACATAAGGTCGGGTGCCACCTCTGATACCAAATGTGAAAAATGGGACTCAGTGACAGCACAACCAGACCACCTTAACATGGTCATCAGGACCTAGCCCACCGGGTACAACCAGTTTCCCCACAGACACGTGGGACCGACCCTAGGGTCCACCCACATGCCCGAACGACTCATCTGACTAATTACTGTCCCCACAGGCCAATACATTTCCTTTCGAGTGTGATTTTTTTTCACTCACTAACACCCTGGGAAACATCCCAGATAGTCACCCAACATGATCACTATTCTAGGCCAAGCACGCTTAACTATGGAGTTCTAATCAGGCAGGCTCTCAAAAAAGAAGGTGCAACTTATTGACATGACTCATATCATTTAGCCATTTAACCCTTTATCATTTGGGGGGGTTACAGTCACCCACTCTTTAAATCACACCGTACTCATTGACATGAGACATATCATTTGGTCATTTAACCCTTTATCATTTGGGGGTGTTACAATCACCCACTCTTTAAAGCACATCGTCCTCATTTTGGGACCTACATCTCAACCTAGGCAGTGCACCACAATTAAGGCTGGGTACCACCTCTGATACCAAATGTGAAAACTAGGTCCCGGTGATAGCACAACCACCCCACCTTAACATGGTTGTCGGGTCCTAGCCCACCAGGTACCACCAGTTGCCCCGCAGACACGTGGGGCCCACCCCAGGGTCCACCCACATGCCCAAACGAGTCATCTGACTAATTACAGTCCCCACCGGCCAATGAATGTCCTTTAAAGTGTTCTTTTTCCTCACTCACACACACCCTGAGAAACATCCTAAATGGTCACCCATCCTGATCACTATTCCAGGCCAGGCACGCTTAACTATGGAGTTCTAATCAGGCAGGCTCCCTAAAAAGAAGGTGCACCTTGTTGACATGAGTCATATCATCTAATCATTTATCCCTTTATCATTTGAGGATGTTATAATCACCCCCCATTAGAGTACAAGGTCGTCATTGTGGGCCCCACATCTCAACCTAGGTAGTGCGCTGCACATAAAGCTGGGTACCACCTCTGATACCAAATGTGGAAACTAGGTGCCAGTCACAGGACAGACACCCCGCCCTTAACATGGTCGTCGTGTACTGGCCTACTAGGTGCCACCAATTGCCCCGCAGACATGTGGGGCCCACCCCAGGTCCACCCACATGCCTGAACGGGACATCTTACTAATGATAGTCCCCACAGGCCCACACTTATCCTTTCTAGTGTGCTTTGTCCTCATTCACACACAGCCTAGAAAATTTCCCAAAAGGTCACCCATCCTGATCACTACTCCAGGCCAAGCACGCTTAACTGTGGAGTTCTAATCAGACATGCTCTCGAAAATGAAGGTGCACGTTTTTAGCATGATTCATATCATTTAGTCATTTAACCCTTTATCATTTTGGGATGTTACAATCACCCCCCCTTTATAGCACAACGTCCTCGTTGTGGGCCCTACAGCTCAACCCAGGCAGTGCACCGCACTTAAGGCTGGGTACCACCTATAATACCAAATGTGACAACTGGGTCCCGATGACAACACCATCACCCCACAATAACATGGTCGTCGAGTCTCAGCACACCGAGGACCACCATTTTCCCCGAAGACAAGTGGGGCCCACCCAAGGGACCACCCACAAGCCTGAACGGGTCAACTGACTATTGAAAGTCCCTACAGGCCAACACATGTCCTTCCCAAAAGGTCACCCATCCTGATCACTACTCAATGCAAATAACGCTTAACTATTGAGTTCTAATTAGGAAGGCTCCCGAAAAGGAAGGTTTACCTTGTTGAAATGAGTCATATCATTTATTCATTTAACCCTATATCATTTGGGGGTGTGGCAATCACCCCCCTTTTAATGAACAACGTCCTCTTTGTGGGCCATGCATCTCAACCCAGGTAGTGCGTTGCACTTAAGGATGGGTACCACCACTTATACCAAATGTGACAACCGTGTCCCGGTGACAGCACAAACACCCCGCCATAACTTGGCCATCGAGTCCTGACCCACTATGTACCACCAGTTTCCCCACCAAATGTGACAAATGGGTCCCGGTGACAACACAATCACCCTGACTTAACATGGCTGTCGGGTCTTAGCACACTGAGTACCACCAGTTGCCCCACAAACACATGGGGCCCTCCTTAGGGTCCACCCACAAGCCCGAACAGGTCATCTGACTAATGACTGTCCCCACAGGACATCACATGTCTTTCCCATAAGGTCACCCATCCTGATCACTACTCCAGGCCAAGAACGGTTAAATATGGAGTTCTAATATGGCAGACTCCTAAAAAAGAATGTGCACCTTGTTGACATGATTCATATCATTTAGTCATTTAACCCTTTATCATTTGGGGGTGTTACAATCACCCCCCCCCCCATTTAGAGCACATCATCCTCATTGTGGGAAAAACATCTCAACCCAGGTAGTGCGCTGCACTTATGGCTGGGTACCACCTCTTATACAAAATGTGAAAACCAAGTCCCAGTGAGAGAAGATACACCCCGCCTTAACATGGCCGTCGAGTCCTGGCCCACTAGGTACCACCAGTTTCCCCACAAACATGTGGGGCACACCCTAGGGTCCACCCACACGCCCGAATGGGTCATCTGACTAATGATAGTCCCCACATGCCAACACATGTCCTTTCCAGTGTTCTTTTTCCTCACTCACACACACCCTGGAAAACTTCCCAGAAGGACACCCATCCTGATCACTATTCCAGGCCAATCACACTTAACTGTGGATTTCTAATTAGGCGGAGGCTCCCGGAAATGAAGGTGCACCTTATTGACATTAGTCGTATCATTTAGTCATTTAACCTTTTATCATTTGGGGGTGTTACAATCACCCCCTTTAGAGCACAATGTCCTCATTGTGGGCCATTCATCTCAACCCAGTTAGTGCGCTGCACATAATGCTGAGTACCACCTCTGATACCAAATGTGACAACCGGGTCTCGGTGACAACACAAACACCCTGCCTTAACATGGTCGTCGAGTCCTAGCCCACTAGGTACCACCATTTTCCCCACAAACATGTGGGGCACACCCCAAGGTCCACCCACAGGCCCGAATGGGTCATCAAACTAATGACAGTCCCCACATGCCAACACATATCAACCCAGGTAGTGCACTACACTTTAGGCTGGGTACCACCTCTTATACCAAATATGAAAACCGGGTCCCAGTAACAGCACAAACACCCCGCCTTAACATGGTCTTTGAGTCCTGGACCACTAGGTACCACCAGTTGCACCACAAACATGTGGGGCACACCCTAGGGTCCACCTACATGCCTGAATGGGTCATCTGACTAATGAAATTCCCCACAGGCCAACACATGTCCTTTACAGTGTACTTTGTCCTCACTCACACACACCCTGGGAAACATCCCAGAAGGTCACCCATCCTGATCACTATTCCAGGCCAAGAACGGTTAACTGTGGAGTTCTACTCAGGCAGGATCCCGGAAAAGAAGGTTCTCCTTGTTGACATTAGTCATATCATTTAGTCATTTAACTTTTTATCATTTGGGTGGTGTTACAATCACCCCCACCCCTTTAGAGCACACCGTCCTCATTGTGGGCCATACATCTCAACCACAGCAGTTTGCTGCACTTAAGTCTGGGTACCACCTCTGATAACAAATGTGAGAACCGTGTCTCAGTAACAGCACAAAAACCTAGCCTTAACATGGTCGTCGAGTCCTGGCCTACTAGGTACCACCACTTGCCCCACAAACATGTGGGGCACACCCCAGGGTCCACCCACATGCACGAATGGGTAATCTTACTAATGACAGTCCCCACATGCCAACAGAAGTCCTTTATAGTGTGCTTTGTCCTCACTCAGACACACCCTGGGAAAGATTCCAGATGTTCACCCATCCTGATCACTATTCCACGCCAAGCATGCTTAACTGTGGAGTTCTAATCAGGAAGGCTCCTGAAAAGGAAGGTGAAACTTGTCGACATTAGTCATATAATTTATTCATTTAACCTTTTATCATTTGGAAATTTTAAAATCACCCCCCCTTAGAGCACAACGTATTCGTTGTGGGCCCTACATCTCAACCCAGGCATTGCACTGCACATAAAGATATGTACCACCTCTGATACCAAATGTGACAACCGGGTGTCAGTCACTGTACAGAAACCCCGACCTTAACATGGTTGTCAGGTCCTGGCCTACTAAGTATCACCAATTGCCCCGTAGAGATGTGGGGCCCACACCAGGGTCCCGGTGACAGCACAGACATCCCGCCTTAACATGGCTGTCGAGTCCTGGCCCACTAGGTACCACCAGTTTCCCCACAATCATGTGGGGCACACCCCAGGGTCCACCCACAAGCCCGAATGGGTCATCTTCCTAATGACAGTCCCCACAGGCCAACACATGTCATTTCCAGTGTGCTTTGTCCACACTCATACATAGCCTGGGAAACTTCACAGAAGGTCACCCATCCTGATTACTATTTTAGGCCAAGCACGCTTAACTGTGGAGTACTAATCAGGCAGGCTCCCGAAAAGGAAGGTGCACCTTGTTGACATTAGTCATATCATGTAGTCATGTAACCATTTAAGATTTGGGGGTATTACAATCACCCCCCCCCCCTTAGAGCACCACATCCTCGTTGTGGGCCATACATCTCAACCCAGGTAGTGAGCTGCACTTAAGGCTCTATACCACCTTTGATAACAAATGTGACAACCGGGTCTCAGTCACAGCACAAACACCCCGCCTTAACATGGTTGTCGAGTCCTGACCCACTAGGTACCACCATTTGCCTCACAAACATGTGGGGCACACCCCAGGGTCCACCCACATGCCCGAATGGGTCATCTGACTGATGACAGTCCCCACAGGCCCACACATGTCCTTTCCAGTGTGCTTTGTCCTCACTCACACACACCCTAGGAAACATCCTAGAAAGTCACCCATCCTTGTCACTATTCCAGGACAAGCACCCTTAACTGTGGAGTTTCTATTGTGCTTTTTCCTCACTTACACACACCTTGGGAAACTTCCCAAAAGGTCACCCATCCTTATCACTATTCCAGGCCAAGCACGCTTAACAGTGGAGTTCTAGTCAATTAGGCTCCCGAAAAGGAAGGTTCACCTTGTTGACATTAGTCATATCATTTTTCCATTTCACCTTTTCTCATTTGGGGGTATTACAATCACCACCCCCCATAGAGCACAACGTCCTCGTTGTGGGCCCTACATATAAACCCAGGCAGTGCAATGCACTTAAAGCTAGGTACCACCTCTGATACCAAATGTGACAACCGGGTGCCATTCACTGCACAGACACCCCGACCTTAACATGGTCATCGGGTCCTGGGCTACCAGGTACCACCAATTGCCCCGCAAAGATGTGGGGCTCACCTTAGGGTCCACCCACATGCCTGAACGGGTCATCTCACTAATGGAAGTCCCCACAGGCCAACCCATGTCCTTTCCAGTGTGCTTTGTCCTCACTCACATACACCCTGTGAAACTTCCCAAAAGGTCACCCATCCTGATCACTACTCCAGGCTAGGCACACTTAACTGTGGAGTTCTAATCAAGAAGGCTCCCGAAAAGGAAGTTTCACCTTGTTGACATTAGCGATATCATTAAGTCATTTATCCTTTTATCATTTGAGGGGTGTTACAATCACCCCCCTTTAGAGCACAACGTCCCCGTTGTGGGCCCCAACATGCCAACACATGTCCTTTCCAGTGTTCTTTGTCCTCACTCACACACACCCAGGGAAACATCCCAGAAGGTCACCCATCCATATCACTATTCCAGGCCAAGAACGCTTAACTGTGGACTTCTAATCAGTCAGGCTCTTGAAAAGGAAGGTGCACCTTGTTAACATTAGTGATATCATTTATCCATTTATCCTTTTATCAATTGGGAGTATTACAATCACCACCCCCCCTAGAGAACAATGTCCTCATTGTGGGCCCTACATCTCAACACAGGCACTGCACTGCACATAAATCTAGGTACCACCTCTGATACTAAATGTGACAACCTGGTGCCAATCACTGCACATAAACCCTGACCTTAACAATGTTGTTGGGTCTTGGCCTACCAAGTACCACAAATTGCCCCGCAGAGATTTGGGGCCCACCCAAGGGTCCACCCACATGCCAGAACGGGTCATCTAACTAATGACAGTCACTACAGGCCAACACATGTCCTTTACAGTGTGCTTTGTCCTCACTCACATACACCATGTGAATCATCCCAGAAGGTCACCCATACTGATCACTATTTCCGGCCAAGCACGCTTAACTGTGGAGTTATAATCAAGCAGGCTCCCGAAAAGGAAGGTTCACCTTGTTGACATTAGTCAAATCATTTAGTCATTTATACTTTTATCATTTGATGGTGTTACAATCACCCCCAACCCTTTAGAGAACAACTTCCTCGTTGTGGGCCCTACATCTTAACCCAGGCAGTGCACTGCACTTAAGGCTGGGTACCACCAATGATACCAAATTTGACAACTGGGTTCCAGTCACATCACAGACACCCCGACCTTAACATGGTTGTCGAGTCCTGGCCTACCAGGTACCACTAGTTTCCCTGCATATATGTGGGGCCCATCCCAAGGTCCACCCACATGCCTGAATGGGTCATCTGACTATTGATAGTCCCAAAAGGCCAACACTTTTCCTTTCCAGTGTGCTTTGTCCTCACTCACACACACCCTGGGAAACTTCCCAGGCCATTACTTGTTTTATTCTCATTGGAATTAGGTGGGTTTTCTTATTGTCGACGATTATTGTCTAGAAATGGTTCAAGGAACCCATGAGAAAAATCATAAACTCACAACAATGAAAACTAGATACTAACATTCACTATGTAACAATATCCCTTTGTCTCATATTCTCATCAACCAGGTTTCATGATGATGTTCTATACCTATATACATGATATACCATTCATTAACTATATGAAATAATATAATTTTTACACAATGACCATGGAATTTAGGTCAATGGTTCTTTTCAATCATTTTGTTGAGATATCAACATCCAAAAAATGGAATGGATAAATCCTTTATTGACTTAACCATTAATAACATGAATTTTATGACGCACCTAATGTACCCTACTTACTGCCAATATAGGAAGTGGTGATTTTTTATATAAAATCTATGTGTGGAAGTCTTGACATGTATTAATGATAATCATAAAGTCTATCTATCATTACAACACTTGCCTATTAGGAATATTCGATGACAAAAAAACATGTAGAATTCCTAACGGCGGGTCTATTCTCATTATCTCTCATCATGGAGATTACCAAGTGAGAACTTCATGAGAAGAAGTATCATCTTCTAATGAGTACTCACACATGATAGACTATATTATATTTGTCCTGTTATATTATGTTATCTAACCATAGAACTATATTTTGAATATAGTCATAGTATATCGCGGTTCTCATCATAGAAGAGAACTACTATAATCTTATTAATTCGACAAATACACTATGAAAATATTACATTAAGGTCATTCAAATCAATGAATAATATGTAATAATATTTTTAATTTAATTTTTAATAAATCAACTATTCATGTAATCAATTTTTACACATTTGGTTATTGGTCTACATCTACAAAAACCCCTATATAGACTAGAGATAACATTCTGGGACATCGAGTCTGTTAGACCTCACATGATAATCATGTTTCTGCCGAGTCATGGATTTATTCAAGGGGGGTGGAATGTTGTCTTCAAGGGAAATTCTACTCATTTAATCATCACCTCTCTAGGAAAAAAACCTCATGATATGATAATTATGAACTATATTCTTCGTCTGTTGATGTGACCTTCACTATATTGCAAGATCCACCACTTTAATATTATCACAATAGAGTGTAATAAGATCTTTACATCTAGGTACAACATAAAGTAATTGGATGAAATTTCACATCTAAACATCTTCCTTAGCTTCCTTAGAAGATAATATATAATATGAATCTGTTGTAGAATCTACGACCACCGATATGATTAATCTCTTACAACTCACAACACATCCCTTGAAAGTGAAGATGTATCCATTTTGTTACATCATGTCATCTTGATCAGTCTGGAAAATTTCAATTTTATATCATTTTATGACAATTACCATGTAAAATATATATACAAGGAACCTATCCTTAGTACTCCTCAAATACATTTGGATATTTATGAATTCCATCCAATGTTGGCCACCTAGATCATCTAGATATCTTTCTACCACACTTAATGTATAATAAAAATCTGTACTACTACATAGCATATTATACATGACTAACCCAATTGAAGATAAGTATGGGACACATTCCATTCTATTTCAATCATCATAGATCAAATGAAACATTCTCTTAGAATGTTGAATTCCATGTGACCCTGGAAATAATATCATCTTTGATTATTCCATATGAATCACTTCGGTATCTTGTTATTGTATGTACATTGACATAGATGAGAAAGTTAATAGATCTATCATGATGGATACTTATCCCAATAATATATGTTTCCTCACCCATAACAATCATGGAAAATCATTTATTAATCATGCATTAACAGACTGTAAAACTGGTTTATCATTTCTAGTAGGTAATATGTCATCAACATATATTTTTAAAAATACTACTGAACTCCCATTAACGATATGTATACACAATGCTCACATTATTTCTTTACAAAACAAAATTCCATTATGTATTTTTCAAAATTAATTTTCCATTACCCAGATTCTCTCTTTAATCCATCAATTCATTTTAAATTTTTTTTATATTGTTGGCATCATTTGGAGTCACTAACTCTTCAGGTTGTATCATGGGAACATATTCTTAAAGGTTCCCATTATGGAATGTTATTTTGATTTCCATTTTCTAAATCTCATAGTCATGGTAATACTAAATTCTATGTCTAATTATGTAGTATTTTAGCAGTGCAACTGGTCGAAATGCTTCATCATATTCAATTCCAGGAGATTGATTAAACCCATTTATAACCTATCACTCCATATAATTACTAACATGTCATTCCAATTCATGTTTTTTAATGAATACCCATTTTCAACAAACATGCTTTACATACACTAATTGTCATTCAAAAATCTAGACATTATTTTGGTATACAGATTCCATTTCAAATTTCAGGTCTTATTTAAACATAGATTCATCTTTTCCAAATACAGATTCATTTTATGTTAGAGGATCATTTTTATCAAATAATGCTGAGTCCCCATCCTCATTAACTAGAAAACCATACCATTATGGTTATATAACATCTCCGGTAACCCTACACTATTCATGTATCTATGGAAATTTTTTTTCATCGATGGTGATTTTGGGACATAGATCATATAAAAACTCTTCTGTGAATTGATCCAAGACATCATAGAAGTTTATCTCTCTCCCAAAATATCATTTACAGAATTCCGCCACTCATGGAATATGTCATAAAATTATAATATAACCATTTTTCTATGGGACCGTATAGGTAATATCCCCTTGTTTCCTTGGCGTATCCTATAATGGTTCATTTTATTCCACATGGTGATTGTTTCATACCTGAAGAGGCCTTAACATTTGATCCTCTTCCCCACATATATAAATTCGATAACATGGTTTTCATTCCCCACCAAAATTCATATATAATACAATTTATAAATTTATTTAGTACATGGTTTATTATGTGTTCCTCTATTTAAAATTCAAACACCTAAAAGGATAATGGATGGCATTCATGACTCATCATTGATCACACCATATCCCACAAAGGGTGGTTCCTTCACTATCTTACACGACTACACCGAGGTGTGTTAGGAGTAGTAAGTTGGGATACGATCACGAACAACTGTAAGTATTCTATGAAGTCATAATTATGATATTCTCTTCCTCCTTCTGAGTTTAGTTTCATAATCTTCTTACCAAACTAGTTCTCAAATTTAATCTTGTATTTTATGAATTTACCAATATAATCTGACTTAAACAACATTATGTAAATATATTCATATCCACTAAAATCATAACTAAAATTTATCAAGTAGGAGTTCCCATACCTTGCTTCAATAGGTAATGTTCCACACAAATCTGTATGATCAAACTCAATAAGCTCTATATCATTTTCACATATCCCACTTAAGGGGTATTTGGTTATTTTTCCTTATATACATCTATGACATACACCAATTGGATTTAGCAAGAATGAACCTATATATCTATATTGATGTAATTTATTCCAGTGTTTTTCATTTACATGACCAAGCTAGTGAGTCTAAATTTGGGTGGGATATGAGTCATATAAAGTAACTTCGTTATGGATTTCCATTACGTGGATTACTTAATCCAACAAGTAAAGACTGTTAGGTAAATTTTACTTACCATAAAAAATAATATATTTATAAATGATGAAAAATATAATTCCTAATTTGAAAATTAATCCTTATATATCTATTATAGATACAAAAATAATGGTTTTGGTAACCCAAAGAACATAATAACAACCATTTTAATCCATGATCATTCTGGTCTACAATGTGAGGTGGTAGTCCCCAATAGATACAACAACATGTTTTACACTACTGGATTCACAGAGATCCACCTCCACATGGTCAATTTTTCTTAATATAATTGGTTCTTATATTTTAATACATATAAGATCACCATATGTTTTATCTAATAACCAATTTGTAGAAAACGGTAACTTGTACTTGATAACAAATTCACCAGATTATTCCCCTTACATAATTAGCTGGGTACAATTTCTCTTTAAGTGGATCTTCTTTCAACATGTGAAATAAAAAACATCAAATTCCCTTTATTCCATATTTTTCTTCTTCTTCTTGGAAGTGAATGAAGAATATTTGGGCATAAATATCCTTGCATTCCCTTTTTTTGTTCCCATATGGACATAAGTATTTTCACACTTCGTATATTTATCTACTTGCCGATGTAGGATAAGAATGTATAGAAGAGACTTATAAATGTTTTTTCATATTAATATTCACAAAAAAATGAAGATGCTCTGAGATTGTGATTCTAGATTGAGATTATTGTTTGGTTTATTGGGGAGTTTATCCCATAGAACCCGTAGATGCTCAATAAAACCAATGGTCATGACTATATGAGGCCCAACTGGGAAATCCACTCTAATATTACTCTGAAAGAGTGCCTTGGAAATCACAATAAATTCCTTTCTAGCTCCCTCCTGGTAAAGAGCATGAACTTTCCCAAACATTCTATATGAATCAATGTTTTCCAGAGAATTCAGTAGTTCATTAGACATAGATAAAAACGTCAAAAATTTAATATAGACTATTTCATTCAACTTTTTTTTAATATTCATGTAATTCATCATCCATCACCTATTTAGTATATGTATTAGGCATTGATAATTATAGTATGTAATATTTTTATTCTTATTGTAGAACCACCCGAAGGAGTCTAAACAACTCCTAGTAGTTACATCCACTAAGGATATTTCCTTTATCCAATATTGATCATTGGGATAGTGGTATTTCCATTTTATTGTACAATTAAATGTTAATATTTTTAGTACATTTCATTATTATACATTTTGTGAGATATAGTTAGTCGATTTCATCCTATCTCCCACTATTTTGTTAAGTCCCAATTTCCCTCCGCATTAAACATGGAATTTGAAGATTCGATGATATTATAGTGACAAGGATCTATATTTCACTTTTCATAATCATAATAACAGTTGGCCAATATATTTTGAAGGTATTTCGGTAAGAATGTAATATCTAACTGTGGGATTCTGGCTCCTTGATCCATCTAGTTGAATCCCCGATCCGGAAATCATGACATCAATTTTTTCAAAACAATCATCAATGCTACACAAAGTCTATCAAGGGTAATCCTCATTATGTATAATGGTTAATTCAACCCAAAACATTAATAATAAGTCCTATTATAAAAGTATGTGTCTCAAAAAGGGTCGGTCAAAAACAAAGATTAATTGAGTATTGTTCCTTCTCTAGTAATAGAAAGCTTGGTTTGACAAAAAATAGATTGAGGGATTTTATTTTATTATGAATACATTTTTATCCTATTTTATCCTTTACATGTCTTGTTAATATTTAATTGGTTGTTAACTATGTTAATTAATCATGTTTGGATAAAACATTTACGCATAATCAATTTTATTTAAATCATATATTTTAATATTAATTAATTAATTTATATGATCGTGGTATTGCATAAGAAATATAATTTTAATGAATTAGAATCAAAAAATAATAATTAATTAAACGACCTGATCATGAGATTATCTAATAGTTGATTTAATGAGAGGACATTAAAGCATCCAATGAACTAGGGGAAATAACTCCTTATAAAAGATTTGGCCTGAGATATAGGATTTCACGTGTGCAACTATGTATCACTAAGTTGGCATTATTATGGTTCCATCTTGAGTCGTCCCCATGCGACATGTGATACAACATTAAATAGAAATATTTAATAATAACTTGCATGTGAGGGGAACCAAAATATTGGTTAAAGTGAATTACATAAATATCCTTAGACATGTCGAACCTATATAATAATGGATCGAGTGATGACCTGCAGGACATCTTTTACATTAATATTAAATAATTTCAAAACCTTGCAATAAATTAATACAAATAAATTATATCACATACATAGGTCATGGTCAAGATCATTAAGAGTAACACATGCTACGAATATGCAAAAGAAAATGTCTGCCAGTCATTTAATTATTCATTATTTTATTATTTAACATCACAACTCTTGGATTAATTTTTTATTTATTTATTTATTTTTCATCTATAATGATAATGTGATCCTATTTGGAGATACCCATATGTAACGGAATTCATTGAAAATAATTTTCAATGATAATAATGAAATATTAATTACAATAAATTAAATGATCTTTTTAATGTCATTAAACCCATTAGAATATTTTCTTCCACACAATAATGTTCTAATCAAAAAATATGGTCTAAATTATACAATTTGAAATTTAATGTAATTTTAAATTTTCTTCATTAATGGGTGAGTGGATGGAGTGTACATGAAGCTACATTCCAGGTACCTCAGTTGTCATATATCCAAGTCACACACATGGGGATTTGGTGTGTTGAGTCAGCCTAAATATATGTTGTGTACATGCCAATTACACATTCTTTATCCTCTTTCTCTATACCATATGGTCCTAGTAAACACGTGGTGTGCCATAAAAGCACAAGATGTAATTAATTACATGATGAATCGAGATATTTATCGCTTTTGTATAAAATTTGTGCTCTAGAAATAAGTTTTGTATCCCAGTTTTACCGTCCAATGTTTTTCACTTCTTCGTGTCATCCTCGGTCATTCTTCATTTGTTGTTAAACAATTAATAAAATGAATCATTGAATGAAAATGATTAAAATATCTATAAAATGATTATTCAATTTAGATTAAATAATGAATAACATGAAATAAAATCTAACCATAGTTACCCAGAGATAAAAAATCAGATAAAAAAATATAAATTTAAACATGACCATTTTGATACCACCTGTTTGATCCAGGTGTAGTGGAAGTGTGTGATCATGTGTGATGTATTAAAATTCCATTTATTAATAATTTATTGAAAAAAATATCATGGATTTTTCACATTAAATTAATAATTTATTTATTTAATATCTATATAAATAAATACTTAGGCTTAGGAATTTTCATCGTTGATGATTATTGTTCAGATGAAAAGGCCAATCAGGATTTCCATTATTTCACTTGCAGGGATCCAAGGTTAGAATCCATCTAGTGGTGATCCACACGTATTCTAATGGTCTCAGAGCTACACCAATCTTACTTTGAGTGCATGTGTGGTGAATTGAATGGCATTTTATATTCATTCGTGACATATCATTCTTTGGACTTGATGAAATTATATCATAGGTTTATCATTCATGAGATGGAGATATGAGGAGTTGAGAGGGAATTATTGTTGCACAACAATTATCCATTCCAAAAAAGGGAATTGGATTCGAATGGAATAATCAATAAAAGAATCCATCTATCATTAGATTTAGGATTTCAGTTAAAAAATCTAATTTCATAACAACAATTATTTATAATTATAACCATTAATGAAATCCCAAGACAGAAAATAATAATAATATTCTTATTTTATAGTGCGCAAACATGCGCAAAATGGATAAATAAGATTTAATAACTCATAAATAATTATTTTATCCCCTCAAACGGTTTTAGTCCATTATAACTCTTTTTTTATTTATTGAGCACAAAATTATATATTTTATTCTCTTAAATAAATACTTTACTCAAAAACTGTTAAATAAATATTTATTAATTATTCAATAAAATAAATAAATAAATTTTATTAATAATCAATTGATTAAATACTTATTTAATTTATGCGATAAATATAACATAGAAAATATAATTCCTTAATTTTGTGAATAATATTTATTCCATTATTTAAATTCAAATATGTTTTAATGTAGATAATCATAAACGCATAGTGTGTTACCATCAAGGATTCCTTCTCATTAGAATTAGACGAGGTTTCCTGATGTCCAAGATTACTATCTGGAAATGGGTCACGAAACCCAAGATAATGATCTTAATTATTCTATGATTAAAGCTATATATGAATGCACACTATGTAAGAAAAACACTACATTCCATAATCTTATCAAGCAGGTTTCATAACGATGTTATCCACCTATATGCATGAAACATAATTCATTGACTTTCTTAAATAAACTCAGCCTTACACAATGGCCCTGGAAATTATGGTGATGATTATATTTCAATTAAAGGGATGGGATATCAACATTCAAAAATATTTAACAAAAAAATGTTTTCATTATTATTCATATATGACATGTCATTCATGACACACCCAACGTACCTTTCTTCCTGCCAACATATGGCATGATAGTTTTTATCATTAATTCAATGTGTTCAAGTCATCAAGTCCGTTAATGATTTTCTTAAAGTATATGGTTAATTATGCAAGATTACAGATTGAAATATCCAATGACACCACAACATATATAATTTCTATTGGTGGGAATGTTCTCATAATTTTCCATTTTGCGGATAACCAAGTGTGAACTTCATGAGAAGAAGTCATATCTTCATATGAGTACTCACACTAGATGGTCAATATACTACGTGTTCCATATGAGTATGTTATCCAACCATAGAACTATTTTAAAAATATTTTCACAGAATGTAAAGGTTCTCATCATAAAAAGTAACTAATATGACTTTGTGAATGTGACAAATATTCTAGGACATTATTACATTATGGTCATGAAGAATAATTAATAATATGTAATAAGATGCTTTATATAATATTGAATAGATCAAATCATCTGTTAATCAATGTAAAACTATTTGATTCTAGGAAACCTTCTCTAATTGGAATTGTGGTTTCCTCGGATGAGGGCACATGTCTTGAGTTCAATAAGTTCATAATGCATGGGATGCTCACACATGGAGCTACAATTTCATACGGAACCAAAACCATATGATTGGAGCATGGTTTCCCAAACTGTGAATCCATACCAAGAAGGATTTCCATGATTCTATAAATGGATGCATAGTTGGAAAAAAAATTTAATAGTCATTTAATTTAACCATGTGTAGTGCCCAGATTCATTTAAAATGATTTTTTACCTTTATACCACTTCATATTTTAACACCAAACCACCACATTATTCCCCTCTTAGATCATGATACTTTATGTATTCTCCTATATTCTTCATCATACCTCCCTTCCTGTCCCAAAAGTGGGATCAAGTGATCTATTCACGTTTTGGGTATAATTTCATAAGGATATGACCCCCTTCCTTCTCCTTTGTCTTATTTCATTTATTTTCACTTTAGTTTCTCTTCTCCTATGTTTCTGTTAATATACGAATCATTTTATGGTTTTTATTTGGTTTTTTTATTGTTATGGTTCTTCTTTGTTTTCAATTCTATATAATCCATTTTAGTGTTGTTTCAGGTTTTCGTAGTTAATTTTTATTGAGTATGAGGCATGTTTCCCTTTTCATTTGGACATTAAACTCAACAATCATTGATTTCTTGATGGTCAATCCTTTTTCTGATACTAAACATTAATATATATTTTTTATAATAATTATTAGGAATGAATGTATGTTATTTTTCAATGAAGCTTTATGTATGAAATTGTTAATTTGATATTTTCACACAAAGTGTTTGTCAAAATGCTCGTTTGGACTTTGTAAATTAGTTTTAAATTTCAAATGATTAAACATGTTCCTCAAATGATAATGTAAATGTATTTCTAGTTTTACAAGAGGTGCATTTTATTCTTTTATAAGTAATTTCCACTGAACGAATACGTGAGTCCCGGTTAAAACATTTTTTAAGTCAGGGTTGATGTCTCTTTTTATTATGAAATAAAATACCACTTTATGTTTGGGTAGAGGTATATCCATTACATAACATGAATTTACAAGGACAAGTGTTTAATTAATTTGGCTGAAAGACCTAATACAGTGTCATTACCGCGTCACCACCTTCTTATATCATCCATGATTCCCTAGCTGCACATGTCTTGCTTAAATCACCACCTGAGTCGTAAATTCATCATTGGGAGTACCAGGATTCGAACCTTGGTCTTTTGGATGTAGGATTACAGGTTTTACTAGTCATGCACAACCATTAAAAATTTATTTTCATTGGAAAACTCACATTGGGTTGTATCTCATTTCTTAATGATTTATAAAGGGAATGTGAGGTCCTTATCATGGTACATCAACTGTAAATTGATGGTAGTAAGGAAATAGAATTATTCCTTGTGGTGATTTGAGGGTTCTTCTTGGATGTGTGATTAATGTGGAGGTTGGTGTGCATCACCTAGTTATATATGTTTATTTTTTGTTTCTCTTTGGATCACCATCATTTTAGACATTGTATGAGAACCTAGCATAGATATCGAAATATCCAAGAATAGTTTCTCCACATGAATAGGATTAAACATTGTCTAGTTACTCCTTAGTATGTACATGCTTTGTTTTGGGGATGTTTTCCCTTTATTTGGCTAGGTTCGGTACCATTGGGCGTTAGGTCTAATCGATTTTCATATGGCATGTAACATGATTGATTGGGGACATTATGTTCTAGATATTCCTCTGAGCTCATAGGTATTTCCATGTACTCAAAAATTTATTTATCTTAGGTGGATTATTTAGGTACTTCATCTTGTATTGTTAGTCAAGTGTTATTTTCCCATTTCCTTCTATATGTTATCATCATTATTTTTCCCATTGTGATGTTTATCCCCAATTGATTCTAAGGTTTTATTTTTATTAATTGATTTCCAGAAAAATGTATAAAATATTATTCAAAAACTCACACTCTCTCTCCAACTACCCATTTCATTTAATATTCTAAAACCCCCCTTTTATGAAAAATTTATGTTAACAAGTAGTGAAATGGATATTGATTTTTTAAAATGAAATTTTTGAAAGGTATATGTTTACATATTGTATTTCAAACATTCAATTAAAAAATATTTTATTAAAAGTAATTGCATTTTAAATAGTTTATATGGGGCATTCCAACTGAGTTTTAATGTTCACTCTTATACATAAATTCTTATAATAATCCTTAGGTGTATGTTTTATCTTGTTCTTGATCCTTGTATAGAAATATTGAGTTTTGGAATTATAGAGTAACTTTTGGGGTCATGTTGAGATTTAGTTAGTCATCAGGTATGGATATGGTATAATTTTGGTTTATTTTGTTTTGTTATATTTATTCAAATTTTTATTTATGTTGGGTTTCTTTTTTATCATTCTGGTATAATTTTTAGGTTTATATTGGGATAAATCATTCCCAATAACTCTCCTTGATTCAATTAGTGGTTGTATATGGCCAAGGGTGATCGCAAACTCACCTCTAGGATGTCACAGGCTAGATTAGGTGGTCAGTTTAGGGACGAACTCAAATGGTTAATGAAAAAATTGTATAAGAGAAGAGGTTATTTTGAGGACCTATCTATTAGAGTGACCTTTTTTATTTGAGTTTTAATGGAATAAGGAGAAGGGTATTTGGGACTTAGGATTTAGGTATGAGGTAGTGTCTAGACAATACTCCCATGGTCATACATTGGGTAACCATGGAATGTTGGGTTTAGAATCATTGTCTTTTCATTTGAGTGATCATTCTTTTTCTCAGTATTTTTTTATCTTTGGAGGATGAAATTCAGTTTTTTTGGATCTTTTGGATTGTATTCTACGTTATTTTGTTCTAGGATAATTATATGGGAGTTATAAAAATTGGTTCTGGTGTGCTAATAGGGCCTCATAGGACATCTAGATCCCAGTGGCATGGTTATAAATATCTGTCAGTGGTGGTGGTGTGCTTGGCATTTGATTAGAGACCATATGTCCAGGTCGCAAACTGAGACTCGTCCCCCAATTAATTTTTTTTAGGTCTTCCTAATATTAAAATTTCTTTTAAAAACATGTTTGGATTTTAAAACTAGGGTATCAAATAGTGGTGTGTTGGTTTTTTTAATTTATAAATGTTTTTTCCAAGCCTAATTACATAATGTCTTGGAAAATAAATTTGTGATGTAAATTATTTTTGATAGAAAGGGTTTCGAAAAATAGTTTCATTCCCCATTGTCAATATTTTAAATATTGTGATAGATATTTCATTGTGGAATTTTTTGATTGTTTTAAAATGAGATGGAGTTTTAACGCACAGAAAAATTTTTATTTCTACATTGAATTCATGGGATTTTTTGTAGAATTAAATTGATTATTGTATAGAGAATGATTTTTTTTCTAACGGTTATTAGTGAGATTATTGAAATTTTTTCAAGAAAATTGGTGGTCAGTTTAATTTCACATTTGGTGATTAATTTCGATGAGTTATTGATGATTAGTTTTCTTTTATTGAGTTTTTATATTCTTGTTTTTTAGAGTGTTCCCACATTAATATTTAAGGAATCCTAGAGAATATTTAAGGGTGGATATTCAACTATTTCCTTTTAACCGGTGAAGTCTTGACTTATATTTCTTGTTATTAAATTATATAAATAGTTCACGGTTGTCCTCGGCGTCATGAATTAATTGATTTCTATCTAGAGTTAAACCCTCCTCACTTCATCGGGTAGCTAGAACCAGAAGAAGATGAGGAATTATTTATATCTGTTAAGGTTATTTTTTCTCAGCACGAGATTCCCAAGACACTTATGCACCATTTCATGACCATTATTCTCGAAGGAATTAGTTATAATTAGTGGACATTGGTCCTTACGACCAGGACATAGGAATACCTTTGAGGGAATTATTCAATACATCATTCTTCTGAAAATACATTTATAAGGGTGTGAAGGCAACAAGGTATATATATATGTACATCCATATTCTAGGAAATTAGTATCTGTTGGATTTTGTTAATTGTTTTGTACATTTAATCGAATATATTCCATAGTTATATTAAATAAATTCTATGGATGTATGAAATTTTAATAATGGTATTTTCATTATCATTAATTGAGGGTGTCAGAATTTGGCCTAACCATCTTTACTGATGTGGCACAATAACCTATAAGGGTTGAGGACTTATCACTGAGGGTTCATGAGATAGAAAATAATCCATTAGTCTTTGGATACAGTGTAGGGGATTCTAGTAACAAAATGTAAATCTTCTTAAAGTTGAATATGATTGTTTTGGAATTAAGAGGCCTTCATATCATTCTTTATCTTCTTTTGGGAATAAAACTGAAGTGTGCCATTAACATGCCATGAAAATAAATAATAGGACTTCTTGTATATGTGCTCTGATGTCCTTTCATGCTTGTGTTCATTTTTTCCATCTCTTGAAATGTTGTAACAGTGTCACTCTAAATAATATTGGTTCTATATGAACTCTCTTGGTAGCATCCCATATTCAAGTACTGCCCAATGGTGTCTCGAACCCAATTGATCAAATAACCTCAAGTGCATTTCTCCGAACGCAAGTGGCTACTGAGTAGCACTGAGTTCTACGTTGAGATAATGGGGAAATTATGACTATGTTGAAAGAGTATTCATAGCAGAAAACAAATAGTAAATAATAACTCAAGCATAAATACCATACAAAAAAAGTAAATAACGGTAGTATGGTAGTAATCAAACTACTGGAGTATATATATATATATATGTTGAATGTCACATGTGTCTTGGTATGAAACCAAACAAGTCATGGTTCTATAAATACAATAAAAAAACCAATGTACATAAAAACACATAAAATCCAACAACATCGCATGCCTTAGCATGGTCCTGTGCAATCCATCTACAACAATAATCATGAACATGATGAAGAAGGGAGATTACACATCATAAGACTTGGAATCATATAATCAATTTGGGTCGAAAATCATAACCTAATGAGGGTTAGATATGAATCCCATTAGTCAACCACCAAAAGTGTTATGCCTAACTATCATGGATTATATATAAAAGGTAATATGAAAGTATGAAGTAGTAAATGGAATGTACATAAACGTAAACAATCCTATAGTTTTCAATTACATTCATTTAAGATTTATTATTGATTTGTTGTATTGTGTAACTCGGGGATCTATACTATTCCCTAGTAAAGCTATCACAGTCTTACCCCATTTGGTTAGCTCTCACAATCTATACATCGAGTTCAATATCTACACAAAGGCTCTCACAGTACTATGTAAACAATCAGGGAGTCCCCCATAGTTATCATTTTTTAATTCTCTCACAGTCCATTGGAAAAATAGAACGCATAACATATGAAATAAACACATGTAATATATAACTACTGCATGGATAATCATTCATAAAGAATACCACATGAATTTCAAATAATAAATCAACTCCATCCTAATAAACCAAAGAGTGGATAACAATGTACACATAAAAGGGAATTGTACAAAAAAACTTCATAAACATCCATCGAAGGGAATAAAACCCAGGGGTTTTCCTATATACAAGCTATATAACACTACACAATGTCCACAACCATTTATTAATCTATCAAAACATACCAGGTAATATAATTTGGTTACATTCCAATCATGAAATACCCCCGAAGTGGGTATGATTCACTTTAAGCGTATATAATCCATATATAATAATAAAATCACAAACCACCTACCTTGATGTCTGACGATCGATATACTTGAAATTCATCCCTTAAATCGGCCGTGATCAGTGTAGATCTGAAAAAATGTGAAAAATGTTCAACCTTGAATAACTCATGATTGAAGAATAATATTGATGAAAATCTATAGGGGATTCGAGAACTCATCGGTGGGATTACAATGCACCAGACGTCATCTCAACCGGAGGTCAGATGGAGAATAGAGTGGGGTTCAGTGTTCATAGGCCCTTCTGTATTGCTCCTATATGAACTGCTACAAGAAAAATGTTTTTCAATTTTGTTACATGACCTCGATCCAATTTATCAAAAAGAATAAAATTTCAAGTACACGATGTGTCCATTAACAGTGTACTCTATGTATTATCCACAAACGGCCCCCGCCTTAAGTGGTCTTCATGGTCACCACATGACCATGTACTCAGCCATCACACGGTCACTATGTGGACGTACATGGAAACCTTGTACATGACGTATACTTAGAAGTACATGACATGTACATATAAAAACATAATTTCTTTCTTATTCCTAAATACAACCCGAAATCATAATTCATATCTAATTGATGATTCAGGTTCTTACAAGATCTTCCCTTAACAAAATTCATCCCCAAATTTTTCTTCCATGGGTGGTGAATAAGAAATGTTAAACAACTCTATAACATGTGATCGTACATCATCCTCCCTCTCCCAAGTATCGGTATGTACTCTCCTATGCTACCATAAAAACCATATAAGAGGAATAGACCCGCAACTAATAACCCTCATGCTGTGACCCATAATCTGAATAGGGTGCATCTCGAAGGATGAATCCACCTACAACTCAACCTCCTCGCATTGAAAAATGTGTGATGCGTCTGAAAAGTAACATCATATCTAGGAAACGTGAAATACATCGTGCAGAGTCTATTACCTTTTATGTAACAGCTACCAATAAGAAATTGGCCAAACTCTCTCAATACCACAAATGACTCGATGTATCTCAGTCAATGCTTCCCCAGACTCATAATCCTCCTCTTCCTCTTTCATAGTGTGACACATAAGGAAACCTAATCTCGTACCTTGAACTCCATAGGTCATCCCTATTGATCAACATAATATTTTAGAAGAGACTATTTAGTATCCAACCTCTTCCGAATCAACTCCACCTGCTCAGTGGTCTCTTGGACAATATGTAGTCCCAGCATAGCTATTGCTCCTGCCTCTAGCCAACATAGTGGAAATTTGAATGAACTAATTTACAAATTCTTATAATGTGTCGTCTAATTCATTTCGTAAAAACATTAATTGAAGGAAAACTCTACTAGTTGAATGTGTCTCTCCCAAGATATTTCGAAATCCAGTAAGCATGCTTGAATAATATCCTCCAAAACCTGAATCGTGTGCTCGGACTGAGCATCTCTCTGGGGATGGTAAGATGAACATAGAAATACCTATGTAATCAATTCCCTCAAAAGTTTTTATCAGACATGAGAAGTAGACATGGATTACCTGCCTAAAATGATAGAGTGTAGATCCCCAGGAAAATGTACATTCTCTCAGATGTACATCATTCCATGATCATTAACATTGAAGGGTTCATTGATAGCTAGGAAATGTATAACCATCATGATCCTATTGATTACAACTATAACTATATCACTGCCTCACAACAATCTCAATAAACCTCTCAAAAAATTCATCATGAATACATTACACTTCCACTATGGAATGGGTATTTTCTGTAACAGATCTACTGATCACTGGTGATCTACCATCAACTACTAATAGAGGGAACACATAATAAATAACAAGGTACAAACAACTTCATACCCAATCTCTAATACTGACAATGTAAATCTCATTAAATCTTATCCACAATATAACAAACTACCCCTATGGAGGCATGAAAATCATGCAACAACTCCTCACACCCATCTGATGTCACCCAAACCATTCCATGAAAATGAAATAACTCATTATTTCATGCAATCAACCTAGGAGTAGTGTCCTCACCTAACACACTATCTCTTAGGACTAGGCATTTATAATATTATAGATGCCTTATTCTCACTCTATCTAGTAGAGTTGAGGTATGAACTAATGATGAAAGAAAAATATACCACTGTTTGTCATGAACCTCCAAATGCATCTTAGAGAACATATACATAAGCTTTCACTCAATTATGGACTCTTGAAATTCCTGAAACTGAGTTCTCTTTCTCAATGAATTAGCCACTACATTTCCATTCACAGGCTATGCTACAAAAAAAACTGGAAAGGGAAGCGCTACCCTTTTATCAGTACTAAAAAAAGCACTGATAAAGGGGGCATTTATCCGCATAAAAAAAGCGCTGATAAAGGGGGGCCTTTAACAACACTAAAAAATCATAGTTAAATGTGACCATTTATCCATGAATTTTTAGCAATGATAAAGGCCCCCCCTTTATTAGGGCTTTTTTTAGTGTTGTTAAAGGGGACCCCTTTATCAGCGCTTTTTTTAGTAGTGCTCATAAAGGGGGGCTTTATCATTGATTTTTCGTAGCATTGATATATTTAATGATTCAAAAATAATAATTTTCAATGAAAAATAATATATTGTTATTTAAGTATATTTATATTGATACAAATAAAATATATATTTATTAAATATGTTTTAGATAAGTATTAATAGACTATTACATTAAATATATATGAAATTTATTGAAAATGGATTTAAAATATTTTTAAAAATATAATTAATTAATAATATACTAATTATTATCGATTAAAAATAATTTAACAACAATTTGAGGACACAAAAAATCTAAACATTTAATAAAAGATCTAAAATAAGTTGAAAATGTAACTCAAACATTAAAAAGCCATAAATTACGATCTGGTTGTCCATTTTATCACTACAACATATCAAATCAAAGCCTTCAATGATCTCTACGCGCCTGTGACCCATGCGAATCATATGTCACATTTTTTTGAGGCAAAAACTGGCTTAGAAGGCATCCAAAACTGATTTTTTAGTCAGGATACCCTGATTTGTTAACATTCAAGCATGTATAACTTCTGATCTAAATGTCTTTTAGGCATGTACCACATATAATATCAAGGATTGTTTCATTTTATTCGATTTGACTAGTTGTGGATTTGAAACGTGCATTTATATTATAATTTATGGTCATTTTAAGATTATATGGCTTTCCAAATACATATATATATATATATCTATTTGTTTGTAAATAGATATATATGTGTGTGTGTGTGTTTCTTTTTGTGTGTGTTTTATATATGTATTTATTTATTTATTTATTTATTTACAAACACAAAAATAACAAATTTCATAAATGTATTTAAAAATAATCTTATAAATATATATTAATATACAAATAAATATACGTATAAAAAATTTTAACAAAAAATATATATATAAAAAGATATAAATATATATTAATATACGAATGAATATATATATACGAATATATGAATAAACATATATATATTAATATAACTATATATATTTATATTAATATGAATCTATATTAATATAAAAATAAATATAACTATATATATATAAATATATATATATATATATATATATTAATATATGAATAAATATATAGGTTTTAATATAACGAAATATATTTATATTAATATGAATCAATATTAATATACAAATAAATACAACTATATATTTATATAAATAGATGTATCATGAAATAGAAAAAAATGAAATGGATTAGTGGTAAAGGTGAAGGCACACAAGGGGGAGGTCGCGAGTTCAAGTTTGGGTGGAAGCAAGGAAGTGCGCGCACATGTGTGGGAGAGAAAGGGGGCGCGAGAGTGTGAGGGGTCACCTAGCACTGATATGGGGGGGGGGCTAGCGCTGTTAAAAGCTCCCCCAGAATATAAATCATTTTTTTTACTTTTATTAGCACTTTTTAAAAGCGATGATAAACACCTATTTTATCAGGTCTAAAAAATTCCCTGATAAAAGACCCCTTTTATCATCGCTAATAAGAGGTGTCTTTTAAGAGTGTTTTTTGGCAGTGATAAAAGGTGTTTTATCAGGACTTTTCTGAGCACTGATAAAAAGGACCCCCTTTATCATTTCCTCGATTAACAACGCTTTTTTAGCTCTGTTAATGAACTTTTATAATGATGATAAATGACATATTTGTAGTACTACAAGTACGAAAAACAATGTCAAAAGATTGAAGGTACTCCACCCACCATTATTTTCCCAAATTCAGATTTTACTGAGAAAATATATATATGAATATTTTTTTTAATATATACACTAAAAATGATCTCCTTAATGATAATGTCTCCAACATCGAAAATCATTCACAACTACAACAATCTCGAGACGGTGAATCCAGTATATCCAATCATGCATCCTTAACTACTGAGCCTTGTATGCAAATCCTTTTCCCTACATAAGCAATGTTCATAGCCTGATAATTGATGCATCAAAGAAATATGTGTAAATCTTGTTTGGCCCAAGAAAAATCAGTATCTATGATAATGTAAACCTCCCTTTCTTCTCATGAAGGGATGAATCACATGAATCATTCAACAAATACTTCTCACCATTCTTAGTCAGGCATGTCAGTGGAACTGCTAAGCATGAATTGTACTGTATTAAGTGTTTGCAGTAACTCTCTTGACCTAGAAATATCCTTACCTCAAATAGTTTCATTGGATGCTCCTAGGAAAAAACCACTTTCAAATATTATGGGTCAACTGGTACATTAATCTCTGAAATTTCATGACCTCTGATGTGTTTTCTGTCCATCCAAATGTAGAATATTGAGAGCATAACATCAAAATAATTCTCTATTAGTATACTAAATATAATATCAAGATGTATGGAATGGTCTCTTCGAGTGTTAGAGTACACCAAGATATCATCCATGAATACTACCACAAATTAATCCAAGTGAGGTTCAAAAACGTGGATCATCAGTGATATGAAATCTTCTTGCATGATCGTGAGACCGAATGACAGAACCATGCGCACCAATATAACATACATGATTAGAAAGGCTATAAGAGGTATATTTGTTGGTCTAAGGTGAAACTGATTATAACTATATCCTAGGTCAATCTCATAGAACACCCAAGCTCCTCAAAGATGATCAGATAGATCATGAATACCAATAAAAGGATATCATTTTTTGACCATCAACCATTTCATTCTCTGATAATCCACCCAAAGACTGAGGGTATCATTTTATTTCATTGAAAAAAGAATTAGCTAACCATAAGGAGACAAACTAGGTCAGATAAAACCAATTTTATACTACTACATTAAATAATACAAGAGAACCTATAACTATGGTGTAGCCATACTATATTTAGAAATGAGCACCAGTGCTGCTCCTGAAACATGTTCAAAAGATAAATCTACCAGTCTCTATGGAGGTAAACATGAAAAGTTGTCTCAAAAGAATTGTCTGAAATGATCCACCACTGGAGAAATGTCCATCTATGAACTACCCTACTCATCCTGATATGAACTGGAAATCTGGGATGTAATTCCTCCCAACCCATGATGCTTGACTCCTTCTATTACATCCTAGACATCATATTTTTCCTTTTAAAGAAATGACACAACCCTTCTTGACATGAAAATCATCTTGCTGCAATTTCAGTCAACAGATGCCTATATGGAGACCAACCAATTCATTATAATAATTAAATTGATGTCATTCATCTATAAAAAAGAGGAACCATAGGAAGTGACACCCACCAACCTCTAGAGGGAACTCCCTGCTTTGATGTTCAATAGTCATACTAATCAACAACGAGGTGTCTAGAATCATAACATCATCATATATAATGATGCATAGCCCAAGTCTCTCCACAATGAAAAAAAAATATAAATCAATTTGAATAGCATGCATCGAATAAAGAAAAATATAAAACTGAGGCAACTAGAATCAAACCGCTAACTTTAGAGTGTCTGGTATCCTTCAATTGTTTGGTATTTTCCATCACAAAATTCTAAATAGTACCGCAGCCCTGAAATCATGACCACTACCTCCTTCTTTTCCTAAACACCCTAACAAACACCAGTTCCCTGACAGATGAGAAATAGATGGACCTTCTCCGGAATTTTTAGTCATAATAGATCCTCTCTCACCAGTTGTAGGTGAGAAAAACTAACAAAAACATTCGAGATGTCCATATTACAACAAGATCATCACTCGAATACATCTCTCGGGCACTGAGTTCTCATGTTCCCAATAATCTCTCACTATTAGTACCTCATCCAGATACCTGATGATGCATCCCTTGTACTAACATCCACACGTAAATGGTCCGTATAACTCTTCATACTATCAAACGAAGGATTATCAGCCCTTGATGATGAACAACCGTAGATCATATCTCCCAACTCCATCATATTGTGCTTCATAATAAGCGACTAATTTACTATAGCAATCACTGATGTCTTCCAGATTACATTATCCTATGATCATATGTCATATCAAAGACTATCCTTAAATCACTTTGCTAGTGAAATATTATCACCTAACAGAACAAGTGTGATGAGTTGTATCACATTGAAGTGAGAAGAGTCATCTTTCACTGAAATATTTCACTACTCAAATTCATGAAATCCCAATCTCAATACTCCCTCAATGTCTCTGGGTTTATGTAATCATAGATTTCCATCTAAAACTATTCCAAAGCCATATCCTGGTGACACCTTTCCTGTGAGATTACATCCCATCATCTCTTGGAGGAATCACATAACATGTACTTCATGAGCATCATCATACTCTTTGGAGGAATCTATAGATTCTCTTTGATGGAATGTATGGCCTCCAACCAAGACCCCAAAGCCTTTGGTCATGCATCCTTGGAAAAGGTGAAAGGATACTACTATTAGGACTCCTACATTAGCTCCTACTTATTCCGGGTAGGGTGCGGTGCTCGCTAGAATGTTTGTGTCATCCTCATAAAACCATCATGGAATTTTTCATCTGCACTTGTGTCTAGTATAACATATGGAACCAAGATGGTCATGATGGGAGGATATGATGGTATTCTCTGATCGAACATTTCTGGTGTATGATCATTGTCCTTTACCTGGTGTACTTCTGGAGGACATCTTGGGGGAATGCCTATTCAGGTTTAACTACACACCTAAGAAAAATATTTTCATGGACTGCATCCTATAAGTGAATGAAAAAAATAAGAGAATGTTAGCATTTATGTTTCACAATAGAGGGTTACATAGTGTGTATAACAACAACATAGTGTCTTCCCTTAAGCTTTATCTTGGTCATGTTCCACTTCTAATATGTTCATGAATCACCCCATTCATATGGTGTTTTTTTATGAGACATGGATTGTATTTGAATATTCCATCATGCCCAAATTCCCTTATTTTCCTACATCCACAGAGTTCAACTGGTGCAATACTATACTGCGTGCACACTCTAGACATGGTGTGTACTATATAAGTTCATTCCACCTGTGTCATTGTTCACACAGCCAAAAACATGGTCCTCTATAACATTTTGTGTACTACCACTACATAGAGTGTTCCAAATTTATTTCCCGACCCATGTCTATACTCATACATTAATGTCACATAGTCAAAAACTACACGACGTGTACTTAAGAAATGTTATTTTTTTCCAGAATAGAAGAACACATGGTGTGTATTCCTAACATCACACGCCATATTGTCTGGGATTTCTAATTGTAAGCCTCTAAAAAATTTCATGAACCCTTAAACCAATGAATTTTGTGAAAGGCGTGACAAATTCTAACCATTGGGATCCCATACTCCCTGTTAATCAATGTTTGGTCTCATTTTTCACACAATTGAAAAAATTCATTTAATGTTCAAACATGATCCAACAAATTCTGATCCAAGAGGGCCAATTACACAATAGGGAAAAAATAATGTCATCCATCAAAATGAATCCATACAATTACCAATAACCCATCAAAATAGTAGGTTTTTCTATCATTAAATAAAACACAATAGGGTTCATAAATAACACCACATCTATCACAACATTATGAAATCAATAATGCCCCCTAAATGGCATGACAAGAATGCAAGACAATTGATCTCTAGAAAGTGTCTATATGATGGATGAGATAATATACTATCATATAATTGTGTTGAAATAGAAATAGATCCCCAATAATATCAATGGTAATAGAACAATACATGTGTACCACCCAACGATGATATAAAATGAACTGTGATAGATGAAAAACCTTAAAATTTGAATTCATCAAGGTAATGTGGATTTCCCAGTTCACAGGATAGATAATCCCATGAATTTCTTATTACCAAAAACATGTTACATCCTATCCCAGCCTATTGACTCAAATTTTTTTGGAAATTCCAATTGAGAATCCTTCAATACCACATTGCAACGTCCCTGATCTGGGTACCACCTGAAGGATCCACAAACACGGTAAGTCTCAAATCCTCAGGCACATTTCCCCAAATGCCATAGGCTTCTGACTAGATGTGAGGGATAAAGAGTGATAATGGGGAAACAATACCATCTTGGGTAGAGTATTCAGTTGAAAACAAATAGTAACCAATAGAGGAAGTTGTAATACCATACAAAAAAAGTAGAAAAAAATACTAATAGTAATAAAAAAATCGAAGAATATATATAAATGATGCTAGTACCATGTTTATAAGAAAGAAAAAAAATAATTCCTGATGATGAAAATAAAATAAAAAAATGTCTTTAATATAAAGTAAACTCCTATAGCTTTTCAAGCCTCAAGAATTGTCCAATTCTATCCATATCCTACAACAATCATGTACATGAGGAAGAATTGTGCTTGCCCTTATCCATTCCTTCATTCATATAATATATTTTTGTCCAAAAGCATGACCCAAAAAGGGCGTGACACAAATCCTAGTAGGGATACTCTAGATGATTGGTGTCTATCTATCATTGAATATGTACATAAAGTAATTTGCAAGAATGATGAAATAACAAGAATGTACTCAAAAGAAAACAATTCTAATGTTTTCAATTACATTCATTTTACATTTATTCTTCATCCATTGAATCATGTAAGCCGGGGAGGTAGCAAAAGATCTGTATTTCCCATATAATGTAACCAAAATAGGCATCTCATAAGTCCATATAAATTTTCATGTATGACCAAATCCAAGATTCTGTTTGTCTTGGCATACACGTCAAAATCATTCAATAATTAAAAAAACCCATCTGGTAAATATCTCACATTTTATACTATTTAGTCTGATATAGTAGAAATAATTTATAAAAGACCACCTAGGATGCTCTCACAGTAAATACCCCTTAGTCACCATTGAATCAATAACTTATAAATGGCCTCCTGGGTATCTCTCATGGTATATACCCCTGGGTCAACAGAGATTTATCAAATCATAAATGACAACCTCAGTAGCACCCATGGTAAATAACCCATGGTCAATATCTAAACCAATGCTCTCACAGTCTAGTGTAAATATTCATGGAAACCCCCATTTATTTCCTTCTCAAAGGCTCTCATGGTTGACTTGAAAAACAACATGAATATCATATCAATGTGACACATGTAATCTATATCTACTACACGGATAAACATTCACAAAGCATACCACATGCATTTCATATAATCAATCGAATCCGTCCTAATCAAAAAAGTAATGAAAAACATGGTACAACTACAATAAATTCCTGAAAAAATGGCCATAAACAACCAAAAAATGGAAATGCTCCCATGGGCTATCCCATAAACAAGGTATATAATAATTAGCATCAGGAAAAACTGTTAATTAATTAATCAAACCATAATATGTAATATATAGGGTTAAAATCCAAATAAATAAACACCCCCAAACATTGTTATGATGAACATAATAATATATAATCAAAATAAAAATAAGGAAAGGGACAAACCACCCACCCCATTGTCTAAAAATAGATATACTAGAATGGAATCCATTGAATCATCCTAGACTGGTGTAGATCTACTATAAGTTGAATAAAATTAAATCATCAATAACTCAAGAGAGATGAAGAATTAGTAATAATGGATCTAGGTTATTTGGGAACTCAGCAGTGGGATTCCAATGCACCTGAAGAGCTCTCAATCAGTGGTTTAATATATAATCATAAGGGGATAATAGTTCATTGGCACATCCTTCATGATTCTGTACGAACCACATCCCGAAGAAGGTCTTTCTGAAGATGATATGTGACCCCACTCTAATGTATCATATAAAAATAAAAGTACATGGAGTTTTCAATAACAGTTTATGTCGTGTATTAGTCTCATCTGGACCCCTCCATATACAGTCATCCTGGTAACTTCATGGCCATGTACTAGGCCTTTATGTGACCAGTACACTATTGTACGCAGAAATCGGGTACACAACATTGACTTAGTAGTACATGACATGTACATTAAAAAATCTATTTGCATCTTTATTCCTCAAAATAACCCAAAATTAAGATCAATACCTGAAATGAAGATTTTTGATCTTACCCTCTTGATGAAGATCACAGATCAACCAGATAACACATTGATGATGTGAGATTTTTTTATGATTTTATATGTAAATTCTCATCTGGTTGTAATGGTTGTGTCTAGTGGTGTTTCCTTTCTAGATCGAATAGGAAATGATGTTGTGTTTAATTTGGGAATTATTTTCAAATGTAACCTTAATTTTCATAATTTTTATATCTCATCATCATGATGTGAAAGTGTGTTATTGGTGTTTTTGGATAATGTCACTCATTTATTTTTTGGATTGTGTATGGTTGTTCTGGTTTGCAGTTTTGATGTTTTATGGGTAGTGTTCGTTGGTCATATGTCTATAATCCTAATATTGATGGGATTCAACATTGGATTCCTTAATCCCTTAAAGTTATACCTTTGTTTCTACCCTATAATATTTCGTCATTTTTCTATCGAGATAGTGTCCCACAGCTACTCCAGGTGCACTTGGGTAATCTAACCACATGTTTCCCTTCTCCTTCAGCAAAAGATGGGATCCTGAAAAAGGAAATATGTTTTTTTTGTAATGTAAATGTGTTTATACTATGTGTAAGGATCTTTATATTCCATCCAGAAATAATTGTAGTTTTTTAATAAGATCTAGGATAGGGGTTCAAGTGTTATCCTAGTTATGGCTATGAAAATCATTGTTTTGAGGGGATGAGTTTTGGAAGATTGTGGATATTTTTCTTATATCCCAATAAAATATATGCATTGTAGATTTATGGGGAAATCATGCATGATGGTGGGGAGAATTGTCACATGCTATTTTATATCATTCTATTTCATTTTGAATAATCACATTATATTTATATTTTTGCTTTATTTTTGGGTGTTTTTATGGAAATTTTGTGTTCTGGGCTGCTTTCCCATTATTTAAGGGTGTGTGTCCCCACATAAAGGGTAACCGTGAAACCTCCTGACGATGAGTCCCTTTTCAGAAAATTTCTTTCCTAACATGGTTATAGTATCAATGGTTTCAAACTGTTAGTTTCAAACTGTGTGGCTCCTAATATTAATTGTGTTGGTCTTGGGGTGTCAATGGATGAGGGTTCATGGTTTGAACCAAGTTTTTCAAAACCGAGTGGGAAGCATGTGAATGGCTCTAAAATTTTAGATAGAACCAAAACAGATAGTTATATCATCGTTTTACGACCCATTTGGGTGTTCTATGAGGCCAGTATGGGATGAAATATTGGTGAACCATTTTCTATTCTATGCGTCCTAATTGTTCATAGTATACAAATTTATTAAAAATGGCATTTTATCATTTTTACCTTTTCAAATGATAACCCCAAACCACCCCTTTCATCGACTCTTGGATTGTACATCTTAATAGAGTATTTTAGCTTCTCCTTCTTGCCTCCACTCCTCTTCCATGGTTGGAATCAAGTTATATTTTCTATATTTTAGTCTAATTAATCAGGGTAATATTTTCCATTATTCTCTATATTCTTCTTTCTTCCATATTATATTGGGTTCCTCTTATATCTTGGTAATGTGAGCCTAGAGATGTTGTTTATTTGCCTTTTATTATATTTTTTTTGTGGTTTTTATGTTTTTAATGGGTTTTATCACCTCTCTATACCATATTAGTGTTGTTTTGGTTTTCCATTATCGATGCGCCTTGAGTTTTTTTGCAGGTTTCCCTTTGAATTTGGCCATCAAACTAAGGAAAAAATTATTTTAGGATGTTTTCAAAATATTTTGATAATTATTATTGATATGTATCTCATAGAATAATTATTACAAATTCCATCAGATGAATTTCCCTTGATTTGAATTGTGTGAAATTATTTATTTGATATTTTCACACAAAGTGATTGTAAAAATTGCCAGTTGGACATTGTAAATGTGTTTTAATTTATAAACGATGATTAATGTTCATCCAATTAGTTTATAAATGGATTTTTAGTTATATAAATAGTTCCATTGGTTCTAGTTGAAATATTTATCACATAAATAATATGTGAGGCATGGTTGTAACCATTAAAATGGGATTTCATGAAAAAATACCTTTGAGATGTACCTCATTACTTATTGATTTCTTAATGGAATGGGAGGTCTTTAGAATGGTAATTCTAAAATAAATTGATGGTTGTAAAGAATGTTCATTATTCATTGTGGTGATTTGGGGGTGATACATAGTTGTGTGACTCATGTGGTGGTTATGGGTATCCCTTGTGTATATGTTTGGATTGTTTGTTTCTCTTTGGATCACCCCCATTTTGGAGATCACAAGGGAACCTAGAATAGCTGACAGAATATCCGAGATTGTTTTATAAAAATGTTTATAATTTTATTATAGATTGTGGAACCTTAGTACAAACCCATATTACATTGGGGATGTTTCACCTAGGTTAGGCTAAGTGGGGTATGTGGGAGCGTTAGGTATTTTTGATTACATCATGTATGCCTACATGATGAATCAAGTTACAAAATGTTCTATATTTTCCCACAACACCTTAGGTATTTCCATATACTCCAAAACTTGTTTATCTTTTGTATATAATTTAGATTCCTCATCTGTTAATGTTAATCGAGTACTACTTTACCGTATCCCTCTGTATGTTATTGCCATTATTCTTTTTCCATGATGACGATTACACCCTATGTAATTTATGGTCTGTTTTTCCATAAAATCTATCATGGGGTTTTTGAAAATTTATATATACACTCCCTCTATATATCACACTTCCCCATTCTTTTAAAATTCACAATCCTTCCCATTTATGAAAAACATTATTTAAAAAGGACGGTACTGAATCATGATTAGTTTGAAGAACAAAAATGTGAAAGGAATATGTATTGTATTTGATTTAAAACATGAATTTATGAATATTTTAATTAAAAGAAACACACAGGGAATTATTTACATGTTTATGATTACTATGTTTTAATACTCAATCTTGTTCTTCCATTCTTGTTTTTTGGAATTTAGTTCATGTTTTATCTAGGTCTTGAATTTTTAAAGTGATTTTATCATCTGGATTCAATGAGTGACCCCCAAGTTCACAATGATTTGTACATGGTTAAAAGGTGTGATTTTGATTTAATTATAGTTTATGTTAATTTGATTCATTGGGTACTTTTTATTTATATTGTGTTTTTTTATTATTGTTCCACAAAAGTTTTTATTTGTCTTGGAGGAAATGTTTCTCATTAACATTATTAGATGAGAAATGTGATTTTTTCCACCTCAGAGTGATAAGGAATGTGGCTCGGGGATTTCACAGGCTTTCATTAGTGAACGGTTGAAGGTCAAACTAAGTTAGTTCATTACATTTAATAAGATTAAAAAAATTACTAAAAAATAATAGTTTCTTTTGTTGAATTTAGGAAGATGTTAGGAAATTTAGTAAAATAAATATTTGTTGATTATATATGTAATGAAATTTTTTTCTAGATTTTAAAATTTGATGTGAATCATACATAGTGTATCTTAAGGGTAACATCCATGGAAAGGGTGATTGAGATGGACTAGATAGTCAACTGGTACATGATAATTGGATATGTTACAGAACAATTTTGATGCTCCTGCTGGATAAGATTTAAATTATTAACATTCTATTTATTATCCACTGCAATACCATTAGAAAGAATAAAAAGTGTACTAAAAAAATTAATGTCAACATTTGGGATATTAGATGTTGCTCAATAAATTTGTTAATGTAATGATTCTATGATCAAAAATACGTGATTATTTCTCATTGTAAATATAATTTACACTCTGAAAATAATAATAAAAATATTCAGGTAGAGAATCATGATTTTCTATGTCTACTGTAATGGGGAGGCTATTAAAACTAAACAAGGATCTTCTTAAGGTACTCAAATAGCAGTAATGGTTAGGACATTTAATTAGTTAACCCTTAGGTAACTATATGTATGAATTCATGGTGGTTTAAATATGATACTTGATTGAGATATCTATTCAATTAACTATATATATTTTGAAATACCAACTATACTATTTCATCAAGATTGTATATTTGTTTTTGATGAGGACAACATCCAATAAACAACATTATTTTCCCAATTCTTAAATGGTACCATAATAGAGTTATATGTTGACATTTATAGTGTACAACAAGAATATTGAATTTTAAAAAGAGATAAACATACATGTGTGGATATAGAAGGACCATCACAAGAAAATGAGGCTATTCCATATGATATAGAATAAGAAATACTAATTGATATCCCAAATATAAAATTTAATCAGTCAAATGACGAGGATATTTCAAATTATGGAATAGATGGAGACAAGAATGCCTGTTAAGAGGATGAATCTGAAGTTGGGGAGGAAATTTTTAGAAATGCTGAAGATTTACTATATCATCAATGAAAAATAAATCATCCACCATACATCACATATTTTTTATATGGAGTGGCATGTTTTCTTGTGTTAAACTAAAATATGAGCACTTATGCAAATGATTTTCCTGGTTTTATAGATGATATATTTAGTGAGATGGAAAAAACATTATACTTTAAAAGAAATTTTTCAAAAATAATATGTAATAAGAAACATAATAAAAAAATTTCACATTGAGAGACTCTATTGATATTTTTTTAGGAATCAATCCATACAATATATACACTGTTTTGTCTAGTTATATTTATTCTAAGATTTTATCAATGGTCTTTCACTATTCATCGACCTTTTGTTCCTAATCATTCACATGACTTACGGTTCACCCAATAGATGATTACATGAACTTCGACATACACAGTGGGACATGGATTAGGTGTGAATGATGACATCTAAAAGCCTCTTCCTAATGAGTTAGAGGAAAAGAATCTGATATTCATAGTTATAATAGTTGAAGAAGCGCCCAATCTAGGTCATCATACTCCACCCCAACACAGAGGTCGATGATCACGATATGGGCATCACTTTCATAGACCCTCGCATGAGAGGATACATTATCATAGATAATAATTGTTCTTATTATTATATATTTTTTCTATTTGAAATATGGATTTGAATGCATAGTTTATTCAATCCTCTATGATTTTATTGTTTCGTAAATTTCCGATTTTTTAATATCATATAATTTTTATATGATTACATATTTTTAATATATATGGTATATTTTACTTATATATTAACTTTTAGAATATTCCAAATTCAACTACTTGAAAAATATAAATTTAATGTCGGTAAATTTAAAATCATATAAAATATAAACTCTAAAAACGTTCTAAATAAAACAGAAAACATATCATTGACATTTATAAATTTATTGTAAATAAAAAAAATTCTTCTTTATAATAACCCATAACTAATTTACATGATACTAACAAAATTGATTAAAAACATAATATTTACCCATTAAAGAATAAGTGAACATAAATTATAGTATAATTAAAATCTAAATAAATTTTAGAACATTATCTAATCACATAATTTATAATTACAAAACAATGGAATACATTTATTTTATAAATAAAAATGTAATTTTTAAAGGCAGTAATATATTATGCCACTAAAATTACATTTTACTAATTTAATTTATGACATGTTTGTTATTTTAAATTAATTTTTATATGTTTAACAAGTGGGTAACTTTTAATTGAGAATTTATTTCTACTTTATTATTTATATCCTTTCAAATCCCCAAACATGAAACATTATTATGTTTCATGTAGGTGACTTGGAAAGGGAATAAATTATAATTTTTTAAAGAGTTTTAATTATATTTAACAAACTAACTCAAAATATAAAACAATATTGAAAATAATTAAATATAAAAAATAATAATGAAATTCTAATTTTCATGTCTACAAAATTATTTCTTAAAATTATAATTTTTTCATTTTATAATATTATTGGAAATAATTCATATTAATTTTTATATTATTATTTACATTAATATGAAGTATTATTAATTATGTTATAATAATTAAATGTTAGTAATTTCATTATTAATTTTTATTAATTATTATATTAAATATTTAAAATATTTAAAATATTAAATTTCATTGATGACTTAAATAATATAATTATTATCCTAAATAATAAAGTACTTAATTATATATTTTTAAAATAAATATAAAATATATTTTTAACATAAAAATTTATTTATTAATAAAAATGTTATTATAAAAATAATATATATATATATATAAATCTCTCTGTGTGTTTGTGTGTATCTAAAAAAATTAAAATTAATACATTTTATATGTTAAATATAGAGACAAATATATTTCTCATTTTTTAATATTATTTTTTTTGGAAATTATGACATTGACCATTTTACATTTGGACTAAAACCCAATGGAAGCAAGACCGTTGTTGTCATTGTTAATTAATTTTCAAAATACTTTTGACCTAAAATTATTTTAATGAAACATATTAAAAAATATCTTCCCCTTTATGGTAACTTTATAATACTCATCAGTTCATCTCCATTATGATCATCCCATGAATTCAAAGATATATAGGATGATATCATCATAGGTTCCATCCCACATACGTTAAAATAATCTAACTCTAACCATGCTGTATATTATGCGGTCATGCAACATGGTGATTTTAGGGTGCCTTTTCCAGATTAGATGAAGCATATCATATGATAATTTCATCCCCTTATGCATTCACTCAACGTGGTTAATGTATGTTATAATGAACATTACTTAACTTCTCAACCCTTCACCTATATTATTGAATTCCCATTGAGGAGAATTTTCTTTCTACATTCTATTTCACATATCAAAACTGACGATGCTTGCTCCAACATTTTCTCCTTCAAACATTTCATCCACTTCCAATTTCATCCCCAATCATATGGACAGGTTTTAGCTTCTCCAATTACTACACTTTATAACACAAACATTCTCATTATTCATTTTCCACCATACATTAAATATTATATTACCTTCATGAACATCCATTGATGCTCAAAATTACAACATGAGTATGTATTATTACAACATGAACTTTCCCCAAAAGAGGTCGACCCGTTATCATTGTACAGAAAAGTATTTTATAAGTCTTTAAAAAACACAGAGGTCACTAAAAAAAGAAGGTTAGCAGTGTTTTTAGCACTGGTTCTAAACCGCGCCACTATATTTGTAGTTTTATTTATTTAGGGGATGTATTTCTAAAACTATAGCTAATTAATGATGTCATTTTATTGTGGATTATTTTGTGATTTTTTTAATTTTTTATTATATATATTTTTTATATACTATATATTTTCATTATGTATAATTTATTGTTTATTATTTAATATTTATAATTATAAATAATTATGAATTGTTAATAATTAATTATTAATTACTAAATATTTATATATATATTCATATTAGTTTGTCTATATTTATACATTTCAATATATATCACGTCGGTATATATATATATAACTATACGTATATGTATATGTGTGTGTGTTAATTTATATTATATATTTATTATTATTATTTTAATTATTTATTATGTATAATTTGATAAGTATTATTAATTTATTAGATGTTTATAATTTATTATATATCATTTTCTATGTTAAAAAATTAAAAAAATTTAATTATTATTTTTTATTTTTAAATTATTTAATAAATATTAATTATATATATGTGTGGGTGAGTGTGTCTATATTTATATATTTTTTTATTTATTACCTGGGTATATTGTAAAATATTTTTCTGTCATTATATATATATATATATTCATATAAATATATTTATTTTCAAATATATATATATATATGTATTAATATATATATATATGTATTCCCCCTATACGAAGCTAGGGTGCACAGGGGTTGGGGTGTGGGCACCAATCTGAGGGTCGAGTCCTTGAGCCTTTTTCTTCTGTTGTGTGGGTTAATAATAGGGTCCCACATTTCAAAAAAAATATTTTTGTAAATATATTTAGTATTATAAATAAATATTGATATTAATATGTACTTATGAGCATTATGGTATATTTAACTTTATTTATGTATATATTTATATATTTATATAGAATTTACATTGGTATATATACCTTTATGAGAGTGTGTATTTACATAGATTTACATGTGTATATATATAATTATATATAATTTTCATTAATTATATATATGTATGTATGTATGTATTGGATGATGCCCATGCCTAGTGATTCATGATGATCACTATGGTGATGGATCAGGTAATAATAGTTTCTTTTACAAATGGAATTCCCTATTGATATTGATTTGGAACTCCATGAGAATATTTCGGGGTGAAAATGGGCTCTTGAGGGTGATTTAGAATTTCAAGAATACTCACAAGGATAAGAGGTAGAATAAAAAATCAGGGTTTTTGGTCTCAGACTATTGGATTCTTACCATGATTTAGTAATGATAATAATAATTAAAGAGGCCCAACTAATCATTTTTTATCCAATCCTGATGCGGTTAATGAAATATTAGACATGTTTAATTACTCCTTTATTGCTTGACTTGTTTATCCAAAAGAGGTGAATACCAAAAAATTAGAGGAATTAGTAGTCATGTTTTAGGGATTTGTGATTTTTACTCACTAGAGATGTATCTCATTTGGCTAAGAGTCTTTCACTTGTTTTTCCATCAAACCGGTTGTTACAGAAATCCTACGGTTATAGGTCACTGTACCAAAAACCCAGTTCTTTTCTCATTCATGTGTGTTGATTCGGTATTGAAACTTTTTCTTTTAAGAACACCATTTTATAGGTGTGAATTAATACTTAAGTATTTTCCTAGGTTCAATTACATTCAACAAAGTATACATGATATATATTTTGCAATAGGGGTCCCCATTTTAATTGATATGGAAACTAAATTGGTTATGTATGGACAGTTCAACAGAATCCTCATATAAGTTAGTAGCATTGATAGTGATAAAACAATTTTATCGATGAAATATAATTACATCAATATGAAAATTGAGTATGACAAAATTTCATTGTTCTAGGAGATTTTATGGTTATTCCGAGGATAAGTGTGTAAGTCGTTGATATATAATGCATGCTCTATGCGAGGACATATGGTTTAGGATTGTAAAAATGTAAATAATAATATCACCTTTAAGATGAATCCCTATATTAAATATGGGGATCTATCAGGTAAATATTGAAAGGAGATTAGTAGTTATGGTTGGATGATTCTACACAATATGAGAAGGATCCTGGTAAGTCAATATCTATCCCTACAGGGTTGGTTTCAATTTTATCTGATGAGGTTGGGATGGAAATAATGAATATAAGAGATGATATTATGACATTGAAATATGATAAGAGATTCATGGAATCCAAGATTTAGGATTCCCCTCTTTTATAAGGTTACTCTGATTGAATCTATTTAGGGAATATGTCGAATGTTGAGGTAGTAGGTCTTTGGTATTGAAGTCAATATTGTTGGTTGTCCTATGATATGAAGAAACCCAAGTAGTAGTAAACATATTTTAACATGTTATTGGTTAGAATTGACTGATCAGGTGCCGGTGAGATGGATTTTGATACAGAACCCCATTTTATGGCTATATGAATTGATTAAATAAGGGAGATCAACAATGTTGAAAAGAATGAGAAATCAGATTTTGAAATAGTTTTTCAATAAGAGTTTGATCATCATTTGTTTTATGAGAAAATGGATAAATCTTCACAATTTAAAATGGTTATACAAAACGTTGAAGCACAAATTCGCTCCATATCTTAGACCATGAAAGATGACCTTTAGCGTGGAACTAATTTAAAATTTAGCATTGATGCTCTTTTAGAGTAATAAATGGATCATGTGGCTGATATTGGGATTAATTGTAAAATGAAATCTAATAATGGATTGTTTAGTCATTAATACAATATGGATTTTCTTGGCTCTAGATGTAGGGAGGGTAAGGAATTAACAAACCATATTATAAAATGGTTCTTTGGATTTACATTATCTAAGAAATAAAGTTACTATAATCCATATGATTCTTAATTAGAGAATTTCAGTCTCATGAAGGATCAGTATGATACCCTAACTAGAGTGGATAATAGATCTTCAAGGGTAAGGGATGATGCTAATACTCTAGTTCAATATAAACCTATATTCGATGATGAATCAACCACCCTAACCAACCCTATTTCGAAATGTGTTCCCATCACATCTATAGTAATGAGAGGATAACCAGGTTTGAGTGACCAAGCTATAGGGATTTTAAGTAAATTTTATTTTACATGTATTATTTTTAAATATTAGAAGAATTATATTCAAGACAATTCAGTAATATGACATATGATTCTGAGTCCTGATGTGCCTATAATAAATTTTTATAGTATATCATATATATTTAATAACCTGATGTAATTTTTTTCTAAGAAGATTATATTAGAAATTCAACGGAACCATCAAGTTCAAAATGTGAGTTTTACTTTAGGTGTAACATAAAAGTTTTCATTTTTTGTTTTACCGAGCATCTAATATCACCCCTTTTTTATTGTTTTATTTTTTCCCAAAAATCAAAAAAGAGTAAAATGTATGATAAATGGATATTAAAGCTGAATAATGTTGTTTTTATGTCATTATTGATGTAATTTTTTCCAATATAATGTAAATATTTGTTAGGTATCTAGTTTCTTATGGATGTTGAAATATTGGATCCTCTCTATTTTGATCTATGTTCCATAGTAATAAAAACCCATTATATCTAGGTAGTTGGATTAAAGGTCGTTTAAACTGGTTTTGAGTATATTTTAATAAAAAATATTTGGAATAATATTTAGAATAACCTAGTTAATTACATGAACCCTACGATTATAATTTAGGGTACTCATGAAAGTTTCATAGAAATACTAAAAATTGAGATATTTATACACTAATTAAGAATATACCATTATATAGATGTGGAACATAATAGATGGAACAACTGTTTAAACACCCAAAATCAATGTAGGGCTCCCCACAAGAGAAAATAAATGAGAAAAGTGTTGGATAAGTATAGATCATGAAAATATTAAGTTATTTGACCCTTTTTATGAATAATAACCTTATACCGAAGGAACAATAGTTTTATCCATATCATGGTGTAATAATGTTGGACTGCTTCATATAGTAATAACCCCCATCCTTTAGTGGGACCACAATCTAATATTGGATGAACAATCAATCAATACCCAAATGAATTTACCCTTCCCTTGGGATGTGATTAGATGGATATGTTTTTTTGTGGCCATATAAAATTTAATTGGAGATACAGAACTGTGGTTGTTGTATTTTCCAAACACCAAATACAATTAATAGATAAAAAAATGGTCTAAAATACATTTAAATAGAAAATTTGTGAAACATATTTCATATAATATCCACAATAATATATTGAGTGGAAATTTTTAAACCTATGTAAAAAGGTGGTGGATGTAGTAGCGATGTTTAAGGTTAAATTTAGAAGGTTATCATGGCATATTTCTTATTATTTATGAAACATGTTGACAATGATTGATCAATAATTCAAAATATTAAATCTAAATATTTGGACAGTTCTAGTCACTCAAACATTTTACTTATGCTAGGAGTTTCTATCTAGTGCTATCAAGGCCCAAAAGAAATTATACAAGACTCCTATATACAAGGGGAATCACGATAATAAGAGGAATGCTAAGAACCAAAATAGAATTAATTTGGATAAGGACATGAAAGGGATAATATAATTAATAATATGAAATAATTGTGAAATGAATCACCCTGGAACATTATTGAAGGGACTAGGAGTCCTCTTCAACAGTATAGATAACAGACAACATGACCATAGTTGCTAGTCTATGACATATTTCATCAATTCCCAATTAATTTTGGCAAAGATATGGGAAATTATTCACATAATTGTCCCATGTGTAAAGGTAGTATACAAATGAAGAGGCATGGTGATAAAGGTTCATAGTAATGTGGTAGAAAGTACTTTGGTCGTTTCTTTAAAAATTTATAAAGATTTATTTGATACAGGTTTTCACATTTTTTTATATCAAATAATTTTTCAAATAACATTAGACATTTATCGAGAAACCTAATAAGGTAATTATCAATCGTGAAACCCAATGGGAGTCTTAACGTAATAATGATATTCCAGTTGGTCCCCATTTCAATACATGAACCCAAACTATTCAACGATTTAATTTTAAATACTATTGTATAATTTTTTTATAATCCTTGAGATGGGTTGGATTACAAAGTATAATACAACAATTAATTACTTTGAAAAGATGGTTACAAACTCATTGGATGGTATATAATCACATTCTTTTATTGTAGATATTTAATTTACAAAGTGTTACTTGGAATCCCCTATTGTGTGGAATCATAATGAAATTATTTGGTATTATTAAATGAGTGTGAAGGATGTTATAAAAATACAGGATTTATCTATTTAGGGGTAATATATTGATATATTACCCATGTAATTTTCAAGATAATATCTTAATTATGATGATGGATTGTCTATTTTTATTACCCCTAATGAAAAACCTATATCTAAACCTCAATACATGATGGATCTAGTAGATTTAGTGGATATAAATATACAACTGTAAGTTTTAATTGGAAATATATTTATTATCCATAGTTTTTCACATTGTGGGAACTTGTTTTATTGGTAAAAAATAAGGATGGTTCAATGTGGGTATGTATTGAATATAATGTAATCAATGATATCACTACTAAGAACATGAATCCATTACATCACATTGATGATATGTTTGATAAAATTCATGGCGCCCAATACTTCTCAACGATTGATATCTATTATAGTTATCATCAATTAAATGACAAGAAATATGAAATCCCAAAGACATATTTTCATACATGTTGTGGACATTATGAGTTCCCAATAAGGACATTTAGATTATTTAATGACCATATGTGTTCATGGATCTAATGAAAAAAATAAATATAGATTATATTGATAATGTTTTTTGATATTCATCAATGAAATACTGATATAATTACAACCATATGATGAGCATGAATTTCATTTATGAATAATCCATGAGACCATGGGAGAGAATGTACTGTATGTAAAATGTAGTGTGTGTGATTCATAGATTAAAAAGGACTCCTTTCTCATTTATATTGTCTCAAAATATGAAATATCAGTTCACCATAATAAAAAAATAATTTAGTGAGTGGCCCAAACCAATAAATTTAACTAAAATACATTATTTTGTTGGCATAACTTGTTAGTATTGGTGATTAATTTTAAATTTCTCATGATTTTCTAATCCATTAACCATGTCAATATGTAAAGGGGTTAAATTTTTATACTCTAAATAACGCGAGGAAGGCATCAAGGTACTAAATAAAACACTAGAAAATGAACCTATATTGACTTTACCATTGTGAAATGATGTATTTATTTTGTATTTACTATTGATTTGAAAAAATTTAGTGGGTGCATTTTAATTTAAAATTTTAGTGTTATTTCATATACATCAATAAAATTGAAAACCCAAGTGTATAACTACCCAAATATTTACCATGAGTTAGCTGTTAGGATAATTTCATTGAAAAAATGGAGACACTATATATATGGTGAAAATTAAAACTATATTATAATAAAAAATTATGAATTATATATTCACAAAAAATATATTAAAATGATTTATGAGAGATGGATAGAATTAATCAACGTATATGATTGTATAATACAATATCACTATGTTAAGGAAAACGAGGTGGAATATGCATTGAGTGGGATATATCATGTTTTCATATCTATGATGTTAATGGAAAATGATCCTATAATCAAGGATTTAATAAATATATATATGTAATTTATTAGGAAAGGCAATACCCCTTTTATTTTCCATGTTCATTCAGAACCATATATACTTGATATGATAAAAATGTTTCATCAATATATCATAATGAAATAAAAAAATTGAATCTATAAAAAATGGGAAATTTATAGATTTCATCTATGAAGATTGTGTAATGAAATATTGAATGAGATTATGTTTAAAATAAATAATTGATTCGAATATAGAGTTACTAGATTAATCCCGCAGAACTTTCTTCTCTATACACCATGGTAGTACCATGATGTATTAGGTTCTAAAATAACAATTCTAGTAGGATAACATAACGTGGAAAATTACTATATATATTTCATGATGCTTGATATAAAAATAATATAAAAATGATGCTATATATGACAATGTAGACAATCTTTCGTAGCCTTTTATTTTCCTAGAAATAAATTTGGATATGATATACCTCTCAATCGTGTTTATGGGATTTATATCTATGATGCTGTGATACTTCATGGTGATACATTATCAATTTTTTTAAATAGTGATCCACACTCCACATCAAATGTTGGAATATTCATAAAAAATCATTGAACATTGAGGTACATTAGATCACTATATATCATCATAAACTAATGGGTAGTTAGAAAGGACTATCCAAACCATATATTATAAATTGAATTTATGTACACATAAATTATATAGAATGTGTGACCAATAACTGTCATTGGTATAATTTTAGTATAATAATTACTTAAATTGTATCATATAATAGGAAAATAATGAGGCATTGTATGGTAAAATATGACATACTCCAACCTTTTGGGATGAGGTTCGAAAAACAAAGAAAACTTTTTCAGGACATATTGAGGGGAAAACAAAAAAATTAAGATCAATTCAAAATCATATTATAATATCTCAATGAAAATATAAAACTATGCTAATAAAGAGTTGATGGAATTGAAATTTCTAGTAGGTGATCTTGTCTTCTTGAAATTATCACTATGGAAAAGGGTTATATGGGTGGATAAAAATGGAATTATATAATCATGGAACATCGAAGATTTTTAGCCATAGAGAAAATTAAAGAAATTGAATAACTTATATCCATGACGACCACCCTTTCTAATGTTCTTGGATTCCACTACATCTCAATGCTAATGAATTACATTTCATACCCAGCACATGTACTCACCACAAATGGGATAAATCATGAACCTGATATAAAATTTAATAATAAGCCTATCATGTTTCATTCCCCTATAGACAATGTATCATGTAAAATAATGTTCCACCTCGTGAAATTGTTTTAGAAAATTCCAATGCTAAATGAGGCAATATGGGAACCCAAATAAGTAATGTTTCATCAGTACCCTCTATTATTTCAGACACATTGTACAACTCCAACTTTCGAGGGTGAAAAATCCTAAGGGGAAATAATGAAACTAATTGGTTTTTTAAATTAATATATACTCTTTTTGAAATAATATAATTATACATAAAAGTATATTTTGTTAGTATTCCCAAAATATAAATATTTTATTTATCACGGTAATTTATGTTTAAATATATATATAAATATATATTTGTGTGTTATATAAATATTCTAAAATATATATGTTATACATATATGTTAACATTTTTTCATTTTATTTTTCATATTAATGTATTATAATATATGTTACATGTTTTAGATGATAATATAATAGAATTAAATCCTATGAAATTTATTCGGAACCAATGATTATTACCTTAATGACATTACTTCTTATCCATTAATAGAATATTTTATTCAAATATTTCCTCCATAATTTTATATATCTTTGGATAATTAAATTGAGAAATCTAGATATGTTGTCTTCATTAAAATATTTCACACATATTCTACTTTATCCATTAAAATATCACGTTATTTTCCATTGAATTATAAACGTTATAGCTGAATAATTATAATAAATAATTTTTCCCATTCAAACTATCCCTGTTCAATGTACTATATTTCCAATAATATTTATTTTTCTTCATGATATAATATTTTTTTATGGTTTTGTTTTTTTACTTTCTCCCATAGGTTTTTAATCCATGATTAAAATATCATCCTATATAATTATGTTTTGTAAATGTTGTGGTTGAATCCTTAATGGAAAAATATCCATCCCAACAGATTCATTGAGCCTAGATTTTTTTAATTCATACAAACAATCGACAATAAAAAAATATTTAATATATGTTCCTATGGTTGGATAAAATTATCATAATTATGTTATTTAACAAATGTAAAATTTTTAATTCAACCCATTGATGGGGAAAATGTTGATACTAAATTCATGTGTGACCTATCTAGTCGGATTCACCATAACTTTGACTTCATAACCAATTTTATCCCCTAAATATGTCAATAATTCATTAATTATATTAAAAAATATATACATATATTAGTATATAATCTCCAAGCAAATTAAAATATGTTTGGAATAAAATTTTTTGATGTAAAATACTAAAGTAAAATTTAAAGAGAAATTATGGAATTTCCATTAATTTTTTTAAATTTATCATTATTATTTTACAAAATATATTTAAGAAATAACATGTAGTTAAATGTATTATTTATTTATTTTATATAATTAAATATTGACAAAAAAATAAATTTTTAACAAAAAATGTTGAAATTAATTCAATCCAAAAATGATTTCTATTAATTGAAAAATAATTTTTATATTAAAGCATTAATGTCACAACTCTTCATGTATTAATACCCTCCCCCTCTTCCCATTCTCCCAAACCCAATAATAATTTGTCCCATCATATTTCTTCCAGAAGGTCTCTTCCATTGTTATCTATATAATGATTAAATTTCGATATTTATATAGCATAGATAGATACTAATAGAGGATATATTAATTGGATTCTTCACTACCATAATGGCATGAAAATAGTTGCATCCAAATTGATAAATAACTACATGAATTATTAGGATGAGATAATTCTTGATTTTATTTAATTATAAATTATGTTTTAAATGATCATCCCTATGATGAATCTTAGGATACAACATCATTTTCAATGGATTTTATCTCTTGATAATGTAAGTATTATAATGTTTGACAAGGGATCTATCAATTCCGCCACACCCCAAAATGTTTAAGTGGTATCATTATGGTCAATTATAATTTATAATTATATATTTTTACTTGATAAATTTATACGTTTATTAGTAGTAATTAAATAGAAGCATTGTTATTTAATAAAAAATTAATTTTAATTAATTTATTTATGTTTATATAAATAATAACAAACCAATAATATATGATTAGTGCATAAAGATCTCATCTGGATGTGTTAATGATTATGGATTTTATACATGGATACATGACGTGCAACAATAACGTAGATGTTCTATTATCATGGTAAACTATATAAGGGTGATCCAAAATAATCTTATAATGGAAAGTAGGAATTGGTATACAATATCATTTCATGTTGTGTATTTTTAAAATATCTTGTCTGTACGAGTATTCAATATTAAATAGAAACAATAACTTCTAAGCTGGTGGTAGAAAAGAAATCTTGTTTCAAGAATATGAATAGACTTAAACGTCCTGGAATATAGAAAGGTAGGTGTTTTACATGTTGTTGGTGGATTGGGAGTCATCCTAGGGTATCTGAGGATCCATGAGGGATGCAGTGTGGTTATTATAGCCAATGTTGGAGTAGTGTCACTTACTGCTAGATGAATTATTATGGGGTGTGGGTGAGTAATTAATATCCTCTTATATAATTTATCAGGGATAACAACATTATCATGCCATTCCTCTCTCATAAAACAAACGATTCATACCTTGTCCTCCATTGGAAAACCTTATAAGGGGTTTTCTTATTAGGAATGTTTTGTTAAAAAGGATGATATAAGACCCTTTCCTTCCCTCATATATCTTGAAGTTATTTCCATTAATTTCAATATTTCTTCCTTTTAGGCTATAAATGGTGATTCCCCAGATAAGGGTTAAATAACACAATCTTGATGTTGTTTTAAAGAATCCAAGGCGAAGTATATCCCTAGATGATTTTAGAGGGTTTCCATTCATATAATTTTCAAATGTACATCATGATATGGATTTGAATTTTTTTCATTATAATTAAAATTTATTAGTTAACAAATTTAAAGCATATGTTGGGGGATTTCAATTGGCTTTGGTTGATGTCTGTACAAAGGGAGGATGACACGTCATTTTTCAAAGAGCCATTTATTATTCTACATCCATTGAGTTATTCGGCATTATGCTCATTTAGAAATAAATAAATTAATTCATTATAATTGTTATAATTAATTAATTATTGTTTATTCGAATGATTAAGAGGATCAAGAAATTGATTCATGATTGGTTGACATAGGATATGGCTAAATGAGCATTGATGTTCGTTGGAAGCTATTTTCGACCCTTGGTGTTAATGTGGAAAAATCATTGATAATGGTAGATGGTCTTGAATACTAGCCCTTTGAATTTATGGAGTCATTTTATGTGTAATTTAATGTGTTTTTTACTATATAGAACTATTACCCACCTTATTTATGTTTAAATTAAATTAAAATTAATTAAATTTTGATAAAATCATATTAAAATGAATGAATAAGATGAAAGAGAGGAACATTTCACTAACCACCCCATTGTGATATATCGACACTATGGATGGAAATATATTGGGCTAGAAACCATTTGATACCGAGTTAACACCAGACCTTGTGAGTTGTGAGGCCAGAAAATATGAAACATAGGAGACACAATGGAGGGGAATTATATGCCAAAAATCAAGACGATATGGTGGATTATTGAACCATGGTCATATAGGAAATGAAGTACCCCTACTCCCCCCTCTTGGACATTGAACTATTTAGTCATTTCAAGATGAAGATGAGATGAGAAAAACTCTCCCATCTGATGTAACTGGGCCTAAATTGATAAACCTCAAGTGTATCATTAACAAATCAGTTAAGAAAGGAATCCCTAAGTGGCCTTGGGGAAATATATGGTCCATGATCCATCTCATAACAATTTCCCATGTTTTGAGAAAACATGATGGCAGTGAGGCTATTCTACATAGTTGATGATGTTGTGGGATGTGACATCCTGGTGTTTTGTATGCTGAATTGTGTTTATTACTGATACTATTTACACAATGTATGGTGACTCTATTGTATTGAGACAAAGGGGTTCCTATGTTTTCCCCTTCGATAGGTGGGCGATGTCCATGTGAATGTGGGATTGATGCAAGTGTCACTAAGGAACCCATATTAAACTTAAGATAACTATGAGACATGGGTAGTGATGATGGAAATGGGTATTTATCCAGACCATATCTTTTATGTTTTTTATGGGATACTCTCTTTGGGTGGGTTTGATAAGGTTTGACTACCACTAGTTATATCTGGGTATGCAGTTGGGGATTCCATGACTAGAGATGGTACATTTGTGATGTTATGAGTTGGATATGGGTATAAATTTGGATCCACCATGAATTTTGGTTTCTATATATGGATGGGAGATATTGATCATATATATCTTGGTGATTGGACCTTCCATGGACTAATAGATCGATACATCATAGGGGAAACATTATATTAGGATGCCTTATGATAAGGGATTCCATTGATTTGGATCTTGTGATAGTTTTTTTGGGATCCTAATCATTGGATTCTTATGGGAATGATCAGGGTTTCCTTGAATTAGGAGCCCAAAGGATAGATAAATTTTGGGCGCCATCCCTAGAGTCATGAAAATGTGATAGAAGCTACCACGAATTTGGATCACGAGAGAGGACAACCATGGGTTGGTCTCAAGATTCTTGAGGTCTGCATTAGGTATATTACAGATTTGGAGTGAATATGTTACCCGGTATGAACAGTTATCATAATGTACTCAAAGAAAAACTGACACTGTTCAATGTTGGTATGGTAGATAAGGGTCACAAACCTAAGGATATGAAATAATTTTAATAATTTCAATAGTTTATTTTTTATTCTGATTATGTTATAGACACATATTACAATAATTTATTGGATAACACAAGACTATGTTGGTGATTATCTAATGAGTCTTGTACTCACACCCTACTCAGTCCACTTTTAATCATTGTTTCTTAAGAAGAAGATAACATGGATATGAGAATTGTTTTAATATTGGCAAATGATAATCAAGAGAGACGACATGGATGTGTACATGGATCTTGGGATTACCTTTTTTTACAAGGATTTCATTAAGATTATTAAATTTATTTTTCTATTATATTTTCATTTATATGATTCCATCCCATTGGGTAGTGTCTATTTGTATTGTATGTATGCTCAAGCACTTCTATATTTCATTTTTTATCACTTGTTTTTATTTATCTTATTCCTATTTTAGTTTGTTTTTTATATATATGTAATTTTGTTATTTAGATAATAATTTTCACTATGATATAGTTGTTATAATACCCCCACAAAATCACCTTAGACCATCACTACCAGTTGGATTTCTCTATCTTCGGAGTGGTGCACCTGAAGTCATGTGGAGAACCGATTTGGTTATGTTTCATATTTTTGGCCAGGACATGATGTTAGAAAGTGGTACGATAGGATTTATTTTTTAGTTTTCTTACTGTTTTAGGATTTAGTGGACCCAATATTTGATAATGTGTTAGAGCTTATGATGGTTATCTGGCTACTTAAATGAGAAAACATGTTCATGTAGGAATTCTAAGTTACTTGGGATATGGGATTACTATTTTAGTATTTAATGTTATGGTTGTTTATGATTTTATCATTATGTGATGCATGTGTGAATTGTATTTACTAATTTTTTATTGACATATGGATCTTTTCCTATTATCAAGAAGCTAATGTGTGTTTTTTATTTTTCAATTTAGAGGTAAATGGAATATCATGAATCATATTGGACACGTAATAAATAGATACTATAGGTTTTCTAGTGTGACAATTTTTATTAATAGCTAAGACTCAATTGTTTAAACTGTCAAAAAATGATCGATCCAAATTTTCTCAAATAATCACATAGTTAAATCCTACACAAATAGGGTAAATTTAATATAGATATTTTTCTAATGGAATTTCATGATTGTCTATGGTGGGATGTATTATGGTGAGGAAAACAACCCAGTCATCATTCACATGTGGTTTATGGACCATGGTATATTGGAATGAAAATACGATCCTAACAATAATCCCCTTATGTGGTGTTGTTATATCGGATTGGTTATTTATTGTTCTAGTTACAACAAATATAATTTTTTCATATATGTAATGGAATGACATTCTAATTAATTGATCCTTGAGTTTGTTTCCCTTGATACAAGTTCTCGTGGATAATTCCTTATGTATACCATTTACATGTGAGATATTATCCTATAGGGAGATGTAAGATGTGTAGATTCATTGAGGGGATGGGTACCCCAGTTGTGGTCAGGTTTCTTGGCATATTGATGTCTTGTGTTTCTGAGATAGGAGCTTGAATGGTTCTTCAAGAGTTATTAATTATATTATTTCATAACATGTAAGAATATTTGGGAGTTATGGAGTCCTTGGTGTCAACATGGACACTATCAAGATAGTGTATTTATTAATATGGCATTACCTAATATAGTGGATTTCCATGTTGGTGAATTCCCTTGAGGCCAATGAACTAAGGTCATTGGGGTTCGTGGTATGTGCATGATGACACATTAGTTTCTTAAAAATATCCTTATGAACATGGTTATCAAAACATGAATTGAATGGAAAGGATATTTGGGTGATTGGACCTATTGGAAAGCGGGTGTGGTTTCAAGGGAATGCCAAAGGTGTCATCAGACCTTATGTGTTGAACTCTCTTATTGTAGCATTGTCATAGAACAGGTTGATTACCAAGATGTGGAATGGTACTAAGTGGTGGATTAGTGTATAAATTATGTTGACACATCTTGGGTCAATGATTAGATCCTACGAATCATAGAGAATGTTTTTTAGTATCTGGTCATTTAATAAATAGTGGCATGATTTCGGTGCATGGATTGAAGAGCAGTTCCAAGGGAGAACCTAACATGTTTTGACTAACAAGTGACCAGTCATGGTCAGTTAATCTTGGTGATATTAGACACACTAGAGCATGATTATCTTGTATGAATTTTTGATCGTTGTGTGTGGGATGAGGGTTATTGTTAATTAATGCGGCCTTGCAGGTTTGATGAATAGAATCATTGGTTGATATAAAATATGTGCCTACATATTGAGGGAAATTTTGGAAATGGATCTGGTTCCATGGAATAGTAAACGAAAGGTTAGACATTAACATACATTATTAGGGAGACGTGGTGTTATAGTTTTGTTGTAAGGTGACCGTGGTATTGCAGGAGTGACACATAGGTCCAGTGGTTAAATCAATTTTGGTTTGGCACTTGGAGGTTAGTGTGATTTTCCATACCAGTCGTTATGTCTATTTTTGGATGGGGTGTGATCCATGGTTAATGGAATTTTATTAAGATCATGATATGAAAATAATACTCCTATTGTGGGGAGAGGTTTTTTAGTTGTGGGCATGTGACCCTCACACGATCATGGCCATGAGTGTGTTTGTACTGGTCGTTGGATGTTAATTTTATGAATTTTAATGACGGTTAATAAATGAAATTGAGAAAAATTGGATTCATTGATGAATACATGAAACATTTTTTAGTTTTATTTCATTAGGAATTATAGTGTTGGAATCGATCTCTTATTGGATTGTGATGATCCATTGGTGTTAGATCATGATCACATTGGTTCTCATGGAATAAAGTATGTAGGAAACATCAACTAGCTATCTGAAAATGGATTTACAATAGAGGATGTGTGTTAACATTAGTGACTGTGTTTCAATTATCATTGAATGACTCATGGAATGAAGGATTCATGATTAGGTGGTTAGTAATGCATTTTTTTGATGGATCTGATCATTTTTTAGTAATGTCATCTAGAGGTGTTTGGATTACATTTTCATATGTAATTGGAAATGGTTATGAAAGAACAATAATAGCTTTGTTTTTATGGATATGATGGGAGTATTTTGATAGTTTGTTGTGAATTTTAAATGAAAATCTTGTTCAAAAATTATTGGTTAAAAATAAATTGGGATTTATTGTTTCAAAAAAAATTTATAATTAAGGGTGTACTTATCATGTGTTATAAGTTATAGTGAGTTGGCAGCCATTTTTTGTGTGTTGTTGGAAAATGAGAGTGTGTATTGGGAAAAAAATCCAACGGAATATGTGAAAAAGATTAGGAATTGGTGATTATGAAATAACTTCTATTGATGGAGAACTATGGGATGAGTTATGAAATTGATGATTATGTGGTTTTTTTTAAGTTAAAGGGTATAGGTATACGAGTTATTGTTGTTTTGGTGGTGTTTGTGAGTGTTGTATCATGTTTTGGTGGGTTAAGATCCTTGTGTTTAGAGTGGCACTTTTGATGTTGGTTAAGAATTAAATGGTGGCGCCTGGTCCCTTGATTGTTAATTTAAAAATGAGGTAGGTTGGGATGTTTTGGTTGGATTTCCATTGAGACTTATTCGAGACATTAAGTAATAGATTCACAAGGCTGTGGAATCCATTGATCGTACCACTAATTAAATTCAATGGAAACATATCATTTCTTGTTTTTGGTTAGAATAATTATCCTTTGAATATTTAAAATAGAGTTCTGAGGCTTTGAAAACTTCATGGGAGGTGTCATTCATGTTCTTTGAGCAACATGACCCATCTTGTAGTCTCAAAAGAGCCTCTATGGAGCTCTGGTGGTTGTTTCATCCAATTCAATTATAGTGCCAAATGATTTTCAATGGCCTCCATGAGCATGCTGGTGAAATTTTTAGGGATAAAATTTATAATACCTCTAATTATTTCAAGGGGGAATTCCCATCTCCCTCATATTAATCAATTACATAACTAATGTGTAATCTCCCCTTATCTTCTTTGACCCCATTTTAAGAGGTGTTCTTCTTGGTCATTTTCGTTGAAAATGGAAGGTATGATCCCAAATCTCTTCTCTCATCTATTCTTCTCATATATTTAATGATTTCATTTTTTTTTTGAGTTTAGGATAGAAATGATTATATCATTGGATATTGGTGAAATCCCCCAATTTAATGGGGAATTTATTACTTCCTAGGTTGAGGATGTCCTTGTACAATGTATGGGTGTGTCCGTTCAACAAATCGTCAAAGGTACATAATGTCATGAATTTTTCATCACGATTTCATTACCACTAAATTAATTAATGTTGAAATTGGCAGTGTACGATGGGGGATTTAACTCAAAATGGGATCGGTGGTATGCCATGGGTGGCCATAAACCCATTTCTCAAAGAGGTGATGATCATTTGACGATTCATGAGTTATCTAGAATTATTATTACTTGAAACATAATTAATTGAATTATTATATTTGTGATAATTGATTTATTATTTTGTTTTGTGAGTTTGGGGATCGGGCATTTCTTCAATTCTAGTTGATCTCGGGCATGACTGGATGAACTTGGATGGTCCTTAGTTGTTATTGTGGTCCTTGAAAAAAAGTATAAAATTCTTCAGTAAAGGTAGGTGATCTTGAATACTATCTCTTTGGGATTATTCCCTCATTTTATATGTCATGTTATTCTTTAGGTCATAACATAGGAAAATGTCCCTATCATTTAAATGATTATTTATTTTAAATTCAATGAATTTTTTAAATTGTGATTAAAATGAATTTATAATATGATTGATCCCCAAGGGTGACTAACAACCCTAATGTGTAATCTTTAAGACTTAGCCACCAATGGTTGGGGTCAGAACCCTAATGATATTGGGTACCCATCAATCATTTTTATAGGTGATGCTTGAACTAATTTGACAACAGAGTCTCTATGGAGGGTCATGAGATCCCTCTACGATAATGTTGATGCTGGATTAGTGATCCTAGGCCTTGTAGGCCTTAGAGGACCCCCTCTAATGACATAGTTCCATTCCGGATCATCGAGACAAGGATGGGATGAGAGAAACTCTTATATTTAAAAGTAATAGACCTAGGTGGATATAAAATAATTTGACAAAAAATGGGTTGGGTTAAAAGACAAACCATAAGTGTTTTTGACAATAGATATGGTCTCTGAGACATCTATTGATTATTTACCATGTTGTGAGACCCCAAGGTGCCAATGATTCCATGCTACCGAATTTATGATTTAATGATACATTATTTCCTGGTTTTTCGGATTTTTTATAAGGATATGACTATGATTGGGGACCCATGTGAGGGTGCCTATATAATGGTGATATTGGGGGGGACCCGATGGGGTTACCTATTGTGAGATTTAACTTGACCGAGTGTATGAGGGATTTATCAGGCGCCTCCATGAAACCCTTACTAAACTATTGATCCCTTTGGGTTGGGGACACCTATTATGGGAATTTTAAATCATCTAGATATTAGTTTTAGTTATTTATGGGATACTCCATTGTAGAGAGTGTTATATGTTTTTTTATACCATTAGTTAGAGACTTATATATAGTTTGGATTTCAATTATAGGAATTGGGGTAATTATTCAACTATGCATTGGTGCTGAGTATATGTTTGGATCCACCATGATTTTGGGGATCAATACATTTGTGGGTGTTTTATAAATATAGGGCTCAATGATTGAAGATGCCTTGGAATTTGATCTTGAAACATGATATGTTATTCCATATATTTGGATCCTTGCAAATGATTGCATATATGGTTGTGGTTGTCATGAAAGGGTTGTCATTAGTCTCATCCCCAATGTCATGAGGACTTGATAGAGGATACCTTATATTTGGAGACAATATGATAGATATGTTCTGGGTGCTCATCCCTTGAGTCATGAGTATGTGATAGGATCACATTGGATTAGGATCTTAGGATATGACTATTGTGGGATTATCCCGTTGAGTCATAATGATTAGTATGAGATAAAATGGATTTGAATTTTTCATGCTACTTGAGATGCACAATTATTTTGACATGATAAAATCACCATGAAAATATATAATTTATGTATGTTATTTTTCTGTCACATACATAATTATCAACATTAATTTAATTTATACAAAATTTTTTTATTTTTTATTTATTCAAATAATTCCATATGAACATATGACTGTGTATGATAGTTAGTATAGGACCACATGGGAAATTCACTAATGATTATTTTTACTCACACCCTAATTTATCAACCATTTCACTTTAGTAACAATGATGATTTTCACTTTTTTATTGGAAAAATATGGGAAGTGTCCTAGGTAGATCGAGTAGGGTGGCTCATATGTGGACATGAAAAGTGAGATGAGGCTTTTCTTGAGGATTTCACTGAGAATATGAGTTTTATTTTTTCCAATATATATATATATATATATATATAACAAAGATAATGGGTGGTCATTGTATTTATAGTATAGATTTTCCAGACACTCTACATATAATATTATATCTCTTGTTTACATTTATTTTATTCTAATTTTCAATTTATTTGATTAGTTTATCATTTGGTTATTGTATGAAATTTTGAATTCTAATATATGAGGTATTGTCTCCCCATAATACCAAATTAGAGCCTTGATGCTAATTGGTATCCTATTAAATATAAGAATGTATTATTGAGGTGACATGGAAAAAATGTTCATATAATGTTCATAGAGTGAGCTAGAGTCTAATGTTACAATATTTACTTCCAGTTAGCAAATTTTTTGTTTGGGAGTACACGACGTGTAGTTTGTGTACACCCAATGTAACTTCACACTGTATTGAAATTGAGTGGTCAATTTATTTGATATTAAATTAATACGCTCACACATAGTATGTTTAGTGAAATTAATGATCAATGAAATCATTAAAAGTAAATTACATGTATTAGGATTTAAATTCTATATAAAATGTGATATAAATCATAAAATACATGTCAGGTATCTAGGAGTATAGTGCAGGTGGATCATAACGAATGACACAACATATATAATGTTATACACAATTTGTAAAATTGTACCAATAATTCATGGTACATATAAGAACAAACATATTATGTGAGTCAACACATAGAATAAATTAATCAATTAAAGGAAAATCAGACTTCAAACTATGTAACGGGTGTGCACACCATGTCATTCAGTTTTTTCCCTTGAATTAAACAATGAGTTATTTAAACATTTCATATTAATTAAAAGTTTAAAAAATTATTTCCTTGTAATTATGAAAATAATTGATGTGTATGGAAATCATACACATCATTTAATTCATAAAAATCCTTAGTGTTATACACTATTTATATTCATTGAATTTCGTGTTGTCATACATTCCACACAGAATATAAGACTTGATCCATAGAATTACATGTCATATAATATCATGACACGCTATGTAGGGATACAATTCATTTATTACATAGCACCAATAAAGTACCATATATTGTTTTATTCATATTCCATATCAAGTTATAGGATAAATACTATTAGGGTTAAACACAATAAGTGGGTTTAAAATATAATAGAATGGTACATTCCAAGTCTCCTCTAATACATTCCATGTTTATGTATTAAATTAATAACGAATTTTAATATAACCATGGATGGTACACATTATTCACATGGTTGGTATATTCTATGTTACAGGTTTGTACACACCATGTACTAATTAATTTTAAATTTAAAATAATAAAATTAATATATTTAAAATTATAGATGTAGGTAATCACACTGACTGTATGGAAATATAATTTAGATAAATAATTTATTATGTAATAAGGTCATTAATTTATTTATTTTTGAAATTTATCTTAATGAGAAAAATATATAAAATTGAGGGTAAAAATCATTATACATAATGTTGTATATTTTTAATGTTCAGGAGCATAATTAACATTTTTATCTGTTGGGTTTTGGTGGATTTAAATATTTATTTCACATATTTTTGTGATAAATTTATTATAAATTGAAATATGATTATTTAAATATGGTTTCACCCAAATTTTTTATATACAAGACATCATGCACAAAAATTATGGTTTGCAAACTTTATCCCTGTGTACCCCTCACCCATGAGTGGGTAATAAATTATAATGGATGGATAACCTAGTTGGAGGAGACAGTTGAGGACCTGATTTGAGGTGAAACTAGATGAGGAGATAAATATGTTAATATAAGGTTGATCTGACTCAAGCTACGAATAAACTGATGGAGTCCCCCTAGGTTATGTTTGGTTAATATTATTCATTGACAAACCAACTTGTAGTTCAACTCTCTTGATCATATTACTTATTGATTTAATTTGTTAACTACACATTTATTTATTTATGTGATGAATGTTTAATTGATGATTAACATGATCACATAAAGTAAATAGATGATTATAATGAAAGATTTAATAAAATATAGTTATTATGAATATACTATTTTATCATTCAAGAAAATTATTTATTCCAAATAAAAATTGTTTAAAAAATAATATAAATGGATAAAATAAGGAATATTTTGTAATAAGATAAACAATATCCTTCAGTAAAAAATTATGTTAGATAATATATTCCTTTAATTGAGTGAGAATGAAACCATATATAAATATATTTTTCTTTACCCCTTTTTGATACATTCATTTATCAGGGATTATTTACAATGAAAGAAGCTATTTTTGGTAGTTTATTCACAGCAGTTTTATATAACCACCCAAAATTAAAGAAAAATAAATCTTCTATGATTCATTAGCAGTGATGTAAATAAAAAAATCTCTAATTAATGATTAGTTGTAGTTTATTTATAAACCTATACTAAATCATTATTTATTGATTATTTTCAAAAACCACCCCAACTGTCCTCTAATTTCATCTTATGTATCCCCATTTCTCCCTCCTCCCTCAATTCTACCCATAACATCCATGCCTCTAACTGATATCCTCTCATCCTGACGATTCCAACATATCTTAATGACATACATCAGTATCCCCACACTAGATTTGGAATCATTATGTACCATCATTCTCTGACAACACCAAGTCTTTATTTTCTCTAATTAAAAGTATTATCCATCCTAAGATGATTTTCCAGCGCTCCCTCTTCTAACAATTTATCGATGAACCAGTCAATCAACACACAAAACCACTACTATGGTCGATATTGATTTATTTACTCAATAATTTATTTATTATGGTTTTTATGTTTTTTTGGTTAATGATATAATTGGATCTAAAATTTTAGTGTTTTTTTGTTACATAATATTTGACATTATGTATTGTATCTGTGAAAGAGAACATATACGGTGAACAATATTTTAGAATAAAATTAATTAGATTAATTTGTTAATATTTTTATATAATATCTAAACCAACTACACTATATATTTTATTCAATAATTAGAATGTATTTTTTTATCTGTGCTTATGATTATATTGGTGTATGTTATTTTTCAATAATAAAATATATTTATTTACTCTCCAATATATTTTTTGATTTTCTTATATATATTAAATATAAAAAAACTAATTTAAATTATATTAGGATTTAAATTTTTTTTTATTAGATTCTTTGGGGTAAAAAATTAATCATATGTTTTATTTTAAAAATTATTTCATTTAAATGGTATATTTATTATTATTTTTAAAGTACAAAAATGAGTAAATGTTGGATTGAATTACCTTGAAATACACCTCAATATATTAGGCTTTACATACAGTTATAGATTTTCAATAGAAAATGAAAATTGCAATGCAATAATTAAATTTTTATGTCTTTCTTGTAATTTTAGAAAATGGTTGGTAAGGCATGATGTTTATGAGTAATTGATATTAAAACAATTTTTTATTTGATATGTGTGTAGAATTTGGCCTAAAAATCAAACATTAATGAAATTTTAATCTTTTTCCAACATTACAATTATTACGATAGTACCCCAATTGTAGAGAATGAAATTAAAAAATTAATTTTTGTTATTTGGGAATATACAAACAACCATATGATGATAATAATATGTCATTATATTCTATTATTATTTTTAACTCAAACATTATACTACCAAACTGAGAAATAAAATTATTTTGATGATCTTGTAGAAGATGAAAAAAAAAATTGTTTAATGAGGTGTGTGAAAAATATAAAATGTTTTTCTATCTATTAAAAATATACCATATCAAAAATAAATGTGGACTTCTAAATAAATAAATAAATTTATAAGATATTATAATTGTTATAGGATGATTTTGGTAAAGCTAATAACCCTGAATCAATTTTTTGTGAGGAGGAATGTTGTTAATTATTTTTGTCTTACTTATGTGAAGAAACATGCATGCCCTAATGATTTTATTTCATATTTGGGGGAATATTCAGGAAAAGAAGAGTCTGAAATATTATATACTAATTGATGGAAATCAATGAAAAATGATTCAAGGATGTATTCATGTGATAGAATGAATAAAAAATTAAATAAATCTCCCATGAAGGTTGTACATTAATTCCATTTGAATCCTTTATTTAAATTAATAATCACATAATATAAAACCATTGATAATGTAAAATGACATTATATATAATATAATTGTGATGGGATTATGTGTCCAGTAATAGACACAATGACATGGAGTTATTTAGATATTTTAATTAAAATTTATCTATAAACCATAAGACTTCCTATTTGGGATAAATATTGAATTATTTTATCCATTGAATAATTTATGTACTATTTAGAGTATATGGATAGTTTTTTTTATCCCATAAAATATTTTTCTATGTATTTGTAAATAATAATTTTCTATTTCTATTTTAATCATTATTCCATGATAAATTGTCATGATGTTTTAATAATGTATTCCTTAATCCTCTTATATGGAAATTGAAATAGTGATGGGAAATTGGTGTTAATATATATTATGAATCAAATTATTTTTAAATTCATTCTTCTCCCATGTGGACCATTTGTGAGTTTACAGATAATTTTTATGATTGGATTACTCATTGTAGTTTGGCATGTAAATTTTTTTAATTTGATATTTTAATCTAAATGGTTTAGTAATTGAAGAAAATGGTTCTTTATTTTTCGGTGATGTTTATTGGGTATATAATATATAATTTATTTTAATAAATCAAAATTTAATGGAAATATAATCTAAGCCCCCCTAAAAAATATTATTTGGGTATGAAATTTGGGAAGAATTATAAACTAATATTATAGAATTTGGTAAATATTATCAGTTATGAAATGATAGAAATAGTCTTTTTACATCATCAAATGTAATTGGAACCCAGAAATTGTAGAAAAAATGTATATTTTTCTATCTTCCTTGTTGAGAACTATAGTTTTATTTTCATAATATTAATGATACACACATTGAGATGATTTTGTGTGATAGTCTAATTTTTAATAATTAATCAGTAGAAAAAATAAATAATCATTTTAATATACATAAACACATAGAGGAAATTAGTATAAATCATAAACTATGGGATATTGATAAGGGTATATATAATTCGAAAATTTTTATATTTAAGATCCATTTAAAGTATGTATTCCTTCATGGGAAAAATTGTGAATATTCCAAATTTTAACATTCTTTACCCAATTCCACTATATCGGTGACCCAAATTTAGTTTGCCAAAAGCCCTCAATTGTGACTCCCCATACACCAGAGGCTGCAAACAATCAGTATGGTCCTAGGGTGTGACAGTGGGGAGATTAATCCCTCATATTAGGGTAACAAAACATCATATATAACCAAGAATCATCCATAGTAGTCAATTATAATATTGTGGAAGTAGTAATAAACAAGGATATAATATTAAATAAAAGACATCGAAGACCTGAATGACCATTTCATACAAAAAACTCATTTACCCACTGGGTTGTCCATACATATTGTAGTTCATAAATTGGACCAAAATAAATGTACATGTATATACTACTATATTAGATCCAAAAAACATACCAGGTCTCCATGGAACAATGAGATGATCCATCCAAATCAACATAATACACATTAGTGGATACACATGATTTTGTAGCTAGCGGATTTTACCTCTTTATCATGTATCTATGATCAACCAAATAGAATACATAAGATATGAATGAACACCATGGTGCACATACATGGGGTGTGAAATAATCTCAGTAGTCGAAACCAAATGGTGAACCTCTAATCTACTATCATAATTGCATTCTCATGAAATATTCTTAGCCCAGCCAAGATACAATTGAATACAATAACGAAAATTGATAATTTGAATCCATAACCAATTCGTGTGTCCATGAACCTGATCAAGTGGGAATGTACTATCATGTATTTATATATATATATAGATATATATTTATATGTGTGTATTTATATATTACCACGTACCCACACACACATATATATATATATGAGTAAGGTTAAAATTAACATGAACATTAATGCAACAAATCATTATGACCATATTCCATATCATCTCGAAATCCTATGAATAAGGCATTGTGATAGATGACATTCCACTCATGTTCTGTATAATTGGATGATCCTTGGGTTTTTAATCTTGATAAAAACACATGCTTCATCTAGTGTTATAAATGTCTTCAAGTAAGATAATTTACCATAGAGGGATACATTTCCTAGACCTTGGATCACCCATATTCACCAATAAACTACATGATTAAGGATTCATGTAAATATCTATTGATCTTGTAAATGTTATCTTTTCTAGATTTCATTCCAATCATTCTATATAAATCTAATATAATTTTTGAGCCCTAGGTCCTAGTTCATAGGTGGTCCCAATTTCACAACATGAAAAATAATTAATGGTACGACATAAATTTTTTTAAAAAGAAATTCGATTGTAATCCATGTATATTCTTGAAACTAATTCAAATAAATGGCACAAAAACCCAACCCTAGAATGTATTGGGAGTTTTTTAATGAAATGATGCATCCACCGACCATTATAAAAAATCATAGGCATCGCTTGAGAGGGAATAATCATCCTCGAGTGTGTAAATGATGAGGAGGTCCATGTCCAACACCATGGTGATGTAATTTATTCAGGAGAGCATAATTTTCCCCATTTAATAGGATATTTTAATCGCTCAAAAGAGAATTGACAATAAAGAGTTTGATATCAGACAACACATTCATGCAATCAATAATGGATATTACAATAACCCCATCACATAGTAGAGAATAATATTCCATATGTATATATCATGGAATGGATATTTTGATGTATCTTTTGACATCCCTAATTAATCAAAATTCACCCTACTAGGCTCATAAGAAAATTTTAGGACAGACATTTGGTCATTTCAAATAATAACAGGTTCAATAGAGAGATCCTAAAAATTATGCATGACTAACCTAAAAAATAATTAATCTCAGTAGATGGATAACAATAAGTATGCATGAGAATCCCAATAAAATAAAAAATCAAATATAACTAAAAAAATCTAGATCCAAATAGGTTTCTATAGGTATCAAAAATTATCTGTAGTCCCAACTGAAGAATCCCAGATTATTTTTTCAATAAATCCCAATAAAATATTCAATAAAATAAAAAGATCAGATTACCAATATTGGGAATTCACTATTAGAACCTATAATAATATATAACATCATATAATTCTCATCATCCAAATACTAGTAAAAACATCTATAAATCATCACTGCATTATGAGTAATCAAGTGAAATAATAAATAAATCTTGAAGGTGGTAAAACTTCTAACCCCCCAATACTTCAACATCCTTTGGGAATCACTAGTTTGGTATGGGTTATAAGGTGAAACCTATTACCTTATCTAACCAAACCCAAAAAACTATATCACGAACAATCAAACATTGGGACACCCATTAGGTCCCCCGGTTGAAACACTAATGATTAATCCTACTCAGGATCCTTTAATTTAGTATATATGGAAGGGAATGTGTATTGGTATCCTTAGGAGTAATAAGAATGAACACATATCAAACTAATGAACCTCAGAACTAATTATATACTATAATTTATTCTGTATGGGACCCTATAGGTAGAAATTTATGAATAGGCATCCTACAACAGATCCTTGAATGACAAATAATCTCATGGAATTCTTGGTTATAATTGAAAATCTCAAAAGGGCGACAATATTAATGGAAATGATATCTAAGAACCATTCATGTGAGATGTATAATGTGAAATCCCTGATTAAGGTCAAAGAAAATATTTTTCCAAACCCCCATGTTATATATCTCACTCTTAAGAACAATCATAAACTATTAACTTGAAAAATTTCCTCCCCATTATAGCTCATTATCCACAGAATAAATAATGTGGAGTCCATAAATCGCCCCAATGTTTCCACAATCTTGATCTTTGTAGGAAAACTCTCAAAATGGATCACTCAATGTCCAATAATGACCACAGGGAATCAAAACATAAATAAATCCTCAAAATTTTATCACTGAGGATGTTCATTGGGTGTATCCCTATTTAAAAGGCATGTACTCTCTATGCCTCACATGGGCATGTACTCTAGGCATACATGGTGTTTAAAACCCATGTATTTGGTGGGTATGTCATATACACAGTGTGAACCCTAAATGTGGTTCTTTCATGTGCATCTCACATGGAATGGCCAAGTATCATGTCATGAGTGTGTACCTATACATAACATGTGATGCAATTTCGGATTGACCATGTACTATTCATGGACAAGATCATTTTTATGGGTATTATGGACATGTAATCATCTACATTGACATGTAATAATACATAGTGTTTACCCTCAATAAATTACATATTGTTTAGATATGTTATAATCCCCAAATAGGATGAACATATGACTTGTGTTCTTGAACTACAAACAATGTGTTTTGGGTTTTCAAATTGGAAACCACTGTGAATGGTCTAAAACCCCCATTTCCTACAAAAACATTATATACAGACCCATATTGGCTACATAGAAACCATAAATGGTATTTAAAACTAGAAAATGGAAAATATATTAGGATATATAGAAAATACTTTAAAAATATAATACCTTTGGGTATAATCCACTATAGGTGATCCAATTTCTATAATCCACCATAGTTTCTTGACGATCCTCCTCCTTTTGAGCTATGCGATGACACCTACCTTATTATCATTATTCATTTCCTTATTCTATCTCTCTCTATATATCTATATCTTCTTATCCCCGTAATTTTTACCTCTTAGTTTCAAAACATAGGGTTACCATGTTGGTTGTATGTAAGTAGTCATGGAAGGAAAATAATGAATAGAAGGAAACAAAAATAAAAAGAAGAAAAGAAAAAAAGGAACTTGTATCTTTCCCCAATTCCAAAAAAAAATTTATACTTCTATTAAGAAAAATTTCACATTCACGACTCAACAATGGTGTCAGAATATCAACCAATGGATCGGTTTAATTTATATTTACTAAAAAATGTGCTAATAAATCAAAATTTAATTAATTATATATTAAATATTAATCATTCCATAAAAATTTTTATTCCTAATATTTAAATGATACTTCTTTTATAGTGAAAAACACTATTTTAGGACCAAAAAAGTGGTTAGAAAAATTATATGAGATCATCTTAAATGAATAAATGACAATTCTTCCTGTTACAATTATCTAAATGAAAAAAAACCAATTTCTGCTCAAATTCCAGTTCGAAAAATAAAATGACCATAAAATCTCCAAACAATAAACCTTAGCATCCTTATGAAGAATTAATTGTCAAACATATTTATTATACTTCTCCTCAAGTATATCATCAATAGGTTCCTTCATTAAACCAGGAAATATATTTAAAAATATCACCATATATTTAACATTATACCAACGTACATAGGAAAAAATAAATATATAGGTGACGGAAAAAATTGAAATTATATTTATATGTCTATATAAACAATTATTCACATTAAGGATATAGGTCTCAAAAAAATAAAATATAATCTTGGAAAAGTTAAATGTATTTTCCATGTAAATACAAATGTGGAGGAAGTGAAGGTAAGAATTTGGTATAAAATGTTTGAAGACATGGGAATGATATATGAAGAAACTATTGATGAGTACTTCACCAATGTGAATTATATTTTATCTGAAATCACTTTCAAATGATTTTTAATATAAATAATGGTTTGATGATATGATGGGGGAACTTGATCAAATTTTCAAAAATTAATCCTTGTAAATTAATTCATGTATAGTCTAAATACAATGTAATTTGAAAGAAGTGGGTTTATATAATAATGTTAAATTAGGAAGGATATAATTTATTACATAATTATCAGCATGTATTCAATGTATTTTCAATGGTGGAAGCTGATGATTTTAAATAAAATCTTCCCATGTAGCATGATTGCAAAAAAAATCAGAATTTTCAAAGAAGTCATTGCACATCATCATAAACAAATTTATCAAATGGAAGTAAATTTAGCTTTATTAAATATAGTGGTTCAAGAATATGTTTACATAAAGAAAACATTGGAGTTTCTACTTGATAAATTTGTAGTCTTGTTTTTTATATGAGAAAATACATGTATGGGTCAAAACAATATTCACATGCCCAGTACTCTAAACATGATAATTCCATTACATTTTTTAATTTTTATAATGTGATGGTTTCCACGAATTTATATGTGAATGAAGTAAACTCTAAAAAACAAATTTTAATTGTTTACATGGATGATATATTTTTTACGGGGATAGATAATTTGTTTAAGGAGTTTTATGAATAAATTAAAGGAAATATTAAAATTTCAATATTTGGAGAATTAAATTTCTTCTCGGGTTTACAAGTTCATCAAAAAAAATATTATCTCAAGAAAATTATTCCACTTAGTTGTGAAAAATATTTATAATGAAATAATAAAAATATGATTCTACTCATGTTTTAGATGGAATAAAGATATGTATTGTTCATAGTGCACAAACATGTGAATTATAAATAACTTTAAAAATTGTTAGGACTTTTTCATCATCTAACAAGCTTCACATACAGATATTGTATATGGTATGATATTTTAGGAATGATATGACGGTTATATAAAATAATATTATATGATTGAAGAAAATATATTTATGAGATATGTTAATGGGATGACATCATATGGTATTATGTATAAAATATGTTATAATCTAACATAAAATGGTTATACTGATGCCGATAGGGATATATATTTCAATGATAAAAAATCAACATTGAAGGATGAATTTTTAGGAGAATTTTGTGTGAAACAGAATATCAAGAGATAATGTTAATTATATTTGAGAATATAAGAATCAGAATAAGTTTTTATAACCCAAGATTGTACTCAAATGATATGGAAGAAACTTAATGTTGAATATTTGAAAATGAATGTTTATATACAACTGAAGAAAAATTGTTATTATTAGAGCATTATTGATCTTTCTAAAAATTTCCTCCAACATTCATGATAAAATATAATAGATATTAATTTTCATGTATTAAAATTTAATTTTTCTTATTAGATTTTTTTCAGGAATATATTTTTATAAAATATTAAATAATTAATATTTTCAAAAACAAAATACCAAAAATTATATTTTGGGATTCGACGGTACAAAATTATATGAATAAAAATTCTCTAACATTAAAACATAAATCCCAAATGAAATGGATTATGTTGAAATTGTGGGAGAATAATTTATCATATATTGGGGAGAGAAGTACCTTTCTTACATTAATGAATATAAAAATATGGTTATAATAAAATTGGAGAGAAAAAGAAAAGTTGGAGTAAAAAAATTAATGAGGATTTTATCACAACCTATTTGAGAGAAGTACATTCCTTACATAAATTGATTTGAATATGTTGTCATCATAAAATTTTGGATAAAAGGAAAAATGAGAGTATGAAAAATTGAGGATGAATTTTTTTTAACATGGAAACATATTCTCCTGTCACTAAGGGATGAAATTACATTAAAAAAATTACTTCATCTATTAGAGTGGTTTTAGGAAAATACCATTTCAGAAAGGATATGATTTTGATAAATTTTGAAAAATTGTAGTTGTTACAAAATCAGTTGTGAAAAATTTAATGTGTTATAATATTATGAGTTTAAAAAGTTTTTAACACATGTAATCAAAAATAAAATGGGCGATATAGAAGACCATTTTTATGTCTTGTTTTAACAATGACTTTTTGAAAAATAAATTTGGGTAAATAATATTTTTAGAGAAATATGTGATTGTTTATAATTTCTTTTTCTACATTTTTGTAAAATAAAAATGTTTAATTGATTGGAATTCATAGATGTTGGTATTTTTTAGAACATTCCAAAAAAAATTAATAGTTTATTTAATTATGTTAATTTTCTCAACATCATGTAAAACCTCATGAAACTACATTTTGATAAAAGGATGATGTCTATGTTTTCTGGATGAAACTTATCATAAAAAGATGCACTAGATGTAGATGTGGTTAAAAAATTTCACATGAGAATTTATTGATGATCGATGAATTGAAAAGTTATTAATCATAGGATATATCCGAGGAATAATTGCTAAAATCGTCAAATACAAAGTCCAATTTAATACTAAGGAACTTTTTTATAAACAAATTATATATAGAAAATCATGCATATCCAAACATAGTTTTCTAGACACATATATTCGAAGAGATATTACCAAAAGAAACAACTTTTGATAGATATATTTTTTCAAATTATATTTTTTCATAATTTAGTGTTTAGATAAATTTTCCCAGACAAATATACACTATGAAATAGGGATGTGTAAAATTTTTGAATTTCGATAATTTTCAGCTTACTGAAAATACAAAACATTTTAATATAATGTTTGGATTAATCTTTTTTATGAAAGTATGATATTGTGAAAGTTAGAGCGTTAGTAAAAAATGTGAGAAAATTTTGATTCTGATTTTAATTCCTGATAATAAGGAATAAATTTTTAACTAAAAAATAATGAATCTATTTTTTATGAAAATAATGGAAAACATCTTCTCTAGTTCCATACATAATGGTTCAGATGAACTCTAATATACAATGATTTTTGATGATGTTTTCAGATTCATGAATTTATATAATATATTCCGTTGGAGAAGAAAAATGATGTGTGTAAAATGCATGTTTAAAATAAGAAATTTTTTTCCACATATACAATAATGGATGTAATATAATGAAAACAAGAAAATTCTATAAATTTTGAAGTTTCTACCAATTATTTTTCAAGGGAACAGATGTATTTATAATTTGAAATAACATCATCAAACATCAATATTTTGTATAGGAAAATATGTTGGGAATAATATTATTTGACTATTTAGAGAGATATTTTATTCATGAAGTCAAGATAATATAATCGAGGAAGGATGATGTTCTGATTTTTTGATGTTCCTTTTAATTTTTTTTCCATTAATGTTTCGTATGAATATTCATCTGATAAAATTTATTTACCATGTATGAACTACTATGAATGGAGTTTTTCACTGCAACTTTTTTGTTTTGTTTTAATATGATTCATGTTGGTCAATAATACTATAATGATGATGAGTTTTCTAAACATATTTGTTATAAAAACATCTCCAGAAATTATTATCATATAAAATTATAAATGTTATAAAGGTGAGAATTCTTGATAATTATGAATCTATATCAAATTATAGAAAATTATAAAATACTCTAGATGGGTTAATAAGATTTTAGAATAATTAAAAAAATAAAATATAAGAGATATTTGGATATATGATTTTTGGTGTGCAGGAAAAAATTTCAGCTTTCCTAACATTATTATTATTGGATGACATATAAATTGTGATTAAAAGTCCAATGGTACATAAGTGTGAAGCATTTTTCAGACATGAATAAAAGATAAAAAACTACATTTTTTTTAGAACTAAAATTTCAACATAATTTGAGTTTTCTTTAGATGTAGTGTGACTATATGGAGTCTTCAGTCAAATGATCATACAATAGAATGTTTATATTACTATATATATTTTTATAAACTTTTTAACTACATAGATATTCTATGTAAAAATTTTGTGTGGTATTGAGATTTCTAATCTAAAAGAAAAACGGTTTTTAAATATAATAGTTTCAAAATGGGGAAATAGATAGAGGTCATCAAACGATGACCAATCATTTAGTGTTTCTAGATATAAATTTTGTGCATCATTTTGAAAAAAGTTCCATACTGGTGTTTTCGTTCACATTTTGTAAGACAATTTTTAAACATATTAGATTCCTTATAATATCCCTTGTTATGATATTGAAGGCTCCCAATAATAGTTTACATAAAATGTTTATTCAGTTCATTTTAATAGTGAAATTTTATCGACCAACAAATGTTTCTAAGGAAAAGATGAAATTCATCAAACTAGGTCTGAACCATGTAAATATTATATGGTTTTATTACATTCCTACTTTTTATAATGTGCGATTTTAATAAAATGTAACAAGGATAGAACATTGATAGGCTTTAGTGGTTACATTTTCAAAAGATGTAAATTTGTACAAAGAAAACAAATCATTCAACCCCCATTCATCATCATTCTATGATCCTTAGGATATTCAAATACCATAAGATTTAGTAGGAAGATATTTTCTAGGGACACATAATTCTTTGGAATGATAAAACAACATTTACGGTATTTTATTCACAAAGATAGGTTATATGTTATTTATTAAAATTAATTATTCCTAGAAGGAAAAAATATATTGAAATGTGCAATGTTTTTTATGTTCATATGAATTTCAATGTAGATTACATGTATCGATATTTAGTTCCATATTTTACAATTCATTAAAATAAATGTAAATAAATACATGGGTATTCATGAATAAAATTATGATATATCAAAAAATCTTGAACTAATAAATTTCAACTAGTTATTAAATTTTTCATGTAACATTTAATAATATTTGATGGAAAATCCTTATACCACTCATGATTCTAAATTCATAATGATTCTTCATTTCATAAAAAACATCCTTGATAATTATAATGAGTTATTGGATATCAATAACACCTTACATGAGATAATACTTGTAGAATATTTACATATGAAAAAATTAGAAGGGTTGCTAACACCAATGAAAGACAATTAGTTATTTGAAATGAAAAAAAGAAATTGTGGATTAAAGAAAGCATCTTTATCATACAATGTTCATTTAATTAATCCATAAGAGTTAGTTTTTATTGATAATATTTTTCTACATTTATACAAGTTGTTTGCTTGATTACTATAATTTTCCATGATAAAATATTATGATATCATTTGTAAACAAGATATTATGCTTTAATTATTTAAAAAAATAAAAAAAATATTTCTCCTTAAGAATACATTAACATAGACAACAAATATTTAGGGAATGATATCTATAGAAATTTGTTTATCGAGTTTCATTGATATAATAAAAATATAGACTTTACAAAATTATTGACCAATATTATATAGATCAATTCAATACATATCTTTTTCCTATATCACATAGTATGAAATATCACAAAGATAATGTTTTAAGGCATAAGATAATATTATTATGATATATAGAATACAATATTTATAATATTAATTTATAATTTATCTCATATGTAATTATGTGGACTACAATTTTACATTAAATATATATATAACATAGTAAAAATGTATCTAATCAAATCAATAGTGTTTCATAGGGATGCAGTTATAACTATCCAATACTACACGAGAATGTAAAAATTGACGAGTTCATGAAAATTGGAGAAAAGGGAATATTTATTTTTCAGGGGATATAAAACTATACTTCCTTCAAATATATTTGATGTAGTATCACAATGTGGTTAAGGTAGTGATTAAGAGAATATTATTTAAGACATTGGATTCCAAATCTATATAGACTAAGTACATTGTTGATTCAGATGTTTCTTAAGAAGCAATTTAACAAAAACTGTCTATACATATGGGAATGGTAATGAAATAATAAAGTGTTATCATAATGATAATATATGTGTTTTGGATGTTTGATCTTTGTTGGAAATTAGTTTCTAGGATATTTACTTATAATTGGTCCCTCATCAACTTAATGATTTTTGGAATATTTTTTTATTTAATAATATATTTAATTTTGGGAATATATTCTCGATGATGTCAATAAAAAAGTGTAATAACACTAAAGAAATGATGATATAACTTATTGTTGGATTCTAGTAATGGAATAATGTTTTAATAAATAAAAGATCTATATGATAAATAGAACACCTAACAACTATATCCTTACATCCATTGTGTTGTAGTGTCTTCTTGACAAATTGGTTATATTATATTTTGGAAATTAAAATATATAATATTTATTTTGTAGTTATTATTTTGATAAATAGAATTTTATTTTATATTTATTATAATAATTTTTTTTCGAATTTTACAAAAAATATCTTATTTATTTATCATTTAATTTTTTAATACTAATAATAATAATTATTATATAAAAATATTTGTTTCGGGATATTAATAATCTAATGATATTTTTTACATTTTCATTTGTTTTATAAATTAATCCTTACCCGTAATAAACCAACCTGATTCAAATAAACAAGACACTTGAACATACCTGTCATGGTAGTGAGGTGAAACAAGGCTACAGAAACAAGTTTCATTATACAAGAAGTACAAAAACTGTAAAAAAGATGAATAATGTGATATATCCAATATCCTTGAAATCCAGGACAAACCAACTAAATAAAAATGCATTACAAGGGAATACCAACTAGTATCTATGTGACCAACAAACACCTCCATAGCATCCCACTATTAATGCAATGAAGTATAAGTAATTTAATATGCCACATGATACCCTTTCCTTTATCCATGTCTATGAATAATATATACAACCTACAAAATGAAATAATTATTGGGTTAGCACTAATCCTAGCAGGATTCCAATAAAAAGTATCTTCAAATTATAGTACCAATAAGGGAATAGTTCAAGATTAAAAAAACAGTTTTTAAAATATTTTTTGTTCATCAAACCCTTTTTAAAAAATCCATTGGTTTCACATAAAATCCATTCATATTCACAATACAAGGAATATGACAAGTATAATTGAAAAATTAATAAGGAATAATTAATAAAATCCATTAATAACCATAAGATAAACATGTAAAAAATTAGCATGACTAATCCATCATGTTAATACATGTGAGAAAATAACCATACCTATTCCATCATGTGAATGCAAGTGAAACAAATACCATGTGAAATATATCATGTGAAATAATGTGAGAAACTAACCATGACTAATATATGTTGTGAATGATAGTAAGAAAATAACCCTTTCCAATCCATCATGTGAATGTCTAATAACAAATAAAAAATAATTCCTGTTGGGATATATCATATGGGTATACTTAGTATACATAAAAAAGAAATATCTAATATAGGCCTATGTGGTATCAAATTTGTATGACCTCCACCGGCATCAAGCACAACAATGTTAAATAACACCTCAAATGGAATTACCAACACTATGAGTGACATATATATTCCAGATTAACCCAAGGGTCCCTAAGTGACTAGTTTATTATAATACAATTAAAAAAAGTTCACAATATTATATAACATTTTCAAATCAATCCAATACATTTTTTGTGTTTGATAACACATTTCCAAAACAAACCCCTAGTTCACGAATTCTATCAAACACTTGGTGTGAAAATAATGTTTTTAAGTTAAAACACATTTACAAACATGTTGTATTTCAAAAAATCCATTATAATCACAAATAATATCAATTCGACATATAAAAAATTTAAAATTCATGAATAATATGTAATTCATAAAAATCACTATTTGTATAGAAACACCTACCACAAGAATTGAGGAGGAACTAAAAATCTTCAAAAATAGAAATTGGGAAAGAATAGATTGAGTCACTATTATCCTAGATCCTTATGAAACAAATAAATCCTTTTTCAATCCACTTAGATATGGTATAAACATCCCCTTCACATTCCATGGGATGATATAAGAATATATCAAAAGAGTATCTATAAGGAAATAAAAATTTGGATAAAAATATAAACATACCTTGTTTTTATCAACAAATAAATAATGAAATATTCATATAATCCCACAGGAGAAGCCGCTAGATGATTGGTGAAGGTTTAGGCAGATCCTAAATGAGATTATGTGGTGATTTGGCCTAAACATGAAGAAGATAAAATGGGTAAAACAAACGTTTTAAACGGTTTGGATCAACCCAAATATTTTGGCTGTATGGTTAGACAAACCATACACCAATAGTATGTGGATACAATCTATTTAGAAAGACATGAAAACATTCTACTCTAACAATCTGCATGGCTTGGTACATGAATGCTACCACCTTTGAAAATTATCCAGACCTTGCACAATTTTCCCTCATAAGATGCATTTTTTACATTACGTAGTTAAAACTATACAAAATTAATATTTTAAAACGTAGAACCATACCATAAAATTTCGTCATGGTTAGGACATACTATGCATCAACAATACACATGGTATATATCTAAAACACATATATATTTTCAACACACATTCCACAAAAACCTCTATAATGACTCTAAAGACAAGCCATGTTTAAATTAATGTGTATATGAGATCAAATATACTGTACAATACTCCCAAACATAAAATATTTCTTTCCCTAGAAATAAATCAATATTTTTGAACTAAAAAAGACAATTTTATAGCTTCATCATAAGTAATTCATGCTCTCACATTTCATGGTTATCATATCCATGCTGTCATAGTAAACTGAATGAGGATATCCTAATAGCGCAAAATAGCTTATCCAAGTGATTCATAATATGAAATATTTTTTCATAAATTGTAGTATCAATATCAAGATCAACATCCTCCCATTCAACCACATGGTAAGGATACAAGTGATGCCTCGTCATCTAGGAAGCGTCAAACACATTGGGGATAAATGTTAAATGAGACGGTAAGTCCAATTGATACACCACCTTTCTATGTCTCTCCACAATCACATTGGAGAAAATAATCATTAGTTACAACTTACATGGCTTACCCAATATATGATTTCCCATGTGAGGTGAGACCCTTAGAAAAAAATAATCACAAAAATCAAAATCTAGGCGATGATGATGATAGTCCGGTTAATATTTTTGATGGAAATGTGCTATGACCACCCTCATAATGATAAAATACAGTCTTTTTGTCATATCTTGAATGAGACATGGCCCAAAAAAATGAACACTCTGCGAAATCAACCTTGAATAATCTATATCTAGATGGACAACCCTAAGAAACATCAAAGGGTGCCATATTTATGGAATCCCGACAACTATTGTTCTAGAAAAATTTGATCGTAGGAAAATTCATTTCCCATTTTCCACCAAAATAACGAACAAAACCCCAATGTATATCCTAAATATCTATGATATCACCCTCCCTATGTAAATTTATTTGAAGACAATATGCCTCAAACAATTTAAATTGGGATCCCATCACCTCATAAAAAATATTCCAATACCATGATGTGAAACACAAGAACATGTTAAAAATAATCACTGAGGGATCCCCATGATGTCTCAAAATATCGTGGATGTACAATTCTATGAGATATTCCTTTTTAATCATCTCAATGATATGTAATAAATGATTTTATTTAAGAAGTCAAAAAATGTTCACCCAAATTGAATCCATCCCACTGGGGTTCCATGGAAACCAAATGTTGAGGTCTATAATACCTCATCCCACATCCACACCAGTATGGGTCTGGGATACAATAAAATACCAAGTATTTCGTGTCTTTTCTATAATTTTGGAAGAAGTTAGATATCATGATACTAAATCCGCAAACAACCACGACATCATGGCCACCAATACTAACATATCAATTCATGATAGATCTTCATAAACTCAGGCTGTACAGAACAACATGACCCATTTCAACAATCCATCAACTAATTTTGTAGATATATAAGAATGAATTACTTGATATAGAATAAAAAATCCCAATTATGATACCAAAACAACTCCCTTGATGCCTCATTACCATAAATGTTTTTTTTTGAAGTCTTGTAACATGGTGTCTATCGCCTTCTCAGTCCTAACATTCTCATAATGACAAGAATTAGCTTTCATTGAATCCAATAAAATATTTCAACAAACCTCATGAACTCCCTTGATAATATCATTAAACCAAGTCATCATAGAATACACCTCAATTGATTCCATCTCTTCTTGTGTCAGTAATTATATAATAAAACCTTCAGTAACTACATTATCTTTCCTAGAACTGTACACAATATCGAAATATATATTTTGTTGATACTCCACCTAGAATATATTTTTAATGTTCAGATCTATCTATGTAAAAATATATTTCATCATCATATAATGGGAATACACTTAAAGTCACTTACCAAAGAGATAGTGCCTCATAGTTTTGAGTGAATTCATAACTGCTGCCAACTATGGATCATGGGTAGGGTATGTCACATAATGACGGAATAATTATATAGATTCATATGTCACCACCAATTTACCATACATCAGGAAAAATCCCAAACCCGTAATTGATGTATCACAATAAACTACATAACGTGAATTCATTTATGGAAGAATAAAAATAGGTGCTGAATTCCACCTCACATTTATCTTCTAAAAATATATTATACATTTTCCATTCCAATCAGAACATACACCCTTATGGGTTAAAGTTTTCATTAATGATGTGAATTTGGAGAAATAATATACAAAATGTATACAGAAACCATCAAATCCCAATATCCAGTGAATGTCAAATACATTTATGGGATATCACGGTGACATAAAAGACTATATATTCTTAGGAACCACTATGTTACCCATCTCATATATGGAATACATTTAAAATCTAACTTCAATGATTAAAATATCACATTTTGAAAGCATAGTGTAGAGATTATGTTCCTTAAAATGTTTATGATTAATATCTAATTTGCCTATATTCTCTTCTAATGACATAGAGTAAACAAAATTATCACCCTTGAAACAAATAGTAGAAGAACCGATAAATTATTTGGTTAATCAAATACATAAATACCCTTGCACATTTATTAGGATTTAACTGGATAATGAATAAAATGAAATTCCAATAAGGGTTCTTAAATGCTTTAATAGGTATATCAAATTCTCAGAATCTCAACTGGTGGTACCCTGATTAATGGTTAGACTTTGATAACCAATGTCAACCAATAAGATGGTAAAAAAATCATCCATCATAGGAAATTGATATTTTCTCTTCACATTCACCCGTTACAAGTTTCGATAATCCACACAATGTCTAATACGTCCATCTGTCGTGTTAGAAAAAAACATCGAAAATGACCAAGGATAAATGCTATGAAGAATAAATCTTTATCATCTGATTCCTCATGATTTAATTTATGTTCCCCCAACTAAATAGTTTCAATTTGATATTATGAAATCAAAATGGGCATCATAATAGGGATAAGGTTAATAGTAAACTCAACCTCTCTCTATGAAAAAGAACTATAAAAAACATTTGTAATGACTTATAGGTATACACAGACAATAAAATGAATAATACTTTCCAAACAAGGGTAAAAACATCATGGAATGACATTGAATAATAGAATGATATTAACCAGTCATATGAAATAACGAGCCCTGACATTCCCAATATAGAGTTCCACTCACCCTGAAAAAGATGAGTGACCCCACTGAAATATAGAAAATGAACTTAATGAAAATATAATTTTATAAGGAAATTAATTTTGAAAATATAATCGAAGACATGTATGTGGTAAAATATGTCAATATAGAGGAAAAAAATTCCCATATCACCTCTTAGTCTTCTATTACCAACCAATAAGAAATAAATTTAAACTGTGTTCGGAACACTTTCCCAAAGGATTGGAAAGATCTATCAAGAACAATTTATGTTCTGATTGTATTCCCAAAATGTAATCTAAATTTTATGATATAAAATAATGAGTAGCACAAATTTCATACAATTCCAACACCATTGAAGATGAAATAAACCCAATTATTCTAATAAAAGCTTGCCTTACTTTATATTCCTCGGGTGCACACTCTTCCACATAATTCCCTCTGTTCATTTTAGCATGAAAATCCCCGTTATATTCAGGATATGAGCCACCACCCGTAGAAGCATTAACAAATATTTGTGAACCCTTAGTGATATTGGATAAAACATTACTACCCCTGGACATCCTTTTAAAAAAATGATATCGATGGCATGATAGTATGCAATGATTACAATTATTAGGAGCCCCTTTAATGTTAACTGGAGTATGAATAGACCTTTCACACTACTAGATGAAAAAATAATTCTATCTTGAAGAATCCCTTGATAATGGTCCTAATGAAAACATCCCACTATTTTTTTTCTTAACTAGAAGGCACACCCTGGCTATGAATTGAACCAAATGAAGCTCCACCCAAACTAGTCATTCCATCAATGTTTTCACTAGAAAATTATTATATATAGTATAACTATATAAAGGTTGAATATCACATTAGAATACACAATGATTGAATATATGGCCTCAATCCCAAATAAATCCTCTGACCATTATGTACTCATTTGTAACATGCTCTGGTTTCTAATGAACAAACTTCTCATAATTTGTTGAATATTCCAAAACTGTACACCCCCATTATATATGGTTATAAACCATCGTGGTTTTTTTTCTTGTAACATCTTTTGGTAAAATGACAAATTAAATACTTTCTTGAAAGAAGTAAATGTAAGGTACTCATGCAGCATGGATTAAATAAAAGAGTCCCACCATCTCATTCTCATTCCATGTAGCATATAAATTGAATAAAATTCTTTATATTCATTTTGAGTATTCAATAATTTAAAGATATTGTCAATTCAATAAAGCCACTCCTCGGATTCATAGTGTCCTTTACCAGTATGAATGATAAGTGGATACTATATAGTATATTCCAAGCCATGATCCACTACATGTATTATGTTCCCAAAACCCTATTTACATATACTTTGAATTTTACATATTAGATATTATACCAAAGAAGGTTACTCTAGATGATTTCTCAATGGATCCCATCTTACAGCTTCCCCTCCTAGATTTAGAATAACTCCACACGATGGTGTTTTCTATTTAATAGAATACAATGATCAATCAGTTTTAGGGCATGCCACTGAATCATTGGAAAATTATCCATATTTCATTCCATGATTTAAAAAATTTATTACTTTAAGAAATTATGAATTCTATAAAATAAATAATTTCTTATGAAGGAACATGCATATTTAAATAAATTCCCAATAAGTTAATTAAAATTACCACAAAATCCATGTCTCAAACGGTGTAAAATTTCTCTGACCCTCTATGGTAACTCGAGTTTTGACATGGAAATGAAATGGCTAGAAAAAATACCTCAATTATTACCAAAAATCATAGGGTCCTAATTATTTTCTACACAAAAATCTGAACCAGTCCCATACAGTATTGGCATACGTTAGGATTAACAACCCTCTACTTCCATTCAATAATGTATCAACATGATTCAACTAGACGAAACACCGAGAAGGTCTGTTACAATGGATTGGTTCACAGTATATGAATATAAGTATTATATAAAATAAAACATTTAATACAACTAGAGTACAATTTGGGTGAAATAATTACATACAAGATTTATAAAATCATATCCAAACAAGAAAAATTACAATGTGTGACATGGAAAGAACGACATGTCTCCATGTGATCAACCATCAACACAAAACCTTCCTAATATGAAGTAAAAAATGAAAATATAATATAACAAGATTAAATATTCGTTTCCCATTACCTATGTACTAAAAAAATTTACACAATTTTCCAGAGTAAAAATTATGGACTGAGAACCAAAACCATTTGGATTCACAACTAAATCTATAAAAACTATAATATCAGAAATTCAATATTTCTATATTTAAACCAAATATAATTGTAAAAATAACATTGATTGATCAAAAACATTTTTAAATAATCTCTTTTTTAATAAAAGCCTATCATATTCTCAATATAAGAAATCTGCCAAGTATGACTAATAATTCGATAAATCTTATCAATAAAATCAATGAATATTTTATAAGGTAATCATTAAATAAAATTACCATGGTAAATACATTATGTAAAAAATGTGATAAAATAACCCTGACCAATCCAACATGTGAAAGAATGATATAAAATAACCATGACCAATCCATCATTTTGTTTCAGATATTATGAATTAGAAGCTCGAGAAAATTCATATTGGGGGGAAATTTATGATATGTTGAATTATATAAACTAGGAAATATCTGTTGGGATTAATGGTTTTCCATGAGCCTTTGTTCTGGATCAAAGGGTTGTTTTGAAATTATATTTGGTGGGTATCTGAAAGTATTTTTTAAAGGGGTAATTTTCGAAGGATGGACAGTACAATGAATCCTATTCCAATTCCAATGGTGGGAAATACTTCATATATCAAATATTATAGTCTCATTAGTATTTGTAATTTCATGTTCAAGGTTTCAGATAGTGTTATCCAGAATATGATCTATTATCATCCGGATGAGTGGGTCTCTAAAGAGAAACATGACTTTTACAAAGGTAATTTTATAAAGGTGGCCATAACTATTTCCCATGATACGATTAGTGTCATAAATAGAAAGAAAGTGGTATTTAAAATTGATAACAATGTTGACATGGAAATAAAATAGTAAAAACATGAATGGGGTTCATTCTGAATGTGATATATTACATGTGATTTTCAGGTTGGGTATCTGATATAATATTTCGGTGCATCAACTCATCCTAGTTTGCAGATAATTTTATGGTAATGATTTTTGTATTATTTAAATCTATTCATGGTCTATGAAAAGTTGATCATATTTTTCCTAGACTTTTCATTATTACACAATATTATTTGATCATGCTAATGTCCAATTTCATCCACAATCTAAGTATACATCAATTGAGTAGTATCAATCACTATTTTATCCCAAATAATAATTTATTATAGATGATATTCTTCTATGTATTTACGTAATTTAGAGTATCATCTAGGTAATCATCATTATTATGATAGAATATTCCAAATAGAGTGTGAAATGCATCAGTTATAATAAGAGTAGTGTTTATAATCCCATTTCTTGATAAAACAATAATGCCAAATGAATTCAGTAATTATTGGAAATTATCAAAAATATGTCTTCCATTAGATTATTTAGGGGTTAAAATTTCTCTATGAATGATTCAAATCTATCACAATGATTGCATGGTCTCCAAAATAACCGGACTAATTCTAAATTAGAAGATTCTCTTCTTACTTATTTTGGGATGTATTATGTTGGTTAATTGTGTTTTTACTTCCATCCATATACATGTTATCTCTGTTCTCGATGTTCCATAAATAGTGATAAATAACAATGAAACAGTCATTAAATACATTATTTGGGGCTCTCATATGCATGGTCATAACAATTTCCCTTTATGGGAAAAAATAGTCAACTCTATTGAGGTATATGATATTTCCATTATAAATATCTATGAATAATGTACTTCATTCATGCAAAACCAACATGGGATGTTCTAGAGATACATTCTCTTTGGGTTTTTTTATTATGGGGATGTACACATCAAATGTTTTCAAGATAATAGAGAAATTGTATAGAATATTGAATTTTTTGTGTGGTAATATTCTGGAGCTCCAATACAAATCATAGTGGATAGTGGGTTGGTAGGAGATTATATACTGTATTGATCATTAGGTGTTGTTCACTTGGATTCATAGATTGTCTTACACCTGATATCACATTCTATCAAGCCAGTGGTATTATGAATATCATTTAGGATACTCTTGATCAACATTATCATAAATATTTAACGATATCACCTTATCTATAGATCTTAACTGACTTTTATTCCTACAGATGGTATAAATAATTTTAGCAATGTAGTATCGAGTCTCCTTTCAACTAAGAAGCATATAGGTATTTCCCTTTCCTCATTATTACAAGGATATTCCTATGAAATTTAATTTCCATTTTCATGGAATTTTACATCAGGATACTAAAATGGATGATATGCTTAGATTTAACAGCATCACACTTTTTTACATATGCTCATGCTAACAAATGGAAAAAAATGAATTGGTCGAGAATATTATATAAAAAATGAATGGGGTTGGGCTATTTGGAGTGGTTTTAGAAGTCTCACTATATTTTTTATAATTATATTATATGAAAATATATAGACTGATTCCAGGGATTATGGTGTGGAGTATTACATATTAGAATACAAGGGAAACTTTATTCTCATATCTTTTTGGTGTTGGAGGATATGGACTAATGGGAACAATGATCATTTTGAAGGAACTATTATTCCACATTTAGCCCTGAAATCCATTTCTAGACTCCTCGACATCGATCCGGATTACCTCTTCAAGGAATGGGAAAATTCTTTCAATATGATGATGATTATTAATGGAAGTAGAAATATATTTATAGAATATAGTATTGATATCTAGTGGAGATGGGTATGCTGAAATCCCTTGAGAAATAATCTTGAAATTAATATTTATAGACAATATAATCTCATGTTTTTAGAGGAGGATTAGTGGTATGGGACTTAAAAGGATCTCTGGTCATGGTTTTATGCAGCATAAATTGGTGGGGTGATTCTCTTATAGATAAGGCTCAATCATTTCTCAATGGGTTAGAGATCTTCATTTCCAATAATATTTCTATAATTCAAATTGAAACTAACACTTCAATGATTTTAATGGATCTATAGTTTTTGTATAATCATATTTTTTTCATTATATATATCATTCAAAGAGTCAAAAATCTTATTGGCCGTGTAAGAATTATTCACATCTTGAGAGAAGGAATCATTGTTGTAGACTACCTCACATCAAAGGGAAGTTATATTAATCCATGTATTATCTATTATAAAATCTGATAAACCCCTTCAAATGTGCTAAATTTTTATGAGAATATTCCATTGGGAATTTCAATTTCATAAAAAACATGAATTTTTTTATCCTCATTCACTTGTAAATATTAAAAAATTTGTCACATTAGGATAGAGGAGAAGAGAACCATTGAGTATCTAAGAAGAAAATGAAAATACAAATTAAAAATGCATCATAACATTATTTATTTATTAATAATGAAGGAAATCAAACAAGAATTTCAAGAGAGAAGTCTATATATCATCGGGAAAGGTTTAGGTTCAACTAAAATGAGAGTTGGGTCTGATTCGGAAAACAATGACCAAGGGAAGATGGGAAAAAATTAACATTTTTATGGTTTTGGAGTGTCTTGAAGAGTTTGGATGCACGTTTAGACAAACTATGGGAAAAATGTATGGATACTATCTCTTTAAAAATAAAAGTAACATGGTCTCTTAGTACAAGACACATGGTTTTCTCAAACTAGGAAAACCCTTGGAAAATCACCAATACCCCTAGATGGTTTTCCTGGGTTATCTACATAGTTAAATTTAGATAAAATATGTGAGATCACCCAAAAAGGTAAATTATTTTTTTTATTAAAATTAATAAAGTCAAAATTATTTAACATATTGTGTTTTACACTAATAAATTTTAAAACGTGGTAAATATAATCAAGTAAAATTTCATAAAAAACCATCAGTCTTAACGATTTTGTTTTCTTGACAATAAGTGAGTCAATTAACATCTCTAAAAACATCAGTGATAAAAATTCACATTGTAGAGAGGATATATAGATATATAATAAATAATGCAATAATATTACATGAAATATATAGTTTAAAATTTCATTCCATTTTTAAAATAATGTATGAGTCACATTCAAACCAAAATTTATTTCAACAATTTTGTTTCAACATTTCCACTATATTCATTAGGACAAGCGCATCAGCTTCTATGTATGTTGTGGTACCACAAGCACCATAAAGATATATAACTATGTTATCCTTATGATATATAAAGGAAACAAATACTTGAATCTCCTGGATTTCCTTTTCTTTCACCATATGAGTTACATTTAATCCAATCCTTGAATTTGGATATCCAAATAATATCAAAAGTAACACGTGCACGATGAACAAATGTTGTGATATTTCACATAGTTTAATTAAGCATGGATAAAAGATAAAAAAAATCATTTTAACACATTTACCTACCATAATGTTTCAATATAATTAGTAATAATTTTATCCAACCATGATCATGTTCTGTCTCCTCCAAAAAATCCCCATTTTCAACCATCATTCCCCCAAAACATCAAGAATGACTCCAATGAAAAAAAGAATAAATTAAATAAATCTTGAGATCCATTGGGTTCTACATTACCTTTATAAATGTTATATTTTACTGTTATACAATCTATATGATATATATTTTTCATTTATATATATTCCATGTGTCCTTACATAGTTTTACTATACCCTTCCACAACTCTACTTTTATCATTACACCACATTTGTTTGTTACAGACTACCCTTATTCCAAACATGATTATTCATGTTTACATTTTCACAACATTCATGTAACTTTAAAAATATTATATAAATTAAGATTTAACTTTACAAAATTCATTCATACCCATATCGAGCATATAAAATATGAAGTTAACCTTACACAGCCTGCAGGTTATCGTTACAAAACTATTTAGTATACCCATAAATATAGTGGGGAGAAACTGTTTTACATTTGCTCTGAAGATTTAATTGCGACTTACCTTTACAAACTATTTGGAATTTATGTTATACCATTACATAATCTTGTATATTAGCCTTAGATAAATTGATAAATCTCCAGGTAACATTATTTCCAAATTTTGATGATATTTTTATATTCAAGATTTGTATACAAATGATTATATTATTGTAATGTTTATAAAAATTATTATTAATTATATATAACCTATAAAAATATTTTCAATATTTTTTTAACACATTGTTTTAATAAATAATATATTTCATCATTTATGGTTAATCGTGAAAAAATGATTAAATTTTTTATTATTTATTATTTAGTGTTCATTCCTTTTATTTTAATGTCACTAAATCTATGTTTAATGATAATAAATTTATTTAAAAAAATTCAAATATTTTTATTGTAGTATTTATAATGATTTATAAAATCACATTATTAAATATATAATGAAATTTTTTATTCAAATTATGAAACTTTTAGTTTCAAATTGTTTGGTATTTTTGGGGTTATCTTTGACATATTATATTGGGAATGTTTTAAACATTATAATGAGTGATTTAATGTTAGTTTTCATTGCTCAAAAGGTTAATGTTATAATGATAGATTTTTTGATTAAATGATTCACTCATTATCTATCTACTAAATAATTATATACAATTATTATTTAAATTTTTAATTTGAATTACATAAACATTTCTGTTGATTTTTTGAGTTATTTATATTTAAAGGGATCAATCATGGTTGACCAAATTATGATCGAAATACACAAAATTTTGTGTTATTAAACATTAAAATCCTCAATGGATTCCAAAATATTACCAATGGATTTGAAGGCTATAAATTGAGACTATAGTGTCCATGGAAGCATACTCTCACAATCAATCTCCAATGCCAATATGAAACAATCACCACATATATCTCAAATACATTTCATTTTGAATATTGTTTTCTATTTTTAGTGTTTGAAATTTATATCAATATCTAAATCGTTAATTTTTATTCTAAATCTCCCATATTGTTCATCATATTCATTTATTAAATTGAGATAATAATAAAAATTATTATTGTTTATAAAAGTTCCCTTCTTCATCGTTATTCTAATATTGATGAAAACTATGATTTATGTAAGGTACAATGGTTTTCATTCTATTTTTCTGAAAAATATGTTCAATATGTAGTTTTAAGTTTATATCTTTTTCATTAAAGAGATTGTTTCTATTATATCTAGTTTCTTTATATATCCTAAAATGAAAGCGATGGTTTTTGTATATTAGATACCATTAAAGGGAAGAGAATAATACCTTAAATACTCAATGGATTAAAGTGGTACATATATGGGTAAATTTTGTACTATTTCCAATATTCCTTACCAAATATATTATCTCAATTATTTTAAAAATATATTAATTATTTATCTTTTTCTATCATTGTTTTATTTAATCTTTTAAACTATAATATATCTTTCTTTATCAATTTATTCTCGAATACCTCTTAATATTATTTTTCCATTGATATTAATATATTTAATAATATTTTTCAATTTCAATATATAAATATTTTGTTTAAATATCTATATATCTTTATTTTAATCATTTTTTATGAAGATGTTTTTAAATTTTATTGGTTTTTAATTAATTTTTTAATCAAAAATTCAGACCCACATTTTACACTTTTCAATTATTTATCATCTGTTTGTTATCAAAGGGTATTTTATTTTTTCACCATTTTTTTTCATATTCATGCAGTGTTTTAATTTTAAAATTTATTAATCAGTTTTTGGAATGAATATATATTGTTTGAAATTTTATTTTTCAAACACCTTTGCAGGTCCCGAAGGAAATCATTGGGACTTGCTACATTTTTTTATTGTTGTAATTATGGTTATTGAAAAACTATCATAAAAATATTGAATAGATATATTGATTATTATATATATAATATTATTTTACATGGGTATACCGATACAAATAAAATAGAAGATAAATGTACCAAATGAGATATTTCTGATTTGTAATTTGATGGTAAAGAATTATATTAATTACATTGGGGTTTGGGTCAGCATACATTTAATAATATTTCTACGTGAAAAAATGATCATAAAATTTTGGAACATTTAGATGTAATTCATGAAGGGACTATGAATGTGAAAGATACCCATTTAGATATATTTAGATGAGACATTAAATATTTATCCTTGAATCATAATGTGTCTATCAATACCATGTTTACTATATTTACTAATATTTTTATTGGTAAACAATACATTGGAGACTCCGTTTCTACAGAGATGTTATTCATAAAAATACTTTATTTTTTTACATCGTAAGTCGGAACTAGAATCCACTACGATCTAAGAAGATAATGATATTAAAAATACAATGGTTTAGGAACTCATACGTTCTCCCATTCCATATTTGATAAACATGAAGAAACAATCTGATAAAAAAGGATCAAAATTTATCAATACAGAGTGATATAATGGATTCATTGTAAACATGGGAAGCTAGAATCCTTAATCTTATATTCAACTTGTCTAAAATACAGTTAGATGAAGAGATTAGTTCCCATTACCACTCTTATTCCTATTTAATAAATAATTCACCTTCTTCATAATTCTCATTTTCTTATAGTAATGTACTTGGACTTGTTTTCATGAAATTATTACAAAATATGAAATTATTTAAATGATATAATATTTTTCACAATGATAAAAAATTTATTTCTAATGAAAAATATAATCTAATAATGGAAAAATATAAATTAACATAGAAATTGAAAAATCACACCAACGTTGATGTTCAAAATATGATGTTACTGATTTAAAAATATCTCCATCAAAATTCACTCATGGTTAATAGTATTTTAATATGATTCATGGTTCTCAATACATTAAAAGAAATAATCATGGTCTAGGATTATTAAATGATAACAAAACATATTACAAAATCACTTCTTTTGTTAAGTATATTTCAAAAAATAATTTTTTAATCATTTCAATAATTAAGGTAATCTAATCAATGAATTAAATTGTAATGAATCTTGATATAGTAAACAATAATAGTTCATCTAAATTATATATTTTCTAAAATTTATTATTATTCATCATAAATTAATGATAAAAAATATTTATTATAAAATCATAGTTGAGCCAAAAATTCATTATATATCCCCATTCACAATTTATCACATTGTAGGACCCTAAATCTAGCTTCTATAATGACCTATATTTTGATATCTTATGGAGATTTTATGAAGGATATAATTGATTTATCTTATGGTGGTTTCTAAATATATGTTCATTTCACTTATTTAAGGGATTGATCATGTATTTCCCACCTTGAGCTTATGATTTATGCTCCATGTGAGGCGGATCCTTGCTCCTTCCTTCCAAGAGATTCTTTAGACATTTACTACGATATTCATGGGTGTAATTTTATTAATTTTTATTAAAATTTTATTAATGTAATAAATATTTTTTTTCAAAATATATTCTCTCACATTTTATTTCTTTCTCAAAAGATGTGATAAAATGTTTATATATTTTCTTTTTTTATTATTTTTTTATTTCCCCCTATTTTATCTATTATTTTAAATTTTAACACTCTATATATAATTATTATATTGTTTATTGTGTTATACAAATTAAAATCTTTTTTAAAAATTTATTTTATTTTCATTATTTTATTTTAAAATTTTATTAACATTTTGTAAAGTATGAGAGGTATTTCAATTTTAAAAGATAGTTTTTGAGAATTTTTACAAATTTGGATTTCAAATTTATTTAAAAAAAATTCTAGATTTTGGAAAACTGAATTGAGTATAATACTCTAAGAAAAATATCCTGCTCTAGATTCAAACATGTGGACTTGGATCTAGAATCAATGAACCTAGGGAGTTTTTCTAAAAGAAATTTATTTAGTTTTTATGCTTTTATCTATCCTAAGATTGATAAATGGGGCATCCTACAATCATAGAGTGGCACTCATGGGTAATGTTCTATTGTTTATTAATATATGAATTACGAGTACTTAATAATGAAAATTATTTTTCCAAGTATTTATTTTCTAGTTTTTTCATTTATAATTCCTAGAATATCATATTATTTATTTTCATATATACTAATAGAATTTTTTATGAGACCCTTTAATTTATGGTGATCTATATATTTTTTATTATATATATTTTTTCAGTAAGGAGAAATTTTTTTCATATTTCAATATTTTTTATTATGTTCAAAAAGGTTGATAAATTGTTTAATAGCTATTTTTGTAATTATAAATTATGGGAGATTATTGGAGGGTATCCTTCATAATTTAATTACTTTTTTATTTAATAAACACAATATATTATATTTATTTACTTATTAATAATTTTTATTATAATATATTTATTATTTCAATAAATATTATTATTATTTTCCAATTTTACTGAATTTTTGTCTAAATTTTTCATTATTTATTTATCATATAGTTTATTTAGTTTCTTTATTCTATGAAGTTATTTATTGGGAAAAAATAATTTTATAAATCCAATTTTCACCATTCTAACTGTTTAAAAAATTTCTCCTTACATGTGTGTTAGTTATATGTTACTCTAATTAATGATTAATGATTTATATTTTAAATTAAATATATATAATGTCCCATACAAATCATTTATGTTCCTGGACACAACCATCTTGCTCCATTACATTACTCTAGTATAAAATTTATATACCATTTCTTAGATATACATTACCCTTATCTAGTGCCTGATCTTTAATGTTTACCTTTTTGCATATTTCATGCACCTTTTCACCTTTTATATAAAATTAAAATTACCATTGTTCAGTTATAGGTTACCCACAACCTAGACATGAAATATGTACTTACCCTTATGCTTCTCGCTAGTTAACTTTAAACTTCTTTTTTGTATACACATATGCAAGGTATGGAAAAATAATATTACATTTACAAAACATGAGTAAATTGTGAGTTGATTTTAGGCATTGTTCATAATCAATATAATAACATTACACATACAAGTATATAACCCTTATGTAAATTTGAAAATATATAGTTTAATGTGTTTCAAAAATATGATGATATTTTAATTTTCTTCATGTGTATAAAATGTATTTATTTTGATTTAATGATTTTATATATTCTTATAAATGTAATAAGTCATATGATAAATATTTTTACATTTTTTAAAAACATTTTTAGGACCAATTATATGGTTCTTCATTTATGTATGATCTTATAATAATTGTTTCAAATATTTTGTATTTATTATTTTATGTTGATTTTTTTTTGGTTTCAAGGATTCTAAAATAATATTTTTTTCAAATAATTTTATTTCAACCAGTTTGATGGTTTAAATTTTGTATCATTAATGATTTATATTACCACATTAAAAATTATTGAATGAAATTTGGAATTCAAAATCATAATATTTTAACTTGTATTGTGAATTATTTTATTAGTTATCTTTTACATTTTTTTTGGAAATATTTATAACCTTAAAATTTGTGACTATATGTTTTTTATATTTGTTAAATGGATTAAAATTAAAATTATTATATTTCTCTAATTTGATTCCCTCATTATAACTCTCTTATTAATTCTATAATATTTTTATTAATATTTTGAATTTTAATTTACTAATGATTTTATTGGCTGTGTGGAGTAATTTTTTTTAAAATGGATTGATCATGGTTGAATAAATGATGAGAAAAAATAAAAAAATGGATTTAGTTAGATTTAAAACCCTTAATGAATTCCAAAAGTTCACTGAAGAATTTAAACTCTATAAATAGAGGACTTGGTATCCATGGACACATAAATTGTAAATTTTTCATTGAGACAAATGTGAGTAAATTTACAAATATCTCTAAAATGTCATTCATAATAAATATTATCTTCTCATTCTAGAGTGTGACTTAATTTTTAATATCCAAATCAGTATCTTTTTTATTCTCATTATCTCTTTTTGTTCATCATATTATTTAAGATAATTGAGATTAATATTAAAAGTGAATGTTTGTTAGAAATAATATCCGCTTCCATATTATTCTAATATTAGTTATAACTACCATTAAATTAAGGGGCCATGGTTTTCATTCAATTTTAATTAAAAATGAAAGTCATTATTTCATTTGAAATTTCTAGATCTTCTATTGAAGAGTTATTTTTTATTATATCTAGTTTAATTACCTAACCTAAAAAAATACTATAGTTTTTGTATCATTTCTACCATTAAATACAAGGGAATAATAGATTAATTCATAAAGGTACATTGCTGGTAGATGTAGGGGAACCTTTTACCCATCTCCTACCAAAATAGAAAAATCATGTTTATCATGTGAAAATTAATAAGACTATTATAATGTAGTTATAGTGTAAGTGTCAATCTATTATATATGGTTACCTATAACTTACCATTATTATGCATTTGGTTACCAAAATATTCAAATAATTAAATATTAGTAGATACTTTATCATATAATATCTTTTATTATGCATACCGTTAATGTGAATATATCCTTAATGTATATTCCAAATCAAACTATCATAATATTTATTCACTGTAATGAGAACATAGAAATGCTGTAATAATATTCTAAAACATATGCACTATATATAAAGGAACTCTTTATAATGGGGAACATATTATTCATTGATATTAATGTTTTGGATGTGAATGTGTCTTTTAGTCATGTTTTTTTCACACTTATTATACTACAAAAGAGGATGTTATTATGACATATTATATGATTCATATGATATTTTTATCTATGTATATTTTTATTGGTCCTTAAATGTAAAATTATTATCATTAAATATAATGAGTCAATTTATTTTATGTATTGATTAAAATTGTGATGAAATATGCTCAAGATAAGGTGGTATACATTAGGTGTGTCATATGTGATATGATATTATTTCAATAAGTTATGAAATAATTTGTACCTGCTATGTTATGAAGATTAATATATCTGTATCTTTGATGGAAATGGAATTGTATGATTATATACATGGTCATGGTAGTTCATCAATAACATTACATTAGGAATTAAAATAAAGATAAATCAAATATATATTTCGATGAAACAAATAACTCAATTGAATTGATTATATATGAAGAAACAGTATTGTATTACATAATTAAAATTTTTATATAAATGTTATCAGTATGATGAAAAAATAATTATTTATGAGTTCCATTATGTTATTTTAGATTCTATTCATAGAATTTAGGAAATTTCATTTAATGAAACTAAAAAATAGTCTTACAGGCCCACAAAATATGTGTATTAAGAATCTCAGTTAAATTCAGTTTTAATATAATAGTTTGAGTAAATATTATTCATTAATAGAGGATTGATACTTATTTATGTTTAGTTTTTTTTCATAAATTCAATACATGTTTACAATATATGTGAAGTTAATATTAAATAAATATTATTTATGACTGGTTGTATATAATATTATTTTATCTTCTATTTATTATTCACAGTATAATATATATATATTCACCAATTTGTAAATAGATTAATGTAAATATTTATCTGGTTATATAAATATTAAAATAAATGTTTATTCAATGGTTTAGTAAATGTAATTATGATTTATTTATTGAACATGTAGTTAATCCATAACATTTGTGTAAAACTTCTATATATTTTAATGAATATTTCAAGAGTTATTAATTGACTCTTCATGTAATGTCATGGGATATATAGTCTCATTGCAGATATATAAAAAATATTAAATATAATATATCACACAAACATAGATTTCCAGAAATAATTAAAAAACTACCTAACATTATTCCGAATGAGAAATTAGAGACCACCGTCAATTCAAGAATGAGGGTTTTACCATAAGCTTGACATAGACATTGTCTATGTCAGATATTTTGTTAATGAAAATTCAAGGGAAAATGGTGATGAAATAAAGAAATAATTTATTTTTATATTTAATTACTTAATGTGATTTAAATATATCCTTATTTAAACCTAGATATGGGAAAATACTATGGTTAGTTACATAACCCTTTGGACATTAAATAAGTATGAAGGATAACATTGGTAACTGATGACTATTTCAGGGATCAATGACCGGTCCCAAGGATTCATTCTACGAAAATTCATTTCATTGATATCTCAAATGAAATCAACATATAATAATTATTCAATATCTATAAATCTAAACAAATGTTAGGTTGTTAGTTTTTGTTGGTTTAATCACATAATTTTTCCCATGAAGAATTTGAATTAATTCCCTAAAAATCTAATTTTCATGTTTATTGGTAGATTAAGGATGATGAATTTATCTTCCCTGAATTATGAATTTATATTATTTTTTTATTTTTGTTCATACCTCTTCACTCACCACTTTCATGATTGTGAATCACGGAAAACCCAAACAATTGTTGAGTTTTGTTCATTATGTTATGTTATTTTTATTTTATTGAACTATTAATTGTGTGTTTATAGTTTTTATTCTAATTGGCTGATTGTTAAACAAATTCATAGTCAATGAACATTGTAAAATTGTTCTTTGGTGAAATGGAACATTATTATGGGTTTATATTAAGGATTTATTACACAATTGAGGCGTGATAGCGACAAAAGAGGATCGTGGATGGATTTATGTACTTTGTTTTTGGGGGTTGCATCATTTCAGAGATATAGTGTGATGAAAGAAAATTACCAAGTGAATGGGGTGGCCAAAATCCAGCCACCAAATTATGGATAATTTTGGTCATGAATATATATATGATTCATGGTTGTGATTGGTAGATGGAATGACAGAGGTGGTGGAACAAGTTGAAATGTGTGGAGTTTAAAATTTCCTCGAAAATACATTGTTATATAGTGTACAGTTGGTATGAACATGCAACATGTTTCTCCCCCTGAGGGTTTCCTATGGTTCATGTTGAGTTAAATATTACATTACTTGTCATGGTCCCACACTTTGTGACCATGAGTGAGGAATCATGATGTATATAGGGAGTACAATCCTATGTGGCTGGTGACCCCACCTACCATGTGGGGGGATCCCACACCATTTAATAACTAGTGAAATAGATCGATATATATTGGAAGTACACACCCATGAGACCATGTGGAAACATATAGTGAGGAACACAGAGTATAATTCAAAATATACAAGTTCTTGGTAAGTGTACACACAATGAGTAATGTCTAGAGGCCCCTACACATTGTGTGATGGGGAATAAACCGTGAGCTCTATACAATGTACATAATCATGTATAGTGTAAACAACAACAACCAGTGTTTATGATCATTAACATAGTACATGGACTAGAATAGATTGTATGTATTTAGCAATGGCTCAACCTCTACAATCTATTAATCCATATTAATAATATGGTGTATTTCGATAAATACTTTAAATGTGAGTCATAAAGAAACAATCAATCATGAAAATAAAGAGACACTCCACGAACCCCTATGTGAAACACCATGTACTCTGTAAAGGTATTTTTAGAGACTTTATCCTTCACATATCATATATTATATGACATTGGTTGGTTTAGCATTATCTTTATTAGTGTTTTTTACCCAATTGTTATGATTTTGGAGTTAGTATCCTTAGTTATAGTGACCCAAACTTTTCTTACATTACTATTACATCATTGTAATGATAAAAAACATAATAGTATTACACATAGAGGATCCAATAGTTTGGTGTCTTGGGTAAACTAGGACCATATATAACATTTACAACATTGAGTAAAATCTTTTATGTTTATTTCTTCTTCTCTAGATTCTTATTGGCACTTGACATGTGGATATGCATAAAAATGAATCATCATGTCTTAGTGGTTTACTACCAAACATGCTTGTAAAAACATCTAGTATCATCTTCACACATCATTTAACATTTACACATGAGATTCATCACTTTACCCAATGCATTGGAGCGCTGTATAATTCCGGGCACATCCGTCACATTTAAACATTCACATTGCACAATATAATTCCGGGCGCACACGTCACATCATAACTTTATCATTTATAATGCATGCCACAACGAACATATAACATAAATGAACATATAAAACCCATGAAAAGTAATGGTGTTCATCTCATAAGAACACATTCATAAACATTGGGTTCCCAAGAGATTTTGGGAATAAGATACATGTTACAGGAACCGTCAATCATGAATGAGAAGTAAAAGGTGTATTCTGGAAAGAAGAGTTTATTTGGAAAACATTGGTTTTTTCATAAATTCTAGTGAAAAACATGTATATCCTAGAAAAGGAACGACAATGACGAACATTTTTTTTAAGGAGTAACCATATCAAATAATGTGAAAGAGGGAGAACCCGAAGGATGGAAGTTTGGTTCAATAATTTCTCTTTACCATGTATCTAAATGCTTCATTCTCATTAATATCCCGTATAATGACATTATATTCATTAATAATAAATTATAGAACTTTTATACCTTAATAGGGGTCATTTTGGTTTCATTATATTATATTATGTTCCTTTTTATGAGTTATAGAGTTTAAAAACATTGTTCAGGAATGTTCTTTTTTATGGTTTTCTTGAGAGTTTCACACGTATTCATGAATTGAAGTTTGTGTAGAACATGGTCAGACATCCAGAACATATATTACATTTTATTAATGATTATCCACAAGTTAAAATGATCTTAATATGAATTAAATTTTATACTATGGGGATAAATCAATAGATTGAAATTTAATGATGATCATTTGGGTTATTTTGGGAAGTTTTTCAACCACAACAAACTTTTTTTGTTTATTCACCAAGTAATATGTACATAAGTTAGTTCTAGGACATAAAATATGACATAAAACATTATTAATATTCTTTTTCAACCATAATAATGTTTTCATGACCATATTTGTAGGTATAAATGGGAAACGAAAATATGTCGATCTTGAAGGTGATAAATTAACAGCTTATGAACAACGTTTTCTTTTTTAAAAAAGGAAGAAGAGAAGGGGTTTGGATGGTATAATATCCCATTAGTATCACAATATCTCAGTATATGTTTTATACTAGAGTCACCATACAATTTGGACAAGGTCAGGTTGGGAGAGAATAAGAAACAAACTTGAAATTGTAATGGAATTAAAGGAAAGATGAACAGAAATTACCTCTTGAATCCTCCTCTTGAGATCCTCCTTAAGGGGCCTAATATTGGTCTTTTGATGAGACCAAAAGATCTTGGACGTGGGGAGGGTGATAGGGAAGATGCATGGGCAATGTGTAGATAATTCGTGAATCTTTAGAGGAGTGGTTTGGAAAGGGGAGGGGCAGATGTTATTTAGACAAGAGGAGGGAGGTGTTTTTAGTATAAAATACTCAATAAAATAATATATCAAAATATAGACTTGTAATAGTAGTTATTTGTCATCTAAAATAAAATATTAATATTATATAATTATATTTAGTCTTTAATTCATCATTATAATTCTAATTCATGAATTTATTAAATGGAAAGTGAAAGAAATAGAAAAAGACACTTTAAGAAATCACCTTTTGACATTAGGCTTTGGAAAGTTCTTTTTTGGATTGAGAAATAAGATTATTGTATTTTAAGGAACCATTTATGAAATTTAATATAATTTGGCCGAACCTAATATTCTATAATTATTATGTCATTATTACATCATTAATGATGCAATTTAGGGTACACCAATTCTATGAAAAAATGTCTTTTTTACTATTCACCCGAAAATTGATGTATTTCAAAGAAATCAAAAAATTTCCCCCTATACATTTTTAGACATCTAGAATATAAAACTAAATTCCATTTTTGAAAAATAATTTTCTAAATATAATTAATTTAATCATTAATTAAAATCATAATTTACTTGAAAAATATTGTTTTTAAAATTATAACTAATTTTATAATGCATTCATAAATTACACAGGGTCTTATAAAATTATCTAAAAACTACGAGACATAGATTTGATAATTTATGAACTCATTTTATGAAAATAAATTTTCTTTTTAATTAATTAAATAATTATATTTATTTATTTATATCTAACAAAAATACCAAAACATTTACTATGGTCAAATTGTCACTTTCTAATATGCCTAAATTTTATTTAATTATTAATGGGTATGTTTAATCTTATTAGGATGATGTACTATTTATAAGGGTAGGTTACTATTCACCAAAAATTATGTTTTTATTATTTCACCCCAAAATCATCTTGAACACAATTGTGTATGTCAGATGTTTTGAAATTCCAAACACAGAAGTGACAGACATATATTTAAAGGTCAACTAGCACATAGTAGTTCTTTATGTTGTGTTTTCATGTGATTTTATGACATATTTTTTTGAAGGGAATTTCCATTGAAATACTTTGGGTTGTTACACCCCCCCCCTTATGAAATTTCTCAATAAAAATTTCACTTTACACAAAGAGGTGATGGTACTTCACCATCATTTCCTCATATGGTTCCCAAGCAGCTTATTCAAAATTATGGTTCCTCCATAACACATTGACAAGGTGGGTTGTCCTGTTGTGTAGAACCCTATATCTCCGGTCCAGAATCTCTACTGGTTGCTCCTCATAAGAGAGATCATCTTCTAGCTATACCACCTCTGAATTTAGTACATGGGAGGGATCAGGTATGTACTTCCTCATGAGTTGTACATGAAAAACATCATCAACATGAGCCATATTCGGTGGAAGTGCAAGCTGATAGGCCACAACTCCTATATGGTCTAGGATTTCAAAGGGGCTAGTGTACCTTGGGAAAAACTTTCCTTTCTACCCAAACCACATGAGTCTCTTCCATGGTGATATTCAAAGGAATTCATTAACTCCAATGTCGAACTCTGAATCTCTTCGATGGTTTTCAATATAGCTCATTTTCTGACTTTGAGCATCATTGATGTGATTTGGGATGACATGAACCATCTCTTTCATCTCTTCCACAAGATCGGGTCCAAGTAGCTTTCTCTCTCCAACTCCATCCAAACAGTTTGTTGTTCTACATTGCATTCTATACAACTCATCATATAGAGCCATCTGAACACTTCAGTGTAAGATATTTTTGTATGAGAACTCAAACAATGGGAGATGCTGATCCCATACACCTTTGAATTTTAATGAGAAGGCTCTTAGCATATCATAAATTGTCTGAATTGTCCTTTCATATTGGCAATCAGTTTGGGTGTGATAGACCATGCTGAAATTTAATTCATTACTCAAAGTATGGTGAAGGCTCCTCCAGAATATAGATGTGAACCATAGATCATAGTCATATACAATTGAGAGTGGAACACCAAGTAGTACCACCACTTCCATCACATATATCCTTGCATGTTATTCAAGCGAGAGATCATCCCGAATAGAGATAAAATGGGCAGTCTTGGTGATTCGATCAACCAAAACCCATATCACAATATTTCCCTTCGACATCTTTGGGAGAAACGTGACAAATTCCATAGTAACATTTTCCCATTTCCACAAGGGTATAAAAAATGGATGAATCACCCCTTGGGATCTTTGCTGCACTACATTAACATGATGAAATACAAATTACCTTGATATATATTCTGCAATCTCATTCATCATGTTATCCCACCATAATTGTTCTCAGAGATCACAGTACATCTTGGTGCTACCAGAATGGATAGAGAATGTTGAGCTATGTGCATTGTCAAATATCTCTTTCTGTGTCTTGGGTGTTGAAGACACACAAGGCCACGTTCCAAACCAAATCACACCATCATCATTGATATGGAACTCATGAAGTATCCCTTCCTTTTCCATAGTCACACTCTTTTGTATCTCTACATCATCCCTTTGTGATTATTTAATCTTCCCTTGGATATATGGTTACACAATAATTTTATCATGGTAGGATTTATCCTTGTCCCTTATGATTTCTAAATCCATGCTTTTCTTATCCAAGAATATTGGGTCTTTCTCAATCCGTAACATTGATAGAGTATCAGGTTATTTTCCGATTAGAGCATTAGATACCATTTCTCACCATTACAAGATGGATGTGAATAAAGAAATTATAATCCGTGATTAGCTCTAACCATCTCCTTTGATGCATGTTGATCTTCTTTTGTGTGAATATATACTTTAGGCTCTTGTGGTTAGTGTATATGTCACATTTCTCACCATAAATGTATTGCCTCTAGATGTTCCAGGAAAACATCATGGATTTCAGCTCTAGACCATGCATCAGGTAGTTCTTATCATGGATCTTGAACTGTCATGAGGCATAGGCTATCACATTATCATTTTGCATGAGTATGAATCCCAAGTCTTTCTTTGAAGAATCCCTGTATATCAAAAAAACAATATCCACTTTTCGGTAGTGTTTTTACAGGTGCAGTGATCTGCCTTCTCTTTAGCTCCATGAAGCTTCCCTATCATTCTTCCATCCAGACATAGATTACCCATTTCTTTATTAACATAGTTATAAAGCTTCATAATTGTTATAATTTTCTCAAAAAAAATGCTTTTACCCACCTAATCCAAGGAAACTGCTGATTTCGGTGACACTAGAGGGTCTCAGCCATTCCTCAATTGCACATCTTTTTTAAGTATCCAACAAAATTTCCCCACATGTGATCACATGTCCCAATAACATGAAATTATTCATCCAAAAGTCACACATGCAGAACATGGCATACAACTTATCATTTGTCAATGTCGCCAACACAAGTCATAGATGTTCTTCATGTTCCTCTTTGATATTCACGTAGATGAGAATATCATCGATAAACACTACAAAAAATTTGTCGAGGTAATTTATAAATACTCTATTCATAAAATCTATAAAGATTGCTGGGGAATTATTAAGTCCGAAGGGAATCACTAGAAACTCATAGTGTCCATACCATGTACGGAAGGTAGTCTTCTGAATATCCTCCTTCTTCACCTTTAACTCATGATATCCAGAATGAAGATCCACTTTTAAGAAGCATTGAGCTCCTCTTAATAGATAAATCAAATCATCAATCCTTGGAAGAGGATACATGTTCGTTATGGTGATCTTGTTGAGTTCCCAATAGTCGATACAGAGCCACATTGTTCCATCCTTCTTCGTCACAAAGTGCACTAGCGCACCCCAAGGTGATGCGCTAGGGTGTATGAACCCTTCATCTAGATTCCCTTAAAGCTGCTTCATTAACTCCTCCAGTTCGATAAGAGCCATACTATAGGGACACATTGATATAGGAGTAGATTGAGTCATTTTTTCTATTGAAAACTCTACCTCATGATCTAGGGGAATTCCAGGTATCTCTTCAGGAAATATATCATTGTATTCCCTCAGGAGGGGCATTTAGACAAGGTTGGTACCTTCCTATAACTCAAACATTTGGGAGAGGTATGCGTCTTCATAGGGATTCAACACCCACAACATGGAATGATTTTTCAATGGAGATTCATGATCTTCTTTTCATTTATAGATGATCATGGGATGGTTTAGAAGATGAAAATATATTTCCTCTTCTCTATTGTTAATATGCGAACTATATAACGTGAGCCAATCCATTCCCATTATAGCCTCTAACTATACCAAGGGAAGTATTACAAGATTTGCTGGAAGAGTATTCCTACATAAGCCAACATGAGAAGATTCAAATCCTTAGGTTGTGATGATTTCATCACTTGGTGTTTATAGAGATATTTCTCCTTCAAGGTTTCGTGGCTTCGATTCTATAGTTTTAGAAAACTTACAGGATATAAAGGAATTCATAGAACAAAAATCAAATAAGACATTTTCCATTCTAGAGATAATAATATGTGTACCTTTTATGACATCATTATCATTCTCCACACTCGTAGTAGTAATGGCAGAATCCTTCCCTTGTTACTTTGGCTTTGGTGGCTGCTGACACTGATTACCCTCGAGAACTCCTTGTTTAGTGCACTGGTTTGCATAGTTCCCTAGCTCCCTACAGTTATATCATTGAACCATGAATGGTTCTCTCCATTATTTTTCCACATTCTCCAACGTTTTTATATCTTTACGACACTCTTGAGAATGGTGCCCTTCTTTCCCATTCTTGAAACATTTACATGTACCTTTAAAGAAGTTCCCATGGTGCCACATCCCACATTTTTGGCATGTGGGTCCTTGATTTTTCTTCCGACCTTTGTCATTAGATCAACAAGCTTGAAACTCAATTTCCATTTCATATCACAATAGGCATGAGACCAATCTCCAAACATCATCTCCAATTTTAGGCAACACTGTAAAAATTCCTCACAACTCCGAAAGTCTTGAATTACAAGAAACTTTAGAAGTTATTGTTTTAATCCACTAAAGAATCTATCAATTTTGTAACATTATTGATAGAAAAACCTGAATCAAACCTTGCAATCCTTGTGAAATTTCCTTCGTAGGTTTTGAGAGATTCTCCTTCTTTTTTCTTGAGCTCTATGAATTCTCCCTCCATCATCATACAAAGTGTTTTTGGTAAATACTTATTAAGAAACATGATCTTAATGTCTTCCCATTCCATCTCTTCAATTTCCTCCTATGGCTTGGTGTTCTTAATCAAATCCCACCATTGATCTGCCTCTCTATATAGAAAATAAATGGCTAGAGTCACCTTCTTCATCTCATAACCTTGATGCATAGAAAATATCCTCTCTATGGAGTCGACCCAGTATTTCGCAACTAGAGGATCAGAAGATCCACAAAACGTCGGTGGTTGTTTCCGTGTCAAACATTTGATAGACAGTTTCTGTCTCTTTAGAGAAGGAGGGTATTCTTCATTATTTTGGTTATTGTTAATAACCTGAGATAATTGGGTATGCATTTCCATGATGTTTTGAACTCCACCTCCCAAATTATTGTGGATGTTGTTCAGGAAATCGCTCCATTGGCCCTCATACGAGTTGTTGGCCTAGTTTCTCTTGGTTCCCACCATTTCTAAAATAGAAAAGGATAGATAAAAACATAAGTCAAATGGTCAAAAATAACTTATTCATCTAAATAAATAATAACATATGGCATCCCGATGTAAATATTATTGTGTGCATATTTGTATATAGATTCATGCTAGAGGGTTTCTCTAGGGTTCATCAATCCTAATTCCCAAATTATCTAATCCTTTCCTTTGATTCCAACTATAGTGACCCAAACTTTTATTAAATTACTGTTATATGATTTTAAATATTGGAAACATAATAGTATTATACATATAGGATCCAATGATTTAATGTCTTTTGTAAACATGGACCATACATTACAATTACAACATCGATTATAAACTTTTTTGTTCATTTCTTCTTCTCTATCTTCTTATTGGCACTTGACCTCTCTTTAGTACTTGTTTCCACCTAAGGATATAGATGAAAATGGGTGACATAGAATCCCAGTAAGAGGATATATAAGGAAAATATAGAATGGGGTGGGAATATTCATAAAAATGGCAAATGGTCATGAACATGAGACGTAGAATTAATAAGAGACTTAAAATGTGGCAATGCATAAAAATGAAACATCATGTTTTTGGGGTTAACTACCACACATCCTTGTGAACAAATATATAATCTTGGTCACACATCATTTCAAATTTACTCATGATATTATTCACCTTACCCAATGAATTGGAGCACTGTATAATTTCGGGTGCACCAATCAAATTTAAACAATCACATTGCACTATATAATTCTGGGCTTACATGTGACATCATAACATTATCATTTATCATGAATGAAAAAATTCACATATAAAATAAATGAACATAACAAACACATGAAAAGGAATGGGTTTTATCTGATAATAACACATTCATAAACATTGGGTACCCAAACGAATGAGGGAATACCAAACAAGTTACAAGAACCATTAATCTTGAATGAGAAGTAAAAGATGTGTTCTTGAAAGAAGAGTTCTTTTGGAAAAAATTTGGTTTTTCATAAATACTAGTGAAAAACATTTATATCACAAAAAATGAAATATGATTATTAAAAAAATATTTTTAAGGAGTAACCATATCAAAAAGGAGTGAAAGAGGTAGAACCCGAAGGATAGAATATGGGTTCGAGAATTTCCCCTAACCTTGTATCAGAACACTTACTTCTATTTAATTTAATGTATAATGACCCATATTAATTAATTAGAAATTAAAGAAACTTTATACAATAATATGGGTCATTTTGGTTTCATTATGTAATTTTATGGGCCTTTTGATGAGTTATAGAGTTTAAAAACATTGTTCGGGTATGTTCATTTTTTTGGTTTTCGTGAGAGTTTCACATGTATTCATGAATTGATGTCTGCGTAGAAAAAAGGGTAAACATCCAGAAAATATATTAAATTTTATTAATGGTATTATATAATACAAAATGATCTTAATATTAATTACATTTTATACCATCTGAATGAATCATTAGATATGAATTCAACGATGATCGTTTGGGTTAATTTGTGCGGTTTTTCAACCACAAGGAACTTGTTTTGATTACTCATCTAGTAATATGAACAAAAGTTAGTCCCAGAACATAAAATAGGACACAATACATATATAATATTCTGGTTCAACAATAAAAATGGTTTCATTAATATATCTATTGGTATAAATGTAAAAGGAAAACATGTCGTTCATGACGGTGATTGATTAACACCTTACGAACAACGTTTTCTTATTTAAAATAAATGGAAGAAAATAAGGGGGTTGGATGGTATAATATCCTTTTAGTATCATAAAATTACAGTTTATGTATGAAACTATATTCACCAAACAATTTAGACAATGATAGGTTGGGAGATAATAAGAAAAGGACTTGAAATTGAAATGGAATTAAAGGAAAGTGGAAGAGAAATCACCTCTTGAATTTTCCTATTGAGATCCTATTTATGGGGCCTAAGCGTGACTTTTTATGAGACCATAAGCTCTTGGACGTGGGGAAGGGGATAGGGATGATTCTCGGATAATGTTTATACAATTCATGTGGCTTTATAGGAGTGGTTTTTCAAGGGGAGGGGGAGGGTTATTTATACATGAGGAGGGAGGTGTTTGTAGTATTAAATTTTAAATAAAATAATCTATCAAAAGTTAGACTTGTTATAGAAGTTTATTGACATAATAAATCATATATTAATATTATATAATTATTTTTAGGCTTTAATTGATCTTTATAATTCTAATTCATAAATTTATTAAAAGGAAAGTCAAAGAAAGAGAAAAGGACAATTTAAGAAATCACCTTTTCACTTTAAGCTTTGGAATGTTCATTTCCGGTCTGAGAATTGAGATTATTGTATTTTAAGGAACCATTTATGAAATTTAATATTATTTTTCTGATATTAATGTTCTATAATGTTTATGTCATAATTACATCATTAATGATGTAATTTAGGATACACCGAATATGCGAAAAACTGTATTTTTTTACTATTCAACCGAAAATTGATTTATTTCATAAAAATACAAAACATTTACCCTAATCAAATTTTGAAGTGTGTAATCCATAAGTGAAATCCATTTTTCAAAAATTATTTTCACGAAATAATTAATTTAATATTTAATTAAAATCATAATTTACTTGAAGTATACATATTTTAAAATTAAAAATGAATTTATAATGCTTTCAAATATTACGCAGGGTCTTATAAAATTATTTAAAACTAGGAGAAATAGATTTTATAATTTATGAACACATTTTAAGAAAATACATATTCTTTTAAATTAATTAATTATTTATAATTAGGTATTTATAGCTTACAAAAATACCAATACTTTTACTATGGTCAAATTGTCACTTTCTAAGATACATAAATTTTATTTAATTATTCATAGGGAAGTTTAATCTTTTTTGGATGATTTAATATTCATATGGGTAGGTTACTATTCACCAAACATTATGTTTTTCTTATTGGACCCCAAAAAACATATTGAACACATCCGTGTACGTAAAATTTTTTGAAATTCCAATCACAGAAGTGATAGAATTATGTGTAATGGTCACCTAGCACTTCGTAGTTCTTTATGATGTGTATTCAGGTGATTTTATGACATATATTTAAGAAATGAATTTCCATTTAAATTAATTGGGCCATTACATTAGTTCTCAGGAATGAGGGTTCAATGCGTCATATTATCCTGATCATTTCACATGATCCCTTCAAAAAACTAGAGTTCTAATCCCTTTGCTAGTCTTAGTGGTCGTATCCAAATTTTCATAATATTCATCCCATGTTTGGGTTTGGAATAACATAACCAACAAAAGTTGGAATGATCCTCTATTAGTTGTGTTATTATATTTTTTGTCACGAATACCCCATAGGCCATGGTTGTGATAACCTATATGTGTATCGAAATATGTTGAATTCTAGTAATATTTACTTGTCAATTATATATCACATATGACCCATCATAGTTATTTCATTAATATATATGGAAATAAATAATTGGAATGTTATATTGGATGTGTACGATCATTATTGTATGAACTAATGAGTGAGAACTCAATGATAAGTTCGATTAATTATTGTATGACTTATTGAGTGTGTTTTCTATGACAAGTGATACTTATGGGCCTCTAGTAGAATCCATGGAAGGAAATATGATTGTGACATTACATTGAGACATTGTTTCTACCTTTTAGAATATGTGTATTATTTCTATATTTTTTTTAATTTCTCATATTATGATTTACATGTCATTATGGTTATGATATGACTACTCTCTGGTTTATTTATGTCTTGTGATTTCGGGATGTCCTTTTGGGTATGTTTATAACCATCCTAGGAATGATATTCTGACACAAGATGTTTCTATTGAATATGGAATGATTTATTTGGAGGCCAATGTGTACTAGGATCAGGTGAAGCATAATTTTTCTAGATGATCCATAGATGGATCTAGGCGATTCTTTTGGATAGTTTCCCCTATGTTGTCTGCATGATGGGTTCTTTTTCAGTTTTTGCGGGCTTATATTTTTCACGTTTTCCATTTGTATGCTACATTTCATTTTATAATGTTTTATATTTGATACTAATGAATATATATTATCAATTATTTTTAATATTTTACACATTATTCTGGTGTATGGAAATAATTATGTATGTACAAGTACATTAGGCTATGGCCTCCCATGTGAGTGATTTTCCTACTCAGTGCTAGTTTCCAAATCATGATTTATTGGATGTTGGATTTGGGTTTCATTATTGTCTTAATTAAGTCTATATATGATCTTATGGTTTGGGTCGTGATAGAGTGGTATCATGTTCTTTCATTGTAGGATCTTTGTTTTAGGATATTTTAGTATTTATGCTCGGTTTGGGATCTATGGAAATCATGTAAAAGTCCATCGAGTTTTGATTTCAGTCTAGGGAACACAACATTTTTGTGGTTGTTGACATACCCATTTATGAGAAATATAATAAACTTATTTTTGTATCAGAATATCTTGAAATTGCTTCTAAGGAAAACATTGGTACTGTATCATATTAGAATAGGTGGTTGTTTCCATGTCCTTTTGAATCATATCCTGGATATTTTCTTTTGACTGTGGTTTGTTTTTTCTATTTTATGTTGCCATAATTTCGATATACATCTATGATAACATAGTAGTATCATGGTTATGATCCACTAATCAATGATACATTAGTTTATGGACTTATGTTGGGGGGTGGTTCTTCTGGGTGGATTGCGAGTGATGTCTCCACCTATTCAGCAACATGCTTACCCACCACTAGTGGATTAGGTGGATACGCCCCACTAGGATGAGTGGATCTTGGTTCTAATTATACTAGATGTTGATAAACCTCTCATGATGTTGTCTTGGTAGAAATATTTCTCCAAATTGTAGTATGTAATCAATTAAATTATTGTTTTTTATGATAGTTGTGGAATAAGGCACACAGGGAAGATGGAAACACCCCCAACCACACACACTCTTGGAATGTGATTTTAAACCATTTGGGTGTGTCAGTGACACCTAAATAATATTTTACTTCTGTGGGTATGATGAGTTCATTTGAATTATTATTTTTATATCCTTTTGATATGAGAAGGTGTTGTAGATATCCCTAGTTGAATGGAATTATTGAACAATGGGATATATAACATCATTAAATATGGGCTTGTGACCCAGAAGTGTTAAATTCATTTTGAGGTGTGACTTATTTATTCAATGATCTGTCTATTTTTTAGTTATATAGTCTCAGGTTTTTACAATATGTTAACACCTTATTCGAGACCTAGAAATTATAATACATTCCTTTTTTCATGACCCTTATATTTAATGTATCCTATAGAAGAGGATCAATGAATATACACCTCTACTAATTATTTTACCTAAATCTAGGTGGGGAGAGAGCCGCACAAGATATATTTTCAACATGGAGGTGAGAACCTGTTATGTTTTCTATGTAATATACTAATTTTCTACCATACATACCCAGTTGGAATTCCACCAGAGTGGGTTTCAGTGTTTCCAACATACTAGGATGAAATGTTCCGTACATGGGGATAAGGAATCACATACAGAGAATGACTAGAAGAAATATTAGAGGCTAAAATAGTATTATTATTATTTGGATGGTATTACCCATGGATAATTATATAGAATGATCTTGTAGTAACTTTGATAGTGGAGGAATTGAAGTGTGTAATCTCTAAGGATGTTCTAGGAGTACCCTCTCATCATTTTTTGACCTCTATATACACATGTAACTAGGGTCAGAACAATATCTATGTAATAATATCATATGGACCCATTTAGCTATGATATCAAAAGGTGAAGTTAGAGAAATATTATTACCATGGTTATTTTTTGATCCTATTGTGTTCCCCTGTGATTCTTTATGTTTTAATTGACTTGAATGTAGATTACAGAATGAGGTTTGGTTTGCACTATTGTGTCTCCTAAACCATGTGACTATGAGGAAAGAGTTTCCATCCAATTGAATAGATGACTTCATTGACAATTAGTTTTTGTAAAAGTGGTATTCGGAGACTGACCTCCATGTAATTTATCAACAGCTCTTTTTTTGAGTGGAGTATGTCCCTATGGTATCATTTTAATTATGATATGATTTCAAGTAAATTATGATGTAACCTTTCAGCATGTTGAATTCCCCATCAATTATTGGGGGACTTAGGAACTAGTTCCCTATATCATTCTTGGAAATTTTCATGGTAGTCTTATTTGATGAAATCCATGATTACTGGGCATTGTAGGTAGAGAACGCAAGACACTTGAGGATAGTCCATGACATACTATGAGATTACCAACTCTACACGAATATCTCTTTGGGTCAAATCTGAGTTCTGGAGATCTACATCATAGGATATTCCCTCTAAGACATTGTTGAAATATTGGACATAATAATATTGAGGTAGTCCAAGTTTTAATGGCCCCCAATAGAGTGATTGTGGTAGAAGATTATCATACAATGGTTTTATGTTTACTTTTGTTGAGAAAGGTGAAAGATCGGTTAGTCAATCTCTTTGCAGTTGACCCTTAATGATGAGGATAGTGAATACTGACTGAAAGTTTACAATTATAATTTTTGGAAGATCGCAACACACCGAGAAATAAAAACATCACGTAAGTCTAAAGTAATGCAACCCCAATGAATCATTGACAAAAAAATTCATCCCCACTCTAGGAAATGTTAAAAAATTAAAATAGGAAACCATGCCGTGATTAGATGTATCCATTGAATCCAGAAAATCAGCTACTTCATTACCCTCCAGACATGTATGCAATATCAGAGTGTGAGACTCCATTAGCACTTTGCATCTCCTAATAGCATAAACCATACTCCAAGGAATTTTTCCAATGTCCAATAATTCTTGATACAGAAGAAGGGAATTAGTCTCCACCAAGGACATGTGAATCTACCTGCTGGAGCACATATCCAAACCCTTGTCCAGAGCTAGGGCCTCCACCTGAAGAGAATCACCCTCCCTGAACGAAGTAGTGAAAGCCACCCACACTGACCCAGTTTTGTCTCTCACGACGCCGCCCCCATGAATCTCCCCCCTGTGCAACAACCCATCCGAGTTTAATTGTATCCCTTCATTCGGAGGACTCCACCAAACCCACCGACCATGACCTACACCAATAGATCGATGTTCTGTATGTATATATTGTACTAGAGCACTTACAAAAGGCACAGAGTGATAGTCCAGAGATACCTGAAGTAGATCCCTATCATTTTTCTTCATTTTGAGTAGAATGCAGTCTAAGGATCAAGAATTGTTTTTTTGCCTACCATCATTACGTGCCTTCCAAATTCTCCAACACCCAGCACATAGGATGATCGATCTAGCCTTCCTCTCAAACCCATGGTTTCCTGCTCCACTAAACCATGCCTGGAGAAAATTAAAATGAGATCCTTTCTACCCATTCCAACCGAAGAGGGCCCCATAGGTTTTTCGAATCGCTCTGGCCCATTATATATCATAGAAAAGATACCCTACTGATTCTTGGTTGAAATCCCTGAAACACCAACACCTTGAGGCCATGTTCACAACCATTTTCTACTGGTTATCATCTAGAGGCAGGGCCTTGTTCCGAAAACACCACTCCATAAAATGGAATTTCTAGGGGATATCTTTGCATCACAAGGACTCCCCCATGAATCTACATTCCCAATGGTCCTCGTCACATGATCGAAATCTTTGATGGAGAAAGCACCCGACGAATAGCCTGTGAACAATAGCCGGTCAACCTCATCTTTAGCAACAATAGATCTGAAAACATCAAGTTGACTGGCATCACGAATGGCATGTAAGAAACATGGGTGAGTACTCGCCTATTTAAAAGTTAGATCTGGGGTAGGACACCCCGGGAAGCATAGCCTCCCCACCCCCAAGTCCTACTTCCAAAATTTGATGTTCCACCTACCCACAATCCATTGGGAGTTATGCTGATGAATTTCCAAATATGAGAAGTTCAGGTTCCATATCCTGGATGAATTCAATATTTGAGTATTCACATTTAGACAATATACATCCTACACAATCCTGCCCCATAATGATCAGCCTTCCATTTCCTCCCAAGCTAACTTATCATGGAGTCCCTGCATGGTACTGGATACACATCTCATGTTTATACCCCCTTCAGATAGAGGTCTTGCTAGCTATTTCCCCGAAGCACAATGATGCATACCTTCCATCTGGCCTTCCCAAATGAATGACACCATAATCCCTTCCAAATTAAAATTTTCACTTTTTGTATCCTTTAATGTAGAAAGAACATGCATAGTGATGGAGATAATAACACTGTTGAACATAGTGATATGACCTCCAAAAGAGATAAATCTATTCTTCAAGTTATGAATACGCCGTATAATTTTTCTTATAAGATTATCAATGTGATGCACCACAGAGAAGAAGGAATAATCGATGCTCCGTGGTATTACAAGGGAAAAGATCCCCTTCCCATTCTCAGGCTGGCACTCATTATCATCTCCCTCCTCAAAGGAATCTCCCTTGATGTAAAGAAATGACTTTTCTTCATGTTCACCAGCTTCCCACTCCACTTGTAATATTCCTTTAAAATCGCATTGAGTCCCCTCGGTGGTCTTCTACTACCATTGATTAAAATAATGCTGTCATCCATGAATATCAAGTGGTAAATTCCTCCTATGGCATACCTGTTGTGATAAGGTGGAATTTTACCTGAGATGAGTCCCTTGTTGATGTAGCAGCTGAATGCATTTGGCGCAAGAATGAAGAGTGTATGGGATAAAGGATCCCCTTTCCTGAGACACTGGAAAGCCTTGAAGAAGCCAAAATTCTTTCCCATGAAAGAGGTAGAAATCCAAGCTGGGATAAAGCAATGAAAAAGAAGGTCAATAGTCCAGTTGGAGAACCCCATAAAAGCCAGAACTCTAAGCACAAAACCCCATTACATCCTATCATATGACTTTATCCTATCCAATTTAACCACCAATTGCTCCCAAAAGACATGTTGTTGATGCCACTGATAATTTATTAGACCAGACCAATTGCACCCTAATTTGTCCGCCGTTTAATGAAATCATGATGTTATGGATTCACCCACTCGTCCAGGTGAATGGCCAATCTCTTATTAAGAATACTGGCTAGGATCTTTTATGGTAAGTTACACATACTGATGGGTATATATTTATCAATCGACTGAGGATTATTCACTTTCGGGATAAGAATCATTATAGTAGCATATGCAATAAACGAAAATTCCCCTCCATGGAAGAAATCTTGAACAGCCCGAAATAGATCCCCTTTAATAATTTCCGAGAAGCCCTGTAAAAAGTCATAGGAAGCCCATCGGGCTCAGGAGAAATATTAGGGTTCATGGTCCAGGCCGCTTCATGCACCTCATCCTTATCTAGAATTTTTCTTTATTCAGCATCAATGTCCTCTGAAACCCTGCTGGAGATACCCTAAAAATTCTCAGCATCACCACTTGGGTACCCCCTACCATGGTTCGAATAGGAGCATCCATTAGAGATTGAATTGCTTCATTAATCATAACCCCATCTGCCTCCCAATCTGTGGAGAAGAATCCATCCTCCCTATGGATATTGGGCTTATGGACACGCTGACGTTCCTTGAGGCAAGCATGAAATTACCTTGCATTTCAGTCCCCTCATTAAGCTATCTCACTAGTGAATTCTCTCTATCCACCCTTTCTTATTTAAGCATAATAGAAGATAAAGCGTCTTTCTTACTTCTCATCTCAAAAAAATGGAGTCATCCAATTCTTCTTCCAATATTTTCTCAAGACAATCCACCTCCTCACTGATCTTAGAGACATCATGGTTGCGGGTCGGGATGGTTCTCCTCCAGCTACGTAGTATATTTTTATCCCGCCTATGTTTATTGTGAAAAGTAGTCCAAAGGATTCCACCGATAGTGCGAGTCCCAATATTTCCTTACCACTTCTAAGAAACCATCTTCCTGCACCCATGATTTGGAAAACATATCATGTTCCTCCCAGGACACCCATACACCAAGGGAAATTCATTGCGGGGAATGATCAGAAAATTTCCGAGCCAAGTGAGTGACATGTGAGTCCGGGAACATGGATATTGCAGCATTATTCAAAAGGAATCGGTAAAGATGACTATATGAGCACTTCCCACCATGTTAGTTGTTTCACCAGGTAAAGATACTTCCTTCAAAACTCGCATCCAACAAGCCACTCTGAGACATGAAATAAATGAAAGAGTGACCGTAATTCCTAGGGATAGCTCCACCCCCTTTTTTATCCTCTATACTAGCCCCAATTTTGAAATTTCCACCAAAAATTTAGGGAGCCACAACCGAATTGAAGCCCTCATGATCACTCCATAAAAACATCATGTCCTAAGCATTGTACTTGGAATAAATAAATGAGAAGAAAAACTCTTGGAGCCCCACCATTATCTTTATGTTAAGTGATTGATCTGTTGTACTCAAGAGATCAACACAGATGTGGTATTTCCAGAAAAGCCATATGTGATAATTATAAGGATCCCCATGTAAAAAACCATGTACATTATGCCTCTGAGAAAGCTCATAGATATTTCTAGATGCTTGTTTAGTTTCCAAGAAGGCGACCAGAGATACTTGATTATTACATAACTCAATGAGAATAAAATATGACTTGGCCCTGGCCCCAAATCCATGTCCATTCCATACGATGGCTTTAAACATTGACACGTGGCCATTTGGCTTTGGCCCCAGACTCCGTTCCCTTTCCCTTAAGATAAAAGATATCACATACGCCCTCATCCGATCTTGATTTTGATATGGTTTTAACACCCATTTGAGATGCATGTGTGTGAAAGAGGCAGGCGAGAATCATTAATATTCATCATATATTGTTTTTATATGATTCTAAATTCAAATCATGATTATAGGGAGGATCATGGGAGGATTTGTAACTCCAATGTTGTTGATCATGTTGTTTCATCTACCATAATGATTTCCATGAATGGAAATCCAATCTGTTTCTTGATAATCTTACTCGGGTTTACATGTTAGTTTTTTCATTACTCGGGAGAATCATATACCATTGGTGTTGTTTTCAAATAATGCAATTTATCAATGAACTATTAATGTAACACTATTTTAGGCCTTTTATGGGAGATCCATCATATCAACTTTGTATTAGTCAATGATTGGGGAAAAATACTTATTGGCCCGATGTTTTTGTGGAAAATAGTTATAAAGGTGTAGCTCATCTAGGGATAGATGAGGACTATAAATATTCATTAGGTTACCATTGAAAATAAAAAATTTATGCCTTTGGATTTTGATTAAATAACATGTGTTCTGAATGATCTCACAACTTTGAGGATTAGTGGGATTTGGTTATAGTGTAAGACTATCTGTGAGGATTATTTGACATTTTTCTTGTTACTATTTTGGGTTAGTGAGGTGGCGTAGCACTTTTCCCTACCACCATTGTTAAAACAATCACAAATTGTCTTCCCTATGATATAGATGAGGAGATGAGTACAAGAATCATTGCATGATGTCGATATAGATGAGTTCGACATCATTGTTGAAGTTACCATATGTGGTTCTTAGTAGTGTTTGATAAATGGAAGTACGATGCTTTCAGGGAGAGTTTTTCCATGGTTGTGTTCTTATTGGTTGAATGAGAACCTCCTAGAGTGACCATGAGAGTGGGAGGACTAGAAGTGAGCCCAATATCATTATCTTTTATGTATGTTTTCAATTCTCAGGATGAAAATCCTTTAATAATGGTAAAATTTAGTGACACTAAAATTTTAGTGTATCTGATTGTAATATATTTATGAATTTTTCCATAGTTGGGTGTAGATTCAGGGTATAATTCTAGGATTTAAATAGTCTTGATGTAGATATATTAACAATATTAAAAATAATGTATTAAGATCACACAATTTTTCTAAAATAATGGAATAAAATTATATCACAATTCCAGATGACAAATCTTAGACTTCAATTAAATCTATATTGTGAGTGTTTCTATAGAAATTACAAAATATTTGTTAGTGTTAGGTTTTTATAAATCATAGTAATGGGTGGATGATGAATAAATAAATAGATTTAAAAATTTATTTATTTATTTTTATTTTTTAAAAAATCCCTCTCTAATTTAAATTATTTATTGAAAAAACCTAGATGATTTCATAAAATCCAGTAGGTGGGTGGCCCGAGGCTATCAGATCATGGACTTATAAAACATTTATTGGTTTTATATTTTTGTCTTTCATGCATCTCCACAGTTTTTTTGTGATCAAATTTTGAATTTTGTTGTGAAATAAGGGTCAATTTTTTGTTTTTTGAATGTACAGTTATAGCAAACCAATTAATTGGTTTTGTAGATTAATAAAAAAAGGATTTGGTGGACTTTCAACAATCCCCCAGTCCACCTAGCTTTAGCCACATAACCTCAGGGATTTTGAGAGGGAAGGAAGGATAGTACTAGATAAGGAAAACTAGAACATATATTGATGATCAGTTATAAGTATTTCCGGTATTATAATGGAGTTTGTGGATATCTATGACATCAATAACGTAGAACAGGTCTTCATCGGTGATTGATCCAAAATGTAGGTAGGGAATTTATTTTTGATTCTTTAATAACATAGTATTTACCCAACTCTAATGGGTATTAATGGACTAATAAATTAATTCATGGTTAAATTATTGAATTGTGGTTGATTAATTTATCTTCATATAATTCAGAATGGGAATTTTTTTCCCTGTGTTCATTTCCCTTCATTAATTTCCATACCAATAACAAATCATAGTCATCCTAAACAATAGATGATAATATTTCCTTATTTTTGTGTTTTTGATTTTACCCCCTTATTATTTATGTGTTCATTGTTAGTATCCCTTTTAGTTAGATTTTCGAAAAATACTCTATGAACAATCATTGCACAATAATTCTTTGGTGAAATGAATTTCTACAATAGGTTCAGATTTGAGATCAATGAAATTATTGAGGTGTAACCGTGCGGATATATTTTGGGATATAGTCAAAGGTCATAATTTAGTATTTATTTTCATTTCTATGATTTATTACAATGGTGGATGATTACCAAGTTAAAGGGGTGGAAGGAATCTTGCCATCTGTAATGAATAGTGTTGGTAAAGACTAGATCTATGTTTCTTGGGATTGATTTGTGAATTTTATGAAGAAAAAGGTGGAATGAGATGAATCTTGTTGAAAACAAAATGATCTATAAATTTAAAAGATACATGGACTTTATTTTGGATGAACATATTCTGGGTATTCCCCTCAGACTGGTTGATAGTGTTCAAATTGTGTTAAATATTTAATGTTGTGGAGTGGTCCCACAATTCGTGTGCCACCTAGCTGGGAAGTTTAGAATGTATATGGATTACAAGCCATAATGTCCATGTGACTCCACACACTATACAGTGTGATCATGCTTTGTGTAACCCATTTCTAGATTTATTGACATGTATAGGGAGTACATTCATGAAATACCATGTGCTCTAATACACTATGTGTTGTTGGAAAAATGTTATGTACTTCATAAGGATCCTAGGTTTTGGAAGACGATAAATTCCATTTGTATACCATAGATTTATACACCCTTTTTGATGTGTAACTCACCTCATGTAATCGAAAATGTACTCAGAAAAATCTGTCATTCATGGGCTTGACCTAAGTGCACGAGAATGGCCATAGTACCTTAGATAGAGAATTAAACACATGCTAACATCCATATCAACCTCTATAGATCATGGAACCGTAGTGGACATGATGTGTATTTGGAGAATGATAACACATGTGATTTAGAAATACAACTGATGTTAAAACATACCGAGACACACACCATTTACTCTCCAAGGGAGACATCACATACTCTAGAAATAAGTAGTTGGATCCCTTATCATTTTCAAATCAGATGTGGTATGTTCATGGATTTTTCCCATCGATATGTGTCATTATGTGTGTCCCAAACACCAATTTTTTATGGTGATTTTCCTTATTTTATCTCCATGATGGTTTATTGTTGAATCTTATCCAGAGAATTGAAAAATATCCTCTATGTACTGGAGAAAAAATCCCTCCATAAGTCATGGTGGTTTTATCCATAATCCCATCATATTCTTACACAGGCAGGGTCATGAAACAGAAGACCATGTTATATAGGTATGATCCCCTTTCTATTATTTTATTTTATTGAGGGTAATATATACCTCATAGGCCATGTGTGGGATCCCATATATATGTATCAACATCTATTGTCTATTAGTATGTTTTTTCAATTTAGTGATTATCTCAGATGATTCCTCCTAATTTCATCACTATTATTTATGTAAATAAATTATGATCAAATTTTCTCAAAATATTATCATTGGAATAGTAAACCTCGATGATTGAGACATCGTAAATGAGTTCTATTAGCGTTTGAAAGACCCTTGGAGTTTGTTTTCTAGGACAAGGTTTACTTATGAGAATCTAGTATAATCCAATGCTTCTAGTATTTTTGTTACCTTATCTTGAGCATTGGTATCTAACATTGATCATATCTGGGTTTTTTATATTATTATTTTTATGTCTCATATTCTGATAGACATACCATTGTGGAGATGAGCTATCATATCTCTTAATTATTTTTGTTTTGTGATTATGGTGTTTTTTATTGAGTATGTTTATACTCACGCCATCATGGGCTCCAGCCACAAATTTTATAAATTATTTAGATGATATAAATTTCATTGGGGTCCTAGGTGGACCAAGAATTGGTAGAGTGTCGATTTTCTACAGGGAACTAAAAAGGATCTAGGAGTTGATTGTGTTTAGCTTCCCCATGTTGTTAGAATGTTGGGTACTTTTATAGTTCATTTGGGCTTGTATATGAGATTTATTTATAATTTTTCACTATATATTGTACAATTATTTGGGAATGTTTTTAAGGATGAACATATAATATCATTTTATTAAAATTTTGTAATTATTTTTGTGTATGGAGTTGTATGCTTGTTTACAGGAACATTAGGATAAGCCTTCCCGTGGGTGTGATTTTATTACTTTGAACTAATTATTATCCCCTATCATATTGAAGGTGGGTTTGGGGTGTCATTATTGTATCACAATTGGCCAGGTGGCCCCTAATGTGTATGCTCATGAATGAACGAATAATATAATGATATGTTTGTTCCATATTTATATTTTTCATGGTTTCTTAAATGGTGATGATGGTTGACATATTTTTTTAAGGGCTTGTTTAAAATTATATATTTTGTAATTTCATGTAAATAAATATTAATTTAGATATTTCATAATTATATTTAAATATTCTTGAGTTATAAAATTCCATGTTAAATAAAAATAATACTAGATGTGGGAAATAAATTAGCGAGAATTTTTTGTGAAGGACCCTTTTTTAATTATCAAATATTTAACCCTAAATATATATTCCATTTTATATCATTTACTTATGTGAGTATAATTGATGTTAATAAAATATCCTCTTAATATAATTATCACTTGATTGGGATATCCTTTCAATAATTCAATCATGAATCGGAGAAATTTACCCCAACCCTCTCATTAGTGAGTGGAGAATAATGAAAATCCATCAATATCGAGATAAATATTTTTTTCAATCAATGGAAAATATTTATAAGCAATTTATACCTTCGTGCTAACACCAATACTACCGATAATGAATTTCGATGATTTTTATATCACATGTGGATACCACTAGTGGAATTATACTTTGGATTCGTCACTAGCACTATATGATTGTAAGAGTATTTAACAGCTACAATTGGGGTGGGGGGTTATTTATAGTTTATATAATAAAAAATGGGATTCACATAACATGTAAAAAATGTATTTTGAAGAATCATTCCATCAAATATATGAGAATGTATTTAGACAAAATTTTCATTCAACACAATTGTTATTATAGTTAATGAAATGTTTAGAAAAAATAAAACTTTATTTATATTATGAATAATGTAAAATGTATAGAATCATATAGTTAATGAAAATTGTAATGTGACACATGTTGTATAAATGGTGTATGAAAACAAATAATTTTTTTACAATGAATGTTTGCACACATTAACCTTCACTTTAATGGGTATATTAACAAAAATCAAGATTTCAACGGTGTTAATATTACTATAAAGGTATTGTTTCACATTAACAGAGGACCATGAACACTATGTTCTAAATAACTTATGTATCACATTGGGAACCCTTGATCAATAATATTGGATAAACGGTGTCTCCAAAAATCCCGAGATCCCTCTATCACAAAGATCATAAACATATCTATAACAATAACATTAGCTATTAATGAATTTACAGTATGTACTCACATGGATAACTTAATAATAAATACATATAAATATTATAATGATTATATCTCAATGTTACAAGATGTTAAATACTCTTTACAAAAACTTTAGATATATGATGATTAAAATGCCCCCCCCTCATTGAATAATACTTGGTTTGACAATACAATTTCAAATGGTCATATGTCAAAATATTTAGAGGTAGGTGGAATAATAAACATGCACTAATTATTATCATTAAGGGTTTAAATAACATAGTAAAATATGTTCCTTGGAAGAACTATTATAATTCTTTTTGGTTCGGTATAAATAATTTTTTCCATCAGATGGTAGGATGTATATTCATCTGATGGGATGAATTTAGTTTCATCAAATGGAATACATTTTTACCATATGGTGAAATGAAATTCTTAATATGAGATATATCATAAATTTTCAATAGTATATTTTGGAATTTTTTATAAGTAAACATCTTAAATTTTATAAATTAATATAAAATGAATTTTTTAATCAACAATATTATGTAAAATACATGTACATCTAATCACAGAAATATTCTATTTGATGAACCGGCGATTCTACATTTTGTAAACCATTTTTCAACCTAAAATATCTATAATCATGTGATGTATAAATGTTAGTAAATTATTAAATTTTAAAGTAGCAATTTTTCATGTTCAGAACGATGTTGAATAATGTAGAAATAAATCTTTCGACTCAAAAACCATGATAATATGAAAGGAATGACAACCAAATATTTCAATAACCAAATGAATTATGATGTTAAGGAGTTTCTTATTTTAATTTCATTAAACATACATGTGAATATATCAATTATAGAGATAATATATGGTATCATGTCCATGTTTGTTGGATTTTGTCCATAATATTTGATGAAATACCTTATTGGTAATGGGCCTTGCCTATTTCTATGAACCACATAATATTCAGTCTACCACACAACAACACCATTTTTCTAACCATGCTGATAAATTTTGATGTGTGTTTTTTCGGTTCCCGACATTAACTCAATGAATATATCAATACACTATAATATATATTATGACCATTATCAATGAAACTAATAATAGTATAAAAAACCATGGAATTATTTAACTTCCCATCGATACTAGTAAATCACCTAATATCATACATAATACTATGAATAATTACTAGGATGAAGCCCTAAAACCACAATGGGTTTCAAAAAACAAAAATTTATTGATTTCCTCGGCATGGATTTCATTATTTTAAAATTTAAATTTTATATTATCTCTCATAAATCACCTCTAAAATCCCTCCATCCATCTAAAAAACCCTAAAAAATTACAAACAAGCAAAATAAGAAACCAAGTAAAAATATGGGACCTCAAATTGGGCACCCATAAATTTGATCACATTCCACAAAATCAAAATAGATCATGTGATAAATAAAATATAAAACCCTAAAACATACTTATCATATAAGATAATTCCCAAAGAATAATTTCTCCCTCAAAAACTCTAACATCGTTGTCAATAATAACACCAATTTATGAAGAATACAATCACATTAACTCAAACATCAATCCCAACTACACATAAAAAATTATTTATAACAATTTGATTAATTAAACACAAATTTTTGATTCTCACATTCATGTACATTTCCGTAAACTACCATTTCATAATGATAAATTCTAAATGAAAAACACTCCCCTATATGACCTTCTCAAAAATGATATTGAATCTCTATAAATTAATCTATAAATGTTGTTTCCTTCTTCACATCCATCTCATCATTGTCAATGACATGAGATTAATTGTGATGATATCTTTGAAGCATGGATATGTGGAAGATATCATAAACTATATACATCTTGTGTTGAATTTCCAACTAGTAAAACACTTTGAAAATGAAATAACTGTTGTTCTGATATAAATGACTTTTGAATATTTGTAATAATAATTATACGATGAGCAATGGGTAAGCATGGTAATCCTGGGCCCAGGGAGCCACAATTCGATGATATTAATAATATTACATATATTTTTTCACGTGTTCATAGTTTCACATGAATAGAGGAAAACCCCCATAAAAAGGATTGGATTGAATTTCTAAGGATTCTTTTGAGTTATGAACATTGTGTTTACCTAAGGCAAGACCTATGATCATTCATTCAAGGAGATTCAGTAAGGGGTTTTTTGTGACGTGGTTCTAACTGTTGCAATAATTGTTTTTTATTGATTACAATTAATTTACACCCAAAAAAAATTTTGAATGTAAAAATAGAGGAGGTACACATCTCCAATCATCCTCCCCTACTCCATTTGATGATGAATGAACTAACACCAAATCAATTAAGAAAGTTGTTTTCAATCTCTATATAAGATGAATATCATCATCATAATGCGAAGCAAATTGATTTGGGCATCATTTTTCATCCAAAGCATCAGTGTTTCACCCTCGAGGTAGAATTATATGAGTTTTTATCATGATACACTTTGTTATGAATTTTTTTGGTTATAGATCCCCATAATAATTGGTAGATATTCCTACTAGGTAGATTTGTAGGTTTTGGGATAAACTAGGGACGATCAAGGGTTATGGAGTAAATTCAATATTGGAATTACAATATACAGAGAATTTAGTCAAGTGAAACATGACTTTTAAGCCTTCATGTTTGGGTAAGATGTTATTTGGGAACTACATGAGATGAATAGGGGTTAATGACATTGTAGTCCCGTAAAACGTGTTACCATAGGGTATTAAATGGGTTATCCATGTGAAACTACATGGCCAAATAATAAAAAATAACTTGCGGACATGGGGTTTGAGAGGTAAACCTGAGAAAACTACATGGGAAGGTGTTCTTTTATCCTGAACCCGCTATTTAGTATGAGACAAAATTTGTAAGGGATGTGGTTGTCAGGACTATGTATAAGAGGAACACAACCAGGGTCCATGTGAAGCAGCACACCATTCATACCATAACTAAAAGCTATAAACGCATACTTGGGTTGGTAATCAATGAAATCAAGATACACAAATAGGTTCTTGGGTGGTCTCACATGTTGGTTTTACCACAATACATGGTGGAAATAATCGAGAAAGACTCTTGTGAAGCTGTGTTAACTGATTCTAGAGATTGGTGTGGTTCGTAAAGAGAGACACTAGGACTAGTACCCTAATAGGTCTTCAGGGTGTAGGTTTTCATTACCTATCTAGTTTTTTTGGGATGTGACAAACCTCATTGTGGGGGTATGTTCATTACATTTTGGTATTTTCCACTGTTGTTGTTACTCCATTAATAGAGCAAGGCATTTTTACCCCATGATGTTCATACAGTTGGACATTTATCCCTTACAATGCCAAAGCATGGTTCCTCCGTAATAATTGAAAAGTAGAGTAGGTACTCCACTATTGTCCTATGGTGCGGTTCCACCATCCATGGAATTTTTACTCTTCTATTGTAACAGGGTGTGGATAATCTATATATGATATGTAGATAGAGTGGGTACTCCCCTGTCATGTTAGTGTGGGGGTCCCCTAACCTAAGAGTTTTTACTCTACTGATGATCCAAGGTGTAATTCTTCCATATATTTTTTTCTAGATGATTTGGTACTCCCATGTTATTTCAAGTAGCAGTTCCTCTAGCTTAGGGTTGATACTCCCCTATCGTTAGAGGGAGTGGGTTCCACATAGTAATCATGATGGTAGAGTATCACTCCACCTATCATATCTGGGTGTGTGTACTCTATCCAATGAGTGGTACTCCCATACTAGGAAAAGGGTAATTTCATATATCATAGGTGTTGTACTTCCCTAATGTATCAGGGTGTGGGTCCCTCAATCAATTAGTTGTACTCCCCAGTCATTCCAGGGTGCAGGTCCCCACATACAGAGTAATAATCATTAGAGATCGAGTAACATCGTGGAGTGGGTCCTCCATTTGATATGAGTAGTTATTGTTTTAGAGATTTTTCTCCCTCAATGGATTAACATGTGGGACACTCGATACAGTAGAGATAGAGGATTATTTGGTTTGTTACGAGCTAGTACTCCCTCGACTGTTTGGAAGTGGGAAAGACCAGGTCCATTCCTTATCTCTTGTAAGAGGGTATTTTTCTGTAAACATTAAAAAATAGTTCTCCCTAACCTAGGTAAATAGTTTAGGTGAGACCTCTTCAATTTGGATTATTTAGCTTTAATTAGGCCCAATGATAAGACCTCTGGTTATGGGCCCAAAAATTGGGCATAGTAATTGTTTCCTAAGGATGTGTATCTCTCGAATGATTGACTTCTGGGATAGATGATCTCATAGATCATGTCATCCTAGGTTTATGTGTTACCTATAGATCCTTGACAAAAATCCAAGTGATGTATATTTAGATAGATGCTTCTGAAACTTGGAGTCTGAGACAAGAATGTATGCATGTCTTTTCTAGGAGTCCTTCGGGTATTTCCATGTGACTTTGTTGAGAATACTTCTGTGATGAGAGGACATGTCATGTACATCCAATGATGGTTTGAGAGGGATATTCCCTATAGATTTGGTTATCTTGGGATAGGAATATTACTCTTTTTCCTTTTAGTTTCTCCCTATTAATTATTGTGTTTTTGGGGTACATATTGAATAATCTTATATTTACCCATGCAACAGATTCTCACACACATGTTGTGACTTTTATAGATAATAAGCCTTTTAACGGAGTCTACAGAGGACCCAGGAAAATAGGATTTTAGTTAGATAGATTGAACGTGGTTTTTAATGTAGTATGGTCGTGGATCATACTATCAGTTTTATTTTACAATGATTCCTTCATTCTAAGTAGGTTGAACACTTATTATGTTTTCCTTGGTTGGTGTTTTTTTTCTTTTTCACTTTCTGTACTTATATTGTACGATGGTTTCATATAGATTAATGCACGAATTTTAATTTTCCAAATTTTTATATCATTGCACTATTGTCTTGAGGAGTTTATGGGTGCATGCATATAGGTACATTTGGAAAATGACTCCCATATGCATGATAGCCCAACTCAATTATAGTCTCCAGCCCTAGGCCTATTATAGGCGGGATTGGGGAGTTGTACCCCATGCCCTATCAGGTTGGGTCATTATCGCATTGTATGAGAGTAGGTTTCCTCTCTGGGATCGTAATGTCATCAGCATGGTTTGGGTTTCATAATGATAGTGTTTGGATTATTTTAGTGTATCTATCAATATTGATATTCTAGTGTGGGTGTGGTGGTCGAAATATAAATTTATCATGAATTTGATAACCTAATTTTTGACTCGGCATATTTGGACACTAGTCACCAGGAAATAAATGTCACACGTATCATTTATGAATATGTTTTGGTTCTTTTCCATCATCCTTCCTGAGTCATATCCCCAAATATATTCATTAACCATGGAGAATCATGAATTCTATTTCAAGATGCCTCCACAATAATTACCAGATTGGATCCCATGGTAGGATTTTTGTGACGATTCACCATGTGATAAGGATTAAGTGCATGGAGTAAGTTCCGATGCATTACCTTTAGGTGTTCTGTCGGTTGTTCCAGCACCCCTTGAGAAAAATGTTGTGTTCGATTTTTAGGATCAGGATTTGCATATGAAGAGTATGTTGTGTGAGTTCAAGATCATGTGACCTCTTAGTTAATAGGGTGACCAATACTCCCTAGTAGCTAATGGAGAGATAAATGTAGTCACATGAGTTTTCTTCTTTGTGAGGACACCTTCCAGTCAGATGGTATTCCATGTATTGATCCTTTTATAGGGTTTAGCTAGGCGATTATGGAGTTTAGGGACACAGTCCCACAACACGGCGAGGTTCTCTGGTGTAGATTTATAATGACTCTTCAAGGAATAATTCTACCCATCCACATTAACATGATGCATATCCAAGTGTTTTCTAAATATCAGTAGGGTTCCATGACAATGACAGAGCTTTTGACATGGTTCATAGACATGTCCTGATCCTCCATAGATATAATGGTTGATATCTCTATTTAAGGGTAAAAACCATAGAATAGGGTTTGTGCTAGGTTGTCATGGAATCTATGATTACACTATGAATTTTAACCTATGTTGGAATTTATGAGTGAGATATGGTACTAGGGAGGTTCCTAGCTGAATGATAGGAGCATGTGACCTGTAGTGTTGATCTTTAGGATAAGCCATATACAATGGTTGGAAGATGACATCTGACAATATCATGGAATCATAGGCATACCCTTTCCTAGTCTCCAACATGGTGTCATGTGGAACATGAGTTACACCAGTGATCATGCTAATATAATGAAAGATAATGTTATGATTATACTAAATATGTACATATTTCAATAAATTTCACAACCCATTGTGCTATTGAGATGTTGTCTGTAGGCAGAAAACATGGGTAGAGACAACACTTGGAGTAGGGAGTTCTATCTGATGATAGATGAGGGAGAGGAGCTAGTATTGCAGTAGGAGGTGGCATGCAGTTCGAGGTGTTCCCACAACCACCCCTAGGTGATCCACCCCAGTCTATGAGAGATGGAAGATACAGGTGAGGGCCTCTGTAGGCTATAGAGGATACTTACAATGATGATATGTGGATTTATAGAGGTAGTATCTATGTGCATTATTCTTTCAATGTTGTAATTTTTATTCAATTTAGTGAGGCACTATTTTTCCTTCTCTATATTTCTGAAGGTATAACATTGTTAACATGGGTAGTAGTTGAACCCCATGTAGGTAGGTATGATGGATGGATCGATATGACCCAATGTGCATTTGGGAGAACCTTTTTTCATTAGTACCCTCATGAGATTAGTGTCAACATTATCATGTGAGATGCACAAGGAATAAAGTTACAAGGTTTGAAGTAGCTTTGGACTCATGAGGATGATGGGTGATTTCCCCACAGAGATGAATTTTTGTGATTCAACCAAAATCATGTGTTTGAGTATATGGGGCCCATTATATTTATTATTGAATTGTGGTGAATAGGACCCTATGACTTGTTTGGTGAAGGAAAGGTAGTGTGGTAGATTGTGGGCGGAGGTCCTAGACTTTACAGTAGTGTTTTTTTACATTCCCATTTTTGATTATCAACCCTAGTAAATGGAGTGTCATGTATAAAAGTGTTTCATAGTTTTAGAGAGAGATCATATGATGTTTTTTTTGGGTGGATTGGATTCCTACCATCCACATTAATATGGGATTCCACTAGTGGTTTTGGAATTATTTTTTTCGATGAGATATGTTATAGATGGAGGTTTGTAGATAATGGGCCTGAGAAGACCCAATGTTGGCTATTAAGGGAAACTATTTCATATTTTTGTATACTTTATGTTCAACATCAAACATAAATGGATAATAATTGAGTAGGATGTTGTGAAGCACCTCCAGCGGAGGATATGAACTATGCAGATTTGATGGTATTTGCATCAGTTTAGTGAGGTGGTGTGCTACTAGAACCCATAACTGCAGATGGATCTTGCAGCTTGGTTCTTTCCCACCAGTCACATAAAAAGAAGACAAGTGACCATTTCATTCATGATGTTGTACTAGAATAATCTAAACAGAAGATTTGTTTGTCCTTGGTGGTTCCCCTTAGTGCATTCCTGTATGTAGGATTGGATCCCTTGGTCACATCACTAGAACCATAGTCCATTGTACTGATCAATTTCTTCACTTGTGCCAAGTATTTGTCTATTCGAGGATAATAATCCAAATGGTCGGTAGAATTTAGTGAATTGAGTTTCGACCCATTGGAATTTGGAATATTCATAAGAATATTTTTGATGCAGGCTACTGAGTTGGATTGATTATCCGGGCCTTGAGGAGCCTCAGTGTTGTAATATTAAAAATATTAAATAAAATTTTTCATTCATAAGTATCATCAAATTAAAAAATGAAAAATAATATGTATGGATTATCATATTCTAATTCTGGGGGTTTCATTGTATTCATTTGTTTTGTTTACCTTAGTAGTGACCTATGGGCATTAGTTCCTGGAGTTTCAATCACAAGAGTTTTGAGGACATGGTACTAAAGGGGAATAAATTTATTTTAATTGATTAAAAATAAATTCCTCATAACCCCTAACCCTTGTTGTTCATGACACAATTCAGAAGGATTGTGTCACCTATCCACCTCATATCCTCCCTTGGTCGATGAAAAAATCGACACCAAATCTCTGATGCAAGGTTCAATTGATCTTCTTTTCAGACATTGATCATCATCATATCAATATGACGAATGATCCTGGAATCGTTCTCCATCCCAATCATCAGTGTTTCTCCCTTGAGGCAGGTGGATTCGTGTTTTGTTCTCAATATACTTCTGAAACATTATTTTGAGTTTTTGGACCCCTTATTCATTTTCTAGAGATCCCTTCTACATATATATACTGGATTCTAGGTAAACTTGGGTTAATCGGGGATTCTTATTGGTTATTCCCAATTAGAATTAAAATCTACAAAAAATATATTTTGGTGAAATTTATTGTGTAATAATTCCTAATTGGATAATATGATATTTGGAAACTATACGTAGTGTAAAGTGGTTATATGTCATGTAGTTACCCAAAATGCGATACAATTGGACATGGGTTGGGTTAGATTTTTCAAACTACAATTATGTGTACTAACACATGAAAAAATATATATACATGGATTCTGGTACATAGAAATGGGAAAAATACATGTGAAGGTGGTCTTTTAGAGTAAACACACCCTGTAATATGGGAAACACATAATGTATGGGACATGGTTGGCCGGTCCATCTAGAAGTGGAACACTAAAAGGGGGATGGTGAAGTGGGAAATGACTTGTACCATCACTACAAACCGCATAAACAAATATGGGTTGGGTTATAGTATAATATGGATAAATGACCAGGTGATCTGGTTGGATGAAATGTTTTTTATACAACAATTCACAATTTGTAATCCTAGGAGATCCTCATGAGATCTTCTTCTAATATCACAATCTCTGGGACTCATATTCCAACTTATGAATAGCCTATGATGAGAGGTTTTCAATGTAGGACACGATGGTGGAATCTATAAGAAACACAGTTTTGATGTTGTGATAAGCCAAAACAAGAGATCATTATGGTTCGAAAAGAGGGGAACTGAGGTAGGTACTCCCATGTGTCTTTAGGGTGTAGGTTTCCTTTACCTATTTAATTTGTTATCGATGTGACTCTCCATTTCATGGGTGTGGAATATTTACCTTTTTTGGATTAATCATGGGATGTTACATACATAATGTATTAAGGAGTAGGATACTGGTGTCATTCGTACCTTTGGATAGTGCTCCACTATCGCTCCAACAAGAGAGCCCCCCATAGTTATTGGAATTTATAGTAGGCACTCCCTTGATGAAGTAGAACGAGTGTCCTCTAGCCACGGAGTCTGTATCCTATATTGTAATATGGTGAATTTCATTCATATATGGCGTGTAGATAGAGTGGGTATTGCCCTGCCATGTTAGGGAGAAAGACACCTATCATAGGAGTCAGTACATACATGTCGTTCTTGGGTGGGGGTCCTCCATACCGATTATTACAATAGAGTTGGTTCTCCTATATCATTATTTGAAGTTTCTCCTCTATAATGTGGTTGGTACTCCCCGGTCTGGTCTGGGAAGAGGACCCCATTGTAATCAAGCTAGTAGAGTATCACTCCCATGTCATTCTAGGTGAATGGTCTTCTAGTTGTAGAGTGGAACTCCCCAACCATGTTAGGGTGTGGGTCCCATATCGATGGAGTTATACTCCCCTACAATTTAAGGTTGTGGATCCTCCACTATCTGAGTGGTACTCCCTAGTAGTTCCAGGGTGTTGGTCCTCACATAAAGAGTAGTAATCCCCCGTAATCGAGTTGTAACGAGGAGAGGGTCCACCATTATAGTTGGAGCCCCTGTGGCTGTTGAGTATGGTTATAAAAAAATGCCACACCTATGAAAAACCTTCTCTTTATTACACACTAAAACATGATTTATTATAAAAAATTCACTTGATACTAAAGAAAATATTGATAGGTCTACTGACATTGGGGATTAAGATCATTACATTACATCATAAAAAAATTGAACATCTTTAAGGAAAAAATCATTTACATGACCCCTACATTCCCTCGTAAATAACATTGGATGGGATAAACTGAGGAAATTCATAAGAGTAGGGTGAGCAATAAATCATGGTAAGGGAATAAACATGGAAGACAATGAGAGATCAAATACATGTTAGAAAATGGGCATATCAACTGAGCATAAGAGAAAGATGAACATAAAGGTATGATAAATCATGATAATCATAACATAGAAATGTGGCAACAACACCTAACATGGAATTAGAATGAGATAAGGATAATTATACATGGATCATGAGTGTAAGAACCTGGATCTTCATTTTCAAGAATGTTTTCCTTTTCTAGCTATTTTTGAGAAAAAAGGGGAATTTCTGGAAATTATCAATGTTCACAACATTTACTCTGTTACTGAAGGTAACCATGTGCAGGGTGTGTAGAGGCCATGCACATGGCTATGTGGGGGTGACCTAGAGGCCACCTAAATAGGAGTATAGAAAAGTCTAGTACATGCCTTAAACATAAAAATAACATGCCATGTATTGTGTTTTTGTTTTCATTAAACACATCGGGGTTGTGTCTTATCAACAAAAACATGTTCTTCTTTGACTTCTTCTTCAAAGAGCGTCATATGGACATTGACCATTGATGATCCCCTGATCGAGCATATATCCTCAAAATTGAACTTCGTCAGTTGCATTGGAATCGCATCGGTGTGTTATCTCTTCTCCTAGAGCACCATATACTAATTTATTTTCTCGTGAGATAACTTGGGGTGAACATTTTAGATATTTTTGTAGATCTACAGCATTCTAGCTTTATCTAAGTGCCAACTCTAGAGTATATCGATCTCCTAATATCGAGGTAGGTGGTTTGTGTCTAAGTATTGAATGTATTTGTGTATTATGTTCCATTTTTTACAATACCCTTTAATGAGGTATTGCATATTTAATGTTCTAACCCTGTTAATTTCTTGTAATGATAGTATGTGTAAATAGGGGCAAAATAGATGTGAATATGGTTGTTTGCTATGATTTGGCTGTGTTTTCCCATCCATGTTTTGTTTATGGATGTTTGGCCCTGTATAGAAGTTTTGATTCCTTGATGTTTTCCATGCCTACTACTATAGGATAGAGTATTTTTTTTATCTAACATGATTGAGATGTTGTAGACTATTTAGCCATGTAGTACGTGAGGTTTACTTTTTATGTATTTCATTGCTATGCTTGATGACTTACACATGGCCATGAGAACCTGGTGTAGGAGACTATAATGGGAATTTACTGAGTGAGCTAGCTCATAGAGTCTTTGAGACCATTAATCTATTAGGGAAATTGACCGAGATAACTTCCTCAGAGATCCTCTAAACTATTTTATTCTATATGGGGAATTGGCCGAGTGAGCTTCCTCAGAGTGTTTTTGAAACATTTTAGACTACAAGGTGAATTGACCGAGTGAGCATCCTCAGTGAGTCTTCGAACCATTTTAGACTATAATGGGAATTGATGTGTGATCATCATCAGAGAGTATTTTGACCTAGGGTCTATAAGGGGAATTGACCGTGTGTACTTTCTCAGAGAGTCCTTGACTACCTTAGAATATAAGAGGAATTTACCATGTAGGCTTCCTCAGAGATCCTTTTTATCACATGTAGTACTATAAGGGAAATTAACTGAGAGAGATTCCTCTGAGAGTCTTTGGAATATCTTTGTTTGATTGAATCAAAGGGGTTAGGATGATAGAACTACCTAGAGGGTTACCTTCTTGTTTGTTGTTGTTGACATATGGAATTGTTTTCATTAAAACTATAGGACTGGTTACTACTAAGTACTATTTTGTTTACTTCTTCCTTTAGTTTTTACCTACCATATATTCATTGACTTTTAGGCATAGATCTTGTGGTGATTGCCTACTAATATTTAGTCTCACACCATGTTTGGGATATTCATTTTGTCCCAATTAGATTATATTACTTCAAGTATAGATAAGGGAATGTTCCCTTCTACATCAGGTACGTGATATGTTGTAGAGCTAGAGGGCATGAGACCAAGATGATTCTTGTGATGCTAAGGATCTGTTTATCTTTTTCTTTTTTACATGGGCTTAGTACTATTATGTATTCTATAATTGTGATGTGTTTGGATATTTTCCTAGGGATATGTGTCATGGATAATTTTTATATATGTACACTCCAGCTATTTATTTCTTCAGACATCCATTGTATACTTTTTTAGGGATTATTACTACTTCTGTTATTGTTATCTATTTTATCTTCCACTTTGTATCTCTACAATTGAGGGAATAGTTACACTAATATCACACCCAAGGACCTCAATGCGAGTTGGAAGCCTCTGGAGTTAGGGGAAATGATCTTGAGGCCATGTGAGCAACTGCACACGGGGTGCCTCTGAGAGACTTCTGGAACCAAGATGTTACATATTGATATCAGAGGAATTATTTTCTTCTTGACTTACTGTTTGGAGCCATTATTTATGGTTATGAAGGAATTAGTACTTTGTAATAAGCTGTGAAAGGGAGTACCCAACCATTGTATAGGGAAAATCCAATCTACCTCATTTAATTTCAATTTTTCTGGTTTTACAATTGTTAAAAAAAATTTATTCCACATTTAATGATTCACATGATATGTGTTGTTAATATTGATGTTATTGAGGTTCTATTTCTGTTGGAAGCCGATGAGATGAGTGTATTCCATCTCATGCCTTATATAGGAACATTCTCGGGATATCATGTCATGCATTCTTACCATGCCATATATGGTGCATTAGCAATTGCATGTTGTTGTAAATATTTTTTTGCTATATATGCATGTTGTCGTGATGGTTGCTGTGATAAAAATATGTACTATTTGATAAGGTATTGTTTGTGTAAGGTTTTTTTATGAATGAACACCAAACATTATTTCTTGAATGGTATGGGCCCTCATTGACTGGAATTTGGTGGATCATTGACCTGTTTAACTTTTTTATAACATGTATAATATTTCATACTTTTATTCGCGGGGATTATGGGCCCTCACATATTAGAATTTGGAACATTAGTGTTCATTTTAGTGTTTTTATGGGCTCTAGAGTGGGTTCTATGGATTATTATCTAGAAATACCTACAATAATTGTTGTGTACTTTTAACTACACGTAGTGTGATCTTAAATTTGGGAAGAAACAAATTACCACATGTACACACCGTGTACCTTATGTATACACCGTGTAGTCTCAAACTGTTAAATAGGTCATGTGGGAAGAGACTTGGGGTATGAAATTTCTTGTAGTAACACGCCTTGTACATTTTGTACATGTCGTGTAGGGTTGACCATGTGTCCGATCGTGTGACTAACAAAAAAGATGGAGAAATCATAGCATATACACACTGTTTCTGTTCTGAACATGCCATGTAGAGTAATTTTGGAATCCGTCCGTGTAACTTACAACACTGGTCAGTTTTATATTTTCGAGTACATACCGTGTCTGTATGGAACACATTATGTTTTTTCAGCCATGTATCCATCTCTGTCATTGGACACATGGGAATTTGAAACCAAAGAAGTACACACTGTGTCCATATAGAACATGTCGTGTAGTGTGATCCTTGTATCCAACCTTGTCATGAACAACACAGGTTAGTGAAGCTCATTTAGTGCATGTCATTTCTGTAACCCACATGCCAAGTAAACATTCTCTAAGGGGAGTTGTGTGGAATATATGTGTATAAGAACTCTGGAGGAGATGAAAATTCAAGTACATGTCGTGTGTAATGACAACACACCGTGTGTTTGGGGGGTTTCATGTCATGTTCGGGAAGAAGTACATTCCCATGTGAATGTCTTAATGGAACATACTGTGTAGTTATTATACATGATGTGTATTCTGGTTTTGTAAAACATCGATGTTTTCATTCTCTTATTATCTTCATACGCTTCCAGTTTTTAGTCATTGATGATATTAATCTATGTTGTGTGCTTGACCATGATGAGTCATGCCGCCGAGACATCCTCCAGTTGTATTCCAGTTGCAAGGCAATGATCAGACACCAGATATGGGAGATCCCGGACTACCTGCAGATCCTTAGGTTGTTCCAGTCTTGGAACCATCAGTTATACCTGACATAGGTGCCAAGGCACAGTTCAGGGAGGGATTTCTGATGATGATTCAGACCTTCCAGGGAGTGCCTCCTCCTTCCCAATCGACTACAAAATTGAAGCGGGTTTTCCAGCAGTAGCATCCTACCACGTTCATGGGGGAAGTAGGACGTCAGGCTGCAGAGTCATGGCTTGAATCTACGCTAATGATCCTCGAGCAACTGGAGATACCTCCAGAGATGAGGGTGAAGCTCTCTACCTACATGCTTCGAGACACATCCAAGACGTGGTGGGATGTGATCTCAAAGGCAGGACGTCAGTAGAATATGAATTGGGATGATTTCCAGCGCATCTTCTACAATTAATTCTACCCAGATACGTTGAAGGCCGATTGAGCCAATGAGTCCATGAGTCTGGAGCAGGGTACTCATTCTGTTAGGGACTATTCCTCTCATTTCCTAGAGCTTCATCATTTCATGCCTATTACAGGAGGTGATGAGTTTCTCCTAGCAAGGAAGTCTGAGGATGGTATGAGGCATGACATCCAATCACAGTTGAATATCATTAGGTTTACTTATATATCATATATATTGAACCAGGCGCTGGTCACAGAGCACAATCTGTGGGATTCTAGAGCTGTGAGCCAGGGCGGTTCGACATACAGAGTTAGTGCTCCTCTAGTTGATTGCAGGAAGCACCATATCGAGATTTCATGAGGAGGTCATTGTAGGTCAGATGCATATTCTGGTAGCCATGTGGTATGATACCCATGTGGGAGGAGGGTCATACAAGGACATGTCTCCCATGGGACCTATTGGAGTGATGATATTGCGGCAAGATGAGTCATCTTCAGCACTTCTGTCACTTCTTTTCACTAGAAGCTAGTGATATGGGTTCTTCAATGACTCCTTGTTCAAGAGAAGCACCAACAATTTCTCACTAGTCTAGGAACATGTATTCTTATGGCTATTCCGGCCAAGGTTGAGGTCGTGTCTGTGGTAGCTAGTGACCTGGTTTTCAACGATATCCGAGTGGATCAGCTCAGAGTGGAATGGAAGGGTCACATGGTCGTGGTACGAGCCATACTTTTTCTGTGGAGTAGAACCTATAGGAGCATGATCTAGGACCCTATATAGTTAATGGTATGATCTTAATAGACTCAGTTTTAGTTTATTCTCATTTTGATTCTATTGTTTCCAAAATCTTTATATCTGTTGATGTTGTGGAGAGCCTTGGGCTCTGCATCATTTTTCTGCTGATATCTTGACACTAGACACTCCATTGGGGACTATAACGATGAGTGTACTTTGTGCATGGAGTGACCTCTAGAGATTAGTTGGTGTCTATTTTTATGGTACCTCTATGTCTTAGAGACGATGTGCTATGATTTCATTCTCGGAATGAAATGGTTAGTTATCTTCCAGGATGTTATCAATTTCAATCTCTGTAGGGTGAGTTTCACATCACCAGAGGGTGGATCATTTTTTCATAAGGGTGAGTGGGATGTCCAGGTATGAAGAGCGGGACCCTAGTATCATGGGTTATAGGAGATAAATCCCATATATCATGTCTATATCTAGATGACTAGGGGACTTCAGAGATAAAATTTCCTCCCATGGTGGATTGTTTCATAGATGTCTTTCCAGAAGGCTTTTCATGTTCGCCTACAGAGCATGAGGTAAAATTTTCTATTGTTCTCATTCCAGGGGCGTCACTAGTGTCCATTCATCCTTATTGGATTTCTTCTCCTGAGTTATAGGATCTCAAGAAGCAATTGGTGGAGTTTTAGGGAATGGGATTCATCCGACCCAGTACTTCTCCTTAGGGTTCGCCTATCCTGTTTGAAAATATGGAAGACGGTACCCTCTAGATTTTTGTGGATTATCAGAAGCTGAACAAGTTGATGGTCCAAAACTGATATCCCCTACCCGGTATTGATTATCTTTTTAATCAACATCGATGAGCATGAGTATTCTCGATGATTGGATTGAGATCTAGTTATCATCCGTTGTGCGTTAGACCATCTGAAATACCTCTCACATCCTTCCATAGCAGGTATGGTCTATACGAGTATGTGGTTATGTTGTTCGGTCTCAAGAACGTGCCTTCAGTTTCCATGGCACTAATGAATTGAGTGTTCGATCCATACATGGATTCTTTCACGGTGTTCTTTGTGGAGATATCTTGGTATACTCTCACACTCGACACGACCATGCCACCCATCTTGAGATCATTTTGAGTACACTAAGAGATCATCAATTATAAGCCATGATCTCAAAATTCCACATTTGGATGGAACTGACTCATTTCATGGGTCATGTTATCTTAGAGACATGAGTATTAGTAGACCCAGAGAAAGTGAGAGCAATAGTTTCATGGGAGAATCCGAAGAACGTCTTTGTGGTAAAAAGTTTTATAGGAATAGATGGATTCTATAGTAGTTTAATATAGGACATTTCATACTTATCAGCACCACTGAAGGGCCCTCCTATGAATGGTGCAGAGTTCTTATGGTCATATTCTTGTGATTTAGCCGTTTACGAGGTGAAAGGGAGGTTGACTTTATCACCGATACTAGTTTTTTTAGAGCCGGGCAAGAGCTATACTATGTATTGTGATGCATCATGTATCAGGATGGGAGTAATGCTTCTATAGGGAGATGGAGTTGTTCCGTACGGGTCTCGGTAGTTGAGGCCACATGAGAGGAATCACCAGACACATGATCTCTTGTTGGTTGCAGTTTTTTATGCCTCGCTGTTTTTTAGACATTATCTTCTGGGAGAGCATTTTGTGGTTTTCACCAACCATAATAGTCTTAAGTACATATTCACTAATTGGGATATTGGTTTGAGACATTGAATGTGGGTTGAGTACCTTTTGTACTTTTACATTGAGCTTTCAAAAATTCATGGGAAAGGCATTGGAGTGGCTAATGCATTGAGCAAGAGGACTTAGATACAGGAAGTTCAGGAGTCCAGTAGTGAGTTGCAGCTTATGGCTCTATTCTCTGACATGCATTTGGAGGTGCATGATAGAGAGGGGTATAATTTTATTTCTTTTTTGGATGTTACATCAACTCTTATTGATTGAGTGTGAATGAGGTAGCTATCAGATTCTAAAGGGCTAGTCCTATTGGAAATCGTGTCTGGAGAGGACCCTATTCCTGGATGGACCATATGTGAGAATGATATCTTTCGTTTCTAGGGGTGCGTATGGTTGCCATTAGACATATTGTAATGACCCAAAGTTTCATTAATGTAAAGCCCACTTGATCTAATTAAATGTATCTTTTTGTTTATATAAAATTTTAACTTCATTGGTTTTAGTTTAGGAATTTTGATCGTTTCTAATATAGGCGTTGAACAATGATCACATGATTAGTATAAATATAGGACTTTAAAAAATCCAATTTTCTAAGACAAAGTATGTGATGGCCTCATCCCGCAGAATTTCCCCATAGGAATCCCATTTGTCAGACCATGGAAAAGAGGTGACATCCTTGGGATTTTCTCTTGACCAAGCCCAAGATGAGCTTCATCAAGTCAAGCTCAAACGGGACCGTCTACGAAAGAAGTGTAAGTTGATAGAAACTACCACTCGAGCGATGTTATCTGAGCCACCCCAAGAGTCTGTTACCATCGCACACCTTACACTTTGGTCTTATGTGGTTATTTTAAGGGGTTATGTAACAAATTTCTAGTACTATGTTCATGTACATTATTTTTGTATATAATAATGAATATACTATCAAGTCATTATTGATACTTTGTAAATAGTTTTTAAAGTACAAATAATGTTTTTTAGTTATTATATAATTAAGAATTCTATTTTATTAAATTAAGGGATTTTTGAATTAATTAATATTTTAATTAAATATTATTAATATTATTATTATTTTAATTTTATTATATATAAATGATCATATAATTTTATGAATGCAATTGTAATTTTTATTAAGGTTTGAAAGCCATTTTTGTCAAAACCCGGGAATTTGTGATAATTGACGGTTTTTATTTTAAATGTGAAAATTAACATATTTAGAAAATTATTTATATAAAATAAATGTTATTTCTAGAATCAGGATATCTAAATCATCCAATGGTGAATTTTTCATAATTTTTTTAGACAGTCAAATTTTTGGGTAAAAATTAAATATTGTTTAAATGTATAATATGTTTTATGACATCATAATGACCCAATAGTGATGTAATAAATTAATATAAGATTTATGTTCGGCCAATATATGTTTTAACATTAAAATAATGTGATTTTGGGTTTGTTTGACTTACTTCTCAAAGCATTAATGGACCCTTCAAGACTTATTAAACACCTTGTCTTTTTAAATTGTTTTCCATGGGAGTGTGACTCACCTCCACATAAGCAACTCTAAAATTTAAAGATGTTAGGACTTTGGCCTTATAAATAAATTTTTTCCTATTCCCTTTTCCAAAAACCATGGGCAAAAAAGGGATGGTTTGTGGTTTGGATTAAATATAAGGGGTCCCAAACCTAAATAATAACAAATTCTCTCACCTTTCCTATATAATCCCACCTAGGCTCCCACTTCCTCCTCACTAATAGCCTTTGGAGTTCGTCCAACCTCTTACATACTCTCTCTAGAATCCTCCCAAGGTTCCCCAAGCTCCCAAGAAGCCTCTCACAATATTCTCTAATGCCTTTGGAAGCACACTTCCAAGTAAGGGTTTTTTCTTCCATTCTCATTTTTGTGAAATTTTTTTCATATTGTTATGACCTTTTAATTTAAATTAAAAATTATGGGGTATGGTTTTAAACCTCCCCCATACTGCCCAATTATTGTTTTAATGATGTGATACCCCTTTTTCTCTCATTAAATTCCTCCCATGTACACCTGTTACTATGCCGAAATTCTGAAAGGAACTTCTCTCTCCTCTTTTACATTTAAGAAATACTTTTGTATCATGAATCTAAATTCAATTAAAATTGTTTTTACATGTATCTATATGAAACCCATACTTCCCATTTCATTTAAATATTATGAGACACCCATTTATCTCTCATCAACCATTTTTATGAATTCTTATGTCACGCCGTTACGATGCCGAAATTGCACAGATTTTCTAAGCCAATGTCATTGTGTAGTGAATACCATGCCCATATCTCCATCAACGGTATTCACCATTATAAACATTTACTTATTGATTATAAAGTTTCATGTATGAATTCCACATTCCTTTATTGTGGAATAAATGATTATGTTTTATGAATCAATGTTTTATGATCCATGTGGCACACTTATGCATGAAATGAAATGTTTAAAGAGGGTGTGCCCTTATAGCACTCCAATGAATTGGGTAATGTTTTGTATCATGATACATCATGTAAAATGAGTGTTGACACATGATAATTCAAGTGAGACAAGGGTTTACTCAGGATTTATGTGCAATTAGTATTTCCTACTGCTCAATGTGAAATGAGACTTGGCTCATGCTAATTCCATGTTAAGTGTGGTTGCCACATTTCCATGTTTGATCATCAAGCATTATCATGCCTTTATGTTCATGTTTCTCTTATGATTTATTGATATTCCTATTTCCTAACAGGTATTGTACTCCTCATGTTATTCCATGTGTACACCCTTACTGGGATTTATAGCTCACCCTTTTCTTATACATGTCCTCAGGTTATCCCATGCAATGATAAGTATGAGAGAATGTAGTGGTCATGCAAAGGAAGTTTTCAATAAAGATGTTGTATTTCATGTTTCGAGTTTTTATGTAATGATCCTAATCCCCAATGACACTAAACCTCTCGATCATCGTTGTTGTATCATGTGATGTTTTATATAATAAATCATGTTTAAGTTGTAATAAATAGTAGGGTTGTCATAGTTGGTATCAGAGGATAGGTATAGTTATTTCTGGGATTATGATTAGAAAACCCCAGTAAAGCCTTAGAGACAAGACTAAGTATAATAAAAACATCCCTATGTTTTTGTATGTACTGAGTAAGTGGTTTATCAAAAAAATACATCCTTGTCTGGATATGAGCAGGTAGAGGTGGCTCTGGAACATATGTATCCTAGGGGTAAAACCTGAAAACACCGCTTTGAGCTATACTGGAATAGGAACTGGTGCATGACAACAGGCCTTGCTGCACTCTTGGTTATGACACTCCCGGGGGATATGTTTTGAAAAATTCAAAATTTTAGTATGAACAATTATTAAGGGAATTAATAAAAATTCCCCTAATAATATATGTTAGAAATTAGATCATGAAAACACTAGATTGAAACCTATAGACTCATGAGTTATGGAAATAAAAGTTTATTTATAAGTCATCAACTTTTTTCTTTGGATTACCCTTTATGTTTTACCCCTAACTTTCAATTTATTCCAGCCAATGGCCGGTAATAGGAGGACTCGGGCTAACAATCGTTGTGAAGATCAGTGTGATGACTATACTAATAAGATTCCCAATCCAATTGGAGTAGGAATCGTGAACTTTGTCACAATTCTCTTTCACCTAACTCGTGTTTTGAATATAATCATGGGACATGAGGAACGTTCAACCCCCCTTAAGAAAGAACCAGTCGCTATTGAGAGCTTCAGGAGACAAAGGCCTCCTACTTTTAGTGGATCATATGATCCCACAATCATTGAACAATGAATCAACTCCATTGAAAAGATATTCTACGTCTTTTAATTTTCTAAACATGAAAAGGTTCTCATGGAGGCTTATTCTATGGAGGGTGAAGCTGATCAGTGGTGGACGTTAATCAAAAATATGAAGCCTGAGTGGGAGATTGAGGCGTTGGAATAGAAGGATTTCGAGAAAATGTTTTTTGATAAATATTTTATGCACACCCTCTGGTTTAAGATGGTAAGGTACTACCTTTCCCTCAAGAGAAAAGGCGAAGAGTCTGTTGGAGTGTACGAGGAAAAATTCACAAGTCTTGCACGATACAATTCCAGCATTTTTGTTACCCCAGAATGCAATGTTGACCGATTCATTGGTGGGTTGAAGCCTAGCCTATAGAAAGAGTTAGCTATCGGTGACTTCGGCAGCTATGAGAAAATTGTCAGATGTGGCCTCAAGGTCGAAATGGAAAAAAGAGAATCACAGGGGTATCATGGGGATAAGAAGCATAAGTTGAAATTCAATTCGGGTGGTCCGATTTATATATCAAAAGGTGCTAAGAAGATCCATCACCCCACTTGCCAAAAGTTCTGAAATAATCACACATTAAATTTCTTTAAGGGTACAAGGAAATGCTTTTGGTGTGGAAGAGAAGGGCACATAGCTGTTAACTGTCGGCAAGAAAGTCCTACGGCTGTGAAAGAGGAGAGGAACGCGCCCTTCGAACCTCAACTCATTGTTCAATGCTACAAATGAAAAAAATATGGTCATTTTATAAATCAGTTCCCTAATCCAAGGGTTTCCGAAGGCAACCAACAACCTCCAAGGCAGTAAGAAAGAGATTTTTCCATCACTTCTGCTGATGTGAACCTCGAAAAAGAAGTGGAGACTGGTATGCTAGTTATTCATTCAAGAGTAGAGAATGTAATTTTTGATTCAGGTTCTATGAATTCTTTTATATCTCAAATGTTTGTTAGAACAATCCCAGCACCACCACAAATCATGGAAGTGAAGATGTCGGTGAGTACGACAAATGGGGCAATCATTGCATCCCATGAATATAATTCCTTCCCGGTTATATTCTATGGATTGAATTTCCTGGCGAACCTCATCATACTCCCTCTAGTGGAATTTGATTCAATTCTTGGCATGGATTGGATTTCCTTATATCCAACATAAATTGTCGGCAGAGGAAAATCACACTCCATATGGGGAATCGACCCCCAATTATTTACAAGTGTAAGGAGGTAGAAGAATCACCTTTAGCTTCATCATCTCATGCATGGATATTACTACCTTACGAGCACATGTATCTGGCTTAGATGATTGAGTTCAAGGAAGAAACAATCCCTGAAGAAATGCCTATTGTGAGGGAATTTGCTGAAGTGTTTCCCAAGGAACTGTCTGGTCTTCCTCCTAGAAGATATTTTGAATTCCCAATTGAACTTATACCTGGGGATTTACCAATATCCAAGACTCCATATAGAATGTCTGTTGTAGATCATTATGAATTGAAGAAAAAACTATAGGAGAATCTATATAAAGGGATCATACGCCCAAGTGCTTCACCATGGGGTGCACCAGTCCTCTTCATCATGAAGAAGGATGGGTCAATGAAGCTTTGCATCGATTATCGTGAACATAAAAAAATCACAATAAAAAACAAGTATCCTCTCCCATGAATTGACGACTTGTTCGATCAGCAGCATGGAGCAAAATACTTCTCCAAGGTGGACTTGCGGTCGGGATATTATCATGTAAGGGTGAAGAAGGAAGATATCCCGAAAAATTCTTTTTGCACAAGATACGGGCACTTTGAATTCATAGTAATGCCTTTCAGACTCACAAATTCTCCGAAAATATACATGGAATTAATGAATAGAGTCTTTATAGATTACCTAGAAAAATTTATGGTATTCTTTATAGATGATATTCTAATATACTCCAAAACCAAGGATGATCATGAGGAGAATTTAAGAACTGTACTAGAGACATTGCACAAGGAGAACCACTATGAAAAGTACAGAAAGTGTGAGACTTTGTTGAAGGACGTATCATTCTTGGGCCATATTATCAGAAGCAATAGGATATCTATGGATCCCTCCAAAAAAGATGCAATTGAGGGATGCCGATGCCAACATTGGTAACGGATATTCGTAGCTGATTGGGGTTCGCTGGATATTATTGAATATTTGTGAGAAATTTCTCATGATTGTCCAACCCTCTTACCAAGATAAGATGAAAGGGAGTAATGTTTTCTTGGAGTGATGAATGCGAAAAAAGCTTCCTGGAGTTGAAAAGGAGGCTTATCACTGCGCCCGTGCTCACTTTACCCACATGTGGGGAAATTTTTGTTGTTTTTAGTAATGCTTCAAAGAATGGCTTAGGCTGTGTGATGATGTAGAATAATAAATTTATATCCTATTCCTCCAGGAAGTTGAAAATCGACGAGGGAAACTATCTGACGCATGATCTGGAGTTTGCGGCGGTGATCATTGTTTTAAAATATGGTTGCATTATCTCTAGGGAGAGAAATGTTAGATATATACTGACCACAAGAGTCTTAAATATATATTCACATAGAAAGTGCATAATATGCTCCAGAGTATATGTATAGAGCTCATCATGGATTATGACTGTTCAATCCATTACCACCCTGGGAAAGCGAACAAGGTGGAAGATGCCCTAAGTAGAAAGGATCCAGCAATTCTATCAATGTTGAGAATTGAGAAGGATCCAATATTCTTAGACTTGATGAAGATGGACGTGGGAATTATAGAGAAGGGAACATCATCAATCCTTTCACAAATTATTGCTCAAACGTCTCTTTTGGAATGGTTAAATGATACTCAAAAGGATGATGTGGGAATTCAAGAAAAAGTGGAAGCTATCGAAAAAGGAAAATCCTCAAAGTTTAATGTTAGTGAAGAAGGAATTGTGTGGTTTGGGAAAAGAATATGTCTTCCATCATGTCTGGTGTTGAAGAAAGACCTTTTGGATGATGCACATAGTTCAAATTTCACTATTCACCCAGGGAGCACAATGATGTATAAAGATCTCAGAGAAAACTTATGGTGGGATAATATGAAGAAGGAGATTGTTGAATATACATCAATGTGCCTAGTGTGCTAGCAAGTGAAGGCAGAGAGGCAGAAGACTAAGGGTATGATGCAACCATTTCCCATGACAGAATGAAAATGGGATAACATCACTATAGACATTGTCACCGGAATAGCGAGGACATCCAATGGCAACAATGAAATCTGGGTTGTTGTGGATCGTCTTACAAAGACTGCACACTTCATTTCTATTCGGGAGGATTTCTCATTAGATCAACTGGCACAAATATATATCAAGGAAGTGGTAAGGCTGCATGGAGTGCCACTATCTATTGTGTCTAACCAAGATCCAAGAATAACCTCTATGTTTTGGAAGAGTCTTCATCATTCTATGAATACTTACGACCTAACATCGACAAAATGATGGCCAATATGAGGGGACTATCCATACACTTGAGGAAATGTTGAGAGAATGCTCAATGGAATTTAAAGGAGGATGGGATCAACATCTTTTTCTGGTTAGGTTATCTTATAATAACAGTTTCCACTCGAGCATCCAAATGGCACCATATGAAGCCCTCTATGGGAAAAGGTGCAGAACACTGGAATGTTGGGATGTGGTCGGTGAACGTAAGCTGCTTAGACCAGAAATGGTCGAAGAAATGGTAGAGAAGGTGAAAACCATTCAGTAGCATATCATGGCAGCCCAGAGTCAACAGAAGAGTTATGTAGATAATCATCGATGAGACCTTGAGTTTAATGTTGGATACATGGTGTTTCTATGCATATCTCCATGGAATAAGGTCATGAAGTTTGGAAAGAAAGGGATGTTATGTCCAAGGTACATCGACCCCTTCGAAATTCTTGATCATGTCCGGGTTGTGGCCTATCAACATGCACATCCACCTAATGTGGCCAAAGTACATGATGTCTTTCATGTATCCCTCTTAAGAAAGTACATACCGGACCCTTCACATATACTCTGTTCTGAGGTGGTACAATTGGAAGATGATCTTTCTTATGAGGAGCAGCCAGTGAATATCATAGACCATAGAGAAAAAGTTCTACGAGACAAGAAAATTCCCCTTGTCAAGTTGTTGTGGAGAAACCAAAAGTTTGAAGAAGCGACTTGGGAATCAGAGGAAATGATGAAGCTGAGTTACCCACATCTGTTTTTGTGTGGGAAAAGGAACATTTCGAGGGAAGAATTTCTTAAGGGGGGATTATTGTAATGACCCAAAATTTAATTAATGGAAATCCTTATTTATATAATTAAATTTCCCTATATGTTTATATAAAATGTCAACTTCGTTGGTTTTAGGTTACGATTTTTGACCATTGCTAATATAGCCGTTGAACAGTGATCACATGATTAGTATAAATATAGGACTTTAACAAATCCAATTTACTCAGACATAAGAAGCGATGGCCTCATCCAGTAGAATATCCCTATACATAGCCCATTTGTTAGAGCTCGGAAAAGTGGTGGTGTCCTTGGGCTTTGCTCTTGACCAAGTCCAAGATGAGCTTCATCATTTCAAGCTCGAACAGGACCATCTACTGAAGATGTGTAACTTGATAGAAACTACCACTCGAGCGATGTTATCTGAGCCACCCCAAGAGTCGGCCACAATCGAAAACCTTACCCTTAGATCTTATGTGGATTTTTAAGGGGTTAGGTAAAAATTTTAAGTACTATGTTCTTGTACATTATTTTTGTATTTAATAATTAATATACTTTCTTGTAATTGTTGATACATTGTAAATAGTTTTTAAAGTACAAATAGTGGTTTTTAGTTATTATTTAATTATGAATTCTATTTTATTAAATTAATGGATTTTTTGAATAAATAATATTTTAATAAAATAATATTATTGTTAAATTAATTTTATTATATATAAATGATCATATAATTTCATGAATGCAATTGTAATTTTTATTATGGTTTGAAAGCCATTTTTGTCAAAACCCGTGAATTTTTGATAAATGTTAGTTTTTATATTAAAAGTGAAAATTAAAATATTTAGAAAATTATTTAGCTAAAATAAATGTTATTTCTAGAATCAGGATGTCGAAATTATCCAACAGTGAATTTTTCATAATTTTCTGAGACAGAGAAATGTTTTGCTAAAAATTAAAGACTGCTTAAATGTATAATGTGTTTTATGACATCATAATGTCCCAATAGTGATGTAATGAAATACTATAAGCTTTATGTTCGGAAAACATATGTTTTAACATTAAAATAATGTGATTTTGGGTTTTTTTTCTTACTTTTCAAAGCATTAATGGACCCTTCATGAATTATTAAACACCATGTCTTTTTTAATTGTTTTCCATGGGAGTGTGACTCACCTTCCCATAAGAATCTCTATTATTTTAAGAAGTTATGAATTTGGACTAATAAAATTTTTTTTTACTCTTCCCTTTTCCAAAAACCGTGGGCAAAAACCATGGTATGGTTTGTGGTTTGGATTAATTTAATAAAAGGGGCCCCAAACCTAAAAAATAATGAATTCCCTCAACTTTCCTATATACACCCACCCAAGCTCCAACCTCCTCCTCACTCAAAGCCTTTGGAGTTCCTCCAACCACTGCCCTACTCTCTCTAGAATCCTCCCAATGTGCCCAAGCTCCCATGAATACTCTCACAAGCCTCTCTCTAGCCTTTGGAAGTAGACTTCCAAGTAAGTGTTTTTCTTCCTTTCTCATTTTTGTCCAATTTTCATCATATTATTATGAACTTTTAATTTCAATTAAAAATGATATCGTATGGTTTTGAACCTCCCACATACTTCCCTATTATTGTTTGAATGATGGGAGACCCCTTTCTAATTCATTAAATGCCTCCCATGTACACCCGTTACTATTCCAAAATTCTGAAAGGATCTTCTCTCTCCTCTTTTACATTCAAGAAATACTTTTGTATCATGAATCTAAATTACATTAGAATTGTTTGGACATGTATATATATTACCCCCTTACATCCCATTTTAGTTAAATATTTTGAGACAACCCTTTCTCTCTCATCAACCATTTTTATGAATTCTTATGTCACGTCGTTACGCTGTCGAAATAGCACCGTTTTTCTAAGCCAATGCCATTGTGTAGTGAATCACATGCCCATTTCTCCATCAAGGTTATTCACCTTTATGAACATTTACTAATTGATTATAAATATTCATGTATTAATTCCACATTCCTTTATCATGGAATAAATGATTATGTTTTATGAATCAATGTATTATGATCCATGTGGCACACATATGCATGAAATGAAATGTTTAAAAAGGGTGTGCCCTTATAGCGCTTCAATGCACTCGGAAAAGTATAGTATCATGATACGTCATGTGACATGAGTGTTGACACATGCCAATTTAAGTGCAATGAGGGTTTAATAATGCTTTATGTGCAATGAGAATTTACTAACTCTTCATGTGCAATGAGCCTTGGCTCATGGTAATTCCATGTTAAGTGTTGTTACCACATTTCCATGTTATGATTATCATGATTTATCATGCCTTTATTTTCATGTTTCTCTTATGCTCTATTGATATTCCTATTTCCATAAATTTATTGTACTACTCATGCTATTCTATGTGTACACCCTTACTGGGCTTTATAGCTCACCCTTTTCTTATGCATTTCCTCAGGTGATCCAATGCAATGCTAAGTATGAGGGACTGTAGTGGTCATGTAAAGAATGTTTTCAATAAAGATGTTGTACTTCATGATTCAAGTTTTTATGTAATGATCATATTCCCTAAAAGACACTAAACCTCTCGATCATCTTTGTTGTATCAAGTGAAGTTTTATGTAATAAATCATGTTTAATTTTTAATAAAAAGCAGGGTTGTCATACATATGAAAGGAGCTGATGTGGGACATTTATTCCTCAGTTTGAGAAGTTCATCCTGGTGTCACCTATATGTATCATGATCTACACCATCAGTATTGGTGGCCAGGTATGAAGAGATATGTTGCTGGTTTTATCATGACATGTTCCACCTGTCAGTTAGAGAAGGAAGAGCATCAACAACCGGTATGGATTTTACAACAGTTTCCTATTCCTGATTGGTAGTAGAATGTTGTCATTATATATTTCGTGACAGGTTTACCGAGGTCACTGCGAGAGAATGATCTAGTTTGTGTTGTCATTGACAGACTCGTGAAGCTTGCTCACTTATTACCGATCGAGGAGACTTTCAATGTTGATGAGCTGGAACATTTGTACATTTGTGAGATTGTGGCTTACATGGAGTTTCACACTCAATTTTTTTAGACACAGATTCATGTTTTAATTATTAGGTCCTGCAGGGGCTTCAGAAGGCTTTGGGTTCAAATGTACTTTTGATTACAACTTACCATCCACAAATAGAAGGCCAATCTGAGAGTACGATTCAGGTGCATGGGGACATGCTTCATGCATTCATCATAGATTTTCGAGGATCTAGGGAGAAGCATATACCTCTTTTGATGTTTTCCTATAATAATAGTTTTCAAGTGACTATTCATATGGCACCCTGAGTCTTTTTTACAATAGGCCATGCTGATTACCTTTATGTTGGCTGGAGATAGGAGAGGCAGCTAAGATGGGACCATGTCTTGTTCAGAAGACCACAGAGCTGATAGAGTTGATTTAGAAGAGGATATTTACTGCACATTCTCGACATAAGTCTTATACTGATCAATTGAGATGAACTATAGAGTTCATGGTCAGGGATCAGGTTTTCCTGCTTTTCACACTGAGGTTGGTGCATATGAGTATTAGAAATTAGGTTCAGCTTTCGCCAAAGTATGTTGGACCATTTGAGGTTGTTGGATAGAGATGTCCTGGTTTCTTATCAGTTGCTGTTACCTTAGAGGTACTGGGTTATGCATGGCATCTTCCACATTTCTCATCTTCAATGTTACTTATCAGGCCCATCTCTTATCATTCAACCTGAGGAGGTAGATCTGGATGTGGATGCATATTTTGAGGAGCATCATACCCATATCGTCGATAGAAATACGAAGGTTCTCCTTGGATGGTTTATTTCTCTGGTATGAGTGTTATGGCTGGATGAGAGAGTAGAGTATGAGACTGGGGAGAGGGAGACCAATTGTACCAGCATAGTGGCTGGAGATTTTCAGGAATTATTCTTCAATGCCACCCTTCTAGGGAAATTCAGGGACAAGTTTCATTAAGAGGGATGTTTGAAAGAACCTGGATTTTCTTTTTTAGGTATGTTTTCCCTTTCTGGCCATTTTTGAGAAAAAGGGGAATTTATTGAAATTTTCAATGTACACACCGAGTACTTGGTTATCACAGGTAACTGTGTGCTGGCCATGTAGAGACCCTGCACACGGCTATGTTGGGGTGACCTCGAGGCCGCCTAATGTGGAGTAATGAAATGGAAAGCACACGTCATGTACATAAAATATAAACGTTGTGTATTTTTTTTCATTAAATGCCCCAGGGTCACATCTTATTGATTGAAACATGTTCTTCTTTGACATCTTTGTCTGAGAGTGTTGTACGACCACTGATCTTCAATGATCCCCTGGGCGTGCGTCTGTCCTCCGAATCAAACACTGTCAGTCACGTTGGAATCACATTGGTGAGTTCTTTTCTTCTCTTAGAGAAACATCTGATGATTCTCCATTCTCGTGAGATATAATGGGGTGAATGTTTCATACATTTTTTAGATTTACCACGTTCTAGGTCGATCCAATCGCCGAAGCTAGAGTATATCGGTATCCCAATGACGAGGTAGGTGGTATGTGCCTTTATGATGAAATTCATTGAGTATTATGTGCAATTTTTCCCAATATACTTGAACAGGGTATTGTGTATTAAATATTTTAAGCCTGTTAATTGACTTCTATGCTAGTATCAGTAAATAGAGGTGAATTTGATGTGAATATCGTTGTTTTCTATGCTTCGTATGTTTTTTCAAAAACATGTTCTGTTTATCACTATTTGGCCATGTTTAGCCATTAGTATTCCTAGATGTTTTCCATACCTTGTATTGTAAGGTGGAGTATTATTTTTATATGACATGATTGAGTTGTTGTATACTATTTTGAAAAGCTGTTCTTGAGATTCACTTTGGATGTATTCTATTTCTATGCTATTTGAATTACACAGGGCCACGAGAACCTGGTGTAGGATACTATAATGGAAATTGGCTGAGCGAGCTTCCTCAATGAGTCTTTGATCACTTTAGGCTATAGGGGGAATTGATTGAGTGAGCTTCCTCAGAGGGACTCTAAATAATTTTAGACTGTAATTGGAATGGACCGAGTGATCTTCCTCATATATTATTAAAATCATTATAGACTATAAGGGGAACTGACCGAGTGAGCTTCCTCAACGAGTCTTTGATCAATTTTAAACTATAAGGGGAATTGATATATGATCTTCCTCAGAGAGGCTTTTTGAACTTGGAGATATTTGAGGAATTGAATGTGTGTGCTTCCTCAGAAAGTCATTGACTACCTTAGACTATAAAGGGAATTGGCCGTGTGAGTATCCTCAGAGAGCCTTTTTATAATGCTTGAGAATATAAGAGGAATTGACTATGAGGGATTCCTAATAGTGTCATTGCAGTATCATTGTTTGATTAAATGAGAGGCGTTAGGATGAGAGAACTACACATAGGGTTACCTACTTGTTTTCTACTGTTGATATATGGAACAGATTGCATTGAAAATGTTGGACTAGTTACTACTGAGTACTTCCTTATTTTCTGCTTTCTGTTGTTTTTTACTGGCCATATATTCACTGACAATTAGACATAGATCTTATGTTGATTGATTACTAGAATTTAGCCTCACGCCCTATTTTGGCTATGCATTTGGGCAGAAATAGATTATATTGTTTCAAATATAGATAAAGGAATAATCCCTTCTACTTCAGGTACTTGATATGTTGTGGAGATGCAGAGCATGGGACCCATCTGAGGATTGTGATGATGAGGAGTCATTTATCTGTTTTCTTTGTAAATGGGCTTAGTAATGTTCTGTATTCCGTCATTGTGATGTGTTTAGCTATTTTCCTAGACATATTTACCATGCATCGTTTTTATAAATGTACACTCCAGCTGTTTATTTCTTCAGAATACAACTGTTTACTTTTGTATGGATTATTACTGCTTCTGTTATTGTTATCTGTTTTATCTTCCATTGTGTTACTCTATCAATGAGGGAATATATTTCCCACAATCACACTTAAGTCATTCATTGCTAGGTGGCATCCTCTGACGTTATGGGAAATGCGCTTGAGGCCATGTGACCAACTGGTTATAGGGCACCTCTAGGTGGCTTCCAGAACCAGGATATTACAATGAGTAAACCCTCATTACACATGAATAACAAGTATACTCTCATTGAACTTGAATTATCATGATTAAACACTCATTTCACTTGACGTATCATGATTCTATACTTTACCACATGAATTGGAGCGCTATCAGGGAACACCCTTTCTTATACATTTCATTTAATGCATAAGTGTGCCACATGGATCATAAAAAATGAAGTCAACAATCCTAATTTATTACATGATAAAGAGGTTTGGAATACATACATGAATATTTATAATCAATAATTAAATGTTCATAAAGGGGACATCATTTATATTTAAATGGGTATGGTATTAGCTATACAATGACAAAGGATTGGAAAATCGTAGTGTAATTTCGGCAGAATAATGATGTGAAATAACAACTCATAAAAAATGTTTCATGAGAGATAATGGCATGTATCATCATAAATACATTAAATTCACAGAAAGGGGGTCATATAGATACATGTTTAAAAAATTATAATGTAATTTAGATGCATAATAAAAATGAATTACATGGATGTAATAGATGAGAGTTAAATCCCTCACGGAAATATGACAGGGTAACTAGTGTATATGGGATACATTAATGAGAGATAAAGGGGTATCCCATCATCCAAACATAAAGAGGGAAGTATGGGGGAGTTGAGAAATCATAACCCAACAATTTCAATTGAAAAGAGCTATTAACAACATAATGAAAATTTGAAAAAAATTAGACTAAAGGAAATCCCTTACTTGGAAGTGTGATGCCAAGGTCTTGGGGGAGGCTTGAGAGAGGCTACTTGAAAGCCTGTGGTACCTTGGGAGGATTCTAGAGAGAGTTGGGTGGAGTTTGGATGAAATAAAAAGGCTTTAATTAATGAGGATGTGGGATTTTGGGTGGGTTTATATCGATAGGAGAGAAATTTTTTTATTATTTAGGTTTGAGTCACCACACATTAAACTAATCAATAGCACAAACCAGCCAAAGGTTTTTTCTAAAAAAGAGTGGAAAAAATATTTTATAATTCTAAAGTCCAAACTTCTTAAAATAATAGGGTGGAATATGTGGAGGTGAGCCACACTCTGAAGGAAATTCATTTTAAAAATGAAAATGTTTTATAACTATTAGAGGGTCCACTAATGTTTTGTAAAATAATGAAAACAGACATAAAATCACATTATTTTAATTTTAAAACCTTTATTGTCGTAACATAACATTTACTGTATCTTATTACATCCATATTGGGTCATTATGATGTCCTAAAACACATTATATATTTAAATGGTATTAAATTTTTACCCAAAAATTCTATTGTCTCAGAAAATTTGGAAAAATCACCATTGGATAATTTCGACCTTATTATTCCTAAAATAATATTCATTTAATCCAAATAATTTTCATAATATGTGAATTCTTAAACTAAAAATAAATAACCTAATTTTATTGATAAATCACGAGTTTTGATAAAATAGCATTCACACCTTTATAAAAATTGCAATTGCATTCATAAAATATATATGACCATTTATATTTAATAAAACGTAATTTTGATAATATTTTATTATATTATTATTTAATTAAAAAATCCATTAATTCATTAAAATATAGTTCTTAGTTTAATATTAACTAAAAATATTATTTACGCTTTAAAAACTATTTATGAGGTAATAATATTAAAATGAATGTATATTAATTATTATATAAAAAATACTTCACATAATCTTAGTGATATTGTCTTGTTACATAACCCTTTATAACACCTGCATAAGACCAAAGGGAATGGGGTGTGATGGTGACAGACTCATGGGACGACTATGATAACATTGCTCGTGTCTTAATCTCTATTGAGTTCCACTTCTATTTTAGGCGGTTCTGCTCGAGCTTAAAATTTTCAAGCTCTACTTGGGCATGGTCAAGATTGAAGCCCAATGATGCCACCTATTTTCTAAGCTCCAACAAATGTTCTTAGTACATGGAAGGTCTACTGGATGAGTCCATCACTTCCTTTTTCTATGTAAATAGGATTTGTTAAATCCCTATATTTATACTAATCATGTGATCACTGTTCAATGTCTATATTAGCAATGAGCACAATTATTAACAGTATTTTTAAAACAAGAAACATAAAACCAATGATGTTCAAATTCTATATAACCATAATAAGACATGTAATTTTATCAAGAGAAATATTCATTAATGAATGTTTAGCCCATTACAATTTCCCCCATAAGAAATTTCAACCTCGATATTTCCTTTTCCCACACTAAAATAGATGTGGGTAACATTGCTTCATCACTTCCTTCAATTCCAACATCTCTTCTTTGAACTTTCGGTTTTCTCATAACACCTAGACAAGGGGAATTATCTTATTTCATATAGCTTTTTCTCTATGATCTAACATCTTCTCTTGTTTATCCTCATAAGAAAGATCATTCTATAATTGTACCACCTATGAAAAGAGTTCAGGTGATGGGTCAGGAATGTACATCCTTAAGATGAATACATGAAAGACATCATGTACTTTGGCCATGGTAGGTAGAATTTCTAGTTGACAGGCCACAACCCTGACACGATCATGAATCTCAAAGGTGTTGATGTACCCAAGACTTAACATCCCTTTCATTCCAAACCTCATGACCTTCATTCATGAATATTTCTATATAAATACCATGTATCCAACATTAAACTCGAGGTCTAATCGACTGTTGTCTTCATAACTCTCCTATCGACTCGGGGTATCCGTGAAAAGATGTAGAATGGTTTTCACCTTATTCACCATTTATACAACCATTTCTAGTCCTAGAATCTTATGGTCACCAATGTCATCTGAACACACCTATGTTCTGCACCTTTTCCCAAAAAGGGCTTCATATGGTGCCATTTGGATGCTCGAGTGGAAGCGGTTACTATATGGAAATTCAACTAGAGGAATATGTTTATCCCATTCTAATTTAAAATCAATTTACCATCCTCTCAAAATATCCTCATGTGTTTGGATACTCTACACATAATGGCCAATAGTTTGAGGATGATAAGATTTAATAATGTTAAACATAGTATCTAGAGAATTTTGAAGACTCTTCCAAAACTAATAGGTGAATCTTGGATCTTGATCAAATACAATAGATAGTTGTACTCCATGATTCCTTACCAATTCAATGATATATATCTGTGCCAGTTGATCCAAAGAGAAATCCTATCGAATTCAAATAAAGTGTATAGAATTTGTAAGATGATCCACAACTACCCAGATTGCATTGTTGCATTTTGATGTCTTCAGAATTCCCATGACAATGACCATGGTGATGTTCTCCCATTTCCATTATGGTATTGGTAATGGTTGCATAAAACCCTTATACATATGTCTCTCAGCCTTCACTTAGTGAAACAGAAAACACTTTGATTTAAATTCGGTGACCTCCATCTTCATATTATCACACCAATATTTATATCAGATATATCGATAAATCATTTTGTTTCCTAGGTTAATAGGTAAATTTGAACAATGTGAATCATCAAAAAGATCCATATTCATCTCAAAACATGATGTAAGACATTGTCTTTTCTCAAATCTCACAATTCCTTCTTTATTGACATTTATGTCTGATTATTTCCCTATTTTCATAGATTCCACATTCTTCTAAATTCCCACGTCATCTCATTGAACATCCTTTAACCTTTCCAAAAGAGATAGTTGAGAATATATTTTTTAAAATATGGATGATGTTCCCTTCTGTAGGATTCTCATGTCCATGTTCATTAAATCTAAGAAGATTGAATCCTTCCCTATTCTCATCAGTGATAGAATCGTAGGGTCCTTTATGCTGAGAGAATCTGCCACCTTGTTCGCTTTCCTAGGGTGGTAATGGATATAGAATTAATAGTCTTTTATCATCTTCAACATTTTTCATTGGTGAATGTTCAAATATTTCTGATTGAATATATACATGAAGATTTTGTGGTCCGTATATATTTCACAATTTTACCCAAATAGACAATGCTGCTAAATTTTTAAGGTGAAGATGGTTGCATCCAACTCCCAATCTTGTGTTGGATAATTCTGCTCAAGAAAATTAAATTTCCTTGAATCATTTTCAATTAAATTGTCATTTTGCAAAAACACATAACCCAGTCCCTTATTCGAAGCATCACTAAATACAACAAAAAGTTATCCACTTGTGGGTAAAGTGAGCACGTCATTAGTGATAAGCCTCCTTTTAATCTACATGATGCATTCTTCACATTAATTACTCCAAAAAACCTTTACTCCCTTTTGAGTTATCTTGGTAAGAGGGTTGGACAATCCTGTGAATTTTCTCGCAAATCGTCAATAATATCCATCTAACCCCAAGAAGCTATATATATTTTTAACCGATGTTGGACTTTGACATACCTTAATTGCATCTATTTTGGTGGTATCCATAGACCTCCCATTTGTTGTGATAATATGTCCCAATAATGTGACATCCTTCAACCAGAACTAATAATTAATGTAATATTCATAGAGCCTCTCTTTCTGCAAGGTCTCTAGTACAGTTCTTAGATGCTCTTCCTGATTCTACTTTGTTTGGGAGTATATGGTAATATCATCTATAAAGGTTACAAAAAATTTAAATGGTAATCTCTAAAGACTCAATTCATCAATTTCATGATGATTTCAAGAGCATTTTAGAGTCCAATAGGAATTACTATGAATTAATAGTGCCCATATCTAGTACGAAAATCAGTCTTGGGGATGTCTTCCTTCTTCACCCATACATGATAATATCCTGGCCAAAAATCTACATTATATAAGTATTGTTATCCAGACACTTGATCAAACAAGTCATCAATTCATGAGATAGGATACCAGTTCGTTATCATGATTGTGTTAAACTCAGGATAATCTATGTTAAGGTTCATTTACCCATCCTTCTTCTTGATGAAGAGGACTGGTGCTACCCATGTTGAAGCACTTGGGTGCACAAATCCTTAATCCAGATTATTTTATAGTTGTTTCTTCCGCTCCTTAGGTTCAACAACAACCATTCTATATGATTTCTATGATATTAGCAATTCTCCATGTATAATATCAATTTACAATTCAACATCTCTTATAGGAGGAAGACTAAGAAAATCCTAGGGAATCACTTTTGTGAATTCCCCCACAAAAGTATTGTCTTCAAGAATGGTTTCCTCACTGAAATAAATCATCTGAGCTAGATACACATGCTTATAGGGTTGTAGTATCCACATTTTAGTTGATGGAGATAAATAAGATTCATCTTCCTCCTTGCACTTGAATAGAATCAGGGTTCGATTCCCCACATGGAGAGTGATTTCCCTATCATGGAAATTTATGGTTGCTTTATATAATGAAAGACAATCCATGTCATGAATTACATCAAATTCCACCAAAGAGAGTGTGATGTGGTTCTATAGGAATTTCATTCCACATATTATGACACATGAGGAGTAATATTCATAGGATGTAATGATTCCCTGTAACGACCCAAACATTATTTAATGAAAATTCCTCTGGACATAATTAAATGTCTTATTATGGTTATATAAAATGTGAACATCATTGGTTTTATGTTTTTTTATTTTAAATTACATTAATTATTTTGTGGCAATTGATTATATAATTGTTGAATTGTTACCACATGATTATTATAAATATAGCGCTTTAACAAATCCAATTTACTTACAAAAAGGAAGCGATGGCCTCATCTTGTAGACATTAACCATATGAAGCCCATTTTTCAGAGCATGGAAAGGAAATGGTGTCAATGGACTTCACTCTTCACCAAGCCCAAGACGAGTTTGAATATGTTAAGCTCGATCGGAACCGTCTACGAGAGAAGAGGAAGTTGATACAGATTACAACCTGAGTAAATTTATCTAAGACACCCCTAGAGTCGGTCACCATCACACACCGTACCCTTCAGTCTTATGCGGGTGTTATAAGGGGTTATGTAACAAGACATTATCACTATTAATATGTGCATATTGTTTTATAATAACGAATATAAATTCGTTAAATTATTGTTACATTGTAAATAGTAAAAATAGTATTTTTAATTTATATTCAACATAGAAATATATTTTGACGAATAAATGGATTTTTGAAATAAATAATAATATAATAGATTATTAATATTAAATTATGTTTTAGTAAATATAAATGATGTTATAATTTTATAAATGCAATTATAATTTTTATTGTGGTTTGAAAACTCTTTTTTTTCAAAAGCCATGAAATTTCGGTAAATATCAGTTTTTATTATAAAAGAAAAATTTTACATGTTTATAAAACTATATAGATATAATTAATATTATTTTATGAATCTGGATGTTAAAATTATTAAACGGTGAATTTTGAATAATTTTCAGAGATAGACATATTTTTCGTTAAAAATTAAATACTGTTTAATTATATAATGTGATTTATGACATAATAATGACCAAATAGTGAGGTAAATAAATAAATAATTTTTTTTCATACAATATATGCTTTAGCAATAAAATTATGTGATTTTATATTTTCTTGAATTATTTTACAAACCTTTTGGGGACCCTCCAATACATATAAACCATTTTGTCTTTTTAAATTGTTTTCCTTGAAATTGTGACTCACATCCACATAAGAAAACATATTATTTTAAGAATTTCTGCCATTTGACTGATAAAATATTGTTTTCCACTCCCCATTGGAAAAAAACTTGGGAATAAACCTTGGTCTGTTTTGTGTTATTGATTAGTTTAATGTGAGGTGTCCCAAACCTAAACAGTAAATAATTCCATCTCCATTCCTATATAAACATACCAAAACATCAACTTCCACTCCACTAAAATCCTTTGTAGATAAACCAAACCTTGCCCTACTCTCTCTATAATTTCCTGAAGGTTCCCCAATCCCCCAAAAATCCTCTCTCAAGCCTCTCCCAAGCCTTCGGGATCACTTTTCCATGTAAGGGATTTCATTTTTCTCATTTTTTTCATATTTTTTTATGTTTTTATGACCTTTTGTATTCAATTACAAAAGTTGGGGTATGATTTATCACCTCCCCCATACTACCCTCTTTATGTTTGGATGATGGGATACCACATTCCTTCTCGTTAATTCCTCCCATGTACACCGGTTACCATACCAAAATTCCGTGAGGGATTTCACTCAACTCTTTTACATCCAACTAATTCTTTTGTATTATGGATCAAAATTACATTACATTTATTGGGACATGTATCCATATGAAACCCTTACTCTCTATTTTATTTACATATGATTATACACCATTTTCTATCTCATCAGCTATTTTCATGAATCATTTTGTCACACTGTTATGTTGTCAGTATTGAATCTTGTTTTCCGAGCTATGATCGTTGTGTAGTGAATAAAATACACTTGTCTCTATCGAGGGTATTAAAATTTATGCACATATAACTATTTAATGGTACATTAATGTATTTATTCAACATTAATTAATCGTGGAATGACTTACTATGTTGATTGGTTCCATTTTATATAATCCATGTGGCACACTTTTACATGAAATGAAATGTTTAAGAAGGGTGCCCCCTAATATTGCTCCAATGCATTGGGTAAGGTGTAGTATCATGATACATCATGTGAAATGGATGTTAACACATTATAATTCATGTGCAATGATATTTTTCTCATGCTACATGTGAAATTAGGGTTTTCTCATCATCCATGTGCAATGAGCCTTGGAACATGCTAATTCCATGTTAAGTGTTGTTGCCACATTTTCATGCTAAAAGTATCATGCATTATCAGGCCTTTATGTTTATATTGCTGTTATTGTCATTTGATACGACTATTTGTCTAACATGTAATTTATCCCTCATGTTATGCCACGTTTATTCCCTTACTGGGCTTTATAGATCACCATTTTCTTATGCATGTCCTCAGGTTATCACCTGCAAATGCTATGTATGGGGGAATATAGTGGTCTTGTAAAGGATGTTTTCAATAGGATGTTACGTTCAATGTTTTAAGTTTTTATGTAATGTTACTAAGCACCAATGACCCTATACCTCTCGATCTTCTATGTTTTATCAGGTGAATTTATTATGTAATAAATCAGGTTTAAGTGTGTAATAAAAAGAAGAGTTGTTATAGTTGGTATTAGAGGATAGGTTTAGTTATTTATGAGATTCATATTACAAAACCCTAGTGACGTCATAGAGACAAGAATAAGTATAATAATAATATCCCAATGTATTGGTGAGTATTGAGTAAGTGGTTTATCAAGAAAATATATACTTGTATGGATATGAGTATATAGAGGCGGATCATGAACATATGTATCCTAGGGGTAAAACATAAAAACACCGCTTTGAGCTAGAATTGAACGGGAACTGATGCATGAAAATGGGACTTGATTCACTATTGGTTAAAAAACTCCTGGGTGAAATGATTTGATAAATTCATTTGATTTGGATGAACCCTTATTATTGGAACTAAAAAATGCCCCTTTGATTATATGTTAGAATTTAGATCATGGATATCATATATTAAACCATATTGATTCATAAGATAATGAAATAAAAGTTATTTATATGTCATTAGTTTATTCCTTGGATTACCCTTTATGTGTTATCCATTAAATTTTGTTATTATATCCAATGGTTGGTAATATGAGGACTTGGAATAATAGCCGATGTGAAGAAAAATGTGATGACTGTGAAAATGAGAGTCCCAATCCAATGGGAGCAGGAATCTCAAACATTGTAACGCCTCAAACTATGTTAACTCAAGATTTGAATAAAAACATGGGTCAAGAGGAACGATCAACCCCCCTAAAAATGAACAAGTCACTACAGAGAACTTCATGAGATAGAGGCCTCCGACTTTTAATGGATCGAATGATCCCTCAATCACCAAACAATGGATCAACTCCATCGAAAATATCTTATCCATCCTTCAATGTTCCGAACATGATTACGTTCTTCTGGCTACTTATTGCATGGAAGTTCAATCCGATCAATGTTTTATGTTGATCAGAAATAAGAAGCATGAGAACGAGATCCAGGCGTTGGAATGGAAGGATTTCCAGAAGATATTTTTCGATAAATATTTTCCATGCACTATCTGACATAACATGGGAAGGGACTTCCATGCCCCCATGAAAAAAGATGATGAATTTGTTAGAGAGTATGAGGAAAACTTTACAAGGCTTTCACGATACGCCTTCATCATTGACTTTACCCCTGAATTCAAGGTTGACTGCTTCTTTGGAGTGTTGAATCCTAGCCTACGGGAAGCAGCAGCGATTCGTGGCTTCTACATCTATGATGAAATTGTCTGATGTGTCCACATGGTCGAAATGGAGTTTAGATAATCTCAGGGTTATCATGGGTATAAGAATTGTAAGGTGGAATTCAATGCTAGCGATCTGATGGATAAATCCAATGGTTCTATGAAGATATATCACCCACATTCCAATGGTGCAGAATGATTCACCACAAAAATTGACTAATGTGGATGAAGAAATGCTTAAGGTGTGGAAGAGAAGGGAACATGGCTGTTAACTACCAACTAGAAAAACCCTCTACTTCAACTGAGGGGAGGAACAATCTGTTTGAACCACTATTTGTTGTTCATTACAAAAACTAATATGAACCAGGTCATCTTGCAAATCAGTGCCCTAATCCAATAAATTTCGGTGGCAACCAACAACCTCCAAGGCACCTAGGGGGAACATTTTCCATCACTACTGAGGAATTGAACCCTAACAATGAAGTGGTGATAGGTACGCTAGTTATTCATTCATGAATAGAGAGAGTACATTTGGATTTATGTTCTACACATTATTTTATATCCAATATGTTTAGTAGAACAATTCCAGCACCACCACATGTCATGGATGTAAAGATTTCGGTGAGTACAGAAAATGGGGAAATCATTGAATCCCATGAATATAAATACTCTCCTATCATAACCTATGGATTGAATTTCCAGACGAACCTCCTCATACTGCCTCTAGTAGAATTTGATGAAATTCTTGTCATGGATTTGCTTTCATTATATAGAGCCAACATAAATTACTATGTGAGGGAAATCAATCTTCATGGGAAGAATTGACCCATGGTTCCATTCAAGTTCAAGGATGAATATGATTCTTCTTTTTCTCCATCATCTCAAACATGGATATTATTATCTTATGAGCAAAAGTATCTGGATTGGATGATAGAGTCAAAGGAGGCAGCAATCTATGAAGACATTCCTATTGTGAGGGAATTTTTTGTAGTGTTTCCCAAGAAATATACAGGTCTTCCTCCTAGAAGGGATGTTGAATTCTCGGTTGATCTTATACCTCGGGCGTTGCCAATATCCTAGAATCCATATAAGAAGGATATTGTGGAGATTGAGGAGATGGAAAGTAAAGGAGAATTATGATAAAGGGTTTATACGCCCAAATACATAACCATGGGGTTCACCAGTCCTCTTTGTCCAGAATATGGATGGATCATTGAGACTTTTAATCGATATTAGGGAGCGTAAAAAATCATGATAAAGTACAATTATCATCTACCACGAATTGATGACTTGTTCGATCAGCTACGTGGATCATAATACTTATCTATGGGGGATTTTCAGTTGGGATATTATCAAGTATGGGTGAAGAAGTAAGATATCCCCAAGATTGGTTTTAGTACAAAATACAGGCACTGTGAATTCATAGTAAATCCTTTCAGACTCACTAAATCTCTAGCAATATTCATGAACTTTATGAATAGTGTCATTATATATTACCTCAGAAAATTTGTCGTAGAATTTATAGATGATATTCTAATATACTCCAAAACCAAGGAGGACCATGAGGATAATCTAAGAACTATACTAGAGCCCTTGCAGAAGGAGAAGGTATATGCAAAGTACATCAAGTGTGAGTTCTTGTTAAAGGAGGTCTCTTTCTTGGGCCATATCATTACAAGTAAGGGGATATTTGTGGATCCCTCCAAGATAGATACAATAGATGGATGGAATAGGCAAACATCGGTAATGGATATCCACAGCTTTTTGGGGTTTGCGGGTTATTCTCGACGATTTTTGAGAAATCTCTCAAGATTTTCCAACCATCTTACAAAGCTATCTCGGAAGGGATTAATGTTTTAATGGAGTTCTGAATTCAATGAAAACATCAAGAATTAGGAACTGAGTATTACCACTATGCCTGTTCTCACTTTACCCACAAGTGGGGAACTTTTTGTGTTAGTCAGTGATTCTTCGAAGAAGGGCACGGGTTGTGTGTTGATGAAAAATGACAAAGTCATTGCCTATGCATTATTGAAATTGAATGTTTATGAGTTGAAATATCTTATAAATGATTTTGAGTTAGTGGAGGTGATTATTGTTTTATAAATTTGGCAGCATTAGTGTTTGGGGAGAAGTGTGAAATATAAATGGACCACAAAATTCTCATGTATATATTCATAGAGAAAGAGTTGGAAATGTGCCAATGAAGATGGTTACAACTAATAAAAGACTATTACTACACAATACATTACAACCCTGGGAATGTGAACAAGGTGGAAGATGTTCTAAGTTGAAAAGGACCTACATTTCTATCATTGATGATAATAGATAAGGACCCTATGACAACCCTACTTTTATTACAAACATAAACATGATTTATTACACAAAAATTCACTTGATACAACAAGTAGATTGAGAGGTTTAGTGTCTTTGGGGATTAGGATCATTACATAAAAACATGAAACATGAAATACAACATCTTTATTGAAAACATCCTTTACATGACCACTACATTCCCTCGTACTTAGCATTGCATGGGATAACCTGAGGACATGCATAAGAAAAGGGTGAGCTATAAATCCCAGTAAGGGAGTACATATGGAATAACATGAGGAGTAAAATACATGTTAGACAATAGTAATATCAATAGAGAATAAAAGAAACATGAACATAAAGGCCTGATAAAGAATGATAATCATAACATGGAAATGTGGTAACACCACTTAACATGTTATTAGCATGAGCCAAGGCTCATTGCACATGGAGCATGAGTAAATCCTCATTGCACATAAAGCACGAGTAAACCCTCTTTGCACTTAAGTTAGAATGAGTCAACACTCATTACACAAGACGTATCATGATACTATACTTTACCCAATGCATTGGAGCGCTATAAGGGTTCTCCCTTCATAAACATTTCATTTCATGCATTAGTGTGCCACATGGATCACAAACATGGATTCATAAAACATAATCATTTAGTCCATGATAATGGAATGTGGAATTCATAAATGAATACTTGTAATCAATAAGTAAAGGTGCATAAAGTTGGATACCCTTGATGGAGAAATGGGCATGGTATCCACTACACAATGGCATTGGATTAGAACAATCGTGCGATTTCGGCAGCGTAACGACGCGACATAAGAATTCATAAAAATGGTGGATGAGAGATAAAGGGGTTACTCATCATATTTACATGTAATGGACAGTAAGTATGTCATATAGATACATGTCCCGACAATTGTAATGGAATTTAGATTCATGATACAAAATTATTGCTTGAATGTAAAAGAAGAGGGAGAAGTTCCTTTCGAAATTTCGGCATAGTAACGTGTGTATATGGTAGGAATTTAATGAGAGAGAACGGGGTATCCCATCATTCAAACAATAATAGGGATGTATGGGGGAGGTGCGAAACCATACCAAAAAATTCATAATTGAAATTAAATGGAAAAACAACTTAATGTAAATTGGACAAAATAGAGAAAGGAAGAAAAAACCCTTACGTGGAAACGTGCTTCCAAAGGCTAGAGAGAGGCGTGTAAGAGGCTTCTTGGGAGATTGGGGCACCTTGGGAGGATTCTAGAAAACGTAGGGCAGAGGTTGGACGAACTCAGAAGGCTTTGAGTGAGGAGGAAGTGGGAGCATGGTGGGTTTATATAGGAAAGGTGAGGGAATCTTTATTATTTAGGTTTGGGACCCCTTATATTAAATTAATCCAAACCACAAACCATCCCATGGTTTTTTCCCATGGATTTTGGAAAATGGAAGAGGAAAACTATATTTTATAAGGACAAAGCCCGAACATCTTAAAATAATAAGGTTGATTATGTGGAGGTGATTCACACTCCCATGAAAATTAATTTAAAAAATAAAAAGTGTTGAATAAGTCTTGAGGGGTCTATTAATGCTATGAAAAGTAAGTCAAACAAACCAAAAATCAAATTAATTTAATGTTAAAAACTCTATTTTCCGAACATAAATATTATAGTGTTTTATTACATCACTATTGGGTCATTATGATATCATAAAACACATTATATATGTAAACGTTATTTAATTTTTACCCAAAAAATTGACTGCATCAGAAAATTATGAAAAATTTACCATTGGATAATTTCGATATCCTGATTCCTGAAATAACATTTATTTTATCTAAATAATTTTCTAGATATGTTAATTATAACTTTTAAAATAAAAACAACATTTATCGAAAATTCACGGGTTTTGACAGAAATGGCTTCTAAACCATAATAAAAATTATAATTGCATTCATAATTATAATATCATTTATATTTAATAAAAATTAATTTAATAATATTATTATTATTTTATAAAAATATTATTTAACTAAAAAATCCCTTAATTTAATAAAATAAATTTCTTAATTAAATAATAACTAAAAACACCATTTGTACTTTAAAAACTATTTACAATGTATAAAAAATGACTAGAATTTATATTCATTATTGTATACAAAAAATTGTACATGAACATAGTACTAATTATTTATTACATAACCCAATAAAACAGCTGCAAAACCTAAGGGTAAGGTGTGCGATGGTGACAGACTCTTGGGGTGGCTCGGATAACATCGCTCAAGTGGTAATCTCTATCAACTTCCACATTTCCCGTAGATGGTCTCGTTCGAGCTTCACATGGTGAAGATAATCTTGGGCTTGGTCTGGAGAGAACCCCAAGGATGCCACCTCTTTTCCGAGCTCTGACAAATGGGCTTCGTATGAGGCAATTCTACTGGATGAGGCCATCGCTTCTTTTGTCTGAGTAAATTGGATTTGTTAAAGTCCTATATTTATACTAATCATGTGATCACTGTTCAATGACTATATTATCAACGATCAAAATTATTTACATAAAACCAATGAATTTGACATCTTATAAAATCATTGTATATAAAGAGATATTTAATAAGATCAAGGGGTATTTTCCATTAATGAAACCTTTGGTCGTTACAATATTCCCCCCTTAAAAAATTTCGCACTCGAAATTTTCTTTTTCCCACACTAAAACAAATGTGGGTAACTCAGCTTCATCATTTCCTCTGATTCCCATGCTGCTTCTTAAAACATGTAGTTTCTCCACAACACCTTGACGAAGGGCATTGTTTTATTTCGTAGAACATTTTCTCTACGATCTAAGATCTTCACTGGTTGCTCCTCATAAGAAATATTATCTTCTAATTGTACCACCTCAGAAGAGAGTACAAGTGAAGGGTCCGGTATGTACTTTCTTAAGAGGGATACAAGAATGACATCATGTACTTTGGCCATAGTAGGTGGATGTGCTAGTCGATAGGCCACAACCCCGACACGATCCAGAATCTCGAAGAGGTCGATGTACCTTGGAATTAACTTCCCTTTCTTTCCAAACCCCATGAACTTCTTCCACGGAGATATGTGTAGAAAAACCATGTCTCCAACATTAAACTCAAGGTCTCATCGATGATTATCTGCATAACTCTTCTATCGAATCTGAGCTACCTTGATATGCTGCTGAATAGTTTTTACCTTCTCCACTATTTCCTCGACCATTTCTAGTCCAAGCAGTTTACGTTCACCAACCTTATCCCAACATGTCGGTGTTCTGCACCTTTTCCCATACAGGGCTTCATATGGTGCCATTTGGATTCTCAAGTGGAAACTGTTATTATAAGAGAACTCAACCAGAGAAAGATGTTCATCCCATCCTCTTTTAAAGTCCATTGAGCACGATCTCAACATATCCTCAAGTGTTTGGATAGTCCGCTCGAATTGGCCATCAGTTCGAGGATGATAGGCCGTACTGAAGTTCAGTTCAGTATTCAGAGCATGTTGAAGACTCTTCCAAAACATAGAGGTGAATCATGGATCTCGGCCAGACATAATAGATAGTGGTACTCCATGCAACTGTACCACTTCTCTAATATATATCTGTGCCATTTGATCCAAATAGAAATCCTCCCGAATAGAAATGAAGTGTGCAGCCTTTGTAAAACGATCCATAACAACCCAGATTGCATTGTTTGCTTTGGATGTCCTTGGAAGTACGGTGACGATGTCCATGTTGATGTTCTCCCATTTCCATTCTTTTATGGGAAATGGTTGCATTATCCCCTTAGACTTCTGCCTCTCTGCCTTCACTTGCTGACACACCATGCATTTTGATGTATATTCAGTGACTTCCTTCTTCATATTATCCCACCAAATATTTTCTTGGATATCTCGATACATCTTTGTGCTCCCTGGGTGAATAGAGAAATTTGAACTATGTGCGTCATCCAAAAGTTCCTTCTTCAGCTCCAGACATGATGGAACACATATTCTTTTCCCAAACTGCACAATTCCTTCTTCATTAACATTAAAATCTGAGGATTTCCTCTTTTTGATAGCTTCCACTTTTTCTTGAATTCCCAAATCATCCTTTTGAGAATCCTTTAACCTTTCCAAAAGAGACGGTTGAGCAATCATTTGTGAAAGTATTGATGATGTTACCTTCTTTATGATTACCACGTCCATCTTCATCAAGTCTAAGAAGATTGGATCATTCTCAATTATCATCATTGATACAATTGCTGGGTCCTTTCCAATAGGGCATCTGCCACCATGTTCTCTTTCCCAGGGTGGTATTGTTTTGAACAGTCATAATCCTTGATGAGCTCTATCCATCTTCGCTGGAGCATATTAAGATATTTCTATGTGAATATATATTTAAGACTCTTGTGGTCAGTATATATCTCACATTTCTTTCCATAGAGATAATGCCTGCAGATTTTTAAGGTAAATATTACCACTGCCAACTCCAGATCATGCATTGGATAGTTTCGCTCATGAATTTTCAACTGCCTTGATGCATAGGTATAACTTTATCATTCTGCATCAGCACACATCCTAAGCCCTTCTTTTAAGCATCACTGAATACCACAAAAAGTTCGCCACTTGTGGGTAAAGTGAGCATGGGTTTAGTGATAAGCCTCCTTTTCAACTCATTGAATCTTTCTTCGCATTCATCACTCCAAGAAAACATTAATCCCTTTCGAGTTAGCTTGGTAAGAGGGTTTGAAAATCGTGAGAAATTTCTCACAAATCATCTATAATATCCAGTTAACCCCAAGAAGCTACGGATATTCGTTACCGATGTTGGCCTTGACCATCCCTCAATTGCATCTGTTTTGGAGGGTTCCACAGATATCTCATTTCTTGTGATGATATGGGCCAAGAATGAGACCTCATTCAACTAGAACTCACACTTGTATTACTTGGCGTAGAGCTTCTCCTTGCGCAAAGTCTCTAGTGCAGTTTTTAAATTCTCCTCATGATCGTCCTTGTTTTTGGAGTATATTTGAATATTATCAATAAAGACTACCAAATATTTGTCAAAGTAATGTCTAAAGACTCTATTCATTAAGTCCATGAATATTGTTGGAGAATTGGTGAGTCCAAAAGTCATTACTATGAATTCATTGTGCCTGTATCTTGTACGAAAATCAGTCTTGGGGACATCTTCCTTCTTCACCTTTACTTGATAATATCCCGACCGCAAATCCACCTTAGAGAAGTATTGTGATTCACGTAGCTGATCAAACAAGTCCTTGATTCCTGGGAGAGGATACTTTTTCATTATCATGATTTTGTTAAGTTCACGATAATCGATGCAAAGCCGCATTGACCCATCCTTATTCTTGATGAAGAGGACTGGTGCACCCCATGGTGATGCACTTGGGCGTATAAACCCTTTATCCAGATTCTCCTGTAGTTGTTTCTTCAGCTCTTCAACCTCAACAACAGCCATTATATATGGATTCTTGTATAATGGTAGCACCCCGGGTATAAGTTCAATTGAGAACTGAACATCTCTTCTAGGAGGAAGACCAGGCAGTTCCTCGGGAAACACATTAGCGAATTCCCTCACTATAGGCATTTCTTCAAGGATGGTTTCTTCCTCAGACTCAATCATCTGAGCCAGATACGCATGCTCCTAAAGCAGTAATATCCATGCTTGAGATGATGGAGCTAAATGAGATTCATCTTCCTCCTGACACATGTAAAGAATCGGGGGTCGATTCTCCATATGGAGTGTGATTTCCCTCTTCGGATAATTTATACTGGCTCTATATAAGGAAAGGAAATCAATGCCAATAATTGCATCAAATTCCACCAGAGGGAGTATGAAATGGATCGCTGGTAATTTCAATCCACAGATTATAACAGGGGAGGACTTATATTCATGGTATGCAATGATTTCCCCATTTTCCATACTCACCGACATCTTTACTTCCATGATTTGAGGTGGTGCTGGAATTGTTCTACTAAACTTTTGAGATATAAAAGAATGTGTAGAACCTGAATCAAAAAGTATGTTCGCAATTCTTGAATGAATAACAAGCATACCTGTCACCACTTCATTTTCAGGGTTCACTTCGGTAGAAGTGATGGAAAAAGCTCTTCCTTTCTACCTTGGAGGTTGTTGGTTGTCTCCGAAAACCCTTGTATTAGGGCACTGATTTGAAAAATGACCTAGTTCATTGCATTTTTATCATTGAACAATGTGTTGAGGTTCTAGCGGAGCGTTCCTCTCCTCTATTATAGTCGTGGGTCTTTCTTGCGGATAGTTAATAGCTAGGTCCCCTTCTCTTCCACACCTGAAGCATTTTCTCGTCCCCTTAAGGCAATTTCTAGGGTGCTTCATTCCTCACTTTTGGCATGTGGGGTGCTGGATCTTCTTAACACCGTTGGATTTATCCATCCGACCAACATCATTGAATTCCACCTTACACTTCTTGTCCCCATGATACCCCTGTGACTCCCCAATCTCTATTTCAACATTGAGGGCATATCTGACAATCTCCTCATAGCTGTCGAAGTCACGGATCACTAATGATTTATGAAATCTAGGCTTCATCCCACCAAATAAGTGGTCAACCTTGCATTCAGGGGTTATGAAAAAGTCGGAATTTTATCGTACAATAATTTTGAATTTTTCCTCGTATGCTCCAACAGATTCTTCATCTTTTTTCTTGAGGGAAAGGTAGTCCATTTCCATATTAAGCCGGAGGGTGCGTGGAAAATATTTATTGAAAAACATCTTCTGGAAATCCTTCCATTCCAACACCTCGATCTCCTCCTCAGGCTTTTTATTTTTGATCAATGTCCACCATTGATCAGCTTCACCCTCCATATGATAAGCCGCTAAGAGAACCTTCTCTTTTTCAGAACATTGGAGGATGGAGAATATCATTTCAATGGAGTTAATCCATTCTTCAACGATCCTTGGATCAGATGATCCACTAAAAGTAAGAGGCCTTTGTCTCATGAAGCTCTCAATAGCGACTTGTTCATTCATGGGTGGGGAGGGGGAGGGGTTGAACGTTCCTATTGAACCGTGTTCCTATTCAAAACATGTGTTAGTTGAGAGAGAAGTGTGACAATGTTCTCGATTCCCAATTGCATTGGATTGGGCATCTCATTAGTACTATCATCACACTGATCTTCACAACAGTTTTTAGCCCGAGTCCTCCTATTACCAGACATTGGCAGGAATAAAAGGAAAGATAGGGGTAACACATAAAGGGTAATCCAGAGACAAAAGTTGATGACTTATAAATAAACTTTTATTTGCTTAATCAAGAGTCTATAGGCTTCAATCTTGGCTTTTCATGATCTACATTCTAACATATATTCATAGGGGAATTTTTTAATTCCCTTAATAAGGGTTCATACTATGCTTTTGAATTTATCAAAACATATCCTCAGGGAGTGTCGTAACCAAGAGTTCAGCATGGCCCGTTGTTGTGCAACAGTTCCCGTTCAAGTCTAGCTCAAAGCGGTGTTTTCACGTTTTAACCCTAGGATACATCTGTGTCGAGACACCTCTATATGATCGTATCCAGACAGGGATGTATTTGTTTGGTAAACCACTTACATAGTACTTACCAAAACATAGGGATGTTTTTATTATATTTAGTCTTGTATCTAGGGCTTTACTAGGGTTTTCTAATCCTAATCCCAAAAATAACCAAACCTATCCTCTGATACCAACTATGACAACCCTGCTTTTATTAGAATCTTAAACATGATTTATTACATAAAACATCACTTGATAAAACAAGAATATTGAGTGGTTTAGTGTCATTGGGGCTTAGGCTCATTACATAAAAACATGAAACATGAAATACAACATCTTTATTGAAAAGTTCCTTTACATGACCACTACATTCCCTTGTACTTAGAATTGCATGGGATAACCTGAGGACATGCATAAGAAACTGGTGAGCTATAAATCCATGTAAGGGAGTACATATGGAATAACAAGAGGAGTATAATACATGTTAGACAACAGGAATATCAATAGAGCATAAAAGAAACATGAACATAAAGGCACTATAAATCATGATAATCATAACATGGAAATGTGGAAACCGCACATAACATGGAATTAGCATGAGCCAAGGCTCATTTCACATGAAGCATGAGTAAATCCTCATTGCACATAAAGAACGAGTAAACCCTCATTGTAATTGACTTAGCATGAATCCACACTCATTACACATGATGTATCATGATACTATACTTTACCCAATGCATTGGAGCACTATAAAGGTGCACCCTTCTTAAACATTTCATTTCATCCATAAGTGTGCCACATGGATCATAAAACATGGATTCATAAAACATAATCATTTATTACACGATAAAGGAATGTCAAATTAATACATGAAACATTGTATTCAATATGTAATGGTTCATAAATGTGGTTACCCGTGATGAAGAAATGGGCATGGTATCCACTACACAATGACATTGGCTTAGAAAATTAGTGTGATTTCGGCAGTGTAACGGCATGACATAAGAAATCATAAAAATGGTTGATGTGATAGAAGGGGGTTAATCATCATATTTACATGTAATGGACAGTATGGAGGTCATATAGATACATGTACCAAAAATTTTAATGAAATTTCGATTAATGATACAAAATTAATGCTTGAATGTAAAAGAAGAGAGAGAAGTTCCTTTTCGAATTTTGGCATAGTAATGTGTGTATATGGGAGGAATTTTATGAGGGAAAGGGGTATCCAATCATTAAAACAATAATTTGGTAGTATGGGGGAGGTTCGAAACAATACCCCAACATTAATAATTCAAATTAAAAGGCAAAACAACTTAAAGAAAATTGGACAAAAAAAAGAAAGGAAGAAAAAACCCTTACTTGGAAGTGTGCTTCCAAAGGCTAGAGAGAGGCTTGTGAGAGGCTTCTTGGGAGCTTTGGGAACCTTGGGAGGATTCTAGAAAGAGTAGGGCAGGGGTTGGACGAACTCAAAATGATTTGAGTGAGGAGGAAGTGGGATCTTGGGTGGGTTTATATAGGAAAGGTGATGGGATTCATTATTATTTTGGTTTGGGACCCCTTATATTAAATTAATCCAAACCACAAACAATCCCATGGTTTTTACACATGGGTTTTGGAAAAGGGAAGAGGAAAACAATATTTTATAAGGAAAAGTCTGATCTTCTTAAAATAATAAGTATTCTTATGTGGATGTGAGTCACACTCCAATGGAAATTAATTTAAATAAGCAAAGTGTTGAATAAGTCTTGAGGGGTCCATTAATGCTTTGAAGAGTAAGTCAAACAAACCTAAAATCACATTATTTTAATGTTAAAAAATATATTGGCCGAACATAAAGATTATAGTATTTTATTACATCACTATTGGGTCATTATGATGTCATAAAACACATTATATATTTAAACGGTATTTAATTTTTACCCAAAAAATTGACTGTCTATGAAAATTATGAAAAATTCACCGTTGGATAATTTCGATGTCCTAATTCCAGAAATAAAATTTATTTTATTTAAATAATTTTCTAAATATGTTAATTTTCACTTTTAAATTAAAAAATGACATTTATCGAAAACTCACCGGTTTTGACAGAAATGGCTTTTAAACCTTAATAAAAATTATAATTGCATTCATAAATTTCTAATATCATTTATATTTAATAAAAATTAATTTAATAATGAAAAAATTATTTTATTAAAATTTAATTTAATTCAAAAATCCCTTAGTTTAATAATATAAATTTCTTAATTAAATAATAACTAAAAACACCATTTGTAATTTAAAAAATATATACAATGTATCAAAACTGACTAGAAATTATATTCATTATTATATATAAAAATAATGTACATGAACATAGTACTACTTATTTTTTACATATCCCTTTAAAACATCCGCATAAGACCTAAGGGTAAGGTGTGTGATGATGAAGAACTCTTGGGGTGGCTCGGATAACAACGCTCGAGTGGTAATCTCTATCTACTTCCACTTTTCTCGTAGACGGTCCCGTTTGAGCTTGACATGGTGAAGCTCAGCTTGGGCTTGGTCAAGAGAGAAGCCCAAGGATTCCACCTATTTTTTGGCATCTGACAAATGGGATTTGTATGGGGCAATTCTACTGGATGAGGCCATCACTTCTTTTGACTGAGTAAATTGGATTTGTTAAAGTCTTATATTTATACTAATCATGTGATCACTGTTCAACGAATATATTAGAAAAGACCAAAATTCTTAACATAAAACCAAATAATTTGACATCTTATAAAAACATGTTATATAAATATACATTTAATAAGTTCAAGAGGAATTTTCCATTAACGAACCTTTGGGTCATTACATACCCAATCTTCCTAGATTTGATGAAGATGGACATGTAAATAATAATGATGGAACATCATCAATCCATTCACAAATGATTGCTTGAACACCTCGATTGGAAATGATAAAGGATGCTCAAAAGGATGATGTGGTAATTTAGAAGAGAGTGTAAGCTATCAGAAAAGATAAATCCTAGAAGATCAATGTTAATGAAGAAGGAATTGTGAGATTTGGGGAAAGACTATGTGTTCCATTATGTTCGGAGCTGAAGAAGGAACTTTTTGATGATGCACATTGTTCCAATTTCTCTATTCACCCAATAAAAAAATATTTTTAGATCTATCTGATAGCATTATAGGTGGGATAATATGTAGTAAATTATTTCTATGTATACATCAATGTGCATGGTGTATCATAAAGTGTAGGAAGAGAGGCAGAAGTCTAAGGGGATGATGCAACCATTTCCCATACCATCATGTAAATGAGAGAACATCACCATGGACATTGTCACCAGACTTCCGAAGACATCCAAGGTGAACGATGCAATCTGGGTTTTTGTGGATCGTCTTACAAAGTCTGCACATTTCATTGCAATTTGAGAGGATTTCTCATTGGATCAGCTGGCACAGATATATATTAGGTATGTGGTAAGGCTACATGGTTTACCACTATCTATTATATCTGATAATGATCCGCAATTCACCACTATATTTTGGAAGATTCTTCAAAAAGATCTAGATACTGAGTTGAACAACTGTACAACCTATCATCCTCAAACTGATGGCTAGTCTGATCAAACTCTTTAGACACTAAAAGATATGTTATGATCATTTTCCATGGACTTCAATGGATGATGAGACCAACATCTTCCATGGGTTTAATTCTCTTACAATAACAGTTTCAACTCATGCATCCAAATGGGATAATATGGTTCCCTTTACGGGAAAATGTGCATAACACCGACGTGTTAGGTTGATGTCTGTGAGTATAAGCTGCTATGACTAGAAATGGTCGAAGAGATGGCGGAGAATTTGAAAACCATTCAGCATCATATCAAGGTATCTCTGAGTCGACATAAGAGTTCTGAAGATAACCTTTAACGATACCTTGAGGTTAATGTTGGAGATATGGTATTTCTACACCTATCACTATGGAAGATGGTCAACAGGATTGGAAGGAAAGGGAAGTTATGTCCTAGGTACATCAGCCCCTTTGATATTCTTGATCATGTCAGGGTTGTGGCCTATTGACTTGCACTTTCACATTCCATGACCAAATTACATGATGTATTTCATGCATCCCTCTTATAGAAGTACATACCATACCCTTCACATGTACTATCTTCAAATGCAGTATAACTAGAGGATGATCTTTCGTACAAGGAGCATATATTGAAGATCCAAGATCGTAGAGAAACAGATCTACAAATAAGAAAATTCCCCTTGTCAAGGTGTTTTTGCGAAACCACATGTTTGAGGAAGCGACATGGGAATCAGAGGAAGTGATGAAGCAAAGTCACCCACATCTGTTTTAGTGTGAGAAGAAGAATTTTCTTTGGTTAAATTTCTTATGTGGGGAAGATTGTAATGACCCAATTAATCATTAATGAAAATTCCAATTGATCTAATTTAATGTATTAAAATGTCTATATAAATTTTGATATTCATTGGTTTTATTATTATTGATTTTAAACTAACGTTATGAATTGTGATCGTTGATAATATAGTCATTGAATATTGATAACTTGATTAGTATAAATATAGGGCTTTAATAAATACAATTTACTCAGAAAAAGGTAGAAATCGCCTCATCCTGTAGACTATCCCCATATGAAGCCCATTTTTCGGAGCTCGGAAATGAGATGGTTTCATTGGGATTCCCTCTTGACCAAGCCCAAGGTGATCTTGAATACGTTAAGCTCGAGCATGACCGCCTACAAGAGAAGTGGATGTTGATAGAGATTACGATCTGAGAAATGTTATCTGAGCCACCTAAGAGTCAGTCAACATCGCACACCCTACCCTTTGGTATTATGTGGGCTTTATAATATGTTATTTAACAACAAATTCACACCATTAATATGTGAGTTTCATTGTATATAATAATTTATATACATTCATTTTATTATTATTACATTTTAAATAGTAAAAATAGTTTTTTAGATAATATTCAACTGAGAAATCCATTTTGATGAATTAATGGATTTTTGAATTAAATAATATTTTAATAAAATAATATTATAAAATTACCTTTTATTAAATATAAATGATCATATGATTTTATGAATGCAATTGTAATTTTTATTTAGGATTGAAAACTGATTTTGTTAAAACCCATGAATTTTCAGTAAATATTGGTATTTATTTTAAAAGAAAAAAGTCAAATATTTATAAAAGTATTTAGAAAAAATGAATATTATTTTTGGAATCTAGATATCAATGTTTTCCAATGATGATTTTTTCATAACTTTCTCAGATAGTCGAATTTTTGGGTAAAAATGAAATACTATTTAAATATATAATGTGTTTCAGGAAATTATAATGACCCAATAGTGAGGTAATAAAATACTATAAACATTATTTTCGGACAATATATGTTTTATCATTAAAATAATGTGATTTTAGATTTTTCTAATTTATTTTACAATGCTTTTGGGGACCCTCCATGACTTATAAAACATTTTGTCTTTTTAAATTGTATTCCTTGTGAGTGTGACTCACCTCAAAAAAAAATAAACCTATTATTTTACGAAGATCCTCCATTGGCCTTATAAAATAATTTTTCCCCTACCCTTTGGAAAAAACCATGGTCAAAAACCATGGGCATGTTTGTGGTATTTATTAGTTAAATGTGAGGTGTCCCAAACCTAAACAATAAACAATTCCCTCACATTCCCTATATAAACCCAACCAACCTCCCACATACTCATCACTCAAATCCTTTTTATATCATAAAAACCGTAACCTCATCTCTAATTAATTTCCCCCAAGGTTCCCTAGGATCCCAAGAACCCTCTCTCAAGTCTATACCTAGACTTTGGGATCTTATATTCAAGTATGAGATTTATTTTTACTAATTTTTTTATAATTTTATTTCTCATTTTTTCTAATTTTCATTAAGTTTTTATTCCATTTTGTTTTCAATTTCAAATATTGGGGTATGATTTCACACCTCCACCATAATTTCATCTTTATGTTTGGATAATGGGAGACACAATTTTTTCTCATTAAAGACTCCTAGGTATACATGTTACCATGCCGAAATTCGGTGAGAGATTTATCTCTTCTCTTCTACATCCAAGTAATTATTTGGTATTATGCATCTAAATTCCATTATGATTGTTTGTAAATGTATCCATATGACCCCATTAATTTCCATTTCTTGTTCATATGATGATTCAAACTTTTATATCTCATCAACCATTTTAATGAATCCTTATGTCATGTCATTTTGCTGTGGAAATTGCACCACATTTTTCAATGACGAGATCATTTTACAGGGAATTCCATTCCCAAGTATCTATCATGGGTATTGACCATTATGAACATATACCTATTTAATGGTACTTTAATTTATTTATTCGACATTAGCTAATCATGGAATAACTTATGTTGTTGATTTATTCCATGTTATATGATCCATGTGGCACACTTATGCATGAGAAGAAATGTTTAAGAAGGGTGGGCCATGATAGCGCTCTTATGCATTGGGTAAAGTAAAGTATCTTGATATGTCAAGTGCAATGGTTTTTGAATAATACTAATTCAAGTATAATATGGGATTACTCTTGCATTATGTGCAATGAGATATTACTCATGAACAATGTGCAATTAGCCTTGGGACATGCAAATTCCATGATAAGTGTTGTTTCCACATTTCCATGTTATAATTCTAATGCTTTATCATGAATTTATGTTCATGTTTATCTTGTGATTCATTGATATTCCTATTGTCTAACATTTATTGTATCCCTCATGTTATTCCATGTCTATTCCCTTATTGGGCTTTTTTGCTCACCCTTTTCTTAAACATGTCCTCAGGTTATCTCATGAAATGCAATGTAAGAGGGAATGTAGTGGTCATATAAAGTATGTGTTCAATAAGATGTTTCGTTCTATGTTTTCTGTTGTTATATAATGTTCCTAAGCTCCAAAGACACTATAACATTATATATTCCATGTTTTATAAAGTGGAAATTTTATATAATAAATCGATTTTATGTGTAATAAAAAGAAGGGTTGTTATATTCTCCCATTTTCCATACTCACCAAAATCATCAATTCCATGTTTTGTGGTGGTTCTTGGATTGTTCTATTAAGCATTCAGGATATAAATGAATGGATATAACCAGAATCAAAAAGTATGTTTTCTATTCTTGAATGAATAACCAGCGTACCTATAACCACTTCGTTGTCGGGGTTTACTTCGACAGTAGTTATGGAAATCGCTCACCCTTACAACCTTGGAGGTTGTTGGATGCCTCCAAAAAACCTTGGAATAGGGACATGATTTGAAATGTGTCCTAGTTAATTGTTGTTGAAGTAATGAACAACATGTTGAGGGTCGAGTAGAGCGTTCCTTTCCTCTGTCATAGCCACAGGTTTTTCTTTCCAAAAGATAATAACCAGGATCTCTTCTATTCCACAACTAATTCATTTCATCATCACCATAAGGAAATTTCTAGGGTTCATATTTCCACAACATTTTCACGTGGGGTGCTGGATCATCTTAGCACCATTTGATTTATCCATCGGACCACATGCATTTCAGTCCACCATATGCTTCTTATCCCCAAGATACCCCTATGATTCTCCGATATCAATTTCTACCTTGAGGGAACATCAAGAAATTTCTTCATAGTCGTTGATGTCACGGATCCCCAGCGCTTTCCAATGGCTTAGTTTCAGCCCACCAAAGAAGTGGTCAACCATGCATTCGGGGGTAACAACAAAGCCAGAGGCATATCGTGCAAGCCTTGTGATGTTTTCCTCGTATTCTTTGATAGATTCATCATATATTTTGGTGAGGTAAATGAAGTCCATTTACATCATAATTAAGAGGGTCGGTAGAAAATATTTATCAAAAAAAAAATCACCTAGAAATCCTTCCATTCCAACACCTCAGTCTCCTTCTAATGCGTCATATTTTTTTTATCGATGTACAACATTGGTCGTTTTTACCCTCTATATGATAATAAACATTAAGAACATTCTTGTGTTTGGAACATTGAAGGATAGATAAGATATTTTCAAAGGAGTTGATCCATTGTTCGGAGATTGGGGGATCTGATAATCCATAAAAAATAAGACGCCTTTCTATCATGAAGTTATCGATAGATAATTGATAATTTATGGGGGGGATGAATGTTCATGTTGATCCATGTTTCTAGTAAAATCATGAATTAACTGAGAGAGAATCATGATAATGTTTATGATTCCCTCTCCCATTGGATTGGGAATTTAATTAGGAAATTAATTACATTGATCTTCACATCAGTTGTTAGCTCTAGTCCTCCTATTACTGGCCATTGGCTAGAATAAAATGAATGTTAGGGGTAACACATAATGGGTAATCCACAGACAAAAATGATGACTTATAAATAACTTTTATCTCCTTAACATATGAATCCATAGGCTTCAATATATGTTATTCATGTTCAACGTTCTAACATACATTTTTAGGGACATTTTTTTATTTCCCTTAATAAGGGTTCATACAGAGATTGTGAATTCAAAAAGGAATACCCCCCATAGTGTCGCAACCAAGAGTGCATGAAGGCCTATTGTCGTGTACTAGGATACCACAGGAAATTCCCAAAACTTTTTGTTGGGGTTTTCACCCCTAGGTACATCTCTTCCAGAGAAGCCTCTACCTTCTCGTGTCCATACATGGATGTATTTTCTAGCTAAACCACTTACTCAATACCCACCAAATCATAGGGATATATATATTACACTTAGTATTCTCTCTAAATCATTACTATGGTTTTTATTCATAATCCCAAAAATAACTAAACCTATCCTATGATAATGACTCATACAAACCTGCTCTTTATTAAACATTAAAACATGATTTATTACATAAAATACAGATGATACAACATAGAAGATCAGGATTTCTAGTGTATTTCGGGCTTAGGATCATTACATAACAACTTAAAGCATGAAATACATCATCATTTTTGAAAACATACTTTACATGACCACTAAATGTTTTCGTACATAGAATTTCATGGGATAACCTGAGGACATGCATAAGAAATGGGTTACCTATAAAGCCCAATAGAGGAATATACTAGGAATAACATGAGGGAAAAAATAAATGTATGAAAATAGGCATACCAATAGTTCACAAGATAAACATGAACATAAATGTATGATAATCATGATAATCAGAACATGGAAATGTGGCAACAACACTTAACATGGAATTAGCATGTGCCATTGTTCATTGCACATGGAGAATCATTAAAACCATATTTCACATTAAGAACGAGTAATCCCTCATTGAACATGAATTTTTATGATTAAACACTCATTTCACATGTTGTTTCCTGATACTATACATTACCCAATTCATTGGAGCTCTATCAGGTCCCACCATTTCATAAACATTTCATTTCATGCACGAGTGTGCCACATGGATCATACAATATGAAATCAATCATCATAATTTATTCCACAATAAAGGTATGTAGAATACATAAATTATGCATTATAATCAATTAATAAATTTTAATAAAGGTGAGAACCATTGATAAATAAGTTTGTATCGTATTCACTACACAATGACATTGGCTTGGAAAATCATAGTGCAATTTCGGCAGAATAAATACGAGAAATAAGAACTCAAAAAAAAGAGTTGATAAGAGATAAACGTGTATCTCATCATATTTACATGAAATGGATAGTAATGGGGTCATATAGTTACATGTCACAATAAACATAATGGAATTTGGATTCATAATACAAATGAATTACATGGATGTAAAAGAAGAGAGAGATATTCAACAAGAAATATTGGCATGGAAATGGGTGTATGTGGGAGACATTAATGAGAGTGAAAGGTTTATAACAACATCTAATAATAAATATTGTATAATGGGTTAGGTTATAAATCATACCCCCAAATTTTTATTTTAAATAAAAAGGGCATCACATCTTAAAGAAAACATGGCAAAAAAGAGAAAGGAAGAAATCCCTTGAAAGTGTTATCCCAAAGGATTGGGAGAGGCTTGAGAGATGATTCCTGGGAGATTGGGGCACCTTGTAAAGATTCTAGTGAGAGGAGGGAAGAGTGTGGATGAAATAAAAAAAGGCATTTAGTGAAGAGGAAGTGGGCGCTTGAGTGGGTGTATATAGGAAAGGATAGGGTACTCATTATTATTTAGGTTTGTGTCACCACTCATTAAACTAATCAATACAACAAACTAGATAATGGTTTTTGCCAATGGTTTTTTACAAAGGGGAGTGGAAACCAATATTATATAAGTACAATGGACAAGCCTCTTAAAATAATATGGTTTCTTATGTGGAGGTGAGTCACACTCTCAAGGAAATTAATTTTAAATGTGAAAATGTTTTATAACTCTTAGTGGATCCACTAAGGTTTTGTTAAATAAAGAAACAAAAAACTAAAATCACATTATTTTAATGTTAAATAATATATTTTCTGATAATAAAATTTATAGTATTCTATTAAATCTCAATTGGGTCATTATAATTTCATAAAACACATTATATATTTAAATTTTATTTCAGTTTTACCCAAAAATTCAACTATCTTTGAAAATTATGAAAAATTCACTGTTGGATAATTTTGAAACTCTGATTCCAAACATAATATTAATTTTATCTCTAAAATATTATATATATGTGAATTTATTCTTTTAAAAAAATATGACATATTTCGAAAAATCATGGGTTTTGATAAAAATAGCATTCAAACAAAAATAAAAATTACAAATGCATTCATTAAAATTTTAAGACCTTTTATATTTAATAAAAAGTAATTTAATAATATATTATTAAAATATTATTTATTTCAAAAGACCAATAATTCATTAAAATATATTTAATATTTGAATATTAACTAAAAATACTATATTCGATTTAAAAACTATATACAATGTAACACTAATAAATTGAATGTATATTCATTTTTATATACAAAAAATAAGCCACAAAATCATAGTTCTAGGGTCTTGTTACAAAACCCCTTATAATACTTATATAAGACTGAAGGGTAAGGTGTGTGATGGTGACAAACTCTTGGGGTGTCTTGGATAACATCTCTCGGGTGGTAATATCTATTAACTTAATCATCTCGTATAGGAGGTTCTACTCGAGCTTATCATATTCAATCTCTTATTGGTGTTAGACAAGAGCGAATCCCAATGACGCCACCTCCTTTTTGAGCTCCGAAAAATGGGCTTCCTATGGGGAAAGTCTACTAGATGAGGAAATCACATCCTCTGACTGAGTAAATTTGATTTTTTATAGCCTTATATTTATATTAATCATGTGATCACTGTTCAATGGCTATATTAGAAAAGATCACAATTTTTTATTTTATTTTAAAATCCAGAAACAGTAAAAAATAATGATCACATTTTATATAACCATAATAAGATATTTAGTTTGATCAAGATTAATTTCAATTAATGAATGTTTTGATCATTATACCACCACTAGATATGAATAGTTTCTAGCTAGGAGATACTTCTCCCTCAATTTATTGAGGTGTCAGAAAGTCTATGATGGAGATATAGTAGTTTCATGGGATAGTTTGGAGCTAGTACCCCCTCGACAATGAAGTTGTGTTGAGGTGAGGGTCCCTCTATTCTCAATCATTAAATCGGTTTCATGAAATGCATAATATGAAGTAGTGATCGATAATCAATGTGTAGTGGTGAGGAAAAAGGCTCTTAAAATTGGATTCATTAGCTTGTGGTGGGAATAAATTAGTGATTAAAGGACCTATGGTGATGGTAAATAGAGTTGGTCCTGGTATATTTTTTTCTAATGTAGTATATCACTCATATGAGTCCCATATATGATAACTAAGCTCTTGGAGTGTGTTATCCTATTTTTGTGTGTTTCCATAAGATCTTTTTGTAGAAATCATGTAGCTGGATATGATTTCAAAACCTCATTAGACATGGATTCTAAAACGTGTATATCATGGTTTGTTTTCTTGGAGTCTATGTGGAGTTGTAACATGTTTGGTTTGATATCGCTTATAGATTATGGTTACTTTTCATGCATAGTTGAGGATGGTTTGAAATGAGGATTCTCTCTTGAATGAGTACCCCGTGACTAGGATGACCAAATATTATTCCATTTAGATTATCCCTATTTACATTGGGGTTTTTGTGGTGCCAACAATGTATTTTTAAACTCACCCTTTCATGGGATTTTCCCAAATGGTTTGTATATTTTTTAGACTAAAAAACATCTAATAGAGTCAATAGAGGACCTAAGGTAGAAGGATATTAGTGTGACTGATCAACTAAATTGTTTAAGAGAGCATGCCAGAAGAGTTTAACTACAATTTCATCTTAGAGTGTTTCCCTCCTTTTAATAAGGTTAGACACTTTTACAATTTTCCTTACTGTGATTTGTCTGTCTTTTATGATTTACGGTGTACTAATTTACTATGGATTGGGATATATGTATGAATGAATTTGTTTATTCAAGATTTTTATATCGTTGCACCATTGCGTTGAGGTGTTTTCTGGTGCATGCATATATGAACATTAGGAAAATGCCTCAAATCTGTTTGATATGCCTACTCGGTTTTAGTCATCATCCCCTGGCCTATTAGAGGTGGGAATGGGGAGTTTCATATCCGGCCCGTCATGTTGGGTCATAATAGGGAATATTCACCCACACTTCTGACCTTCTAAATTACCTAGGTGAAAGAATAGTTTTCTATAGTCCCTCGATTATACAAGTAATTTAAATCCATTAAGAACACATATTTTCCAAAAATAAATTCTATTGGACATATCCATTGATCTGAATATGATCTATAATGATATTATTATTATTTTAACCATTAATGAATTTACTACATCAGCTCTATAATACATTTCCCCAATTCCTGATGGATGATCAACAATTCCTATACCCTAATCCAAAAATTTGTTTTCTATGTGAAAATGTCTAAAATTCCTTATTAAACACCATACCAATAGATGAACGAAAAAAATAATATAATAAAACAAAACCAAATATAAACACTTCACCCATTAACCACTATAATAAAGAAAATATGAACACAAAATGTACTCCAATATAAGGATAATCCACTGAATTCAACCATATATATACTTATTAAATTATATGTTAAGGAATATAATAGATGAAGAATATGTTTTAAAAAATTGCAATCTCAATATGTAATGTGAGTATATCAATTATAGAAGAGTGTACGTAGAACATCTGGAAACCACACTACCCATTCTAAAAATAGTCTTCTCAATACATTAATAGATATCAACACTTTAATCACGAGAAAGTGTAATAAATTCAATATTTAATTAATTAGAAACTACATTGGGACATTTTTTATTAACAATATATGAAAATATATCAAAACATTACTGGATATTTCCTTCATATACTTTAGAATATTCAATTTTTTGGGAAAAAAGCATGGATAAGATGCTTGAATTTAACACACAATTTAAAAAATTCTGTGATATATGAACAATTACATTGGTTTTCTCTTTCTAGGATAATAAAAAATCATGATAAATTTATGATACCTATTGGAAATAAAAAGATAAAATATTAGAGATAAGATAAAAAATCACACTAAATAACCACTCTCATAGTTTCTATAACAATTTTCTTCTATAAACAATATAAATTGATAGATTTTATCTACAATCCATCCATCATGATCATCATTATAAAAAACATTATCTCTCCATACCTTAATGTCAAATCCTATAAGTTGATTTTTTTCACCTACCAAAACAAATGATAGTGCACTATCATATTGTATAAATAAAACATGATGGTTATACTCTCCATGTGTAGGTAAAAACCATTGAACACATTTATTATGATTATCTCTTGAACATCCTCAAGAGAAACATTTTTAATATCTTTATACTCATCATGTTAATGACAATGTAAAATTTTATGAGTATAAGAAATTTAAAAGTATTAATAACTTAAGAACTACACCTATATCCCTTAATGTAAATTCAGATCCCAGAGAGAGAAGATATATTATAGTATCTTCTTGATGTATAAATGCCAAAAAATAAATTCCAATATGATAATGTTCATAAAAAATCATGTAGAACACTAAAACTAAAATATTTAGATGTTATTTGTTGTAATTATGTTTATGAGGATATAACCACTAGGACCCATTAGAGAAAATTTATCACTCTTTTTTTAGAACACATCCTTGTATTAGATAAAAATATTTATAGAAAATCATAAAAACATATCATAATTAAAAAAATAGAAAGTATGATTAATGATTATATTCAATATCAGATATTCAAAAACCACCTAACGTGGACCTATTTATACGTAGAAAATATCCTCCTTGTATAATGTAGTCAAAAGTTATAGAATTTGAGATAAATAAAAGATAAACCACATATTGTAAAATTCAATATCAAGATGTTTATGTACCTACACAACATTATGGGTTTCATCTATTAAAATTAACACCTTAATATTTTATGGATCAATATTCACGCCTCACTGAGACATTAAATTTCCAATAAATTATTCCTCTTGTATCAAAAATAGGAACTTATAAAAAATGATAATCAACTATTTTTATTGAAGAAGGATTAAAATAGTATTAAGGAAATCTAAATGAAATTACTATATTATTGAATATAGTAATATTTTATTAATGAACACCAAAAGAATATAATCCCAATGATAATGTGAAAATGAATTCTTCAATACCATGAATACTTTAGGAGAAATCATGACTTATATATGAATCAATATAAATTTATAATTCCAATAAAAATTCCATAATGGGTTTTTTGTAATGTATTTATCCTTCATCATAATATGATAAAATTCTAACCATAGATGAATTTTAGAGGACTTTTAATGACCCAAACTATTATAAATAAAATTCCCCTTTAATTTTTATTAAATGTATTATTATAAAACATAGATATAGAAAACACATGAACTTTTTTTGTTTAATTATATCCTATCATATTAAATTGATGGTTATGAATAATTACCATTGATAATATATTCATTTAATAGTGGTCAAATGATTATTATAATCATAGAGATTTAACAAATCCAATTGAAATAGAGAAAGGATATGATAGACTCCACTAGTAGTATCATTCACAATGAAGCCCATTTATCATAGATTTTGAGGTAGATATCATTTATGGGTTTTCCCTTGACCACAACCAAGCTAGTATCCAATAATATATGCATTAGTGAATCCATTTACGAGAGAAGTTCTTGCTCATCATGATCACATCCAAAACCATGTTCGCAAAACCACCCCAAGAAAGTCAGAACATCGCAAACCTTGCTCTTAGGGTGTGGGATGGTCTATTAAATGGATATTTATCATGAACGTTGATATATAAATTTTTTATATTATTTCATTATGTAATGAATATATATTCATCAAATATTGTAACTTTTTAATTGGTTTTTATATTAATACAATAAATCAAAAAACTTATTTTTTTTAAATTTAAGAAATTAAAACTTTTTTTAAAATATATAAAATCTTAATAAAATAATTGTTAAATAATATTGATTAAATATTAATTTTAATAAAAATTTATGATGTAAAATGCAATCTTTATAATGGTTATGAAACAATGTTATTATCAAAATACATGAATTTATCATTAAATGATAGGACATATTTTAAAAGTAAAAATTAACATATTTATAAAATTATTTATATAAAATTATTATTGCTTTTGGAATCATAACTTCGAAATTATCCAAAGGTGAATTTTGAATTATTTTCTGAGAAAATAATTTTTTTGGTAAAAATTATATACCATATAAATATGCCTTTGGTATCATGACAACATAATGAAAAAAAGTTAGGTAATAATTACAATAAAATGGACTCTAAAATGAATAAACTTTTACTTCTAAAATAATGTGATTTAATTTTTATATTATTTATTTTATAAAGAGATTATGAATCCTCGAATCATGTATTATATGTTATGGATTTTAAAGTATTTATTTAGGTGATTGAATCACCACCAAATAAGAAAGAGCATAATTTTACAATGTTCAGCCCATGGACTTGTAAAATAATGTGAAAAAATTCCATTGGAAATAAAACATGGGATAACCCATGGGATGTTTGGTGGCATTTGATGTTTTATTATGTATCGTCCAAAACCAAAATAATGTATAATCCCCACTATTATACTACATAAACCCACCCGATACCCCATTTTTCATAAGGAAAAATCATTTTAGCACATCCACACTCTTCCCTAAAATACCTAGAGACTTTCCAAGGATACCCAAAGATGATAAAATCCCCTCCCAATCCATTAGAGTCACACTCTCATGTAATGAACCATTTAATTCCTTTCATTCTTTATATTCAATAACTATCTATAAAAATATTATTTATAATTTAAATTGGTTATATTGTAATTAATTTATCAATACATTACCATCCCATTATTTTAACTGGAATGAGATACCATTTATAATCTATCGTTTTTACCCTTACCTAAGTCGTTAGTATACTGAAATTTCATAGTTGAATTATATCTTCTCATTTCCAATCACATATTTCTTTTATGATATGTATCATAAATTAAATTTAATTAAATTTAATTTTTTTTTTCAAATTATCCTTACTGAAAATTTAATTTATAAATATTGAGATCCCATATCCCTCTAATTAGGCCATCCATGATCTTTTATTTAATCCTGCTACCATACTGGAGAATAGTTATGATTTGTTTGTTTATATATGTTTCTCCATTACCATATGGATTCTATTTCAAATTAATAATGCTTTGATATATTTCTCTTTGTCCCTATTTCTATCAAATTTATGCTTATTTTTTGAGATAACCATTTCCTTCTCATCAACATATTTTTATAAATCTATAAGTGAAACCTTTATACAACTAAAATTTCATCAGGATTTTCCTTGACAAACCTATTGTGTAGAGAATACCATACCAATTACATATAAAAGGAGTTAATAATTATGCACATCTAATTTTTGATTCATGACATACAAGTATGTGTCACACACTCCATGATCATGGAATAAATTATTAGGATGAATGAATCCATGTTTTTTGATCTATGTCTTATTGTTAAGTGTGAAAATGAAATGATTATGATGGGTGCACCGAGATAGTTCTCAAACGAATTGGGAAATTTTTAGTATCACGATACATCATTTTGGGATTTGGATTGATACTTGTTCCAATATGGGACATTTTAAACCATCAGGTATTATCAGTTTATCCTTGACCTATGTACATGATTCAGTGTTTTTTGTTGTTTCCACATTTCTAATATTATGATTATCATGCTATATCATGCCTTATATTCATGTTTATTTTATTACACATTTATATACATATTTAATAACATGTATTAACTTATTCAGGTTTTTTATTATTTATCCCCTTATGATATTTATAGCTCATCCATTTCATATAAATTTCTCTAGGTCATCCATTGTAGTTTTATGTTCGTACGAATATTTTTATCATGTCAAGGAAGTTATCAATAATGTTTTGTATCCCATGTGATAATTTGTTATGTAATGAATCTGATTCCAAAACCCAATATACTTATTGATATATCAGGATGTATTATGTATAATTTTATGAAATAAAACATGTATTAATGTTAAATATATATTATTGTTTTTTATAGTTGGAATAGGATAAAATGTTTAGATATTTTTTGGATTAGGATTAGAGAACTCTATAGAAATACCTAGAGATAAGACTAATTATATTAAAACATTCAATAATTTTTTTAAGTATATTGTTAGTTTTTATAAATGTAATACATCTTTATGTGGATACGACTAGTGGACGTGATTTTGGAACAAATATACATAGGAGTTTAAAATCTAATAAGTTGTTCTCATCCTGAATCATGGTTTCCTAGTACACAAAAGCTAACCTTACTATGAACCTGGTCTAAAAATCATGGGGGATATCCTCTGTTAAATTCATAACCTCATTACGAACCATTATTAATGGAAGAAGATTTCTATAAGAATACATGCTAGGAAATAAATTATGGATTATATAGATTGAAGGCTATAAATTCTTTAGTTAATAAATAAAAAATAATTTTTATGTTAATCCATTAATTTCATTAATTTCCCTTTTATGAACATTATAGTGTTAAAATAATTATCCTGAGTTTTACTTTTATTCTATACAATGGATGAAAATATGAGGAATCAAGTAAATAATCAATGTGATAGACAATGTGATGACATCCCCAACAAGATTTCAAACCTGATGGTTGAAAGAATGGAAAAATTATGATGATAATATATCAGATGACTCCATTGTTGAATAAAAACCTTGATCAGTAAGATTGTACACAACCCCTTAATAGATAATAACCCACAATTGATGTGTTCATGTGAAAAAAGATTCCTACTTTCAATGAATCATTCAATCCATTAATAGTAGAATAATGGATCAAATATATTGAAATTATTTTCTACTCCCTCTAATGTGTTTTGGAAGGGAGTGTTATTCTAGTATTTTATCATATGAAATAATAAGATGATCATCGGTGGTCACTGATCATATATAAAAACACTTATGAAGATATTTATGTGATAAAGTGGATGGAATTCCAGAATATGTGTTTCAATTAATATTTCTAGCACTCTTCCTATTAAAATGGATAGAGAATTTCCATTACCTATTGAAAAAGGTAATTAAACTATTGAGGAATACAAGGTAAATATCAAAATACATTCTTGATATGCCTCTGGTTTATTCGTTACCCCCAATTCATGGATGACTACATTTTTGAGGTTTGAAGCCTTGTCTATGAAAATAAATGGTGATCCATGTCATGGATAGATATTAAAAAATTGTTCAATTTTACCTCAATGTTTTTTGATGGATATCAGTGTATCTGAATGTTATCAGAGGGATAAAAAGAATAATGTGGTGATTAATTCTAGAATTCTGATGAATAAATCTACCAATTCAAAAAAATTTCAACATCCCACTTTTCCAATTTCCAGAATTAAGAACCCCGAAAATTTTGTAAAGGAAATGAAGATATTCATTAGGTGTGTGAAGGAAGGAAACCTATATAATGTTTGTTGACATGAGAAAAAAATCTAATACAATGGTGAAAAGAAATTCTCTATTCAAACATTAGTGAATAGATCATTTATATATCAACAATTAACCATGGAACGTTTGAAATAAATTACATATGCTAAGGGTTTTCAAAGTCATCTATAAACATTCAAAAAATAATGGGAGATTCTTTTTTATCCCTTACAGCTATATGAATTCACATAATGATGTGGTGGTTGGTATAAAAGTAATTCATTCATGAATAGTGACTATACTTTTCGATTCTAGTTATATTTATTCAATAAAATAATATTTTTTTTATTAGAAATATCCAAACCAAAGAAATATATGTTGAAGTAAAGATACCACTCAAAATTAAAAATGGAAAAATTATTTAATACCATGTATATAACTTATTTCCTCTCACAATTTTTTGTTGAACATCCCAACGAACCTTGTCATACTAATTTTTGGTGTAATGTTATTGATTCTATGGAATGAATCATCCTCGTAGATATGAATATTGTGATGGAATATGATAGTGAGTTCCTCAAGGAACTGCATAGTCATCCACCTTGTTGGGGTGTATAATTTTCAATCGAGTATATACATGGGGAATTTCCAATATCCCAAAATCTATATTTGTAGTCTGTTGTGGAAAAAGATGAACTAAATAATAAATTGGAAGAAAATTTTTATAGTTGTTTCATACAAACATTTTCATCACCATGAGGTGAACAAGTCTTCTTTATCATGAATAATGATCGGTCAATGCATATTATCATTGATTATCATGAGTTGTAAAAGATCAAGATAATGTACAATTATAATTTTCCTGGGATTAATGAATTGTTTGAAAAAATACATGGATACTTATACAAGGTGGATGTATTTTCATGATATTATCATGTAACTGTGAAGAAGGACAACATCCCATAGACCACATTTCAGATATAGTATAGGCACTTTGAGTTTATAGTAATGGAATTATAAATCCTTAATGCCCCAAAACTCTTCATGGCTTTGATGAATAGATTCATTAGAGATTACCACAAAAAAATTGTAATAGTATTTTTCTATGATATTAAAATATACTCTAAAAGAAATTTAGGGAATAATAAATATTTAAACTCTATACCAATGACCTTACAAAAGGAGAATCATTATTTTATTTACATTAATGGTGAGTTATAGTTAAAGTATGATCTTTCTTGGAGAATATTCTTACATGAAATGGGATATTTATAGACCCTTTAATATCCTAAGAAATTATTGGGTGGAAGAAAACAACATCTAGGAAATATATCCATAGTTTCCTTAGGATAACTATTTATTATCGCCTATTTGTGAGAAAAGATTCATGGTTTTCAAACAATATTACCTTTCAAACATGGAAGGGATTCATGATTTATTTTAATGGTGAATGGTATGAATGATTCATGGAGTTGAAAATGAGGCTTATCACTGACTCTTCTATCAAACTATCCAAATTTGGAGAACCTTTCAAGGTATTAATCAATCCGCAAATGGATTGATTGGGTTGTGTGTTTATGTAGAATGTAAAATTCATAGCCTATGCTTCACGGAAATTGAATGATGCCAAAAAAACCACCCAAAACATGATCTGAAGTTAGAAGTAGTAATCTTTACTTGGAAAAATTATACTAATTATCCCTTTGGAGTGAATTCAGAAATATATATAGATTAAAAAATCCAAAATTATATAGTCACATAGAAATAGCTAAATATGACAAAAAAATACAGTTATAGCTGAAAAAGGACAATGAATTGTCAATTATCTATCATCGTGGGAACGAAAACAATGTTGTAGAATCACTAAGTAGAAAGGATATTTATATTTTATCATTGATGAGAATTGGGAGGGATCTAATCTTCGTAGATTTGGAATGAATGGATATGGGTATCATAAATTTTGAAAAAACATTAATAAATTCAAAAATTATATACCAACCGTCTCTTCTTGAATGGATGAATGATGATCAAAGAGGTTATGTTGGAATTATGATGAAAATGGGAACATAAAAATTGTAAATCCTTAGAGAAATTTTTTAACGAAGAATGGATTTTTGGATTTTGGTCAAGACTATGTGTTCCATCAAAAACTGAGTTAATGATGGAATAATTTGATGATGCACATAGTTCTTATTTATCCATTCACATAGGCCTCAAAAATATGTATCAAAGTCTCTATGAGAACTATTTGTGGTAAAATAAAAAATTGGAGACAATTGAATATAAATCAATGTTCATGGTATGATAGAAAGTGACGAATGAATGGTACAAGTTGAAGGGCATGATGCAACCATTACCCATACCATCATGGAAATGGGAGAACATCACCATGTACATTGTCACTAGAACATTGAAGAAATACAGGGGAAACAATGATATATGGGTTATTGTGTATCATTAGAAAAAGATAGTACACTTCATACTATTTTTAGATGATTTCTAACTGGATCGACGTAGATGAATATGCATTATAAAAGTGGTGTGGTTTCAAGGAGTTCTATTATCTATTAAATCTGACCATGATCCACGATTCACCTCTATGTTCTGGAAGAGTCTATAACAGGAACTGAGTATTGAGTTGAACTACATCACAACTTATCACCCTCAAACTGATTTACAATCTATGTGTATTATCCTGAAACATTATAACATATTGAGAGAGTTAATAATTTAATTCAAAGGAGGGTGGGACCCATCATCTTCTACTAGTCGTGTTCTTTTAATAAAAAATCCAATTGTGTATCCAAATGGAACTATATGAATCCCTTTAAGGGAAGAGGATAAAAACATATATTTTGGGATGAGGTTGGGGAATGAAAACATCAACGTCGTGAAATGGGAAAGGAATTAGTTGAAAAGGTTAAGACCATTCAGAAACACATAATGGTGGCCCAGAGTCAAGAAAAGATATACGCTGACAATTATCGAGGTAACCTAGAGTTCTAAATTTGAGAGATATTATTCCTCAACATATCTCAATTGAATAATGTGATGATATTTGGGATGAAGGGAAATCTTATTACAATTTACATCTACACAATTGAGATCCTTGATTGAATAAGAGCTGTTGACTATTAATTATCACTCCCACCAAAACCAATCTCCTGTACATGATGAATTCCATGTATCCTTCTGGAGGAAGTTCACTCCAGACCCCTCAAATGTAAACAATCAAAATGTGTTACCATAAGAGAATGTTATTTTATATGATGTCTCTATGGTGAAAATATTTGTTCATATTGAATAATTACTACAAAATAAAACAATGCACCTAGTCAAATGGTTGCGAAGAAACCAAAATTTTTATAAATAAATGAGGGAACCAATGGATGTGATGAAACATAGTTATCCATATATGTTTTGGGTTGGTAAATGAATATTTCAAGGGTGAAATTTCATAAGGGAAGAATATTGTGATGAACCAAACTATTAGAAATAAAATTCAAGCTGCATTTTTATTAAATGTCATGTTATGAAATGTGGATATAAAAAAACATGCACTCATATCTTTGTTAAATTAGATACTATAATATTTTATTTACCGTTATGAAGTATTTACATTGATAATATATCTATTGAAAATTTATCACATGATAACTATAAATATTGGGTTTTTGACAAATCTAATTTTCACATACTAAGAAAGTGATGGACTCAACTATTATGATTACACACTATGAAAACTATTTATCAAATATTCATCAGGTTATAATATTTATGGGTTTTCCCATGACCAATCCCAATATGAGATCGAACAACATTAGCATAAGAGAAATATTTTATGGGTGAAGTTCATGCTCATCGAAATCACATACTAATCCATGTTCACTGAACCACTCCAAAAAATCCCCACTATCATGAACCTTACTATTAGGGTGTATTCTTGTGTATTAAAGGGATATGTATCCAGAACCTAGCAATTATAATATGTAAATTGTATTATATAGTATAATTGATATATCTTTATCCTATTATTGTTGAATTTTAAATGTTTTTATCTTAATATGATAAACAGAAAAATTTATCTTCGTTTCATTTTTGAAATTGATGGATTTTTTAAAATAAATAAAAAATAAATAAATTATTTTTAAAGAATGGGTATTTGACAAAAATTTTCATGTAATTATTATGAAATGAACAGTAATTATTATATGGGTTCGAAAAAGATTTGTTGTATGAAGCCCATCATTTATCAATACATGTCAGTTCTTATTTTCATGATTTAAATTCCAATATTTATAAAAGTATATATATATAAAATTAATATTTTATTGGAATCATGATGTCAAAATAATCCAATTGTTTATTTTTCATAATTTTTTCAGATAATCAAATGATAGGGTAAATGTTAAATACCATATAAATTTACCTTATGTATAATGATATCATAATGAAATATAAGTTAGGTAATAATTACTATTTATACGATCCAAGACGAAAGAAATGTTTTACCTTTAAAATAAATGTATTTTATGTATATTTTATTAATTTTATATAGTTATTATGAATCCTTAAAAACATGTAATATATTTTAAGGTTTTAAAATTATTTCATTGGAATTCTGGAGCTCATGTACCTATGAAAGGGAATTATTTACTTACTATATACCCTTGGAAATATAAAATAATTATAATCACTACCATTTTGATGAAACCACGTGATGTAATCATTGGATGGTTTGTTGAATTTGTAATTTTAATTTGTAGTATCCAAAAACTAAATAATAATTAATCCACACTCACTATAAAAACTGATCCACGATCCCAATTATTCTAACTAAAACTCATTGTATTACATCCAAACACTTCCGTCCACTCAATAGATTCCCCCCATGGTGACACAAACCACTCAATAATACCCTCCAAAGAATTTAGAGTTAGAAACACATGTTATGGATCCATACCTTCCTCATGTTTATTTTAAAAAACCACATATAAAATTATATTTTATTATTTAAAATGTCTATATAATAATTAATTTAATAAAACATTACTATAAAATTAATGATATTTGAATGATATACCATTTATAATCTCCCTATTTGACCCATACCAAATCTTTTACTATGCCACATTTCGCAAGGGATTTATCTCTTTTCATTTCTATTAATTATCTAATGTTATATTATGTCTCTTAAATTAACGTTTTTTATGTTGGAATAAGTTCTAACAGATTACCATTACAATCCATTTAATGAAATAATGAAGAAATCCCCTCTCCTTCTCAATATGCCTTATTTAATGCGTTTTGTACACCGGTTACCATGAAAAAAATAGTTCAGATTATTTTATTCAGTTATGTTTCTTAATTACCTTATACCTTTTACTTCTAATTTATAATTTTGGGAAATTTTTCAACATAACCCTATATCAACACATTTTATGTCTATGTTATGAGATACCCCTTTCTCTCTCATTAAATTATTTCTCCGAGTCTCTTTGTGATGATGTTATGCTACCGAAATGTCATCATGATTATACAAGAAAAACCAATTTTTTATTGAATACTATATCAGTTTCCTATTAAAGGTGTTAACAAATTTACATATATTTTTTTATATAGGACATTAATGCATTTTTTCCACATTAAATTATTATTTATTACATATTGATGATGAATCATTCCATGTTTTATGATTTTTGTGGAACACATAATCAAGATAATGAAATGATTATGAAGGGTGCATCCATATAGTTTCTAATGAATTGGGTAATATTTAGTGTCATGATATTTCGTGGTATGATATGGAGTGAAAAAAATTCATTTATTGTAAATTTTGTATCAATGTGTATTTGTTTTTAGCTCTGGCGTATGTTTTGATTACATTTTTTAAGTTGTTTTCACATTTCTAATATAATGATTACCATATTATATCATTATTTATTATTAATGTTCCTTTTGTTCCCCATTGATATTCATATTTTATATTAGGTATTATCTTCTTCATGTTATTCCTTATTTATACACATTGTAGGCGTTATATCCCTAATATTTCTTATGTATTTACCAGGGTTATCTTATGAAATTTCTGTTTTTTGGAATATTATTATCCTATCAAGGATGTTTTCAATGATTTTTTATCCCATGTTATACCTGTTTATGTAATGTACCTAATTTAAAATTAAAATAGACTTCCCTAGCATTTAGGCAGTATTAAGTGTACTTTTAGGTTATAAAACATGTATTAATGAGAGATAATGATAAGGCTCATTATAGAATTGGTAATTACTATTTAATTAATTGAACAAACTTAAGGTCCTCTTGTGTGGATAATTAATTATCACAATCACATAGTTCAACAATTAATAATCTATGAAAATATATAAAACCCATATATACATTATATTACAGAAATACATGATCTCCATAATAAAACATACACATTTTTATAAAATCCATCAATAATGAATCATCGATCCTAATATTCATCTCTTACATGCATGATGTAACTCTCTATTAAAGGGGTTAGATGTAAAATAACACCATTATATAACATTATCTTAAACTCAATAATATTTCAATGGTCTAATGTTATGACAAATATGTGGGGGGATATAATATCTCATTTATAAATCCATAAATCTACACTATATTCATATCTATTGATCTTAAAATTGATTCATCAAATTATAATGATATAGGCATCAATCATTTGTAATATATATAACATTCAATCCTTATATAGAACATAAATACACACTTTTTATATCATATAATGTTACCCATATATTATATTAGTCAACAATGTCATAAATATAAAAAACGAATTAATGATGTTTAGGATACAATTGTTGAAAGAAAATTAATGTCAATGAAAATATATGAGTGTCGATGTTGGGTAATGTTTTAGAAGAAAATGATGATACTTGTGGTTTTAAAAGAGTATCAAAGAAATGTGAGATTTATCAATGTAGGATATACCATTTCAAGAGTGACATCCTGTGTTTCTTGGATAATTGTGTTTAGGAGGAATTTTAATTTTCATACTGTAGGTTTTTTGTTATGATAAAATGGAATCATATTGGGAATCCAAACGTTTAGATTCCTTAAAATGATATTTCCGATATGGATCTAGAACTGTTCATCAGGATATGTTTCATAGGGAAATTTAGAGAAAGGAATGGTTTAAGAGTCACAGAAATATGTAGTAATTTTTCTTTCATACAGAGACGGGGGATTAACATTATAAACAAGTGTCAATGGGTGCATTTCAGGAATAAAGTGGATGTTTCCAGGGGGTGCCATAGTATTTCATATTGTGAACTATAGTTCAAACCAGGAATTTTTTTTGGGCTAATAATTTAATGTATATATAGGATATAGCTTTTATGGTTGAACTTCCTTTATTTGTGGGGGCTTTGATTGATTCATAAGGGATATTTTTGATGAATCCACTCACCCTTTTTCTGCCATTTTATCCCCTCTGGTAGGGCTGTTATTGATTTATTTTTGGTGGGTATTCATGGTATGATTTCTCATTTTTCATAATTTTTATTTTCAATATTTTTTGAATCATAATTTTTATTATATTATCGATAAGGTTTGTCATCAAATCCACTAGATCATAGTGGAATGAACCACACAAGATGATACTTGTGATGAAAATTCAAAGGAGTGGTTGTGTGATGATGTATATATATGTTATATACCATTTAAATAAAGTTACATTACCCAAATAATTTATTTATTTTTCTGATTAAATTGAACTTATTGGGAGATTAAACATGTTTTTTTGATAGTGATTTTAGTTGGGATAGTGCCGAGGGTGTTCCATAGTCCATCTGTGGGTGGTTTGTCACGATCTTAGTGTTGTAGGAATTCAATATTAGTAATTAAGATTTTAAACCTATTTTTATTTTAGTAAAATTATTATATATAAAATTTTATAGTAATTTATATACTTTTATTGATTGGAGACATTTGACTAATAATGTGATTAATGGTCGATGGGATTGAATGTGGCTCAAAAGGACTTTGTGAGGGGTTAAAATAATTTTATAGGTGGGACCCCCAAACGATATAAACTAACACACATGTTTATTTATAATTTTTCATAAAAAAACTAATTTCATGATATCATTATTGCACATATGAACTAAAAAATTTCATAGGTCACGTGTTGGGGTTGCATTGGACCTCCCACGATGAGACCAACTGCTCTTTAGAACCATAAATATTCATGGATTGCAATCTAACTATGTCTTTATATAGAATGGTCATTGTTTGTGTTGAAAATATAACTATAGGAGGTTTTTTGAGTTCAACAAAATATTATGGATATCCTAGTCATGGTACATAGAGCTATTGTGAAGGTATAATGGGAATCAAGAAAAGTATTAGTGGAAGATATGGTCAAATGTATCTCCAGTGATGAATTGATTATTATATATGTAGGAGGTGAGTCTTGATATGTGATTATAGTGGAAGTAGTTGTTTGAGACTTTGTATGTGTATTATAGAGTGCTTCTCTATTGGTTATAGAATGGGAGGTCCCCCTTAGGTGATATAAAACCTTTTGTGGGGTTGAGGGTTTTTATGATGGTTGTGGAATTGTGAGGACAAGGGGGAAATTGGGAAAGAATGGAGACCCTTCCTAATTAAGACAGGTTTTAGATAAGCTTTCATGATGTGGTTTCCCCTAGTGGTGGAAGAATTTAGAGATGTTGGTGAGAAGATACATTGTTGGGTTACGAAAACTTAATGTATTCCCTATTAGAAAATAATTGATGAGTTGGGATATGAGAGTTTGGCTAAGTGACATGCCTAGATCAAATGAGTTGGTGAGCTATGTGATGGGATTTTAAATTGTTTTTCTTTTTCTATCCATGTGATGCATTAGGACACTAATTATGAAGAGGGAAGTGTATCTTGAGGCCTTTCATCATTATGAGTGAGACAACACAGATAATGATAATATTGTAAGAAGGATTCCTTGATACAAATGTGACGTTTGGTCCATGAATGTTTGTGATGTTGTTGAATTAGAGTGATATGGACTCAAAATGATTTAGATGTTGCTTTTAGTGATTTAACATGGTTGAGATGGTTGAGACGAGATATGTATGGTACATTTTTGTGTGAGAATGTTTAATTTTGTGTGATATGAATTCCATCTGTGAGATGGTTGAACTAATGTTTTTAAAGAAAATATAAAGTTGAGTAATATATATTCCCTTACATGGTTGTGAGGTTCATGTTTATATGATTGGAAAGCCATGTTTGATACAATATATATGATGTAGTGTCATGTGGGAATGGATGACAGGACCACCACGACAGAGATAGGGTTCAAATATAGATGCTAATCAAAAATTATATGGAACATACCGTGTGTGATATGTTAGAGGTTGAGACACAAATTTGTCACCTTTTTTACATATTGATTAGGTCAGAATAGTTTTCAATGTATCCCACCCTTCCCTTTTAGGTATCTATATAAAATGGGATGATTCCCAACCGCAAGTCATTTTGGAAATTCTTGGTTTTATGGTACTAGTAATCAAGTGGATTCCAACATTAAATAAATGTAGGATCTGTTGGTGTTTATGTGGAATGATTATGATCCAATGATGAAAAATGTGTATGTATCTCATTTGGTGTTTTGACAACCTAGTTAATGAATGATGACTAAAAATTTATTTTTATCTATGGTTGTTAATTTTTTCATACACACACATATATGATGTTTTATATAATAGTGTTTTCAATAGCTTTTTGTGTTTTATACTCAATCCTTCATGTTCTTCTCAATGCATGTTCATTGCATATAATTTTTTTTAGGTTAGATAATAATATCAACAATGGATCGTGTTGGGGTTGCATGACATGTATCAGAGTTTGGGAGAGGTTTAGGGTTTGTATTACATCTTTTATACATTATTTTATATTTTATACTATATCAGACCATTTGGAAAACACTTTATGTTTTTTAGGAAAGAATTATTTTTTAGTATATGTGTATGGATGCTCATTTATAGGCATTGATTTACGTATATATGTATGTATTATTATTAGTTATTTTTTTTATATTTCATTCACTATGATTCAAGGGTGTAGTCTCTTCATTTCATGGATTCAGACCTTAACTCTAGTAAGTAGTCTCTGTCATGTGGGGAGGGATGCTTGAGACCTTGTGAAATACTCATCCCAGCCACTGTAGAGTGGACCAGTGTTGGGAAATTACGAAGTTTTATTATATATTTTTTATTTTAATATTTTCGAATATTGCAAATAAATGTTCTATTAATGAGTCAAATCTTGTGATGGATATAAGAGTAGTGTATTAAGAACACCTTTTCTAATAGTAATTCCAATTTACAAAGGCCATATAATACTACCAAAGATTATTTATTTATGTTTATATTTTTTCACCGTGGTGACACACATGTAGTTTTTGGAGCCATTGGATATTGGGTCGTGATTATGCATCTTGGAGGCTATAATAGATTCAAATGTCATATGAGTCCATACCTATGGTTATTTTATGATGAGTGGTTCCGTTAATTGTGTTGGTTAAAATAACTTCTACTATTTTTCCAAAATAAATTATTTGTGTAATTTTAATCATATGGATCACATTTTATTTTATTTCGATGGTATTTCATGTAGAACATACAAATGGAGGTAAAACATTTATAAAAAGACATTCCATTTATCATTATATATATATAATGATCGATATTAGTTAATTACAAGAATTGATTCCCAGATAATGAATCAATAAATGACTGATATTCTTTATAAGCAATCTAAGGATGAACATGAGTTTCATTGAGAAGGAATGGATGATTAATTAAAGTGTCAACAACAACCTCCTTATAAATTTATCATCTATCTTCTTGATGGAATTAAACATAAATAAACCTGGTTATTATGTGGAAACCCCATGGGGTTACAAATAATAGATTTAGTGATATTCCTTGGGTTGTGGATTGGATCATGATAGGTTCTTCTACTATAATGATAGGGTTGATAGGGAAGGATCAGTTAGGTGTGTGAACATATGCTTCCACGTATGTGAATTTTATAGAACGGTTGGAGTGTGTGGTATATATTCATGGCTTAAGAATGAATCAGATGGGGTTAGTGATCCTGATATTATCCTGGGAATGAGATATTTCCATTTTCCGTTTGGTGTGACTATCATGAATTATAGGAATGATCACATGATAGGTTCATGAGATTGGGTTTTATGATGTGAAACTCAATGGAGTGTGATTCTTATAGTGTGATCAGACTACATGAGAGAATTTTATCATTGTGATTGGGTATGATTGAGTATGGTGTAATTTAATAACTCATGAGAGGGTTCTTGGTTGATAACTGTACATTGAGGTGTAGAGTGAGCACCGTTGAGGATTTATAAAAAAAATCATCGTGTGCATGGATAGGTGCATACAGTGTATGAAAAATTCCTGATTGAGTTATGAGTCACTGAATATTCCATCTATCGATCCATTTGGAATTTTCCATGCTATAAAATTACCTATGTGGTGATACAATGGTAGTTTGGTGGTGAGACCCTCACATGGATGGAAACCTACGGTGTTATCTAATAATTGATGATATCATTATGGGGTGAGAGGTTGAATTAGTAGTGAATCTATTTACCATAGTATAGTTGATCTAGGGACTTCGTCCTAGTCACATATAGAAAATATGAAGGATATTGGTATTTTTCAAGTTTTGGTTAGTTATCGAGGTGTTCTATAAGTGAATCTATATGTTGAGGAGAACACTATTTTCTATTGTGTGACTATTCTCCTAGTATGATTAAAAGGCGATGTGTTGGTGTTTTATTTTGGCACCTAGGTATGAGTGATATGTCAAGATCCATTCATTATGTAATGTAATTTATAGACTGTGTGCTGTATAAAACATGATTTTGGTGTAGTAGGGAGATGATAATGATACTATTTTGGTAGAGATAATCTTATAGGTTATGGGTGAATGGCATCCAAGCCAAATTTGGTAGTGGTAGTAGTTAGATCATTCTATGGAGGGTCGAAGTGACATTGAATACAAATTTGGAAATGGATCTGAAATGATATTGTTCCATGGTAAATACCAACTCTAGGATTGAAATATATTGGTCATTGGAATTGGTTGGTGGGCATCAGGATTGCGGTGGAGGTGGTGTTTTCTGAAGGAGAATTATATTAGTGGTGTAGTAATTCTCGTGGTGAGGGAATGCGGAATGGATCATGATATTCGAATGGTTCTTTGTAAACTGAAATATGGTAATACGTTGGGTCATTAGAGGGTCATGAAATGAATTTTAATTAATAGTCATCAATGAGAGGAATGTGTGGTTTTTTATGAAAATTTTGATGCGGGGTATAAGATATTACTTAGGGGAAGGGGTGTTGTTTGAAACACAGTTATCTGGTCAGTATAACGTTCGGATAATTTTTTAGTAGGTTATTTATATGATAGTAATCACCATGGATTATAATTTACCTTTATTAATGTATTTGTATAGTGGGGAGAACCATAAGATTAGTGAAAAATAAAAAAATTTACATTGAGGTGTGTTGAGAGAGAAAAATACTATAACTTCCATATGAAATTTGGAATTGTGGATGAGTGAAAGGATCATCCCATAGTAAATTGATAACATTGGGTTTGATGTTTCAAAGTGTATGTGTGTTTTATCCACAAAGATTGATATTTATGGGTTCTTTGTGAATTGATTACTGTGATATGTCGATAGATATAGTTGGAGAACTACGATATATTCTCAGGGATTAGAATAAATATTAAGGGGAGTTTCTTACACCACATTCATTTTTGGTTCATTATGATAAGAATGAATTTAAATATTGATCAGTTTGGTGGTTTTTTTGAGAATTAGGAATAATATTGGGAATAAAAATTCTTCCAAACCCCGAAATGTTATTTATGGATGAGGTTTAATATCTGATTGTTGTTATGGTTGTTTATGATGGTGTGTGAGATGTTATAGGTGGATGAGATACAAAAAAAGTACTATTATCACTTTTACATTATAAAGGGTGTTTCCCAAAATGAATGAGTTTCATCGGGTACATTTACAGCTTGAAATGAAGGACTCCCATGTTAATGACTGCAGATTTCATGTCATGAACTATATATGATATCATGAATGGACTCTAGGATATTTTTTATAATGAGATAAAAATATCCTATTTTAAAATAGATCCCCTTCTCTTTTAGGTTATTGGAGTGACGTGGGAGGGCCATTTAGGCCGATTTTGTTCATTATTTCCCCCATATATCCCCTTAGGCACGGGTTGATTTTGAAGTGATATAGTTACAATTTAATTTAAGATCATGTATTTTCATTAAATTTTGATTTCCTTATATCTTTCTGTTAATTTGTGATCATTTTGAGTAAATATATTAGAATTTATTCCATTTTATAATGTTACAATTGATCACGTGTGATGGGTATTTTTCATTGAATTTATATATGAGGTCCTAATAGGATGTCTATTTACTGAGGTGTTCCATTTAAGTAAAGGAACAACACCCGAAAGATATATTTGATATTTTTAATTTATTATAATTATTTTATAGAATAACTACGTGTAGTAAGATTGTGATTTTGGTTAGGATAGTGTTAGGGGTGTGCTACAGACCCTCTGTGGGTGTTTGGTCATATTCTTAGTGTGGTGGGGACAATAGATAATTATTTTTGAATTTAAACATATATTTATTTTCAATATATAATTATTCATAATGTTTTATAATTATTTATGTGTGATGCTTCATCGGAGATAGTTGACAGAGTGCATGGATGGAGATTAGTGGTCTTCGACTAGTTGATGTTACCCAATGAAAAAAACGCATGAACCTCTACATTAATAGTTTGAATGCCTGTATAATATCATTGGTTTGAGGAAATAATAAATTTAATGTTAAAATACTTATTTAAGGTGATTGGTTGTGATTGTGGCTCACAGTACGAGACGATGTTTACTATAACACCATGGGTATTTTTGGATCACCCGATAAATATGTCTCCATCAGGTGAGGTATTTTTTGACTTGAATGGAGTCATTTTTTGTGTCCTATGGTGAAACATGAGAGTGAGATAACCTGAGATGGTTACCTAATGATAGTGTGATGACATGAAGGTTTTGGGGACTAGAGAAGGAAAGTGATATGACTGAACATATATAGAGTGACAAGGGTTCTCTCATAAGGCTTAAGGTGAGTTATGGGGTGTGATTAGAGTAGAAGAAGCCATTTGGGACTGAAAGTGTGTAGTAGATTGTGAATACCAATTGGTGAAGGGATGAGTGGTGTCTCTAAGGAGACATGATATGAGGCCCTAACATGGGTCATGGAGTTTCCCAAAGGGCCGAGAATCTTTTTTCTAAGGGGGAGTTAATTGGATTTGAGACCTCACCTAATAAATTCAATGTTAGGTTAAGACGTTGAAATATGGGGTCCTCGAGGGGTGATAGGAATGAGGTGATATTGAGGGGAATTTCTTGTGATTTGTTTTAGGGACCATATAGGTACCCTATAGTTATGAAGATATGTGAATTTACATGATAGAATATCCAAGGTATATGCCTTGATATGTTGGGAAAATGAGTTGTATGATGTTCTATGACCCATATTTTCGTTAATAGTGAATGTTTTGTGTTCGGGAATAGATATAAATGTGAGGGGGTGGATCTTGAGTCCATTCAAAAATATGAATGAGATAACACAATTGTGACTTCCATGGTGAGGTTTAATACTAACTATTTATGTGAAATAAATTTCAACCCTGACTTAGATGGTTCAACTTGAGTAATGTTTTTCATTATCATGAGTGAAATGGTTCTATTCAAGGTCGATCATGAGTGATATGGTTGAGTTAATAAGTGTATTTTTCATGCAAGAGTGAGGTGATTAACATGATAATGATATAGCTTTTATGAGAAATATAGATGGAACTACAGTTTTGATGATTAAATATTCATGAATGTGATGGAGAACCCCTAATGAGTGAAATTAAAATTGTGTGGATGATTGGACCTCTTTGAGTGAGATGGGATTTTGGATTTTCTATAGTGCGAAATTGGATAACAAGATATCAATGACTGTGATGAGGTCTATATTTTGATGCTTCTCTTACGTTGGATGGACCCAATCATGAGTGATATGGTAGAGATATAGAAAAGGGTGTGTGACATTTTTTGAGAGAGGATATAGTTGGGATGGTTGTTACGTGAACCTACCCTACCCCATTGGGTAGAATTTGAGACATGGATGATCCCCTACACTAAGTCTTCTGGTATGGGATGAGTTTTATGAAATGAGTAAATGAATAAATTTTTTCATGACATAGAAGCATGTAAGGTTATATCTTGGGATGTCATGGTTGGTAGCCAATGGCATGAAATATTAATGTATCTCATTAGGTTTAATAGTGTCCTCATAAGTGAATTGAAACATGATGATCATATATATTTATGTTATTTGTTTTTCATTCATACAAAAACATATGTATTGGAATATATTAGGTATTCTTGGTGAGACACAACTTAATTTAATGATCATGATGGGATTACCATTGATAATGAATGAGTATGAATATGATTAAAAATGAGAATACTAAATTTATGAGTTCTAAAAATTGATTCCCCTAACACTAAAGTTATATAAGTTATGTGATAGAGTTTAAAAATAATATATACCTTACAATTAACAAGTGATAATGATCCACATACTAGGTTTTTTAGATTATATTCCATACATTTCAATACATAATGTATTTGTAAAATTTGGATGTTAATAAAATAGATGTTTCTGATCAATAAAAACATTTTACATCGAACATAATGTCTAGATGTTTGGTTACATCATTTTAAAAGTGTCAAAATTCATAAATTATTGTTATATAGTATGATGCATTAGAAATTAAATCGTATTTTTCTTCTGAAATATGATGATCAAGAAGAGTTAAGGAATCCAACATCATCCCATGTCAGTAATATTTAATGTTCTGAATAGAAATGAGCCCATATGTATATATTTTAATAATTTATTTAGTAGAATCAAATGAAAAGATCTGAGGAATATTATCTCACAGTTGATGCAGACACATCATAGTGTTGAAGGAATATATTGTTTAACAGTTCATTAGGATGAACATAATGACTGGAGGATACTATAAAAAATCCATGTACATATATTTATTATGTCGAAGACCATATAAAGGTGGTAAAAATATCACATCACTGTAGAAATTTTATTGTAATTTTAGATGTGGATGATAACTGACCAGAGATAAATGGTGATAATTGGATGACCCAATTTTAATTGATTTTTATTCAATTAAAGAATCTATGCCTCAGTATATACCTTAACATGTTAATGATGTAGTCACTCAAACTATGGATGAACCTTGAAAAAATAAAATGGGAAATATTTTACATATTTTTTCCTTTCATGTGGCATTAATGAGTTTGGAAACATGTGATATTAATTCAACCTAATTGGTGGTGGAGTTTCAATACAAAACTTCATTAAAAGGATAATTTTAAATAAATTAACAAAAATGGTTCACACTAATTCACCCTCTCAGAGTATGACTCCAACCATTCTAAGGAATGACCTGGGTTATAAAAGAACAATGTTTCTATTATTGGATCTATAATATTCATTCTATTCTATTTTTATTATTTAATATATTTTTTTATTCAATAATATTCTAATTTAACATAAATGATAAAAATAGTTCCAATATTTGTTAGTACCAATATTGTTGTTTCTGCCGAATATTAGTGAATCAGAAGAGGAAATATGCAAGTATATCAAGAAAATATTTAAATGAGAAGTGGATTTTTCACTACTTGAGTGATGTAAAATTTAAAATTTATTTATTATATATGTCTATAGCTATGAAATTAATGATTAAATTATAAGATAAAATGTGAATGATCAAATTGAGACCATTAGTGATTTTATTTCTGATGTTAAAGTCAATACGAAAAATATCTGTAATTATGTTTATTATATATATAATTATATATATTAGTTTATATATGATTAAAAATCAATGATTATGTTTTCTATTTATTTAGTGGATGTGGAATTGGATAAAATAATTCAATAATGAAACATTATCACAAAACTTTTGGAAGCTAGATATTATTTTGTATTAAATTCATATAAAATATTTTATTTTTAAAGGGAAATTGAAAAGGAATATTTGTGAGAATGTTGCCTCTAATTTTTTTTACTAAATGTGAAGAAATAATCATAATATTGATTGAGCTCATTGAACGTGGGGATGAATATCCTCAGTTTATAATATCTATATCAGTAAATTAATCAATTAAATCAGGAGGAGACAATAAAAAAACACATTACAACATTTTTCTAAAATAAAATATTCCATAAATACATATAATAATATGTTTATATAATGAAATACTCATTCTAGTTGAAAGAAGAGATTAAGGTTATCAAATAGTCACTCTAATATAATTAATTATATATTTGTAATCCATGATCATGATATCATTGTTTTTACTAATATCTTTTCATGTTGTGGTAAAGAAATTTACATAATTGGCCAAAAAAAATTGATAGAGATTCTGAAAAACCAATCACATTATTAATATTAAATATAATCAATAGAAGTTATTTTTTCTCTCCTAAAAAAGCTCAAATAAAGAGGTGTGTTGGGAAAAAATAACAAGGTGTAAAAAATTGTAATAATATAACAAAATGTAATGTAAAAATGTTTACTAGAATTTTTTTCGATATAGAAATAATCAACTAATGGAAATAGATATTTTTCGTAATTTTTCAATTAATAGCAGAAAAATAAGTCATATACCAATGGGGAGTGGAGGTGAGTGATGAGAAATATTATCATTTACTAGAAAAATTAAATGAATACAGAATATATTTTTATAAAGACTATATTTGATATTATAGAAATATATAGAGGAAACTATAACACATGTGTTAATTATGGTATTTAGTGTTAGTAAAAATCTACCAATCATGATTCATATTCATTTGAGGTGAGAATATCACAAAAGAGAATAATATGCACTATGAGAAGGACCAACTACCTCAAAATGATGACGTTTTGACTAAAATAGTGAATTTTATTTTTACTCTACAAAAAGACAACATTATGAAATAAATATATGGAAAACGTGTTAAAAAGTTCAAAAAGTTGAAAAATATGTCAAACTAATAATTAGACGCTTAAAATAGGGAATAAATTCAAATACCATGAAACAATGTAAACATTGTATGGAAATTAGTGTTCGAGGAAACAAGCTAAGAGAATAGATGAATCAATCAATGTTAAGATTAAAATGAATAGTATTATTAATTGAATCCTAGAATAATTTGAAATTTTTTCCTAAAATGGAAACATAAAGTCTATTTAAGAGTTATGAGAAAGGTGAAAAAATTAATAGGATACCGGTAAAAGATGATCGAAATAGATTCATGAAGAGTATGAATTATTAAATAATCAATGGAAATCACCAGGGATTCTATGCGCTAATTCTACTATTAATGAAATAGGTACCTTAAAAAATAACAAGGTGGAGAATGTACCAAACCTATTATTGATCATATGGTCAAAATAATTGGAATTTCCAAGATGTTAGAGCTATCAAAAAATAATGATAATGATTTTATTAATTAATTGAATATAGATATTTTATATAAATAAATATAAAGTTGAAATGAAAACCATGCATCATAATGATATTATTTTTTGGGAAATCAAGTGTTAAACCATCATGTACTATGAATATATAAAGGTATAACCATATAGGTTATGAAATTAATCTCAATCTTGTTTCTCTATAAATTATATTATGAGGAAACCTCATTATTAAAATGTGTATATTGTGTTTTTAATTCTATACATGGAATTGATGTAATGGATTATATTAATAGCAGATTTAATAATTGGATGTTTTAGGTTTTTTAAAACATTTATAATGATAATCCCTTATATTATCCATGATGATATTTATATAATATCATCCCTTGAGGGGGATGTACGATGATAAAAAAGAATCCATATTTTTATTATTTCTTAGTAAATCTTTTAATTATTAACAATGTTTTCCAAAACTGAGGTTTGAGGTTTTTTGTTAACTATTAAATCATGACTATAATTTTATCAAAATTTATGAATTAAGGGGTGTTGAATAATAATTAATATAGATATTCTTACACTTGAATTTTTTTAATTCATTTGTTGAAGCTGATTATATGTTTTAATTTGTAAAACTATTTAAACAACCCTTGAAAAAATATCAGAGAGTTTGTATCACATGATAAATAGTTTATCAAAAAAATGTAATATATATTAATCTATATATTTTTATAAAAGTAAAATTTCGTACATAAACCTAATGTTAATTTATTTATTTCTCATTTATAAGTGAAATGTTATGCCAAATTTCTCTCTAATGATTATTATCTCTTCTATAAATAAGGAAGATATTAAAGGATATATGAGGATATTTTCAGATTTTTGAATAAGGTAATGAGAAGAAACATTACCTAAAATTATACATTTTAAATTATCATTTGTATGGGGGAAGAATAATATCATTAACATTGGAATGAATTTGGGCAATAAAAATAAATACAATGTGGGATGATTTTAATTATAAATGGAATGATGAATTTGATGTTATAATATTTATTAGTAAGTGTATGTGATGAGTTTTCATGATGTGATGATGTTGTGTAATGTAGATAAACTCAATGATGTTACCCATGGAAGATTAAGAGTATCATGGAAAATGTGTGATTGATGAATGGAGTTGAATCCATTATAGGACTCTTCGAAATCATACATTATATTGAAAAACAGTTTAAATTTGTAGAGATACTACATTGTTATAATAAACATATATGTCAAATGACTATCAATTTATTTTTTGTTGGGAATAATTTATAATGAACACGGTGAAAAAAATATTGTTTTGGAGGTATTTACTACTAAAATTTCATAACATGTAGAAAATATACAATACGTTTCATTTTAGTTAAGGAAAATTAATTTGAGGCCAATTGAAAATAATCCATCCTCGGCTATTCAAAATATAAATTCCCTTCCGTTGTGATTGTAATATATTTATATTTTAAAAGAAAAGTATTTGTTCAGTTGAATACAAGATACACAACACTGAACTTAAACAAACAATGCAATATTATTATATAATTGTGACATTTATAATTTTTTTTTTCAAATTGTCATGTATGAGTTTAATTAACTAAATTATGAGGTAAAAATAAACATCCAACTCAATAAATATATACTCAAAAATTATGAAAAACTAATCACAATATTTTGTAGAAGGTTCAATTTATTCTTCCAAAAATAAATTTTTTAAAAAATGTGTTTTATTCTTCTTTTTGAGTGAATATTATAATAAATATCATGATGTTTTATAAAATATATTTTACAAATTTTTTTTAAATTTTTAACTAATCATGGAAAATTACCATATTTTTAATTTTTGATAATTTTTGGAAAATATTTTTTTTCATTGAATTGTGATCAAATATTTTTTTTTCAAAAATGCATTTTTTTAGTAATTTATTCTAAAAGAAAAATTATTTATTTCATTATTATTATAATGTAAATATAATTTTTTTAAAAATAATATAATTATGAATTTAGATGAATTTTATACTTTAATATTGAATAAAACTTATTAATATTTATAAGGGAATATTTCTAAAAAAATGTTTTTCATCACGTTTTCCAGTTTAATTTATAATAAATTCATTTACTTATGGGTTTTGAATTTTTTAAAATATATTTAATATTTCTAATTATGTGGTTTAAATTTATTATGTTGTTTCATTTTATATTTAGTCAATATTAATAGTAAGTTTAATAATTTTTGTTACCATAATAAAGGGGTAATCGTGAAATTAATGTTAGAAATAAAAATAAATTTTATAAAGTGACCCCATAACTAGCATAAATGTTATTTTATGATTAAATATCCTCCTTATTCATCCAATATTATGTTATATGATACTTTTGGCCATTTTTATGTGATTATTACCTTTATTTTTTTTCATGAAAAGGGAAACATCTCACGTACTTGTTTTAACAACTGTATTAATAATATTATTGAGTTATATAGATGAAAAGTTAAAATATAAATAGTACATAGAAAAATAAATAATTTAAATTAATCAGGGTAATTTATTTTTAATTTTTAGTTTATAAATAAATACCTAAAATTCATTCACAACGATGATGTAATGATTATTTAATTAATCGAATGATCTTAAAAATGATATTAAAAAAATTATAGTACTATTATTTCTGATAAATAATTTTATCGATAAATTTTATGGGTTAACATGAAATTTTATAAATAGAATGACATATATTTTTAAATTATAAGTTCTATATTAAAATTATTAACGTCATATTAATGAATTGTTCTAAAAAATGAAAATATCGATATTTTATAATAAATAATATTTTATTAAATTATATGAAATTCATAAAAATATTATATTATTAAAATATATTATAATATGGATTTTAATATACAAAAAAATCCATTAATATATTTTTTATCATTTATATTTACTATTTCTACCCTCAATGAGAATAAAACATTCTTATCAGGGTATGTTTAAAAATGGATAACTAGGGTTTAAAACCAAATTACAAAGTCAATTTTGGACCTAATATATTCTAGAAATTATTTTCTGATATTATTTCAACATGTAATAACTTTATAAAATAAATAATTATTTTAAAATACATTTTCAATTTGACATTAATTTATATTAATTTAATAATATTTTAAATTTAAAAATTACTCGTACCCTCTCTCAAAAAAGTGATCATGTTATTATCATTACATCACACATAAAGTACCTTTTCATAGAAAATCCATGACCAAATTTCATCCTATAATGCATACCATAATTCTAGAGGTATTTTTTTAAGAATAATACCAATCTTAGTGGTGTTAATGTGATATTAAAATGAGGTAGTCCAAATAAGAGGCATCATTTTTAATTGATCATTTAAATATTCCTTCATATTCCACGTCCTTGAAATATTCTTCAAGAATTATTAAATAATAACACTAGAATACTAAACATAATTTTATATTATTATATCATAACAAATATCCATATACTTTTCAATCAAATTGAATATGAAATCATCATTCATGTGTACAGCACAAACTTTCACCTCATGAACTGGTGTAATTTGATTTCCATAACAATTTTTGAAGAATTATTATAATGGTTTAATTTATTTTTTAATATTATATTTACGAAATATGTATCATATAAAAAATATAATATGTCATTTATCTTTTTATCGTTCCATGCACTAAAAAATTATGATTTCATTCAATTGTACATGCGGACTATAACTCCCCGGAAGTGATGTGATTTAAATTTCATCACCACATCACATGGATGATATATATAACCTATTTTAAATAATTAATATTAGATTTATATTTTGATGATAATTTTATAAAAGAAAATAATTAATACATTCTTTCATGAGTTATTTAATAAAAGAAATTTTACTCATGCGAACGTGCGGCCTAAAGTATAAATTATTGAAACATTGTACATATTTAATAAAAATATTTAAAGGATGGATTTAACAATATAAATTTTGTTTAACAAAGATGAATATTTAATTATTAATATTATATATTTTATGCAATAATCTATTATTTTTCCATAGTCCTCCTACATATTTTTTTGGGATTTATGTACAAAATATTATAAAAATATCTGACAAGAATATAAATGATTATGTAACTATTATAAAAAGAATATAAGTAATATAAATGGAATAATAAAAATTAAATTGTACATAATAATTTAAATAAAAACATATGTTTCTTATTCTGGAATATATATAACTTATGTGAATAGTGAGACTCAATGTGAGGGATTTTTATCCCACTTTTATTTCAATTGGACACATACCATAAACACTACTTGTTTCTTCAATGTGGTATATATACATTGAATTAATATATTTTTGTATTCCTCTAATTAATATTATTTTATATAATTATAAATATTATTTTATTTATTTCATGTGTCTTATGATTCAAAAGATTCCAATGCGGTAAGGGTTAATTTACAATATCATCATTATTCATGATTGTTATTCTTTATGTCAACACTAGGGAAAATTTATTTTCTATATCCATGTTTTCTAAAAACATTTTAAAGAAGGTATTTTACATTCTCATATTATTTTTTAGAGTCATTATTCTCATTTTTTACTTCTTAAAAAATAGTTTCAAAGTAATTTTTTTGTTATTTTGTAAGTTATGTAATTTTTAACGATTCCAATAGAAGTACAAAATTAATGTTTTTTAGATTATATAGAATGAGAGATTTTATCACTTTCAAAATGTCTAAATTATATTTAGACTCTTACATATGTTTAAAAGTTAACATTCAAATAAATTGTTTTCATTAATATATTCCCAACTTTTTAAAAATTCGATGTGATATCAAAATGGAAAGGTTATTTACCTCATGAATTATTCTATCCAATCATTAAAAATTATTTTTCCATATATAATGAAATACATTTATGTCACATAATTATTAATGGGGATAAAATCCAATGAAACCATACTTATTCATTTTTTCAGATTTATAATGTTTATAATGAAAAGATTTAATGATTATGAAACAAAATTATTTTCCATAAACTATGCTGTGATGAAATTATTATGATAACGATTTCATTCATGTGTTATGTTAAGAAAAATTATTTATTTTTTTGTGGAACAAATTTTTTTTATTTTAATTATACGATATATGGTGACTTTATTTCACTCAAAATAATTAGGTAATGTAATATATATCATGAGATAACTGAGGTAATCAGGTCGATGTGGTTGATTCATTACGGTAAAATTACGATTTTATTGATAAATTATGGGTATCATGTTAATGTTATTGATCTGTTATGGGAATCATTCATATTGGAATTTTATTTTATGATAAATAAGTTGATGTTCATGATCTAATAGGACTTAAAGGTGTTGATGCATGATGTAATGTTCGTGGAAGTTGACCATAACTTATAATATTTTCTCTAAACCTCTGATGATATCAAAAATAATTATGACATGAACTCGTGGTTCATGATTTGGTTATAATGATTAATCATTATTATGATTCATGTATTTTTAAATTATAACTTTTTATATGATAACTCATTTTTTGATCATATTCATATTTATTATGAATATATTAAAATTCAATAAGATTATTGACTAATATCTCCCATTCTTACTCCTACCATGCATCTGAGATAAACTTTTCATATGTTTCCTTTTCTCGTGTTATGAATAATGATGCAAAATTATTTTTATTTATAAATTTTACATATGTGACGATTTTTATTAGATATGTTGATGAATTAACTCAAAATATGAAATGGTAGATAGAGTGGGAGATGATGTTGATCTATATGAACTTGTGGTTTATATACACAAGTTGTTAAAATTTTTCCTTAATTTCTTAAAGCTATAAAAATAAAATATTTATGAGTATATAATTGATCAAACATTCCTTTTTTTTGAAGAATTTTTTGAATAAAAAAATGGATCACATATATCTGTATCCAAAAAATAAATTGATTGTTTACGTTTTTAGATCTAGATCTAGGATTCAGGGTAAATGGATGTGGAATTGTGTATCAAATCATGTTTAATATAACTTTTTAAATTGTGATTTTTCATTAGAAATTATTTTATGATTTATAGATACCATTATGATTATATAAGTTTGACATTGACTATAAGTTCTGAGTCATATATACCACTTTTAAAGACTTAAGTGATGGAATTTTGAAGAGGAAAATAGTATTAATAAAAATATATATGTAAACCTTAGGCATACAAGGATTAATTATTTGAATATTATTTTTTTAAATATTATGTACATTGTTTATAAATTTATTTAAAAACAATAGGGATTATAAGATCTTTAATTTTTAGGTTTTTAGGGGTTGTTACATTTTTTTGAAGAAAAATTAAAGGTGTAAAGAAAACCATTGATGTTAAAAACATTCAATAATTTTGAACATATTATCCGTATTTTTGAGGATATTTCTCATATTAGTGTAATTTTATAATTTTTATATTAATATATTTTTGAAAAAGGGCAACACATATGTTGAGTTAAAACTTATCTTATCAGCTAAGGATATGAGTCTTGAACCTAAAATCGAAGGGGGATTGGTGTGTAAAACCTACCGAAGGCCAATGTGGTTTCTTGAGTAGTATGTTTTTTGTATTATATTTAAACTACCTGAGAGATAAAATTGAAAAACATTTTAGTAACATATAGTTTATGGAATAGGTAACCATGGGATATGAAATCGATTAGCTATTATCTGTTTAATTTTATATCATAAGCCACTCACTATTTTGGGAACTATATATGATTAAGGTCAATAAGATATTATGATATTTTATTTGATAAATAAATGATGATTTTTTTGGATGATTATATGATTTATTGTTTATTTTATGGTGATTATTGGTATTTATGAAAATTATTAGTATATCCTGAACATTATATGATTAGGTAATATAAATATTTAGTACATGACATTAAAAGTGATTTATGTTATTTTGAGATAAATATTGGAAGGAAATGTGATCAAATCCCTAAAATTTTGGGGCTTCAATATTACACTGAAATATTTTGAGGAATTTTAAGGAGAGTTATTTATTGAAATATTTATGTGGAATATAGGTATTTTGAAAAAAAATTCTTCAATTAAGTCAGATTTTCATTATAGGAATAATTGTGCATTTTTGAAATTATATAATTTTAATAAACATTATCATTTTTTAAAATTTTAAATATAATACCAATTGGTTTTAATTTTTTTTTGGATTATATAATCCATTATAAGTTTATTCTACTACTTCAGGAATAAAAAAAATCTTCTTGAATACTCATCATTAAGTGAAAAAGGATATTATAATGAAAATTGATTAATGGTTGAAACACTACTTATTAGGTAAGTATGTTCCTCATGTTTATAATTTAGAGTGTAATTTAATTCCTCAACATTAGGAAAATGTTATTGAAATACAATCTTAATTCTATTAATTATTTATTAAGAAATAAATGGCCTTTTAATACATCACAAATTTATGGTATTGTGATCATTAAAGTTCTCATTAAAATTGTCTCAATAACTCTATATCAGTCCGCGAGAATTATAATTATCTTCTATATCCATGTTTTCACTTTCCACAATATTATTTTTACATGGAAACATAGTATGTTTTATTCCATATGACCATCCTACATCACATTGTCTATTTTTTATATGAAATTTTTATTGTCCATTCTTTTGATTTGTGATTTCGACAACTTTTTTTTGAAAATTTAACCATGTGGTGACTCAGAACATGTCGAAATTGTGAGTAAATTGTTTACTACAGGGTAGAATGAAATATCTAGATATTTTAAAAGGAAATATTTTTTTCAATAACATATATGATACACAACACATAGCTTAAAAACAACACAATATTAATAATTAAATGTGACAGTTATAACCTAGTTGAAAAATTAATGGGAATGAATATTATAAAATAATTTATGAAATAAATTTAATGATCCAAATAAATATAAATGCGTTAAATTTTTCTATGAAAATAATCACTCATTTCATAATAAAATCTTTTTATTCCTCAAAAAATACATTTTCTTCAGAAAATGAGCTTCCATTAATTTCATGACTAATTATTGTATTTATTTACTATAATTTTTATAAAAATTATCTATAAAAATGAGTTTCATTTTTAATTATTCATTTGAAAATTATCTTCGGATAAAGTTTATGATATTTTTGAAATTATTGAATTTTTAATAAATATTGAAAAATATAGTTTTTAATGAAAATTTAACATTCATTTAAATTTACATTAATTGAAAATTCTATTTTGAAGGATAAATGAAATTTAATTAGATATATTTTAATTAAATTAATTAAATTATATTTTTAAAAATGGATTTTTTTACTTTAATTTTGTATAAATATATTTTATATTTAAAAAAGGAATTCTTCTAAAAAATATTTTTCATTAAACCATTTTCAATTTAGTTTTGAATTAAGTTATGAATCTAGTGTGTTTTGAAAATTTTAAATTGGATTCAATATTTGAAATTATAAGTTCCTAATTTTGTATGTTTTTGTCTTTTATTTTTAGTCTATATAAAAAGAACCCTTATTAATATTTGATATCACAGTCAAGATTAAATTTGTTTATTAATGTCAAAAATAAAATGATAAGGTTTATAAAATTAACAAAAAAACATGAATTAAATTTACTGGATTATTACATTTCCTCCTTAGTCATCCAATATTTGGCCATATGGAATTTTTTCCTTTTTTATGATATTTTTACCTCTATAGTTTTTTATTTAAATACATGTCAATCATGTGACACACTTGTTTAGATAAATATAATATTTTTAGTATTGGGTTTTCTATATGATATGTTTGAATATAAATATTATTTTTAAATAAAAATGATTTATCATCACAATGGTAAGTTATTTAGAATTTTTATTGAAGAAATAATTACCTTAAATGCATTCAAAACACTCATTGAATTATTTTATAATTAATGGAAGAAGCATGTAAATGATATTAAAAATATTAAAAGTAATATAATTTGAGATAGTGAATTAGAAACATAAATTTTATATATAAACATGACATATTAGGGATATAAATTTTATCACTAATTATATGTGTTATATTGATATTATTAAAATAAAATTAATAAATAGTTTTCAAAATTTACATTATTGAAATTTTATAATAAATAATATATTATTTAGTGATATAAATTTGTAAATAATATTATATTAGGAAATTTTTTTTATATTTCTTATAATATTAATCATGGTCTATTAATGGGAATTTTTCCAATTATAGTAACTATAATGATACTCTAAAAGTAAAAATCCTTGTTTTCACAAGTAGTTTAAAAAGTGTTAATAAATTGTTAAACAATAATTATTACTTTATAAATGTGACATAATGTTTTCAAAAAAATTATTTTATGGGGTTATTTATAGCCATAATTATCCTATACAGTAAATAAATGAGTTTGATTAATTTTTTTATTGAATAGTAATTTATATTAATTTACTTTTTTGGGAATTCCAAGAGTGACTCTCCACACCCTTATAAAAGGAACCTCTTATTCTCAATAATTTAAATAATAAAAAACAGTTTATTTTATAAAACCTATATAGATCCATTCATATATTCTATAAAAAAATTATTTATGTAGAACACTATCCTTTTTGGTCTTAATGAGATAAAAACATAGGTTGTCTAAAAAAGAGACATCATTTTTTGTTAAGTATTTAAATTTTCTTTCCCATGACACCTCATTGATATATTACAAAAAATTAAATAAAAAATATTAATCTAGATATACTACTATTTTATTATATCATAAAATTTATCTATCTCTTCTTCCATGAAATGGGAAAAGAATCCATCATTATTTTGTTTGGTGTACTGCCACCTCACAAAATGATGTATTTAATTTTCCATAAGCATTTATAAATACATTTAATAATTATTGAGTTAATGTATACATATAATTTTTATTATGTATTTATTATTTAAAATGATATTATATCATTTACCTTCTTACCAATCTATTCACTAAAAAATGATAATATCATTCACATGTATATGTGGACTTCCACCTCTACAAAGTGACGTTATTCATTTTGTATATCCACATAACATGGTTGATATATATAAGAATATATAATGAATTAATATACAAAATATACTATGATTATTGATCTAGAAATATAAAATAATACATTCCTAATTTCCTTAATGATCTAGAGAAATGGAGACACTACTCCAGCATACATGCGACTTACTGTCTCTAATACTGAAACATAGTTAATTTTGTTATAACCATATTTAATGGATGGATTTAAATGTATAATTTTTGTATAAAAATAATAATATCATGTTTTTTAATTTTTTATATGATGTAATAATGAATACATTGAAAATAGCCGACCCACAGATGTCATTTTGGACTTGTGTACCAAATATCACAAAAAACGTTGACACAAAAAGTAAAGAATAAGTAATTGTATTATCACGGTACTATGTTATATAGAAGGGATTATTGAATTGTAAATGATTTTAAAAAATTAACTAATTTTTCAACGGCTTTTATTTAGGAAGATAAACAATAAAAAAGAAAAGTCACAATCAATGAAAGGGATTTTCATATCACTTTTGTTTTTGTGGGAAACATTCCTTATACATTAATGGTATATTTTATATGGTTTATATATTTATAATGAATTCATTTTCGGAATATTCTCATGAATTTTATGGCATATATATACACAACAAAATTTATTTCTTTTATAGGGTATATGATTTGTATGTTACTAATTTGGTAAGGGTTTATTCAAAATCTAATTAGTATTTGGGATTGTTTATGTTTTAGTCTCTAATGGGGAATACTTCTATACTATGGCCATGTTTTGTAAATATGTAAATTTTTTTATAATTCACCTATATTTGTTTAATATCATTTTACACAATTTTTAATTTTTTAAAAACTGTTTTAAAGGAATCATTTTGTTCATTTTATCAAAGAGGTACAATGTTCATTTATAACAAAAGAACGAAATAAATGTTTTTTTAACTTATACAACATGAGAATTATTTCCATAAATCCAAACAAATCAAATCATTCAAGATTCCATTAAATATTTAAAATTTTATTTTCAATGGGTAATGAGCTCGTACCTGAGTGGTAAGGGCTCCTGCTTGGCATCCAAGAGACCCTTGTTCAAAACATGGTGGAGGCAAATTTTTGGGTACTATAGCATTCAGGGTAGTAGCGACTGTAGCATTTAATTTTCGGTAATGTAGTAGTCAGAACTATTAACCCGATTTGGGCCTTTGGGCCAATGGTTTGGGTCTACTAGTCTCAAGGGCCTTCAGGTCTTCCAATGCCTTTGGGCCACAAGGCCTTCGAGCCACAGAGACCATGGTGTAGCACAGTTCACACAGAACAATCCCTAGAAGAGGATCAGAGCAACAAGAGTAGATACCACCAAAAGTAGAGCCAATAGGATTGGATGAATAAGAGGTCATGGCAGCTTCCATTGGGACCAAGCACCGTAAAAAATTGTATGGGGAAATTCTATACTATTAGTAATTCATGTTTGTGAGCGAGATGATCAATGATGTAGAATCTAAGGAGAGGAAATTCTTGTTAGTTGGGCCAATGGGTCATGTATTGGGCATGGTTTTCCTCTGGGCATTCTGGTCATGTCCGGCCTTGTGCCTTGGGCCTAAGTGTCATGTACGGGTTCCCCTTCAAACATTAAAAGAGGTATTTTCCATAATAATATAAAAATAAAGCCTTAAGGCCATTCCAAAAAAGCTTATTTCCCATGACAATGTTTTAATTTATAATAGCATATATTTCTAAACATGTTAGCTGAAATCAAAATGGAAAAATTATTTTCCTCAAGAATTTTTCTATTTGATCATGGAAAATAATTAATCCATCTATGGTGATATCATTTAATGTTTGTTATATTTTTATAGGGACCAGATCTATGGATACCATACTTATTTTATTGGATGTGCAATGTCTGTTATCAAAATAATTTTTTTATTAAACCCATTTCATTTCCACAGATATCACTATCTTGAAATATTTAAGAATACGATTTATTTAATTTATTCTGATTGGATAAATGATTTTTGATATGATCACACACATATTACAATTTATATTATATTATCGGTAGGACCTATATCTTTCTCGAATTTACTGGTTAAAGTATTATATCCCATGAGATAATAATTGTAAATAAATCGACGTTCATGATAAGTAATTGGAAATAAGTCGATATGATTGATTTTTTATATGAAACAAGTTGATGAGATTGATTTGTTATGGAAAAATATTTGTGTTCATAGTACGTTATTGTAAGCTGGTCGATGTAGTTAATATAATATGTTATACAAGTCAATGTGATTGTCCCACTAGGGGAAACATGTGTTGATTTCGGATCCAATAGACTTTGTAGTAAACCATAATATATGAAATGGTTTCCATATTTTTGATGATTCTACCAAAAATTATGAAACAAACTTATGGTTCATGAATTTGTTATGAGGATTTTTATTCTTTTGATTCATGTATTTTGGAATGCGGTTTTACTATTATATAACTCATGTTTTGGATCTTTTTTATATTATGAAAGAAATTTTTTATTTTATATTCATGATCATTAGCCTTTTGAATATATTCTACAAATATATATATTTTAAAATTTTTATATAATAATCTTTATAAATTTTTAGTACCCTAAAATTTCATAATGAAAAAAAAGATCAAACTACAAAAGAAAAAACTATAGAATACATTAAGAACAATGATAATATTCAAAAATAATGATCCACTTGACTGAACAGAAAAAACATCACTGTAGCTATCAAAACATCGTAGTCATCTTCACCTCATCAAAGTCATACACATCCACAATCACTAGAAAATTGAAAATTTCCACATTCAAAAAAACCTCCTCAATAAACTCATATTGCAACAATGTCCCAAACCCAAATAACCAAACAACACACATTAGTCATTTCACTATAATTGCATCTTGGGACATGAAATAATTGAGGCTAAACACACTTCCATCATCTCTCAATGATAGTCAATTAAACCATTGATGACATCAAAACTAGTAAAAACCCACTGATGACCATCCCTCTACATAATTAGATAATAGTAAAAGAACACAATCCATATCAAAATCTAAATTCTACCTCGGAAGAATAAGGCACGATTATTCAAAAATTTACATCTAAAATACAAAAAAAATAGACAATATAATTTCACATATCTGAATGAAATAGTTTCATCGAGTGATATATCAATCACTAGACCCAGCATCATAGACATTTTAACCAGAAAAAACAAATCCCGAATGTAATAACCATCAAGAACCACAACATAACACCATACAATAGAAAAAAAAATTGAAAACAACATGTGAACTAAATGTTAAAATTAATCCCAATGAAATTTGGAATACAACGACAGAATAAACACCATACCTATCGAAGAAGAAAGAAACCAAATAGGTTAAAATGAATAAATCTTTAATGATATAAATGCACATAGACCATCAATAACCCTCCAAAATCAATATCTCTATATTTCCTAAAACCCAAATATGGCCTTAAAAATATGGGGTCAAGAATAATGGTTTGGACAACAATAGATTAAGAGAAGAAAAAGCATAGATACGACCACTGAGTCCAACCCATGACACCTTAACCACCAGCACAGAGCCCTAAACTAGATTTTTGATGTGTAGGTAAAATCAGAAATTCGATATTTTTTATGTGAGAGATATCCCACCATCAAACCATGCCTGTATAAAAATGAATGGTGATATGGGAAAGGGAAGATTAAATCAAGGTTTGGGGGATTTAGGGTCACTTTCCCCACTAAAAATAAGTTCACACCTTTGGAGGAAGGGGAAAGGAGGTAGAGGCGAGTGCAATGAGAGCACTAATAGGTTGTGAGGACCATGGGAACATGAATAATTAAAATGGAATTTAGAAATGGGTATTAATGGAGATTATTTTTATCATTATGAACCTATTTTTTATGAACCCATGTTATTATGAGTTTATCCTAAATATCTAATATTGTATAACTAAATGGTCTTTTGGTACGTATGTGATTCAATAATTCCGATTTAAGTTGTAAAATTTGAATGGAAAAATTGGGCTACATTTATCAATATATATTATATAAATCAAGAGATTAATTTTCATCAGTAGATCTGGGATTGCATGTCTAATGATGTTACAGTGATGTTTCTACCACGATAAACTACTCCTATACCAAGTTGATATGGAGGATCAGACGTCTAGTGTTGGTTGTAGATTTCATTAGAAGTGTGATCATAATATGAGGTAGGGATCAGAACTGAATGATAATGAGTTTGAAAATTATGGAAAGGAACTAAGGGAATGTATTTATATTCCTTGGACTACCATGGTTAATGACTGATTTATAGGCTTGTAATTCTTTTATGGACAATAAATTGGTGGAAATAATCTTGTTAATGAAAAATATGAAGATTTAAATGAAATGAAATAATCTTATGTCATTTTCATCCACACATTGGCTAGAGTTGTGGCTACTAGATTCCATCACATTATTTGCATCCATTCCACAACATCCATGAGTGAAACATTGTGGAATAAAATAAATAATAACCTGAGTTAAGGATATATTAGATTGTGCAAAACATCAAAAGTGTTATTGATAAATCACACAGAACTTTTATTTTTCATGATAGGGAGATCATGGAGTTATTTTTGGTAAAAAATGATTAACATCTTGTAATTATGTTTTTTAATGTGATGGTGTAATGTGGAATGTGTTATCTTTGATCAAATGTTTAAAATGCATTGAATATGAGAATTTGAAAATAAAATAGCCTTAGAATCTATGTGGCTTTGAAAATAATAAGATCATGTTATGTCTGAGAATGCATGTCACTAGTTTCTTAGAGTCATAGAGGGACTGATCAACCATTTATGTATTTTGATATCCCCATGAGTTGGGGACCATGAATTTATTTTCTTATGAATACCCCTACTTCTGACATTTCTAGTTGTGATTAATAGACAATTATTTCTTTCATGTAGTAATAATCTTCATTTAAATATTTATCAAATGAAGATAATTTCCATTGTGAAGAGATGTTTTAAGGATATGTTGTGAATGTATTTCTTATGAAAATCAAAATAAGAGTGTAGAGTGTCATAGAGAATTCGAGTACATGTTGTTCCAAAAAGTCTATGTAGTTATCGATTTATGTATTAAGAAATTACTATAAAATAGTTGTTTTGGGATATGAATGTAGTGATATAAGTCTGAATAAATATAGAGCCATGAACTATGTGTTTCATGAAGTGTATGTAATGAACCGTTTCATCATGAATACTTCTATGAAAAATGACACATTTGTTATAGTGAAAATTAATAAAAGATTAAAATGTGTAGTTTAGTTTTAGAGGTATTCATGAATTATTAGTTTTATGATTGATGACATAAATAAATGAATAAAAATATGAGTGTAGTGGTTACTCAGTTCAACATATAAGATTTTTTGTGAATCATTAATTGGAATATATGATATAACTATTTTAAAAATTGGGTTACCTAACACTAATGTTCAAAAAAAATTGTGACATTGTTGAATCATAAGATTCATTATTCAATTAAAAAATGTGCATGATTATAATAAGATTTTATTGGGGTTATATTCTATAAATTGAAAAAGAAAATGAAGTTGTGGGGTTTGGATTTTTTAGATATAGAAGTTAGAGAGTAAAGTCAAATTTCAATATCTCGTACAAGGATAAGAAGTTTGTTTAATTGAAATTATAATAATCAGAAGATATACATTCATATTATACATGGAGATAAATAAAAATTTATATAAAAAATTTATTCATAAATACAAGGATGAATAAAACTTATAAAAACCTATAGAATCATTAGATGATCATTTTTATATCTTACAATAGAATATTGTTGGAATGCAAGTATTTGTATTTTTTTAAATTAGTGGATGTCAAAGACTAGTGTTGAGGGAGATGATATTACATTTAAAATAGAGACATCTCATATACTAGGGAATATCATATTTGTGATTTCATTAAAAGGGTGACTATTATATCTTGATATTATTAGCATGATCTTAGAGAATTTGGTTAGTTAGATAAAAACTATAATGTTGTAGAATATATAACCCCTCACTTCTGTAATATATTGATTTTTTGGGAGTTGTCTTGTGATCAAACCTCTACAATTTCAAATTAATTTACCTTTTAATAAAATTTATTTTGAATATATTTTAATGCATGAAACACCAATATAAAATGAACCATGACATACCATATTAAAATAATGAAATGTAATATGAAACATTATTTTGAAAATTAAAAAATATATTAAAGCCTCAAGATAATAAAAACAAATAAAATAAAAAGATTATATTTTAGTTCCTTAAACATTATAATTTTTAAAATTTTATTTTTATATTTTAATTCCAATGAATTGAATAAATTTAATGGTTATAGGATTAATAATTAATGAAAAGCGAATAATTCAATTTTTTTAAAGAACTTTTCATTTATTAATTTGTATTTTAAGTTGTAAATTAAATTAATAAATTTTATAATATCATTATGATAATATTTTAAACAAATATATTAATAAAATTTTATTTAAAATTCATTTTAAGTAATATTATGAACATTTAATGTAATAATTGTTATTTTTTTCTATTAATATATTTTATTCATATTTTTTTAATTTAAATGATAAATTTATAAATTTTGGAATATTAATTCAATAAAATGTTTCTAATTTGTGAAAAAATCAATTAAAAATTATCTTGGATTTATTTTTAGAGATTTTTATGAAATAACTGAGTTTTATGTGAACAATGAAAAATAAATGTTGTAAATAAAACATAGATTATTTGACATTAAAGTAAAATAAGTATGAATATAAATTATATAAAACATTTTTCACCAATAAAAATGTATACAAAATTATTAATTTTAGAAGAAAATGTAAAATTTAGAAAACCCAGAATTTTGATTATGAATCTTAACTAATTTTTATTTTAGTAAAAACTTGTTTTGGACTATTTCATCTAAATATGTTTCCACTCTCAGGTTATAGATGGTGATGATAAAAGATCTATATGGTGGTGGGGAGTAGGGTTGAATATAATAGCATAAAAGATTATTAATTGTTAAATTAATTATTCATGTTCATGTAAATTTTCGAATTTGGCTGATAATCTAAGAAGAATAAAAAATATATGCATGCAACATTCTGATTTTAGTTTGATCTAATGTGGACCTAATCTACTATTATACCTATTTACATCGTGTGAGATACATTATGAAAAATATCAAATTATAGGGGGAATTATAATCCTAGTAAGAAAATCCATTTTTAGAAATTGAATGGATAACCAAATTGATATAGTGACTTTGGTTTGAGGTGTCACAACCAAATTATTACACAGATTATAGACTATGAGAATACCAACCCGAATGGTCCAAAATTTAGATTCCTAGAGTCTGAAACAAAACCTCAAAATAATTATTTTTATTATAAATGTATTAATTGAAGGTGTAAACACAGGTGAGATTGATAAAGTTTGTAATAATCACAAAATATAAGGATGAAATAAGTATAATTTGAACAATAGAAATCAAGTACTGGGTCTTGTGTAATGGAACAAATTGCCACATCATGGAATTAGTGGTCACAGAATTCAAGTATCAACACTTGATATATCATCATGAATAATAAATTAAGATCACACTAGACATTATTCAATTTTACTACACTTTGATAGTTTAAATCTTTATTATTGAAGGAATGGTAATTTTGTTGAATTTATTAACAATGATATTCGATCTAGGTCATGAATTCTAAGCATAAAATTTTCATTGAACAAAACATCAAAAAAAATCCATAGGAAATTAAATTGATAGTAATAATAACTATTCCACAATTATTGAATCAATCATCATGGTGAGATAAATTATTTTCCAAACTAATCACCAAGATAGTTATTCAAAAATATTTAAATAAATACAATAAATCCTTATAATATATATCAAAAAATATTTCAAATATTTACAATATAATATTTCTACTATATACACAAAAATATCACAGAAATATTATATTCCAAAATATAAAATATAATTCATATATAGGATACTACATTATATACAACTAATAAATTTATTGCAATAAAATATTTTTGATTATAATAAATATTAATTTATAAATCAAGCAGGATTTAATGTAAATAATCATGAAATAATCTACCATTTATTTAATCATAATAATGAACACTATAAATATACAATATAAATAATATGAAATAATTAAATATAAATTTTAATGGTCTGAAAAATAATTAATTTAGTTACATAAAAATAAATAAATTAATAAAATCTATTAAGAAAAATGTTGTAAAAAATAATTAATATACATGTAAAACAATTTATTGTAGTGATATTATAATTCTAAAAAAAATCTTTTTTTATATGAAAATAAAATGAGAGAACCTAGACATTGTGTTACCAAGTTGAAGAAAATTTCATGATTTCAACTCACAATCTTTGATCACAATTGTAGTCTAATGTCGGATAATTCAATATACGATCAAAAATAGTTCCTCAAACATTATGTATATGAACCTAGAAAAAGGTCAAAACAAACTATTATAATTTACCAAATAATATTTATCCTCAAGGATGATGATCATCACTGTCACATGACAACATCACCTAAAATAAAAGTAGGTTCCTTGTGACTTGTGGTGAATAAACACCAAAAGTCATTGATTACTTCTAAGACGCGCAACTAAATGAGAAAAAAATAGATGATAATTTTTTATATAACATATATAAAGAATGATCATAAAATTTAGCTTCAAAAACTATAGACTATAATAAGATAAACTATGAAACTCTTTACGATCGCATGAATGGTGGACTCATGATCGGTGTATTGAGTAATAATCCCTCACTCACATAGATTCTACAGCTATTTGTACGATAAATTCAAAATGGAATGATAATATAAATTTTTATGGCATGATATACGATAAATTGTAAAATCATGGTACCATATAAATTTTACCCAAGTAGATTAAATTGAATAAAATTTAAATTGTAATTTGTGAACATTAATAAAATATTTAAACACTAACAATTATTTTTAATTTTAATTAATGAAAAAATAAATAAATAACAATTATTATACTATACATTTATAATTTAAAAAAATCAATGATATTTGAAAAAAATACTATTAAAACATATAATTACCCATCCACTTTTACAATTTTATAAACACAACAAAAATCAGAATGAAAAAATGAAAACACTAACAACATCCCTCTAAAATTCACTAGGGGGAATTAGGTTTTTAGATTTTCTGAAATCCAAAAAAATTATTTTTTTAATACTAAACCAATTAATTTCATGGAAATTAACAACATTGAAAATTTTATACTAAACACACTTTTTATTCTAAAATGTTTACTTTTTTCTAGAAATGATTTTTATGTGTTTTATGTCCTAAAATTAAAATTTACTTCTCTCAAAAATAGATACTATATTAATAGAATCGATTTTATAATTGGAATAAGTATCTAAAAATTATGCAACTATGTCAATTTTATAATATGTTATAAGAAAATAAATTTCCAAAGATAAAATTAGTTTCCATGGTAAAAATAAAAAAATGGTAAAAGTATACAATTTCATGGAAGAAAGCTTAAAAATGTTAAAAACATTCCATAAAAGGGAAATTGGGGTATTTATTAACAAAAACATATCTTTCCACAATTATTTAACTATTTTTAATCCATATTCCTTTTGAATCATTCTATATATTAATATTGAGTGGTTATATTTTCCAAAACGCCATTCAATCAAGTTATAAATGGGACCTTCCACCACACCTTCAAGGGAACACCAAAAATTCAAAGTTACCATAAAACAATAACCATTTTCTTCCCCTAAAATCTCATTTTGTGATCATAGGCCTCTAGTAAGATGATGTTGTCCAATGTTATAAATTTTTATGACGCAATTCAAGTGAAATTATAAATATTTAATGTCAGATGATAGATAACAATCGAATAAGTTGGTATACAATGTAAGGGTTTTATCTGATATTTCCCTTATTTTAGTAATTTTTTATATAGTAAAACTATTTTTATTTATATGATATATATTATTCCAGTTTTATTTAATTTTTGGGATTCTACCTTCCTACATGGTATTTAAATATTAATTCCAAATCTTCCATTTAATGTAATTTTGAATCATATTTTATAAAAAACATATGTGTTTTTATTTACTCAATAAATGTTTATCGAGTAAATAATGTTACTTATTCACCATAATATTTATAAACATGATATATTCTACCAAAATATTGATTTTCATTATATTTCTTATTTTATTCTCTGGGGATTTATATTTATATAATATAAACCCCCTTCAAAATGTTTTTTACTTTAGTAATTATATCATCCTTATAAGGATTTTTCATCACAATTTTCATTCAATGAGACAAACACCAGATGATTTACTTCAATAAAAACATTCATGTTATTAATTTGATTTATAAATTTAGCTAATGTCACTTTCGAAGGGTTTTTTAATAATTGAATTAAATTACATATGTTATTTTGTTAACTCTACTTCACTTATTTGGGTTATAATGTGACTTCAGGAAATACAATATAGTGTGTTCCCTATATTGTTATTTTTCATATATTGATATTATGTTATTTATTCTATCTATAGGATAAATGAAACATTATATTAAAATATTATCTTTTGATGAATTTCTTTCTCTTAATAGTGTCACATGGTTGAGAATAATTGAATCCCTTTTTGATAATGATTTATCATACACATCCACATTTTATGTACCCAAATATTTTCACCATATATGTAAAAATAATAATTAATTATTTTATGTGTCAATGATATTTATCTTTTTACATTTTTATAATGAACTTTTTTCCATTATTAACTACGGTTTTAAATAATGGTATTCATAAAATTTAATTTAATTATTCTTTAATGAGTATATTAATTATATCTCATCCCATATTTCATAAAAAAAACTATAAGTATTTTCTAGGGCCCCATTTATGTTGATTATTTTTAAAACTAAAAATTTCCAATGCATATTTTTGAAAATGAACTTTAAAAGTGACACATAACTTCTAATTTTTACGGTAATATTCTTTTTTGTAAAATCTATATTTATTTTTTATCCTAGTGAACACATTCATTAACAAATATGGTTATTCTTCTATATGAATATTAAATTCATTTTTTTAAAATGTATTTCTTTATAATAAAAAATATTAAATATTTTTAAAATAATAGGTTTATTTACGCTTATTTTTTAAAATTGTTTTCCTAATGATATTGAAAATACATTTTTATCTACAGAATAATTCTTAATGATACTTATTTTACACTTCGGATATTTTCATATAAAACCTTACAAATTCTATCTCTTGATTATTTACATAATTTTGTATAGAGGACTTCATGAAACAAATAAATATTCTAAGTGTTAATTATGATATGTTTTAAATATGAAAGTTTTCATGTACTCTGAGAAAAAAATTGTATGAATTGTTATCATTATTAATGGGTAGGTTATTTCATCTACTTATATTTAATTAGTTGATGTTATATATCACATAATCACATTTATGGAAAATAGTTGTTATCCTAATCCCTAGTGGGAACACAAGTTATTATCCAAATTACAATATTCTACACAATTTGTTAGCCTAATCCCTATAGTTAGAAAAAGATGTTATCCCAAGATAAATTGGGTATATGGGTTGTTATCCCAATCCCATGTGCATACATGGGTTGTAATCCCAATCCTAATATGGTTTCTGAGTTTTTAGTCCATATCTATGATGGGACATGAGTTTTTATCCCATAAATTAAAGGGTAGATGGGTTATTATCCTAATCCCAAGAGAGTGAAATTTTTTTATCCCAATACCAAGACAAAATAAATGTTTTCTTCCAAATATCAAAATGTTACATGAGATGTTATATCTCTCTAATAATGGTACTTGAGTTTATATACAATTCCCAAGAGAGTATATAGGTTGTTAGTCAAATACCAATATGGTACTTGATTTCTAATAGAAATCCCCAGATGCTACCCATGTTGTACCCCCAAGACCAAGTGGGTACATGGGTTTTTATCCAAGGAGAAATATTGTAAATTCATTGTTTTCCCAAGCCCAATATTATACATGGATTTTTATACCAATCCTAATATGTTTGGATAATGGGTAAAAATTCAAGGTCCACTAGGTTATGATATTATATAGTAATATTATTCCAAATTTTTATGTAATATGTCTATGTATTTCTAAAATGGTTCATGTTTGGTTTCTCAGGTTTTTGTAGTTCTATAACATGGTATTCTTCATAATCTTATTTTAAATTTCATTTTATTTTTACTTAAAGATAAATTTTTTATGTGATATATTATTTAGAATATTATATTTCTCCCTTGATCATATTTTCTCACATTATTATAATCTAAACATTAATGATATAGTGATGATTTTTTCCGAAATCAAGTTTTTGAGCTCCCCCCTTTCTTCTTTTTTTAATCATCAAGTTATAAAGATGAGTATAACATGTGAAAATTATATAAGGGAGTCTTTTATGGTTTCACCACACATAAATATACTCAAGTATCACAAAATAACTATATTATGTAGATGATCCCTAGAAATAATGACCCTTATTGTCTTTGTATTGGGTTATTATTTAAGAGATTTAATATTTTAATAATAGAAATGATATAAAATAACGAAATTTTAGAGTGGTTTGTATGAAATTGTATAAAATATATATAGTATGGAATATTTTTGTAGTAATATATCTAGAAGCGTATGTTTGGGTTTCCTTAGTGGGTATCACATTATGGTTTTTTTATTTTAAGGGATTAGTTTAGTTATTAATAGATATTATGATGAGACACTAGGATTTAATTTATGTATGGGTTGATATCCAAAAAAATTGGAAGAGAGTGTCTGATTTCCTAAAAATTATGTCCATGTATAGATACTATAAGTGCATACATGATCTAACATAGAAACACCTAGTGCTAATAAACATGAAAATGATGGTAATTAGCAACTCATAATTAACCTGGATCATGGGAAATATGTCTAATTCCAAAAATATTTTGACACTTCTAGGGTATATTCTTTAGTGATTCACACACTCTATATAATGAATTATGATGGCTTTATATCTAATTTTAGGATGTGATATTTAAATCGAGGGTTAGAAAACCAAATACGAATTTGGAAATGGACAACCTAGGTTATAATTAATGAATGATATATTGATATAATGATATTATTAGGGAATTTAATGTATAATTTGTAAAAATTAATGAAATTTTTTAGAAGAAATCAGAGGATTGAGTTTTCATATTCCTATGACCATTTATTCTGATTTTGTGGGATATTATCATAAACAATTTTGTATTTATATTTTATAGGAAATAAGATTATGAAATTGAAGCTGTGAATTATTTGTCATGAGTAACAATTAATAAAGAATATTTTGGATATATAATATTTTATTCTTACCTAGGATAGTGAGGTAGATATCTCATTATAAATTAAATATTGATATTTTCTATCTAATGGATCCCTCATTTATTTTCATTTGTAATTTTTCATTTATTTTAATGGGTGAAATTTATTTAGGAGGGGATGCAACACACAAATATTTTAGTATAAATGTACATTGAAATACATTTTATTTTGAATATATTTTAATTCACATAACAGAAAACTACAACAAATAAAATCATACACTATTAAAATAATGTAATAGGATATGAAATATTAAAATGAAAATAAAAATTATTATAAAGAGTATAGTAATTAAAAATTATAAAAACATTAAAAAATAAATTTTAATTTATTACATATTATTATTTTTATATATAATTTATGTATTTTAATACTGATTAATTAATTATATTTAAAGGGTAAATGAAAAATATTTAATGAAATGTGTCAAATATATTTTTATAAAGAACTATTTTTTATATGATGTTTATTTTACATAATTAACTAAATTAACCAATTTTATGATATAATTATGATAACATGAAAAAATAATATATTATTACCAATTTATTAATTAATTGATTTTAAATATCATGGAGAAATTTTAATATATAATATTTTATTTCAAAATAAAAAATATTTTTATTAATATTTCAACTATTACTTTAATATTTAATATATAAAATTTTATAAATTTAATTTTATAAAATGAACCTCATTTTGGAATTTATCATTTCAAAATTATCTTATGGTGAATTATTTGGTTTTTGGTCAAATGGGTCATTTTTAGGTGAATAATGAAAAACAAAATTTATACATATACCATAGAATTTATTATTTTATCATAATCCAAATATGACTACAAATCATATAAATCATTTATCATGACGATAAATTTATTGAAAATTAATTATTTTTATAACTAATTGAATTTATGAAATCTATGAATAACATTTTGAAAATAAATAGATATTTATTTTAATAGAAATTTGTTTTTGTCAGTTTCTTTGAATTAAGTATCCACATGGTGTAATTATGATTTGTATTATTTGGATAGAAAATAAATATTGTTTTTTGTAAAAGTATACTAATTAATTGCATGTAAATCAAAAAATTGTTAACAATATAATAATAACAATTTATATTCATAAAAGTAACCTATTTCTAAATAAAAGGTTTTATGCTTCATGTGATAAAATTAAAATTTCATTTCATTAAAAATATATATATTAATTTATATAATGGATTTAATATATGTTACAATTACTTCCAAATTATTTAACTACTCCCATTTTTAGGTTTTAATGTAATAAATGAGATAGGTAAATATTAGTTACCATGTAAAAAATGGAGAATGTGAAAAATCCAATGGTAATGACATAAAACATGATAAAATGGATTAAAATGATTGGTTGATGTGCGTATTAACCAAAACATACATCATATCAATTACTTAATTCATTTTAATCCTCATTATATATAAGGCCCCAGCCTTAAACCTTACTTAATCTTGAGTTATTACAAGATTACACATTGAGGATCTTTTCGGGTTTAGAGTTTTAGAGAATTAGATCATAAAACTTGCATTACATTCCACATATAAACAAAGTGGTTACATAAAGATAGTATTCTTCATTCCCATCAATGGAATCACATTTAAAATAAAACATGGATTATTTCTTGACACATCCTTGACTCTATCATCTTATCATGTTCCTTTCCCTTGACCTGTGAAAAACATTTCAAAAACTTGGGTTGAGCATAAAAACTCATTATGGGTTATAAAAAAAACATGGAAAGGAAACATGAGTTCATATATACATAAGAATGAAATCATACTTTACCCATAAAACATAGGCACTTTAACATACCTCATAAAATCATGAATAAATCATAGAAATCATAAGACATAAAGGTAACTTGAGGCATTCATAACATTCTTACATAGGGAGTAACCCTCTTAGTTACGTTTGGAATACCCATCAAAGTATATTCCCTAAAATCTATTCGGAGAAACCTTAACTTTTCACTCCTTTGCATTACCCAATGCATTGGAGAGCTATAACGGGCTCACCCACCCTTAGTTTATCAAGGAACCACCCGTCTTCATAATAATGCCCAAGAACCATAACATAATCATATCACATAAAACATGCATAAAGGAAACATAAAATTTACACATTTCAATCACGAGATATCAATAAAACACATTGATATAAAAACGTTATGAAAACCATTTTCAATACTAAAATAAAAGAGAACTAAAACATGACATTTATGTTTCTTTTAAAAAGAAGGTATGGCTTGTAGAGGAAGCCGAAACTCAAATAACGGTCACGACGGCGGAGAAGTCGTTGTCGCCACATACGTATGACAAAAACATTCCCTTTTGTCGTTTAGTAAACGCTTCGTATAAAAAAGATTCCTTTTGAATAAAAGTAAAAGTCAAATGGGTTTATACACCATATAAAAGAAAGTTGTGTATAAAATAAAATATGCCTCAATTAAAGGAGATTGAGACGAAGTCCCATACCTCGTATCCGACTTGACCCGACCGTTCTTTAATCTCATGAATAATAAACTTGAGTTAATCTCTACTTGATTATGAATCTTTTTCAAGTTCATTATTCCTTTTATACCATGTTATGAACATCATGTAATCAGTTAAGTTAATAATGTTCATTTTGTCGGTATTTGGTTCTTAAGTCAAAAATAGACTTCTTACACTTACATGTTGTTAATTTGGTCAAAGGTTCATTATATCCAGAATGTTATTCATGATGTAGATATCATATATGTCATATATATCCAGTACATACTTGCATTTATAATATTACATAATCATTTAGAGGTTAGAAATGATATGCACCGTTCATGGAGACGGTAAGCCGTACGTAAGCATGAACACTACTTTCATTTATATTTCATATTTTATAGAATGTAATCATAATTATATAAAGGTATATTATAATTCCAGTATAAGTTTATATATAATATCATAGTTTCATCCTTTATATGTCCCACATATGGTATTTAACGAATCAAATCACTTTGAGGGGGCGGTAGTCCGCACTTCCTAAAATGAAGATATCGTGTTTACCCATAATGGAAACATAAAGGTATGCCCAAAATGAAAAAAACAGAAGCTTAAGGAAATAATAAACTTATAATATATCATATATAAAAACAGTGACATCATAATGGCCACCTTTGAAGGTGTTAAATGAGTATTGAACAATCATCGTTTCGGGAGGCAGAATTTCGCCATCCACAGAAACCGTATGTTCTTTAACCATTTGATGCAGTTGTGTGAGAGTGTAGCTCAAATAAATCTTATAACAACATCCTAGTATATTTAGGATACTGGGTTTGTTACAAAAGAATTAAATAAAAAGATTTTAGGGGGTTGGAGAAGCAAAATAAAACAAATGAACATGAAAGAATGAATTACCTTAAAAAGTGTAACTCCTTTTGATTTGAGCCTAAAGGCTTCCTTTGAAAGGATTATGCCCAATGGTAATCCTATAGGATGAGGAGAGGGATGTGGAGAGAGTAAATGGGAAGGGGTTGGCAGAGCCAAAGGCTTGAGTAGTGTGGTAAATGAGGTAGAGGTGGGGGCCTTTTATAAGAGGAGAGGAGGGTACTTTTGGAATGTAAAGAAATATTACTTTATTTTGAAAATGTGTTTCGGTTTAAAAAGGTCCCACATTGATATAATTCGTGGTTAAGGTGATAAGGCTTCGAAATACACTCATCCAATAAGTTTTGGACATGTGTAGTTCATATATTTTACATTATCTTTCCATTTTATTTAAATCGTCAAATAATGATGTCATCGCTGCATCATTATTATGTCATAAATAATTTAATTTATTTAATGTCTAAAAATCATAAAAAAAATACTATGATGTATGAAATCTTTGTAGCTTTCCAATGACTATTTATAATAAAATATCTGATCTTTATAACCCCATGTAAAAATTGTTTTCGTAAAACATCTATTGTTTGTGTCATTTTTACTTTAACATTTAATAAAAAGTTATTTATGTCATTTCCAAACCAAAGTGTCTCCATGGGGTCCCCAAGTTGACCCATGGCTTGTGTGGGTCGGCCATGACACAACCAATAAGGGTGGGACATGTGTCTAGGTCATTTCATTTTATTAAACCATTATTTATACCTTAAACTACACTAATTACCACTAATCGCGATTAAAAACTTAATAAGTTACTATTCACCAAAAAATTATTTTAATCTCATTGAACCACATTTTACTTCTTAATGACAACCATGTATGTCGGATTTTCAAAATTCAACACACATTAGTGGTAAAATTTCATTTAACTGAAAAATTAGTTTGCTTGATTACCACTTAGTGGTTTCACTATTCATCAAAAATTGAAGTTTTTCAGAAAATTACCAAAAATTCACCCTAAGCTATATTTGATATTCCGAATTCAAAAATGAAGTCTATTTTACAAAATTCAAATCATATAAGTCACATTAATTAATTTAATAATTAATTCCCGCTGCCAGAGCAAATAGCGTGTTTTTACAAAACAATAAGTATCAAAAGATTGACACCAGTTTAAGTCTAATTTCAAAGTGAAATTGATTCCAATGACAACCCATTGGATAAAATGGTAAAAATATATTCTAATTTCACTTCAAAACCAATTCTAAAAATAATCTAATCATACAAATAAATTAGATTAAAAGGCAGTTTTGATGTAAAATGTAGTATTTTTCACTATTCATTAAAAAATGAACATTGTCAGAAAAATACCAAAAATTCACACAAGGTAAATTTTGATGTCCCAATCATAAAGGATAAGTTTATTTTGACAAAAATAGTTTATAAAATTGTCAAAATATAGATTCAATAATGGTTTTCCATCAAAAGGCAGTAAAATAATCTTTTAAAAATATTAGTGTATTCCATGCATAAGATTGTATTTATTTTCATTTTAAGCCTCTAAAACACTATCTTAATTATTAATAGACATAGATAAAAATATCTATTATTCATTACTTACTTGGGATGTTACATCCTTACCCCATTTAGAAAATTGTGACCCCGCAATTTATTTACTTATCGAATAAATGGGGGTACTAATCCCTCATTGCATTTTCAGATTCCCATGTTGCCTCTTCAATCATGTGGTTTTTCCACAAAACCTTTACCTGCTTAATCACCTTATTCCGTAACACTTGCTCCCTATGGTCAAGAATCTGGACTGGTTGTTCCTCATAAGATAGGTTCTCTTCCAGCTGAACTACCTCTGGGCTCAAAACATGAGATGGATCTGGCATATACTTTCTCAACATCGAAATGTGAAAAACATTGTGCACCTGAGATAAACTCGGAGGTAAAGACACTCGGTATGCAACTGATCCAACTCTCTCTAGAATTTCGTATGGTCCAATGAACATTGGACTCAACTTTCCTTTCTGACCAAATCTCATCACACTTTTCCAAGGAGAAACCTTGAGAAAAACATGATCACCTACCTCGAAAGATAGATCTTTCCTCCAGTTATCCGCATAACTCTTCTGCCTGCTCTGAGCTGTTCTCATGTGTTTCGGAATCAGTTGAACTTTTTCTGCCATCTCTTCTACCAATTCTGGTCCCATCAACATCCTTTCACCCACTTCATCCCAGAAAGCTGGAGTTCGACACCGCTTCCCATATAATGCCTGAAATGGTTCCATCTGTATACTGGAATGAAAACTGTTATTATATGAAAATTCAACCAAAGAATGATGTTGGTCCCAACTTCCCTGATAATCCATAGAACAAGCTCGTAGAATATCCTCAAATATCTAAATTTTTCGTTCTGACTGCCAATCTGATTGAGGATGAAAAGCTGTACTAAAATTTAATTCAGTACCCAACGACTTCTGAAGGCCTTTCCAAAAGTTAGAAGTAAACCTGGGATCACGATCCGATACAATGGAGAGAGGAACTCCATGTAACCTAACTATCTCTTTAAGATACAAACGAGAAAGTTGATCAAGAGAGAAAGTATCTCGTATAGCAAGGAAATGAGCAGATTTGGTCAAGCGATCAACAATAACCCAGATTGCATTATTACCTCGAGATGTCTTCGGTAATCCAACAACAAAGTCCATGGATATATTCTCCCATTTCCACTCTGGCACTGGTAAAGGCTGAAGAATCCCTTTCGATAATTGCCGCTCTTCTTTAACCTGCTGACAAGTCAAACACTTCATATTAAAATCAGCAATATCTCTTTTCATTCCATCCCACCAGTAATACTCCTGCAGATCTCTATACATCTTAGTACTGCCCGGATGAACTAAAAATGGAGAACTATGAGCTTCACAGAACAACTCTCTCTTCAACTGTGAATCACAAGGCACACACAATCTCTTCCCAAATCTCAAAACGCAATCATTATCAATGTTGAATTCAGGAAACTTACCTTTCTGAACCAGCTCTACCTTTTTCTGCAACTCACTATCTTGCTTATGTGCTTGCTTGATTCTATCTGATAGAGATGATCTCACTGATACCTGAAACAAAACAGAAGGAATTCCTGCACCAACAACTTCTATGCCAAATTTCATCAAATCCTTAACCAAGGATCACGTTCCAAACGCAACATTGTTAATGAAGCATTACTTTTTCCAATCAAAGCATCAGTCACTTTTTTTGCTTTTCCCGGAGGTAATGAATTGTACAATCATAATCCTTGATTGATTCCAGCCATCTCCTTTGTCTCATGTTTAACTCTTTCTGAGTGAATATATACTTTAAACTTTTGTGATCGGTATATATTTCACACTTTACTCCATAAAAATGATGCCTCCAAATTTTTAAAGCAAAAACAATAGCAGCTAATTCCAAATCATGTGTAGGGTAATTTACCTCATGAGATTTCAACTGTCGTGATGCATAAGCAATTACCTGATCATTCTGCATTAGGATGCAACCAAGTCCTTTCAATGAAGCATCACTGTATATAACAAACTCACCATTCCTGGAAGGTAGTGCCAAAACTGGAGCATTCACCAATCTTCTTTTCAATTACTGAAAACAATCATATCATTATTTTGTCCAGATAAACATAACACCCTTCCGAGTTAGCTTAGTCATTGGACTAGATAACCGTGAAAAATTTCTAACAAACCTTCGGTAATATCCCACCAAACCAAGGAAGCTATGAATCTCGGTTACATTTGTGGGTCTTGGCCATTCTTCCACAACTTTGGTTTTGGCAGGATTAACAGTTATTCCATCTTTAGAAACAATGTGACCAAGGAAAGAAATTTGTTGCAACCAAAACTCACATTTGCTGAATTTCCCATATAGTTTCTTTTCTTTTAAGGTTTGCAAGATAACCCTTAAATGTCTTTCATGCTCCTCTTTACTTTTAGAAAACACCAAAATATCATCAATAAAAACAACCAACATTTTTCACCTGAGTAAATTGAGCCATCACTACAACAAACTGTTTAGTTCTGATTCTGACCATCTCAGGATACTGATTTGAAAGGTCATTTCCCTCTGTATGACTTCCTAGAAAAGCTGCTTTGTTTCCTCTATGAAAAACCATTCTTATCACAGAAATACCTTAGGTGAAGCAACATGGTAATCCGTAAATGCTATATCATTTCAAAAAAAAATATTTTTTGATAATATTTTAATATAATTCTAACTCCTAAAGTTATCTAAACCGACCTCTGATACCAACTATAAGGCCCCACCCTTAAAACATACTTAATCTTGAGTTATTACAAGATTACACATTGAGGATCTTTTCGGGTTTAGAGTTTTAGAGAATTAGATCATAAAACTTGCATTACATTCCACATATAAACAAAGTTGTTACATAAAGATAGTATTCTTCATTCCCATCAATGGAAACACATTTAAAATAAAACATGGATTATTTCTTGACACATCCTTGACTCTATCATCTTATCATGTACCTTTCCCTTGACCTGTGAAAAACATTTCAAAAACTTGGGATGAGCATAAAAACTCAGTATGGGTTATAAAAACACATGTAAAGGAAACATGAGTTCATATATACATAAGAATGAAATCATACTTTACCCATAAAACTTAGGCACTTTAACATACCTCATAAAATCATGAATAAATCATAGAAATCATAATACATAAAGGTAACTTGAGGCATTTATAACATTCTTACGTAGGGAGTAACCCTCTTGGTTACATTTGGAATACCCATCACATTATATTCCCTAAAATATCTTCGGAGAAACCTTAACGTTTCACTCCTTCGTGTTACCCAATGCATTGGAGAGCTATAACGGGCTCACCCGCCCTTAGTTTATCACGGAACCACCTGTCTTCATAATAATGCCCAAGAACCATAACATAATCTTATCACATAAAACATGCATAAAGGAAACATAAAATTTCCACATTTCAATCACGAGATATCAATACAACACATTGATATAAAAACATTATGAAAACCATTTTCAATACTAAAATAAAAGAGAACTAAAACATGGCATTTATTTTTCTTTTAAAAAGAAGGTATGGCTTGTAGAGGAAGCCAAAACTCTAATAACGGTCACGACGGTGGAGAAGTCGTTGTCGCCGCATACGTATGACAAAAACATCCCCTTTTGTCATTTAGAAAACGCTTCGTATAAAAAAGATTCCTTTTGAATAAATGTAAAAGTCAAAGGGGTTTATACACCATATAAAAGAAAGTTGTGTATAAAATAAAATATGCCTCAATGAAAGGAGATTGAGACAAAGTCCCATACCTCGTATCCGACATGACCCGACCGTTCTTTAATCTCCTGAATAATAAACTTGAGTTAATCTCTACTTGATTATGAATCTTTTTCATGTTCATTATTCCTTTTATACCATGTTATGAACATCATGTAATCATTTAAGTTAATAATGTTCATTTTGTCGGTATTTGGTTCTTAAGTCAAAAATAGACTTCTTACACTTACATGTTGTTAATTTGGTCAAAGGTTTATTATATCCAGAATGGTATTCATGTTGTAGATATCATATATGTCATATATATCCTGTACATACTTGCATTTATAATATTACATAATCATTTAGAGGTAAGAAATGAAATGCACCGTTCATGGAGACGGTAAGCCGTACGTACGCATGAACGCTACTTTCATTTCTATTTCGTATTTTATAGAATGGAATCATAATGATATAAAGTTATATTATAATTCCATTATAATATCATATATAATATCATAGTTCCATCCTTTATATGTCCCACATATGGTATTTAACGAATCAAATCACTTTGAGGGGGCGGTAGTCCGCACTTCCTAAAATGAAGATATTGTGTTTACCCATAATGGAAACATAAAGGTATGCCCAAAATGAAAAAAACATAAGCTTAAGGAAAACATAAACATATAATATATCATATATAAAAATATTGACTTCATAATGGCCACCTTTGAAGGTGTTAAATGAGTATTGAACAATCATCATTTCGGGAGGCAAAATTTCGCCATCCACAGAAACCGTATGTTCTTTAACCATTTGATGCAGTTGTGTGAGAGTGTAGCTCAAATAAATCTTATAACAAAATCCTAGTATATTTAGGATACTGGTGTTGTTACAAAATAATTAAATAAAAAGAGTTTAGGGGGTTGGAGAAGCAAAATAAAACAAATGAACATGAGAGAATGAATTACCTTAAAAAGTGTAACTCCTTTTGATTTGAGCCTAAAGGCTTCCTTTGAAAGGATTCTGCCCAAAGGGAATCCTATAGGATTAGTAGATGGATGTGTAGAGAGTAAATTGGAAGGGTTTGGCCGAGCCAAAGGCTTGAGTAGTGTGTGAAATGAGGTAGAGGTGGGGGCCTTTTATAAGAGGAGAGGAGGGGCACTTTTTGGAAAGTAAAGAAATATTACTTTATTTTGAAAATGTGTTTCTGTTTCAAAATGTCCCACATTGATATAATTCGTGGATAAGGTGATAAGTCTTCTAAATCCACTCATCCAATAAGTTTTGGACATGTGTAGTTCATAGATTTTACATTATCTTTCCATTTTATTTAAATCATCATATAATGATGTCATCGCTGCATCATTATTATGTCATAAATAATTTAATACATTTAATGTCTAAAAATCATAAAAAAAATACTATGATGTAGTAAATCTTTGTAGCTTTCCAATGACTATTTATAATCAAATTTATGATCTTTATAACCCCATGTAAAAATTGTTTTCGTAAAACATCTCTTGTTTGTGTCATTTTTACTTTAACATTTAATAAAAAGTTATTTATGTCATTTCCAAACCAAAGTGTCCCCATGGGGACCCCAAGTTGACTCATGGCTTGTCTTGGTCGGCCATGACACAAAAAATAAGGTTGGGACATGTGTATAGGTCATTTCATATTATTAAAGCATTATTTATACCTTAAACTACACTAATTACCACTAATCGCGATTAAAAACTTAATAAGTTACTATTCACCAAAAAATTATTTTAATCTCATTGAACCACATTTTACTTCTTAATGACAACCATGTATGTCGGATTTTCAAAATTCAACACACATTAGTGGTAAACTTTCATTTAATTGAAAAATCAGTTTGCTTGATTACCACTTAGTGGTTTCACTATTCATCAAAAATTGAAGTTTTTCAGAAAATTACCAAAAATTCACCCTAAGCTATATTTGATATTCCGAATTCAAAAATGAAGCCTATTTTACAAAATTCAAATCATATAAGTCACATTAATTAATTTAATAATTAATTCCCGCTGCCAGAGCAAATAACGTGTTTTTACAAAACAATAAGTATCAAAAGATTGACACCAGTTTAAGTCTAATTTCAAAGTGAAATTGATTCCAATGACCACCATTGGGTAAAATGGTAAAAATATATTATAATTTCACTTCAAAACCAATTCAAAAAATAATCTAATCATATAAATAAATTTGATTAAAAATCAGTTTTGATGTAAAATTCAGTATTTTTCACTATTCATTAAAAAATGAACATTGTCAGAAAAATACCAAAAATTCACACAAGGTAAATTTTGATGTCCCAATCATAAAGGATAAGTTTATTTTTACAAACAAAGTTTATAAAATTTTCAAAATATAGATTCAAAAATGGTTCGCCATCAAAAGGCAATAAAACAATCTTTTAAGAATATTAGTGTATTCCATGCATAAGATTGTATTTATTTTCATTTTAAGCCTCTAAAACACTATCTTAATCATTAATAGACATAGATAAAAATATCTATTATTCATTACTTACTTGGGATGTTACATTATATTTGTAACATGGGTTAATTTTATATTAAGTTGTTATATTTAAAATAATATCACTACATCCACTTATAAAAGAGTCCTTACAAAACCGCTACAAATCCAATCTAAAAATTCAATTTTTACATGAAAATATACCAATTTTACATTCTCCAGAAGCCTATTAAATTTCCATAAGATTGTTCATTATAAAATTTATTTAATTCACCATTTCCATGAAAAAAGATTAGAGAATTTTTGAATTCCCAACGTAGGATGTTAGAGCATGTTCAACTATGTGGGAATAGAGGGTACAGTTGTCATCTCAAATATCAATTATTTGATAATTTTTTCTATGGAACACTTATTTCTGATCATATAATATATATTATACCCTTTATATAGTACATAATTATTCCCCCTTTATTAATCATATTATGGATTTTTTCAACCATCATCATTCATGGGATTATGAATCATTCACTAGAAAAGTCATAATTGTGTTTCTTAATTCAATAACCTTTCATTGAGTAATATTCTCTCCTCTAGAACATTATATTTATAATTTGGATAAATTATTCTCTAATATTCAATTATTATTCATTATCACTTTTTATTTCTTAATATTTTCATTAATATCTTTTAAATCCACCATTAAAATGTTTCTTTAAGAATTATATTGTATATGGTGGTTTCTATCATCCCAATTTTTATTCATTGAGATACATTGAATATTCATGACATTGTTTAATTTATTTGGATTATATAATATCCTATGATTTTTTATCACATCATTCTTGAAATTCAAGGGATTTTCAAATTTGTCTAATCCCATATTTCCTAGTATTTTCAATTAAAATGATATTAAAGTTATCCGATTTTTTTCATTAAAGGTTCCTTTATATTGTAATAATGTGTCTTATTATACCTCATTCTAATAAGATAACTATATTTTTATATTCAATATTTAATTTTATGTAATATACTCTCAACCTTGGGAAATTGACACATTAAATTCAAATATAATTCTAGGATTAATCTCATTCTCAAAAAAATTATAACAAGGCCGAGAATAATTCATATACTATTTGATAAAGGTTTATAGTCTTTATCCATATTTTATCTGGCCAAAAATGTTATCATTTATTGGAAAACGAGTTATTAATTATTTTATTTGAGCATCATATTACTATTTATCTACTTTTAAAAACTATATTTTTCCAATTTTATGTGGGTTTTCAACAATGGTATTTAAATGTATTAGATGTAAATTTCCTTTAATAATTTTATGTTTTATCTTCCACTCCATATTTCATAAATAAAAACATTTCAGGTTTTAAAAGGTTTTTTTATTGGAGAATATTTTTAAAACAATTTTTTTAACATTTTTCAAATTATATTTTTAAAATTATTATTAATGTGACCCATAACATCTTCTTTTTATGATAATGATAAAAATGTTTTCTGAATCATCTTTTTTACATTTGTCTATGTGAACAAATTATTTAACTAAAATGAAAATTAACCTCAACAAATATTCATTTCCATGTATTAAAATGTATTTACAAATAAAGTGAATTCTAAATGATTCTAAAAATATAATGATGCATTTCAAATTATTATTCAAATGGATTTAGCCAATTATATTGAAATGATAATTTTCATCCATGTAATAATCCTTATTTATAAATTTTTTAAACCATAGACGCATTCTTATACCACCATCTAATATATTTATCTATATGAATAATAAAACATTCTATTTAAAATATCATTAAACCCATATTTTTACAAATGTAAATTTTGTTAAATTTGAAATATGAATGTTTTAATTTTCCCTTGGAATAAAAATATATGGATGATTATTATTGATGGTTGAGGTGATATTTCACATCAAATAAATTTGTTAATGTATTATATCTGATGAGATAAAAAATGGTTCATGAGTTATTAGGAAAATACATATATTGTTTATGTGTTGTTTTCACTTTCCTAATATGGTGAAAAATTTGTTATCTCTAGCCTTAGATGGTGTATAATTTTTTAGCCCAATCTGAAGAGGATATATAGGTTTTTTGCTCAAGACGAAGAGTATACATGAGGTTTTTCAAGATATCAATATGGTACATAGGTTTTCATAAGAATCACAATGAGTTACATATATTATTTGACCAAGCATATGAGGGTACACATATTGTTATCACAAGACCTAGAAGGTTAAAGGGTTGTTATCTATAGCCCAAGAGGGTACATAGGTAGTTAACCCAATAATATGAGGGTTAATGGGTTGTTTTTTCAATTACATGATGGTACATATGTTGATATCCTAATCTCAAAAAAGTTCATGATTTTTTATTCTAATCTTAATAGGGTATATGAGTTGTTATAAAATACTCTTGAGGGTACATGAGTAGTTAGTTAGTACTGATTGCTCAATTTTCATAAGATTTTATATAATTTATCTTAATTCATAGTTCAATGTTATATGTTTATATTATGAGAAAACGGATATTATTTATTTTCTCATATTTCAAAACTGTTATGACCTTGTATATGATTTATCCTTTGAGACTGCAATACATTATATTCATCCTGAAGGGAAAATATTATTTTTCCATGTTATTTTTAGTAATATATTTCTTGAATGTCAATGTTTTACCACATTTTTATAATCAACCCCTTGATGATATGTTGTTAAAATTTTCCTTACTAAGAATTTGATATAACACATTTCTTAAGTTTTCATTCCCTAGGTTATGTAGATGAGTGTGATTTATATGATGTCTAGAATAGAATCTTGTGTGGTTCGAATAGGGAGAAATATTCACAAATATCATAAAATAAGTTTTATATTTTAGTGATCCTAAACACAAAGGAAAACCTTCAATAATTGGTATTATATAATAATTTTTAATATTTAATTTTTAACATATGGAAATTTCAAAAAACAATGATATGTTCTTCTTGGATCCACTAACTATTTACCAAAGATAATTCCTAGAGAAGGTGATTTCATTAGAAGATTTGATGGTTCATGTTTGAATAACTTCATTGAAACCTACCCATGCTTATATTATGATACCTACACAACACATATTCAATATATACTTTATTTAGGTTGATTTTTTGTCTTTAAATAGATCCAATCACATCAAGGGCATATCAACCCACACAGTTCGATGACATTATAAAAATTTTATGTGGTATGATTCATTTCCTTTTATCCATGAATTTTACATGAATTTGTTTTTAGTATATAATATTTGTTCATACTAAAAGGATTATTTTTTTTGATTTAAAAAGGGGTTAATGCATAACATAAAAAATCAATAAAACTCATTCATACTAATTAACCCTCCCTTTATGTGTCACTGCACCAATTACCATGCACTATAAAATAGAATGAAATGAATCAATTGAAAGGATGAAAATATATGGGTATATCTATAGCATTATTAACTCAGTAATCTAAAAATACCTCACTATTATTAATTCACACCCCGAACCCATTTTCTATAAATTTTACTAATAATATTTTTTTAGAAATAAACAATAGTTTTTGAATCATATATACCATACTTAATAATGATCTAACTACGTATGATTAAATATTGTAGAAAAAATCTCCTTATCGATTAATTTATTGGAAAAGGTAGATGTTTTCTCCACAATCATAAGTACCTTTAGAGGGGGAGGGGTGTGAATTAGGGTACAAAGTCCAAATCATATAGGTCCTGTGAACGATTCTAATTTATAACAGACTCTCCACGGAATCCCTTAATCGTCAATTCCCTCTTTAGTCTACAACACCAGGTCCCCAAAGCCCTGAGTAGTGTAGTCGTGCGTAATCAACTTTTTTCAACCTAATGTAATCTCAAAAAACTACATGGATAATAGATATAATGCATCAAAATCATATAAACCACATGAAATACCTACAATCAATTATATCAAAGCAGGAAAACATGGAAACATGATATGCCTCACAGTCAACCGAATCCAAAAAATGATAAACAACCAAAATAGGGGAAACACCCATGGGGTGGTCCTCAAACATGCTAATAAGAAATTATTAGTCATCTCATAACCACAATCATACATGAAATCTATGAAGATAACAATACATTATCAAAACCCTAACTCGAGATGCCTGATACATGTGTATCCGGCACCTTTGAACCAAAACTCAAAGACATTCAATGTAGGACAACAAAGCACCTACCTCGATCCTAGGTGATCGATCTACATGAATCTCAGTCTGTGAATCAGCCTAGAATGGTGAAGATAAGAATAAATGTCGAAAATTTTCAACCTCAGATAACTCTCACAATAGAGGGAATCAGCAAATTTGGCCAATGAAGAACCAATAAATCACCGATGCGATTCTATTGCATCCGATGACATTCGATTCGGATAACAGGTGAGAGATCGATGGATCAGAGAAATTTGGCCTCCTCGGACACTCTGTACATAATTAGGTGGAGAAGAAGATGAAAATAGGTTTAAGACGCGACCCCGGACCGATTAATGAAATAAAAAGAAAATTAAATGGTGTGCACTTAATGAGTACACAACGTGTATTTTCCCTTTTTGTACACCACATTAAGAGGCCTCCACATCACTGCTACACACCATGTGTGTGGCCCAGACACAGTCATCACACAGCCTATTGTGGGAGAAAAGTACACGTTGTGTACTCATAAAGGACACGGCATGCACATAGAAATTATCTAGATTTTCCTTATTTTCTAAAAAATTATGAGAAAAGGAAAAACATACTTGAAACGATGATCTGGGATCATACAAGCTTCCCTCCTAAAAGAAATTTGTCCCCAAATTTCCCTAACTTGGTGGCGAAGAAGAAATCTTGAACAACTCTGGCCACTGTGATCGAATATCAGCCTCCCTCTCCCAAGTATCGTCATGTACATGACCATGATGCCATTGCATCCATACCCGAGTTGTAGACCATCCACAGAGTATCTTTACAATATGATCAAGAATCCTAATACAATTCTCCTCGAATGATGCATCCTGCTCCAGCTCATCCTCCTCAGGTGGAAAAACATGAGATGGGTCTGGTAAATAGTAGAAATGCTGAGAAACATGGAAGACGTTGTGCATAGCTTGGTACCTCTGAGGCAACTGCAACCTATAAGAAACAAGCCCAAATCCCTCCAGGACCTCAAACGGCTCGATGTATCTTGGTGAAAGCTTACCCTGTCTCTTGATCCTCTTGTGTCCCAACCATAGGGTAATACACAGGAAAACCTGATCCCTGACCATAAATTCCAAAGGTCATCTCCTTTGATCAACATAAGATTTCTACCGAGACTGTGCAGTATCCATACTTTTTCGAATCAACTCCACCTGCTTTGTGGTCTCCTGAACAAGGCGAGGTCCCTGCATAGCTACCTCTCCTGCCTCCAGCCAACACAAGGTTGATCGGCACGACCTACCGTACAATGCCTCGTAAGGTTCCATCTGAATAGTTACTTGAAAAGTATTATTATAGGCAAAATCCACTAGAGGTATATGTCTCTCCCAAGAACCTTCAAAATCAAGGACGCATGGTCTTTTCATGTCCTCTAGAACCTGAATCGTGCACTATGATTGGAGATTTTAATGGGGATGGTAAGTTGAACCCAGAAGTACCTGGGTGCCCAAAGCACTCTGTATCCCTTTCTAGAAATGCAACGTGAAGCGGGTGTCCCTATCCGAAATTATAGTACTCGAAACCACATGCAAGAGTACAATCTCATGGATGTATAACCTTCCAAGCTCATCAACACTGAAGGTCTCCTTAATCGGTGTGAAGTGGGAAACCTTCGTGAGCCTGTCAAAGACAACCCATACCGTGTCATTCCCTTTAGGTGATCTCGATAACCCTTTCACAAAGTCCATCGTGAAATCATTCCACTTCCACTCCGGAATGGGAAGCTACTGTAAAATCCCTACCAGTCGTTGGTTCTCTGCATTCACCTACTGATAGGTGGAACATCGAATGAAAAAACCAGAAACATATCTCTTCATACATGGACACCAATACGGGCGGTGTAGATCACATTACATCTTGGGGATGCCATGATGAATTTCCCAGACTGAGGAATGAATGCCTTGCATCAGATCCATGCATATATCTGCTAGCACCCATACACATACCTGGAAATGCAAGATCTCATCCTCACCTATGGTCCATCCGGGAAGAGGGTCCACTCCTGACACACTTTCCCATAGGACAACGCCTTCATAATCTTATAACTGCCTCATTCGAACTTGGTCATGAAGCGTAGAGGTAATAGCTATAGAAGATAGGAATGTCTGCCCATGTCTGTCGTGAACCTCTAAATGCATCTCAGAGAACATAGCCATAAGATGCCACTCACTACTGGCCTCCCGAACTACCTGTATCTGAGTCCTCCTGCTCAGTGCATCAACCACTGCATTTCTATTCCCAGGTTTATAAGCATGCTCGAAATTGAAATAATGCATTTACTCAACCCACCTCTACTATCTCATATTCAGGTCATGCAGTGTGAAGATGTACTTGAGACTATTGTGGTCAGTATACACCACAAAAGGCTCTCCCAGAAGATAATGTCTCCAACCATGCAAAGCGTAAACAACTGCAGTCAACTCCAGGTCATGCGTAGGATAGTTCCTCTCATGTGGCCTGAACTACTGAGATCCGTATGCAACAACACTATCCTCCTGCATAATCACTGCCCCAAGCCCGATTCCATATGCAGAACAGAAAATTGTATAACTCATTCCCGGCTCCGGAAAAACTAGAATCGGTGCTGAAGTCAATCTCCCATTCAGATCCTGGAAGGATAAATCACAGGCTTCTGACCAAATATACATCACCACGTTCTTAGTAAAGCCTGTCAACGGTGCTGATAGGCATGGTAAGTACTATATATACCACATGTAGAAACCAGGTAGCCCTAAGAAACTTTGTACCTTGAAGACTTTCTTCAGATGCTCCCATGGGACTACTACTCTCACCTTCTCTGGGTCTACTGATATTTTTGTCTCTGATATGACATGTCCCCAGAAGTGAACCTCATCCATCCAAAAGTGGCACTTTGAGAGATTACAATATAATTGTTTCTCCCTTAGTGTACTCCAAATGATCTCAATATGGGTAGTATGGTCGTGTCGAGTGTGAGAGTACACCAAGATTTAATCCACCAAACCCACCATGAAGGAATCTATGTAAATATGGAATATTATGTTCATTAGCACCATGAAAACTGCTAGTGCGTTCGTGAGACTGAACGACATAACCAAGTACACATACAGAGCATCCCTACACCGGAAGGCTGTAAGAGGTATATCAGATAGTCTGACACGCAACTGAAGGTAGCCGGATCTCATGTATATCTTTGAGAACTCTCTGGATCCTCGAAGATGAACAAAGATCTCATCTATCTGTGGAAATGGATATCGGTTCTTGACCATCAAATGGTTCAACATCCAATTATCCACACAAATCCTAAGGGTGATGTCTGCCTTCTTCACAAACAGGACATGCGAACCCCAAAGAGAAGTATTGGGTTGGATGAAACCACTTGTCTGAAAATCATCCAACTACTTCTTGATCTCTTGAAACTTAGGTGTAGGCATCCTATAAGGAGGAATAAACTGTAGTGTTTCTCATGGAACACAATAAATAGAGATGTCTACCTCTCGCTCTGGAGGAAACATGAAATGTCTTCTAGAAAGACTTCTGGAATGTGATCAACCACTGGAATAAATTTTGATTGAGATGCCCCCTGTTTGTCTAGATATAAGCTAGCAATATTGGCCATAACCCCACCCAACCCATGATTCCCTAGTCCAGCTCTTCTCGCCTGGACATCCCATTCGCCCTTGTGAAGAAAAGATCTTCCCTCTGGTGATGTGAAACTCACCGTGCGGCGATAAAAATCGACAAAGGCATGTAAGGGAACTAACCAGTCCATCCCAAGAATGACATCAAAGCCTGCCATCTCCAAAACAAAGAAACTCCATGAAAAATGACACCCACCAACCTCGAGGGGGAATTCTATGCACTGACGCATTCCAGTAGTTCTAATTCCCAAGGGAGTGTCTAGTGTCATCATATCCTTCGAACTATAAATAGTATATCAAGGATTTCCACAGTATCCACAGAAATAAAGCTATGATATGCTCCTGTATCAAAAAGTGTAGAGGATAAAACTGAGGCTAATAAAATATTGCCTCAAAATATAGAAGGTACAAGATCATGTTCTTGATGAATCTTCTCTAATGAAAAATTCTAGACTATACCGCGGCCCTGTGTAGTAGCCTAAGATCCCTATACTGCTCCTCCCTGAGCTTGACCACTGTGTGCATGACCTCTACCCTAGCCGGAATGACCAGAAGGACTCCATACACCAGTCTGCTGCAGAACTGGTAGTCCTGCTTCTGTACATGGAGTCGAAACTGATCCTCATTCACTAGCCGATAGCAGAAGAACCTTGTAGATGACCCATCATGTCGCAAGATTAGCACTCCACTGGGTCCCTTAGGAACTGAGGCATATTATTCCCACATATTCCACACTGATAACATACCACTTGGTTTCTAGAGGGATGATCCTATCTACTAGATGGAATGCCTCGCTTCCTCGAGTCACCTCATGTAGACTCTCGGTGGCACTTCCTATTGTCTGTCAGGAGATAATCATTCCTAGATGCTGAACCACCCATGTCCATAGCTCCATCCTACCTCTGGTTTCTTTCTATAATAAGCACCTGTTTGTCTATCAATGTTATTTAAGTCAACTGAAAGACGTTCACCTATGACTCTATGTCCGTTCTGAGGCCTTCCTCATATTTCCTCGCCAAAAACAGTTAGTCATTCCCTAGAATGGGAGTGAAACACTGTAAATCTGTAATGTGGGAGGAATACTCCATTAATGTGAGAGTACACTACTATAGGTTCATGAACTCTCTGGCCCTGTCAGCCCTCAATGTCGCCAGGTATAAATATTCATAGAAATTAAAAAAAGATTAAAACAAAACAAGAGATAAAAACATTAAAATTTGGGAAAACATGACTACACGGCGTGTAGTACAACTACACAGTGTGTTTCTTAAAAGATTACCCCGGTGGTGTACCTTGTCCATACATTGCTGTGTAAACCACCCAGCTATACGGCATGTTATTAAACTACACGACATGTACTAACCCTTTTCCTCCCTTCTTGTTCACTCCTACACGGCTGGGAACACGGATTGTCCCAGTAGGAAACTACACGGTGTGCTTGTCCACTACAAGAAGTGTCCTTAAGATCTCTCTCTTATCTGTGTCGTTAGTCACATGGACTGGTACACAGACCACTACTACACGATGTGTCAATGGAGACACAACATGTACTTGACATGCCTTACCTGTCCCGTATTGTTAGTGACACGTCATGACACACGTTCGACACTACACGACATGTTCCATATGGAAACAGATTGTACGCGGAAGGATAACATCAACCCATGCTGTTGGCTACATGGCTGGCTACATGGTCAATAATACATGATGGGTTCCCATGTGACACAACGTGCACATGAATGAAAACCATGGCTCGTGTAGTTCGTGACATGGCCAGATACCTATTCCAGGCCACACGGCGTGCTCAGCTTTTACAAGGCGTGTTCCTACAGGGAACATTAAAACCCTGCGTCTCTTCCCAACACATTCAGGGAATGGTTAAAAAATACACGACATGTATGCATAAAGTACACACCGTCTATTCTGGTTTTTTCCAGACAGTAGCCTCAGAACTACACAAGAGCCCAGAAAACACAGAAAACAAGTGTTGTGGTGCCAAATTCTGATTCCTAGGGGCCAATACTCCCTGCAAATCAAATCTTGGAATCATAAAAACGTATATAACAAGTAAAAAGTATAACAACTCATGACTCACCAAATTCAGATCCACGAGGGCCCATAACACATCAAAGAGAAATGTTTCTCATCAATGATAAAGAAACTATAAGCAAACAATTCCCTTGCAACATAGTAGGTATTATATCACATCAGTTATCACAAAAACATGCATCTTCTATCACAAATTCTATCACCACATCATGAAAATTATAATGAAATCTTGATGGCATGAAAAAATACATGGCATGTGATTTTCTAACAAGTGCCTATATGATGAATGAGATGGCACACCCTAATCTCATTGGGTTTTAAAAAAATAAAACCACAATCATACAAGAGTACTATCACAACACAAGTTTACCAACAAACGGTGAAATCAATTAAACTGTAACATTTTCAAAAACACGAAAATTGCAATATTCGAGGTAATCTGGCTTTTTCCCTATACACAGGTTATAGAATTCCTGGGAATAGATATTTATCATTTACCTATTCTGTTCTATCCCTGTCAAATGTCACTAAACAGTAAGTTAATAGAAAAGGAATGAACTCCTTTAATACCACTTTGTAACGACCCGAATCTGGAGCCCCTCAACTGGTGCCCCATGCCCGGTTCGACACATGACCACAAGTGCATTTCCCCAAATGGCAAAGGATGCTGACTAGCAGTGAGGGCCTTGGTATGTTATTGGGGAAACTATGCCCTCATTCAATATGGTATACAAGGTACAAGAAATAACAGCCAATAGCCGAAGCAGTAAACTGCATACAACAACTGAAACTCAACAGCGGAAGTAATGTATAATATAATAATGATGCAGCATGGTACATGTATCTATGGAAAGCATAAAAAACAAAAACATGATGAAATACTACTAAAAAAATTACTAAAAGTAAACAACAACTCCAGGAATGTCACAAGCCTATGCTCAGTCCTATTCTCTCCAGCACCAACCAACAATCATGCACCTAAAGTAGAAGGGCCAGAATACCTATCCACACTTTCATCCATATAAACTGTTTTGGCAAAAAATTAGAACTAAAAAACGGTGTGAGACAAATCCCAGTAAGCATCCACCACATGATATGTGCCCTACTATCAGTGAGCAATATAGAAAAAGTAAAGGAAATAAATGCAGCAGCGAAACAACAATTCTCCAAAGTAAATAATCATACCAATCAACATTCACATTTATTTATTAATTTAATTCACTCATTAAATTATCAACCATGGAATCTTGAAAATAGCTCTATATTCCCAAAGCATAGCAAGTAACACAACATGTATCTCATCATACTACCTAAACTACAAGCAGTACAAACCCAAGCTTTTTCTTTGGATTGGTGGACTTGTTACAACCAACCAAACAATAACCATGGTGACTCTCTGGGTTGCTCACACATGATGAACTCTATAGTCTGGTAATCATGAAAAGGCACATACACTCTGGGAAGCTCTCACTATCAATTCTCCTTCGGTCTTGCAACAATAACTATAGAATCTCTATGGAAGAACTTACCTATAATTCCCCCATTAGTCTCGATACGTAAATTAGGAAACTCTAATGAAGAAAAAGTCCCAATCCTATAGTTACTATGAACAATTATAATTTATAACAGACTCTCCGAGGAATCCCCTAATCGTCAATTCCCTATTTAGTCTACCACACCAGGTCTGCACAGCCCTGAGTAGTGTAGTCGTGTGTAATTGACTTTTAGTAGCCCAATTATAAGATCAACATACCACAAGGATAATAGCTACAATGCATCAAAATAATATAAGTAGCAGTAAATACATTCAATAAATTATATCAAGGCATGAAAACATCGCAACAAGGTATGCCTCATAGACAACCTAAGCCAAATGGTGATAAAAAGCCAAAACAGGGGAACACCCATGGGGTGATCCTCAAACATGATAACAAGCAATTATCAATCATCTAATAACTTTAATAATACATGAAATAAAAGGAATATAATAATAAAAGATCAAAACCCTAACCCGAGATACCCAATACATGGGTATCCGGTACTTTTTCACCAAAACTCAATAAAATTCAACGTAGGGAAACAAACAACCTACCTCAATCCTTGGAGATCGATATAATTGAACCTCAACCTGTGAATCATCCTAGAATGGATAAGATCATCACAAACATCTAAAACGTTCAACCTCAGATAACTATCGCAGGATAAAGAATCAGGAAACGAGGCCACAGAAGAACCAAGAACTCACTGGTGCAATTATATTGCAACGGACGACGTTCGATTCAGATAACATGTGACGAATCAGTGTCTCGGAAAAGATTCTCCCTCCTCAGATGCTCTGGACGTAATTAGCTAGAGAAAAATATGAAAATATGTTTATGATGCGACCCTAGTGCGATTAATGAAATAACAAAGAAAAGAACACGACATGTACTTTGTGAGTACACGACGTGTACTCGCCCTTTACCTATACCGCATTAAGCAGCCTCCACATCACTACTACACACCGTGTGTGTGGCCTGGACAAGGCCAGCACACAGCCTCGTGTGGGAGGAAATTACACAGCATGTACTCATAATGTACATGGAGTGTACTTTGAAAATTTCCAGAGTTTTCTCCTTTTCTCAAAAACGACTTGAAAAGAAAAAAATTACCTGAAACAAAGATCTGGGTTCTTAAGCTACCATTTATATATACCGACTGTTAGGCATTGATCTTTGGGAGGTTTCCAACTGGGATTTGACTCACACCCTTTTTGGAACGTCATTTTGGGACCAGATATATTATATTGTTGCATGTATAGATAAGGGGAAGATCCCGACCACATGAGGTACAAGAGTGATGTGGAGCTGGAGAGCATTGAACCAAGCTGAGGCTTGCGATGCTGCTGGAGATTCATTTTTTCATTAACCTTGGATTTAGTAATGTATTCCAACTTTGTGACTTGTTTGGTTTCTTTATTTTACATATGTATCTGGAATCATTTATATATGTGCTCCAGTTTGTTATTATTTTCATTCTTTCGCTATTTAATTATTGGATGTTCTTAGGGATTTTTCTATTATTATTTTTTCATTCCGTTACATTACACTACCAATGATGGCATAGATTCCCCACTATCACATTTAAGACACTAGATGATAGTCACCAGCCTCTGGCATTTGTGAAAATGTGCTTGAAGGCAATTGGCCAACCAGGTACTGGGCACCTATAGGCACACCCAGAACTGGGACGTTACATATGACATAATCTACAATATTTTATTGAATTATTTAGGATTTTTTTATTAAGGTTATACTATTTAGAAACCTTTTGTAATATTAATCTAGTTGTTTTATGATCATGTTTATTGTTTGGGGAATGTTATTTACATTTAATAAGATAACATCAATATGAATATATATTTTGTTTATGTTTCAACCCTTTTATATGAGGAATTAATTGGACTTATTATGTGATGTAAGGGGCCAGTAATAACCTTTTGTTGAATGATTATGTCTCCTGGGAAAAAACTATATTGGGTTTTTACCCCACATGTATGATGTCTTTGCTAAAGCCTTGAAAATATGTTTATAATGTCTAGACATAAAAATTCCATCCTAATGATATTATTTAGAAGAATACCATTTGATCATTCATGTATTAGAAAAACATGATTATGTTTTACTATCAAGGGATTAGTTTTATAGTATTATTTATTTATCTGTTAGTCCTGATATATTATGATCATAATTTTATTATAATATTATTTATTTTTAGTTAATCACCATAAATTATAGATTATACATTATAAATTACCCTTACTATTCATTTTAGATCCCCCATTTATAATTTTTTAATAGGATTTGTTGATGTATGATATGAATTACTTATAATGATAATGTATGAGTCTATGGGTATTACTAATTGAATTTCAATGTTGTATTTTATTTTACATATGTAACATAATGTTCATGAATGAAATATTGTTTCCAAAACTATTAAACTAGTCGGTCCTTATAGATTCAAGTCTTGTACCTTTTCTAATTTATTTAATGTAAGGCAGCAACTCCAGGATAATAGGTTCAGGGTCTTTTCAAAAAGATGAAAATTTGTTTTGTCTTTTCGTCACACTAGATAATTAAATGTGTTTCAGTATATGGCCATTTAGTCTATTTACTAAAAAGTCCCTCTATATTAATGAGGAGAAATAGTTATCTGTATGTCCAAATCATGAACACCCAAAACAGTGGACATAAAAAGAAGTCCAAGAATACTGAAATCTATGTTGATATTTTTTTATCTTTTTCCCTATAATGCCTCATGGATATGGAATAAATATTTTCGTAATGTCCCATATTTACACAATTACAAAATCTTCGTGAGGATCTTAAGGATTCCCCCATTTTCCATCCTTGACATATAAAGACACGATCTAGTAGACAAATTCCATTGAATTTTATAATAGTCCTTTAATGGTATCCTCTATGAAAGAATACAGGTGAAACCATCACATTCAGTCACCTTAGTTTTTCATTTTAAGATTCCATCCATAAAATAAGCATACCCACTACTACTCAGTGAAATTATTGGGGTTTTAACATTCAACCCGTCATCATAATTAGAGGTTTCCACATTTATTAGAAATTATAGATAAATGAATGTTTTTTGGATATCATGATGATTGTCAATATGTTCTTAAGCATCATTCTGACTGAATACATCTTCCTCCGGGACAAAATTTCTAGATTTCCATAAATGCTTGCATTATTTCCCCAAATTATACAATATAGTGGAATCCTCTTAGGCATACTAACGCATATAAACATAAACATAAAATATTAATTTATTCTTCATTTTAATTTCAACATATATTGTTTCCTATATTATTCTCTATATATGATTTTAATGAGTCATACCAAAATAAAACATCAACATCATAGTTAGTTATTTTGTTATATCATAAATAAATTATTATTTTTATGATATATCCCCATTCGTAATATTTAATTTGAATGTTAATTTTTCTTCTGATCACAATACTTTTCTTGTCATACATGTTCCACATTAACATTATCATTCATCTTTCTATTTTTTATTTACTAGTATTTGAATGGGACTCAAGAGTGTCTAAAGGTCATAAAATTATCATCATGGCCTAACTAATTATTCCTTAATATCATTGATATATTTGACCTAATCATTCACTGAGTATATGAAAAAAACAAAAACTTTGGTCTATTCATATGATTTTAACATTTACTCAACAATTCCCTCTATGATTTTTGGGCATGCTACATTGACCTTTTCTATTTATACCTTTATCTGAAACATTCCATATTCTAATTATTCAATATAGTTCTTGGAATCATGAACCACTTAATTTTATTTCATTATTACGACCCCTCAAAGATATATATATTCAATTTTATTCTTTAATTCAACTGGAAGATCAAATATTACATCGACATCTCTTTTTTTATGATCACCGTCTTCCCTTATCGTGGATTGTCCCACAACATCCACCATATCATTTTCTCTGGGATATTTACAATCTTATATTTCCTCTACCTTACATTATTTATTACTATCATTTCCCTATGTAGATATGCTCCTCTTATTTTAGATTTTATGTTCAGTATTTCTCGTTCCAGTGAAATTTATTGAGGATTTCTTCACCGAAACTACATCCTCCTCATTATCATCTAGAAAAGTTTTTGGAGGTTTTTTTGACTAGTTCAAAACCATCCTACTTTAAATGAATACAAGTGTAAGTTTAACATTAAAATTTACTTTCCAGTATTTAAATATTTTAGGAAGGCAATGAAATAACTTCATCCACCAATTATTCTTCCATGTTATCCTCCATGGCATGCTTCATCATGTACCTGAATTCAACATCTTTGGATTTCCTATTTTTCAACGACCTCACAATAATTATTTATTATTTCATATGAAAATAGAGTATTGTGTTGACTATCTAGTTTATGTTCCATTGTATATTTATCATCATTTTTAGATACATTTAGAATGTAATGAGGTGGAGACATTTTTAATATGTGTTTGAAAATGATTAATTCTCTATGGGGTTCTTTTAGACCATGTATATCCTCCACAACTACATTAACCTTCTTAAAGAAAGAATCAATATATTTATTTAGGATTATCCACATTTTATTATCTAGATCCATATAAACTTAAATTCATATTTTTGTGTTTTTGAATCACCTTTGTAGATATTTATCTTCTTTTCAAACACAACATTTAATAATTTTAAAGAAAAAAAATTCATGAAATTTTTATTGGATAAGGGTACCCATAATTAATTTATTATACTAGTTTCATCATCGAATTATCGTCATTCTGATTTTGATAAATTTCCACTATCCATGTTGTCTGAAATAACATGGATCATTGTTGTAAAAACATTAATTCCTAGTTATATAATGTAGCGAGGAATATATTTCTTCCAAAATTTGAAATTGATTCCATTAATGTGGATTAAAAACATCATTTTCCTCTACTGAGAGAAATTTAACCAACATATATATGGTAAATTATTGGACACACTAGGTTAATAACCTAGAGGGTGAATCATTGTATGAAGCGTTAAAATAATATCCCCATTGATCTTGTTTTTATTTTAATTATAACTCAAATATCCCTTTTTCTCAATGTAATATATATAAGACTAAATAATTGTAATAGAAAAATATTTTTTTTTTCAAAATCTATTTAGTCCAAGGATAATAAAATATTAATGTGTCGATGTACAATATCTATATCACAGTTCAATTATATCATTCAGATAGGAATAACTTCCCCATGATTTCAACTATTCATGCTTCAGAGCTCACTTCTCACTTTGATCATTAGTATGAAAAACAACACTAGAATATTTTCATAATAATATGTATTAGTGTTAATTTTGTTCACTCTAAAAATGTGCCACCTGAGGAAGTATTTTAACCATTAGTATAAATATAATTTACCACTTACTTGAATTCATGGAAAACTACTTCATGAATAGTTATTCTAGGAACATCACATTATATACAACTATTCACCATGAACTCCATCCTAATGAGTCTGAAATTACATTAATTTTTTACATTGAATGTGAAATAATACAATTCAAATTAATACTCTATCCTCATAGAATTGACATTCATATCATGTTGAAACTCCTCCTAAAACTCTCATGCTACACTGTGAACTCCAATATTACGGGATATAGTTTTTTGTGGTATCCCTTCATCAAAAATTTACTTAATGGATTCTTTTTTAGAATATGAATAAATCATCTAGTAATAATGATATAACATTGAATTATTTCATCATAATGAAGTAATTAGGGGTTCTTTATAAAGGAAATGTTATCTGAAATACCAACTAAATATTAAATTACTACTTATCCCTTCACATAACCTCATCCAAAGAATTATTCAACATAACATTACCGCATTACATGTACTCGATATTGGTGGGGAATGGACTAGTTTCACGTATCATATGGAATCCATCATAGTGGACCAAAAATCACAAAAAAATTACAATTAACTCTATTCCATATTGTGAATGTGTACTCTATACAAGGCACCAAAGAAAATACTCAAGATAAGTATACTCAACCTCCTAGTTTGTTAACATTGACCTCATGAGCTGTGATTTAGGAAATTCGTTCATAATTATGAAAAAATGTTCTCATTGTCCACATAATAGACCTCAGAAAAATAATACTATGTATTTTAGAAACATTACTATTCCAAATATGTTCTTTGATGTTAATATATTTCTGGATAAATAATTAACAAAACACTGTAAAATAAGGAAACCATTATTTCATTTATTAAAAAACACCAAAAACATTATGAACCTATTTTTTAAAAAATAAATCCTAAAAACATAGAAACATCAATTAATGGGATTTTTTATACATTATAAAATAGAAATAGTAACCAAATATGTTCAAAGTTCCTTCTCATGCTCGTAAGTCCATCACATGTAACTTCATATCATAATATTCTGTTATATCAATACTAAAATTAATGTCCCTAATCCAAGCATTACTTATGGTATTTAAGGGAAAGAAATATCTATAATATATTGTCACATTACTCTATCTGAAATTGTGATTTAGAATTCTAAAATACATGGATACTGATAAATCCATAGAGGAATGTAATATTGAAGTGAAATCTATATGAAATGTGATCTATCCATTATAAAAGTGTTTGACCCATGTCATCCACAAATAAATTTTGAGGATCTATACTATCAATCTTCTCATCCAACATATTAATTGATAATGATTCTATGATCTTGATAGAAGTCTAAAAACTAAAATGTCCAAAAAAATAATATATGGTTGAATATGGGAGACAAAAAAATGTTTGAGAACATATCTAGCTAGATAAATAAAGACCATATTTTCCACTCCATTCCATGAAATTTTATAACTAATATCCCCTCAAATAAAATTTTTTGATGTTATAATCTGATCAAATTCCTTTTCATTCTATGAATCTTTATTTTATATAGATAGATTAAGGGGGTGACATTAATCCAAATCTCTTTATGTAAGACTATCGTGAAATTCCATGCCCATGTATCCACATATAGTATGTATTTAAAACAATAACATCAATGTTAAATGAACATCACTCTAAAATCTCACATTCGACAATTACACTATAAAATCGTGAGTAACTAATCTCTTTATATCTATTATATCATTAAGGTAATGAATATATATTTAATATACTATTAAATTTCTCCCATTTAACATTGGATTTATCATGGTTATATAAATAATTATTTATCCATTATAAAGATGTCCCATGAAATGAACTAATTTTTAAGGGAATGAAATTATTTCCACATGACCCAATTAATATAAATAGAATCTACACCTCCTTTAGATTTATCATCATCTCATGATCCCAAAAATATCCCTTATATCTATAACAATTTTCCATTAAAAAATAATGTACCTTTCTTTTCAACGAATCATTATCGTCTAAATTTATGGATGAGTGAATATATTTAACATCAAATTGTGCCGAACTATCATGAACAATGTGGGCCCAGCACCGAATTGATATGTGAACAAGTATGAAAAAACATACAATCGAAGAATATGGCAATAATTTTATAGAGTTTAATTAAATTCATATTAATTACTTATTCAGTCTTGAAATTTAATATACATTTGAAAAAAATATTTATCTCACATAGGTATCTATACTTCAATATATATCATTATGACAAATTATTTTTAGTAAAATATGTGGTTATTTATGTTAAATAATATGGGCACTTATACAAACTACATGATCTCATTAACCGTAGTCACACACTACATTCATAGTATACTATTTGTTAACTAAAATAGTGAAATATTTACTAGTTCCCACCCTAAAAAATATCTTAAAAACATGTTAACGTATACCATTTTTAATAAATTATCCTTATATAATAACACAGGCACTCTAAAAATCCAATACGGGTCTTATTTTTTATCCCACAAGACACCACGAGTTAATATATTTCGACAATTCATCCCATACACTTGCATACCAATTGGATTTAATGAAGACATGTTAGACAATAAAACACCCCTATAAGAAATTACTTTTTATTTTAATATACTATTTCAAAACATTCATATTACATGAGAATCATACTTAGAGGACTCCCTTCTTAACGCTACTATTGAACAAGAATTCTTAACTGCAGAATTTTAATTTTGTAGGATCCGTAATATAAAATTTCACCATATTGACCTAGAAAAAAGAAATCTTTTTTCATGTATGTTTTTCAATGGTTTTTTGAATTTTAAAATATGGAATTTTATTTTATTTAAATATTATTATTATATTTCTACCAAATTATAATATTGATAGTTTTATAATAACATATAACCCAATGAAATGAGTAATTATTCATAATTTTAGATTATGTTTATAAAGTAATAATTTTTTACATACTAATTAATATTTGATGATTAGTGGTTATTCCTTTCATACAATCATATACCAGTTTTACATGACATGAAATTTTCAACAGTTTAAATCAAGGATATATATTGTCATTTTCATTGATGAAAATTGAATTTTTATAATTATATTTATAATAATTATGTTTCTTAATGGGGAATATTTCACAACATGTTATCCTCATTATTATCTAAAAATATTAATATAATTTATGATCATATTTTTAGTTCACAATATAAATTCGTAGAAATTCAGGATTATTATGAGGGAAACTAACAATAGATAGTTAATAAAATATTTTAATAAAAACCATAATGAAAAAATTATTTATTTAATTTAAATTTTTTGTGTTTTTAATTTTTTTGTTCTTTAGAGTGTTTGGGATCAAAAAGTTATTTTTATTTTGGAAAACAGAGATTGTGTACAATTTTTTCATAGTTAGTTGTATCATTTTGTATAACCATGTGAAGGAGGGGTTGGGGAAATAGTTTTATTTAATATAGTTTTTACAATAAATTTAAAACACAATGAGACATCCAAGAAAACTATGCAATTTTATGCAGTTGTTAAGGGTGACACAAAAGGTTGGTTCATAGTTTAACAAACCAAGAATCCTAACAATGTAACCAAACCTTGAATCATGTATATGAATTTTTTAATGTTTGATTTTAAAAAAATGAACTCATATTTTTTTATCTGTTGATATTCCTTTTCTCTCCAAACAAATGAAAAATTTTCTCCCAATATGTTCTCTACTTCTCCCATTGGTTTATGTGAAATTAACCTTAAATATTGGTGAATTCATTCAAGGTCACTAATTTTCATCATGGGTTATTCTCCTTCATTTATCCTCCTTTATTATATTCTTATGTAATTGTTATTTATAACTCTATTGGACATGGGTGGGTAGGGTCAATATTTTGTGTTGAGGTTTTGATGAAATTCATGGATTCTTATATTGGTGGAGATCCCTCCACTTCCCTTCTATTCACTTTTTGTGATGAGACAAGCTTCCTTACTTTTGCGGTCGATATCTCTATATAATCAATCATTTACATTGTTTTACCATGGTTATTAATTTTTTAATTTTTTGTTTTCTTATTCATTGTGATTGTATTGAATATTATAGCATGTTATAAACATATTTTTTATATTATTTTATTTTTATATAATGTATTGATTTATTAGGATTTGTAATTAAAAGTTATTTTAATTCGTAAAAAGTGTTTACAAAAATTTATTCATGCAAAAATGGGTTTAAATGGGAATTTATGAGGACATAGAAAGATGATTTTGTTTGAAAAAATATTTCCTAATCATAGGATTTCAAATATGAGCAGAATGTTGTTATAATTTTTTATAAGAGACCCTAGGTTTTTGTGTTTTAATACTAGTTATTACAAAACCATAGTCATGAGATACCTAGAGACCATCATAAATATTCTTAAGAGGTTCAAGCTATATTATTTGGATATGATCCTTTAACTTATCCATTTGATATATGATTTTGTTCTAAAAACCTCGTTTCTATTACTCTTACCAAACCCATGATAGACATATTATTTGGATATTTTATCTTTGAATTTTTTTATTCCCATTTTTGATCATATATATTTTTTCCTACCTCCTAATATTTTATTTTATGATTTCCTCAAATGACACTGGAATTAAAAAATCATTTTCAAAGAAATTATTTTTAAGGATTTACTGAAAAATCGATGTATGGGTTTGAATTTTGAATGATTGTATATGGATTTATTGTGGTTACATACTAGTATTTGACTAACACCTTTCATATAACTTTGGTAATATGAAGATTTTGGTTTATTTATCATAGGAAAATATAAATGTGTTTCATCTCATATTATGGAATATTAATTCCTACATAATCTTCAATGATATAGGTTGGTGGTGTCTAATGAACACATTGATCGAGTATTCTCTATCATTTTAGAATTTCGATTATGTAATGGAATATTTTTCATAAGAAATATTTTGATTCTCATTTTTATGAATGTGATGTATGAGTTTTCTATTTCATTTTAATATTATCATCTAGTTATGGTTATAATTATGTTGTAACATCTTATACTCTGATTGGAATGATTTATACAATATTTTAATTTAATTTATTAATGATGAAGTCTATCTCTGGGATGTGTTATTTTGTATTGGATGGGTGAATAATTTCCCAATTAGACAAAAAAAATGAAGAACATGTCGGTAGCCTAAAGTGATTGAGAATGTACACCGAGCCTTATGATTGGGTAAACCAGGTGACATGGAAGGATGACCAATAATGGTTCATTAATTTTTTTTATCAAATCCCTATTATTATTTTTGAAATTTGGTATTATGGTGTATAATCAGTAGGGATCATGTTTGGGTACAAGTGAGTTCCATTCCAATTCTTATTCATTTCTGACCACAATTTAATAGGTTAGTCATGATTTTGGATTTATATTTTTTAATAATTTTCTAAAATTGGAAATATATTTTTTATCAAATATTTTGGGATTATATCATGAGTTATTTAATTGTTGTTATTATTTAGTGAATTTTATGTTGATTTTTTCTATGTTTTATGTTTTTAGAACATGCCTTATACATGGATTTATAGAAATTGAAGAGAAGAGGTTGTGGAAAATTCTACATTGGATGATCCTCCTTTATTCTTTCTGCTTATTTAATTAGTGATAAAGAACATTTTTGTACCGCAAGAATGGGAGTGATCATAGAAATGTGCAACTAATGGATCATTCCTTGGAATTTATAAATAAGAATCTACCTTTATTTGGAAGTGATAGGGGCCCACAAAAATTTTATGTGTAGTCAGAAACCGATGAATGCATATTTTTTTATGCTATCCACCTGAGAATTATATGTTTTTATTTTATACTTATTTGTTTGAGGGGACAATCAGAATGTGGTTGGAATTAATTTTTATTCATAATATTTTTGAAAATATATTTGGACTAGGTTCAATAAGATATTCAACAAATAACATTACTCGCAGACCTTTTGATTGGTGAAGGATAGTGAGACTATAATGTGGTATTATAGTAAATAATTGATGATGGAGTATTACACTTTTTTTCTAATATCATTATAATTTCAACAAAACAACTAGAAAAATAAAACATTATGGATCATCATATCATGATGGGTTTGAAGATAAATATTGAGGTTGAGATTAAAATATTGTGTCTTTCAACAAATATGGAAGTGGTTTATAAGGAAAATATGAAAGTGGAGGACATAGATATATTTTCAGGATGAGCAATGAATTTATGGACATGGGTGGTAAGCATTGTTCCTCTACCCCGAAAAATTGGAACAATGAAGAGACACGGTGGGGTAGTAGTGGGAGTGTGAAATGACCATTTGATACAATTTTATTTACTAGCATGGTGTGATGAATGTATAGTTGTTTTAAATGTGGAGATTTATGGAATACGAGGTACTATTTCTATGAATATATGAGAGCCTTCAATTCATGGGGATGCTAAGAAACATTTAGCTTATTTTTTAGCACATTTCATAGTCTTGTTAAGTGGATTACACTTACATAAATAGTTCCTATGAAATATTAGATGTTTTAATGGGGGTTGGATAACATTACCGAGTGATAGAGGTCTCTCATTCTATCGAGAAATGTAAAAGTAGTCGAGAATATATGAAATTATATATGGAGATTCATGAAATAAATATGTTAAGTGGTTTTAAAAATAACATTATAGGAAAAATTATTATTTATTCCTCTATTGATTCAACTTTAATTTACACTAGTTCAACCCATTAATTTATCACATTCATTTCGATCAATTTTCTCATACCATGGTCTAAATTAATATCATATATAATGGATCTATCCACTCCCCTGGTAAGAATGAGAGAGTGTGGATTTAATTACCAAGTTTTTTATAACCATCATCGACAATATGGTATTTTGTGACATTATTGATATGGATTAATCCATATTAAACCTTATCTTTGTCATGTACTAGATAGTAACAATAATGTATTGGATTTATGGTTAATCCCAAGAATGTTGTGTTCATCTATCACACTATATTTTCTAATGTATTTTGGGGTCTATAGAACACTAGGTAAGGTTGAGCATGATATATTTTCAATGTGGTTATATCTCATATATATTCTCTAAGATGATTCTTGATGTATTTTAATGGGGTTTAGGTGACCCGGTCCTATTGGTGGTTTATAGGCACCCTATGGTATTTAAATGTGATATATCAGGGTTTCCTCCTCACTTGGATGTAAACCTCACAATTTAACTACTCCCCTATATTGTGGATATATATTATAACTATATTACTTAATGGTCCCTATGTAAATATATCATTTAATTGTCTAGTTGTTAGACCTCAATAGTAAAGTGTTTATAGTCATGAGTGTGTAATAATGGGCATTACTAATTATTTTTATAATGATGATATACTAAGGCCTTCTTCTTTGTAATGTCTACATGAAATCAAACATCTGGATGAATAAAAATAAGTGTTTGTCACCTTATTCGATGATTTATTTGATTAGATTATGACTGAACAATTATTTTCAAATATCTACATGTGGATTGGGTATTTTTTGATTGGGGTTGGGGTTGGGGGTTGAAGGTATTCCAAATACTACATTTAAAAGCCAATATAGTAATTTTGAGTACCTAGTTATGTTATTTGGTATTAGTAATACCTCAGTGCTCTTTTTGATCTTCATAAACTAGATAATTCAAAGTAACCTTAATCAGTTTTCATAGTGTTAGTTGATGTTATTTTGGTTTTCTAATTGATGGAGAACGATCGTGGAGGATATTTTGAGGTTGTATTGGGAACATTGAAGGGAATTCACCAATATAAATTGTTCTCCTACTCCATGATCTGGATACTGAATGTGAAATTACTAGGCTCCATTGTATCAAAATAATGAATTTTAGTATACATTGAAAAGAAAATATTCGGTCTTGAACTGGAAGAACATTTTTTTAAACAATTTTGAATAACATCCTTCCAAATTTTTATGATGTGAAAGTCTTCCCAACACCGTGACTTTGTTTTCTAAAACAAGGAGTTATATAACCTAATAACGAAAAAAAATCAATAATACCCTCATATTTATTGAGTACATGGAAAAATAAAAGTAAACTGAAGAATTACATATTTCAGAAAAAATACCTACACCCCCAGAACAGTACAATCTTTATGATCATTGAATTTAAAATAGGTAAACAAATCACTTAATCTCTCTACTCCTAATCAACTGAATCCTCATTCTGATGAATTATATTTTTTTCTGAATAATATTATATCAAATTAAATGGTACAACATCATATATAATACAGGAAATTAATTTTTATACAAACATCACCGAGCAATGATATTCATGAATATCCTTCCATTAATAGATGAAACCTCTTTTACAATAATAATCCTTTAGACTAATTGTTGAGAACTAGTGAACATGTGTGCCACAATAGTATCAAAATTTTCCTCATGATAATTCCATAAAAAAATATAATAACATGTTTGATTTAGGATTCATCAAAAAAAGTAGTGATCCACTGTCTCTTTTATAAACAACATTATGAAAAATGTCGTTCTGAAAATTATCCTCGAAGAATTATCCTTTAGAAAACTGAAGAGACTTTAAAAAACCCCAAAAAAATCCCCCTTGAATACCACATCAGTGATTTCTTCCTCCAACACTATTAATAATATTTCATCTAATTTGGATGTATGTAGTGTTATATATTTCCTTCCAGCCACCTAATTCTAACTGAAGAAAAGTAACACCTCAATTTTTTTATATTAACATATTCTTGAACATTTATGCAGAGTTCTTATTTCAAGACACCATCAGATGTTTCAACATTATGAATTACTATATATTATGGATGAAATGGAATTTCTAGTCAGTGTTTTTTCCTCTCATAAAAAATTATATATTTAGAATCATAAATTATACTCCGACAATCATAGAATAACATTTCCCCTTATGAATATTTCCGAAGATCCTTTAGCAATCAAATCAATTGAAAAACATATTTATTTCTCCAACAAAAACAATGTATTCTTCTTCCATTATTTACATGGTTACCATAGGTTAAGGTTCAAAAATACAACTGACCACTATCATTTTTAATAGGAACCTAAAACCAATTTTTTTATTTCCATGTCCCATTTTTCCAGTAACATATGCATATAAAAATCCATAAAAAGGTTCATTATCACCAAAGCATACAGAAAAATACCCCTCACACCAAACATACAACTTCTAGGGTATAAATAAGATAATAGAGATTGTGACCGATCGAATCCCACCTTTAATAGGACACATGTTAATGACATGAACCAATTGTATAACATACATACAAATGAGATGAATTGCCCTATTAAGGAAACATAGAAAAATCGAAATAATAAAATTACAAAAATTAACTGATCCTTATATAAATATAAGAGATAACCCTTGTATATACATTCATTTTATTCAAAAGAAAAAATATATGGAAAGGAACTAGATGTACCAACTGAAAAACTTCCCTTGACCATGTAGCCCAAGAAACATTGAAAAAAGCATGAGCTAGTAATATGCAGCCTAATCTCAAACCTACTCCTACTAACATAAAAAATATATATACATAGTAATATCATAACACGTATACCATGTATGATCCCCTAGATCCTCTCATGTAAAAGTTAAATAAATCATAATAAATCTTTGTGAAAAATAAAAGAAGTAAACTTTTCACCAAGATAGGTATACAAAGTTACCAACCACACCATACCCATCTATCACAAAATAGTGAATACAGGATATCATAGGATATAATAACAAAAAAATTCACCCAACTAGTACTTATCTAGTAGATTTTCATTCTTTTACATCATCATTCATCCAAATATATTTCACTCCAAAAGAATCCATCTAAAAAACACATGGGATAAAGCATCACAACAATAATATCATGCATCATATCATAGAATCATCCCATGAAACATCTCTATAAAGTATCCAATTAATTTCAATGACCGGGCACAACCCATAGGTCTTGTATCATACAGCGTTTATTATACCTCAATCCATTACATTCCATACACAGGGTAATGTACCTCAATCCCCCAGGAACCATAACATAAGACCAATAATAATCTCAAGGTTAAAATATTTATAGATATGTTTGGGTTAAATAACCAAAATCCATTACTAACCTCAACAAATATATTTGAGAAACTAACCACCATACATACTAATACAAAATACCAATATTAGAAGAGGGATAGGCTAGAGGTAGTAGTCATCCATACACACCTCCCTAACCTATATGTCAGGGAATACACCCTCCCCGATCCCATTTGGTGTTAGTCATCCTATCAACATTGGTGGGGTAGAATATGAGATCAAAAATATATATGATATAATATATCTCAAAACTAAACTATAGGCATGATCATGATCATATAATCAACAATAAATATAATCTCTTAGTCACCCAATAACCACCGCTAAGAACATGATATCCAATTAACTTATAACCAATAATGGTGTTTCTTTAAAATTATTATTTCATTATAAAAATTAAAATTGAATTGTTGAATTCAATAGACATTAATTATCATTATTTAAATATATATTTATTGAACATAAAAAAATTCAGATCCCTCTAGTAATGAACTAATAGAATCCATGGGTTAACAAGATTATTGGTATTTCCATTCTAGAAATCACTAACCCCATGAGGTAAAATATTAGTTATTCCTTTATGTTTCCCTAATTTTAGGTAGTATAGGGAAAATAAAAAGATACCATCCTGAGATATTTGACTAATGAAAAATAGCAAACTGAATTAGTGGAAAACAATAATAATGATAAATTTTAAACTCCGGAATATGTCATTTTAAGCATATTTATAACAAGAAAGCATCACATGAATTATGAAAAAAATGTGTAACCCCACTTTTAACCTCTTCCATAAACCTTAGGGGCCATCCCCAACAAAATTATGCATATCAACATGCATCCCACTATCATATGTCTCACTACTACCTCCAACTCATGTCATTCCCACATATATCTCATCAATTGAACAACTATCCCAAGATCACATCACATTTTGGTGAAAGGATCACATCTATAGAAACCTAGAAGGAAATAAACAACAAAAAAGGTCTATAGGGAAAATAGGCCTTAATAATAAGGCCTTCTTCCTTCATTATAAAATGGTTCACTCAACCCCTAAAAATTTATCATTATCAATTAACAAGTTTATTAAATTATTTAATTATCGATATATTTATTAAATGATACAACTACATATGTAAGAACATGGTTTTTAATTTGAGGTATTGTTTTGTTTTATTCTTTTCTTCATTGAGTTCTTTTATCTTAATACATGGAAAACTAGAAAGTATTGTAATCATATTGTCATATAGGATTATAAAGGGATACATGATATGTAATTTTAAATATAAGTCATGTATTTTGGCCATGTGTAAAGAGGATATATGGTGTCTAGGGAATATCAGAATGGAAAAGAAGAAAATATAACTACATGACATGTACGCTTTGGTTCTTGTCAAGAAGTCACGTCGACCGGTTCTAAAAATTTTGTCGGCAGAAGTCAGCCACCAAATAAAAAATAAAACGATATACACACCATGTAAATGGACTTACACACCATGTGCATTGTGTTATTCTCATAAAATGGGATGTTTCCTCATTTTCTATCATTTTGGACTAGAGAGGCACATGGTTCACGAGGAAAAAACATGTGAAGGGGATTTGGTTCCCAGTTGAGCATCCAAACTCTGTCTCGATCACTATAAATCTCATTTGAACCTAATTATAATGACATTGATTACTTTAGATCAATAATTGATGATTTTAGTTTTCAACTATGTTATTTATGGATGAGTAAATATCCTTGTTATATATATCTATATTGTTCTACCATGAATTGGAAGTCATGGATGGAGAAGAAGAGTTATTATATGATGATGTTGGTGGTCTCATGCCTCTCATAAAATGTTGAGATATTTTTATGTGACATTGTGCAACACTCCAATGTTTAGATTGGATTTTTTAAAGTAAAATAATCCTTGTTATTTTTTTAAAAAAATGATTCAGGGTCAAGCCCTCTTTATCGATTCTTTTTATTATCTCTCTTTATTCTGGTAATTAATTCAATGAATTAAAGCCTGTTTATATTTTTTGTTTGATAAAGCTTCACCCTATGGTTGTGTTTCCCTTGGATAATAATTGAATATCTGGTTAGAATGAGGATGTTAGTGGGCATTACATCGATCCCTTATTATATTTGTTTAATATGAAGATGGTTAAAAATGGAAAAGCCTTTGGGGTAGAATTGTATGTATTTATTATTATGGATTTGGGATTGTGTTTTCACGTTTTTCCAGGTAGTTTTTTACTTGTTTGAGATAGTTGAGATGATTTATTGAATTGTAATGAGAAAATTGTAAATACTGTTTGGTGATACATGGGTTTAACATAGACAACCTTGAATAGACTCGCATAACTATTTTACCTTTCACTTTGGGTGATACATGGGTTCAGTTTAGAATGTCAGGGATAGAATCGAGATTAAATTGATTTATATGTCATTAGTGACACAATTAATACCTTGTAAGTCCATTAGGGATGAACTAAAATGACGTAATCATACATTACACAATGAGTGATACAATGAAGCTCCCTAGTAGGACCACTGATGAACAACTCTCTTGCACATAGACCATCATCGAGAGTGATACTCAGGGGTCCCTGGTAGGATGGCTGAGACTGGAATCCTATGATATCGGTAAGATTACCCTATTTTATAAATTTAATTCTATCTTAGGAATCTCATGAACAGAATCAAGTTATATTTAATTTATGAAATGGAATGAATTGTGACGCGTCTGCCAAGCCAAATCAAAAGCTTGGATTCATTATTCACATACATAATAGAATTTCACCGGAGACATCTATTTTTATTACATTTCTATGGGAAATGTTGGGCATTGGAAGAATTCTTGTGACTTTAATACATTAGGTAAATGAATATTCCTGGAAAACAATAAACTCTATAAATTAATTCAAGAGCTCGCAGGATTGTTAACTTCTAAGTACATCGCATTTTGTTGCATTTTAATACTATTCATAGCTGTTGAATATACTCACTAACATATTGGCACAGACCATAGGTGGTTGCCTAATGGGATATATTTATCACACCCTATTTGGGCCTTGTTTTTGGGCCCAACTAGACTACATTGATGTAAGTGTTGAAAGGGGAAAGCCTCCATATATAGTTACATAATTGGTGCATAGGAGTAGTATAGCATGAGACCCATCCATGACAAGTGATGCTACATTGTTTCATTTTATATTTTAATACATTAGTATTGTATTGTACTTGATTTCATCATATCTCATTTTTTCGTACTTATTATAACATGTAACATGCTAAACCATTCTGATATGTTATTCCATCTGGTTAACCTTACATTTTATTATTTCATTGTTTACTTCAATTTCAGGTATTTACTGCTTCCACTAAAGTTATTATTTATCCGGTTGTGATAAAATCTCACTATGAGTGCAATGTTTTCCCACTATCACAACCTTGGACCTTGATGCTAGTCTATAACCTCTGGCATTCTGGTAAATGTGCTTGAGGGCATGTGGAAAACTGTATATGGGGAAATTGTTGAGTGGATTTCAGACCCATGACATTACAATGATGTATCAATGGGGTTTGTTTATTGTTTCATTACTGTTTGGAGTAAGTAGATATGGGTAAGATGGATATGTTATTTTTTATTTAGCGACCCTCGGGTGTAGCTACCTAGAGTATACGGAAGATACAAATTTTATAGGATTAAATTGTGCTATTATATTTGAGATATTACAGTTGATTCAATTTCACCATTGGGTTATACACATTCATTATGTTGTTATTATTGAAATTAGTGTGGTTCTATTTATTTTCAACCAAATGATATGATGGTCTTTCATCTCATGCATCATATAGATAGTTGTTAGAATCACAATCCATGCATTATACCATGCCATATAGGATAAAATAACTATTTTATGTTGTTTGACAGTTTATGTAATAGATGTGCTTACTATTGTCTTAGTTGGGTGTAGTAAATAATGATGAGACAACATCCTTCAATATATAGAGTATGGGACCATATGAATTTAAAAATGATGCAATGATGGAATATAGATGTTAGAATGACATGTTACATATATTGTTTTAATTGTATGAACATGTTATATAATTTTTTAGTGATATGTTATGCTTCAGTGAAAAACATTGATTCGAGTGGAGTAGAGGCCCTAATGTATTGGAATTTGGCATCCCCTTGGTAGGTTTTACTTCAGAACACGGTGTTTCTAAGAAATATGGTGTTTTTGTCTAGAAAAAACGAGAATACGTGGAATGTATTATATCCTAACATGCTGTGTGTTCATTATATTCGAGGAAGAAGATGATTCATGTTTTGAGAATAAAAAATTGTGTAAAATGATTACATGGTGCTGTGTGTTCATTATATTCGAGGAAGAAGATGATTCATGTTTTGAGAATAAAAAATTGTGTAAAATGATTACATGGTGCGTAGAATGTTATCGTTTAACAGGTCATGTGAGATGTAACATGGGTTGTTGAGCCTTGATTGAAACATGCCGTTTACTTTCAGTACCCACCGTACATCCATCCTAGGTTGATCCCATGTGGACCTGGCTGTGTGGGAGTACATGGCTAGTTTGATAGACATATTTACATGACATGTACTTGTGGAACACTCCTTTTACTTGGGGATGATACACACCCATGCCAGTGATAGAACAAGGCCATGTACAATGTAAGGTCACAACTCCTGTAATATTTTTACAAACCATGTAGTCCCTTTTTTCCAAACATGGTGGGTTTTCTCCTATTTAGATTTGGATCTCCCAAATGGGAAACTATAATGATGATCTTGAACTAAGGCATGTACTATACCTACTAGATTAATGACACCACGACAACCCTGATATGTATTCCAAACAGGATGTGATGATCATACTCTAGAAACGGTAGGCCATGGGATACCATTAGATCCCCCAATTATACTATCTATGGTACCAGCTGTTATAATAAAAACACGTGAATAATCAAAGTTAGGTGAAGGATTTATGAGGTTTATGTAGATCATTCAGGGAGCTCCACGGGCTTCCACATCTATGGAGAAGCTTACACGTAGATTCTAGCTCCAGCATCTGCCATATTATTCGGGGGATGGTGGAAGACATGCTAGGGAATCAAGGATGGAATTAGTGGTGACTATCATAGTTCATCTAGAGACACCTCTTAAGGGTAGATCGTGACATATATGGTACATGATACTGGAAAGAGATGATGGGATGTTATCACTTAGGTAGGGTGTCAATGGGATTTGACATGGGAAGAATTTATGGCTGCCTTCTCAGATTATTATTTTCTATTGATACTGAGGGCCAAATGATCCAGAGTTCATGCACCTAGGGACATGCACACATTCAGTTATTGACAATTCTACCAGGTTTAGTAAGAATGGGTGTTTTTCCACTATTATGATGGGTGACGATGTATCAAAAGTTTTATGATTTGATGATGGTATTAGTTGAAATATCTAATTAAAAGTGATTTTATTTAGGTTCCCATTGGTCGCTATTATCGTAAATCAGGCACTGATCACTAAGAGAAATATTCAAGAATCTATTTGTGGGAGATAGGGTGGTTTGGTAAGGATATTTGGTACTATCGCAAATGGAAATAGGAATTGTAATCAAAAGTTCTTTTGTGGTGACATTAGAATTAAGAACCTAAATTCTATTAAATAGATGAGGTTCTACCTATACGATAGGGACGGCATATGAGCCCCTAGTACCTGAAGGGCCCAGTTGAGTTCCAATCTTTAGGCAGGATGGGTTATCTACAGTGCTTCTACAAGTTGTCTCCCCAAATGCCTAGATGAGTGGTTTTTTATATACTCCATGTTTTAGATTTGGGTATGTAGCTACTCACTAGTCTAGAAACTGTAATATATCAGGTTGTTAATGTGAAAGTGGTGGTTGGGGCCATGGTATCCAAACCCCCTGATCTCAGTGACAATAAGGCGTGTTAGCTCAGGGTTTCCAAGCAATGTCTATGACCCGTGGTCCTGTTAAAACATATGTAGTGAAACAGAGAAAAAAAGAGCATGATATCACAATTTGTACTATCAAAGGTACTATTATACTCAACTCTATTTTATCTTCGGTATTTTTTTAGATATAGGTGCTATGAATAGTTTTATATCTATGGTAATTATGACAAGACATAGGCTCTTTGTTTATATTTTTTATAATTTTATAATGTATGACACTCTATTAGGGATTATAGAGGTATTTTTGAATTAGTGTAAAAAGTAACCCCTTCATTTCGGTGGTTGTCACATTGTTTGGATCCACAATGTCATAGAGATGAAGAGATTTGATATCACTCTTGGAATGGACTGGATGGTTTTTTTAGCCTTTTTTGATTTCTTTTTCTGTTGGGTGAGTATCACCTCACTAGAGGGAAGATATTTTCTACATCAGGGTGAATGAGATGTTCAGGAGAGATGAGCTAGAACCAAGCATCATGGGCTGGTAGGATGATATCGAAAATTGTGAGTTTATTTCTAGATAAATAGGAAAAATTTCTGGAAGAATTCCCTCCAGTGTTTGATCTAATTTGGGACATTTTTCCAGAATACTTCTTTGGTTCACTATTCTTGAGAAAGGTGGATTTCACTGTCAAAATACTACACAGAGTTGCACCAGTATCCATTCCTACTTACATGATGGATACAACGAATCTATAAGAGCTCAAGAGGCAGTTGAATGATTTATAAGAAAAGGGTTTCATCTAACCCAGTACTTCCCCATGGGGTTTTCTGATCATTTTGGTGAAGCACGACGACACTAACCTTATACTTTTTATGGTCCATAGAAAACAAAACCGGTTGATAGGTAAAAACAGATATCCCTTACCATAGAAAAATATCCTTTTGGATATTTTTTAGCAGATCAAGTGTTATCAATGAGTGAATTGTGGTCAGGATGTCACTAGGTATGTGTTCAAACATTATGCATTCCATGTACAATGACTCATAGAAGGTATAGTCTATTTGATTATTTTTTTATGTTGTTCTGTCTAACAAATTTGGCTGTAGTTTTCATGGTTGTGATGAATCGAGTGTTCCATCCATACCATGATTATTTTCTGGTGATTTTCATGGAAGATATCATGGAAAATTCTCACAATTGACTTAAACATTCTGAAAATCTTCAAATCATTTTGAATACACATAGAGATCATCATTTATATTCTATTTTCGAAAAGGTCCACTTTTTAATGTATTAGATTCACTTCCCGGGGTACATCATCTTAAAAACTAGAGTATCAGTGGACCGATAGAAGTTGAGAGATGTAGTTACCTGGGAGCCTCCATTGAATTATTTTGAGGTTTATAATTTATTATGGATTACTAGTTACTCTAGGAATTTAAAATAGGACTTCTATAACTTAGCATGACTGATGTAGGGGTTTTAAAAGAAAGGTGTGATGTTTGAGTGTTTATATTCTTATGACGCATACTTTCAGGTGTTGAAGGGACATTTGACTTTAGTTCCAATACAGATACTTCTCGATCCAGTCAAGAGATTCATCTTGTATTATTATGCATCATTTATTGGTCTTGGAGGAGATCTTATACATTGGGATCGAGTTGTTGTGTACATGTCATAGTTATTGAGGCCACATTAGAGGAATTAGTTGACAAATGATCACAAGTTAGCTATAGTAGTTCATTCTTTGCTCAGTTAGAGGCATAAATTATTGGAATAACATTTTTTGGTGTACATGGACCACAAAAGACTCAAATACATCTTTACTCGATGTTATTTTAATCTAATACTTCAATGGTGGGTGGAATACCTTCAGTTATTCAATTTTGAGCTTGCATATATGCTTGGAAATGGAATTGAAGTGGCTGATGCACTGAGTAGGATGACTCAAATACAGGTATTGAAGAATTCTAGTGGTGAGTGGTAGCTTTTGGATTAGTTATTTGAGTTGAATTTGTAGGTGCAAAATAGTCAGGGTTAGAGATATCTTTAATAATGGGTTGTATAACCTACTCTATTGGAAAATGTGAGGATGATGAATCAATTATATTTTGATGTCCTAGTACTAATGGAGTGTGAGGTAGATGATGACCCTCCTCTAAGATGGAAAATAGGCGATAATGATGATCTTTGTATCAATGTACGTGTGTGTGTTCCAAGAGATAAACGCAAGGAGAATATGTGTGATATTCATGCCTCATCTAGGGATGTGAATCCCAGTGTTTCTAATATGTATTGTGACTTGTGTCGTTAGGACTACTGGCTAGGTATGAAGTTAAAAGTAGCTAGTTTTTCTATGATTTGTCCCTCAAGTTAGTTGGTGAAGGTGGAAAATCAGTGTACATATGGAATTTTATAATAACTACACATTCCATAGTGGATATGGGATGAATTCATGATGGATTTCGTGCTAGGATTACTAAGGATGTCGAGGGGAATCCATGTTCTGTGGGCGGTAGTTGAGAGTCTTAAGATGGTCAATCACTTCTTCCCAACTTTGGAGACCATCTATGTTAATGATCTCAAATAGATTTATATCTTATAGAAGGTACGACATCATGGGGTTCCTCATTCTATCTTTTCAAATAGGTACACCAACATTACATCTCATTTTTTGATGAGTTTTTATAGGGATTTGGGTACACATGTGAATTGAAGCACCTCATACTACCCTCAGACTAATGGCCATTTAGGACAAACGATAAAGGTTGTAGAGGGAATGTTCTGTGCATGCGTCCTAAACTATGTTTATCCTGGGAGAAGAATATACATGTGGTTTAGGTCACCTATAATAATATCTTCCAGGCTACTATATTGATAGCGCCATATGAGGCTTTGTATGAGAGGTGTGCCAATCATCTCTGTGTTGGTTAGACACAGGTGAGGAATCTATTCTAGGACCACCTCTTGTGTAAGAGATGTTTGAATAGGTCGACTAAATTCAGAGGCCGATGGATACTACACAGTCTCAGCAAAAATCTTATGTTGATCACTGCAGATGTCCTCTGATGTTCGAGGTTGGGGATTGTGTTTTCCTACTTATCGAACCAAGGTTGGGACAAAAATGATCAGTAGACAGGGTAAACATTCACTGAGATATGTCGAACCATTTGAAATTATGTTGTGTGTCTTGTTAGATGAATTTCAAATACAGTTACATCAATGATACTGAGCCATGCATGACATCTTCCATGTATCTCATCTACAAAACTATCACTCAGAGTTGTCTCATAGTTTTCAGCCCGAGGAGGTTTAGCTTCTGGTTTATGCATCCTTCAAGGGGTATCTGATTCAAATAGTTGAAAAGAGAAAAATGGTTCTCCATTGCCAGTAAATTCCACTTATATATGTGATATAGAATCATGACCTTATACAAGACCTAACTTGAGAGAGAGGGAGGTCGGTGTACTTTCTCAGTGGCAAGAGTTATTCTAATATATTAATTTTTCACCAGTGGAATGGAAATTCGGGGATGAAATTCATTATGGGGGGGGGGAAGTTTATAAGAACCTAGTTCTTACTGTAAGGTAAAAATTTTATTTTATTATTTTTCCAAAATTTTGTTTTAAATTAAAATCGGGAAAACTAAAATTGTTCTGAAATCATACTATCACACTGGCTGATTCAAATTTACACGATGAGTAATTCTAAGTACACTGCATGTAGTTTTTCCATGTATCACAGTAATACAGAGATTTTGGTCATGTCAGTATGAAAAATTGGAAAATCCAACTACATTCCTTTCACATATTAGTACAAACTGTTTAGTCATGTCGATAGGTCATAGAATATAAGTCAGAAGCAGTTATCTGCATAATGAATAGTAAAATAAAATAAACATTTTGTATATAGACATTCAGAGAATGTAATTTGGGTTTATAACATAAAATAGGATGTATACTAGTTTTCAGTTATTTTGGATAGTGGAGACACTCAGTTAATGAGGAAGTAGTGTCAGATTGTGATTTATATCCATGTTGAGCATTTGAACATCGTTTTGATCATCGTCTATCTCGTTTGAACCTAATCGTTAATCTCTCTATTACTCTAGAGTAATTATTGTTGATTTTAGTTATTATCTATTTAATTTCATGTTGAGTAAATATCCTTGTTTCATATATCACTATCATTATATACTGATTTGAATGTCGAGGATGGAAGATGATAGTTGTAGTTTGATGAGGAAGGAGGTCCCGTGCCTCTCGTTAAATGTTGATATGTTAATATGTTCCTTTCTGCCACGCGACCATGTTTAGGGTGTCTCGTTGAATGAATATTGATCCATGTAATTACATTACATTGTTATTGTAATTAAATCAATGAATTAATAAAATTTTATCTTTGTTTTTTGATTAAGGGCTAGCTTGTGGGTACATTTCCCTTTGATAACCATTGTATAACCGTTTTAGTTGAAGACGTCGAAGGATGTGACTAAATTTAATTTTTACGGATTTTTAAAATGATATTGATTATAAAATAGAATTTAATATGATAAATAACTATATGTATTATTCATTATTTATTTGGTATTGTGTTTGTCCCTTTTTATATATAGTTTTTTACTTGATTGAGCTGGTTGGAATATTTTATTTAATTGTCATGAGTATATAGTTAATTGTATTGGGTGATACATGTTTCAGTTTAGAATGTCGTAAACTGACTCGTATGACTATTGTACCATGCTCCTTGGGAGATACATGGGTTCAACTTAGAATTCCATGGGATGACATGAGAGGATTTTAATTTATGTGTCCTTATTGACACATGGGATCTCTAGTAGGACCACCAGTGATATACTATATTTACACAATCTTACCTGAAACACAGATTGATACCTTGGAAATCCATAGAATGAATACTGAAGAAAAACTCATATGAACTTATTATTACATCAAATTTGATACATAGGGATCCCTATTAAGACTTCTAAGAAAAGATTCATAGGATATTTGTATGATTACCATGTTGTGATACCTGAATTCCAACTTAGGTTTCTAAAGAATGAACTTAGGTAATATTGAAATAATAAAATGTAATGAATTGTGAAAATTGAGCCATGAAAAAGCACAAGATTTAATTCATTCCTCAAATACGTGTTAGAAGGTCTTCAGAGTCGTCAGTAGTTCTTACCTTTCTATGGGAAATGGTGGTATTAGTCTGAATTTTGAGACAAAAATAATCCGGTAAATGAATTGATAATGATCCCAAAAATCTCTATAAATGAATAATAATACATGTTGTATTGTTTACTTCTATGTACCTCCTAGTTTGAAGTATTAATTTCATATACCCAATTCCGGATTATACTCACTGTCAGATTAGCTTAGACATTATGATGTTTCCTATTGGGATTTATTTATCACACCCTCAATGGATTATGTATTTGGACCAAAAAAACAACATTGATGCATGTGTCGATAGTGGAAAGGCTCCTTATATATGCACTTGATTACTGCTTAAGAGTAATAGATCATGGGACCACGTAAAGGCATTTGATGTTGTTTTGTTTAATTTTGTATTGTTATACATTTGTATTGTATTGTATTGATCATAGTGGATATTTTTTTTCGATGATTTCATAGAACATGTAACATGCTATATCATTATGATATGTTATGCCTTCTGGTTTTCTTTACCTTGCAGCCATTGGTTTTTTACTTCAGTTTCATGTTGTTTACTACTTCTGATATTGTTATTATTTATTCTGACATGTTACACTATACCAATGAGTGAATAGTTTCCCAACTATCATTTCCTAGGCCCTCGTTACTAGTCGACAACCTCTCGAAATTGGGAAAATGTGCTTCTGCCAATGTGGCCAACCTGGTATGGGGCACCAGTTGAGTGGCTTTGAAACGAGTGATGATACAAAAGGAAACATAAGGAAAAAAATATAAAATGATATTAATATATTTATATAATCTCACAAGTATTTATTCCAATTTTAGAAAACAACCAGAAGAAGAATCTCATTTTAAATGGATTTTTATTATTATCCATAACAAGTAATACAGCTTCAGGTTATTTATCAGTTTCACTTAACATAAAAAACGATATTAATTAAACATTAATTGAGAATCATATTATTTATATTAAATTATAAAAAATAATGGATTTAATAAACATTCCTATTTAATTATATAAATATCCATGAAATTATTTTCCTTATGTTCATTAAAAAAATTAATTGATTTATGTTTTCTAATCTAATCATAAAAGACACAATATATAAAATAACATAGATATCAAATTATCTACTAAATCAAGAGGAAAAACAATATCATGATGAAATAACTCATGAAATCAATAATAATACATCATTATTTCATTAATCATTCTTATAAATTATTATGGTTAATTCCACTGCCACCAATAGAGCTAAAGCATTATCAAATTATGATTACACATAATTTAAAATGAAAAGTAATGAATCCCCTACAATAGGAAAAATAAGAATAATATACATTGGTGGTCTTTTATTTCTTTTCACATTGGGAAAATACATCCCTAAAAGGATAAAGTTCCACAATTGTGATGAGAACATCAATAGAATCTCCATTTGAATGATAGTGATCAAATTCCATAACCTGCCCTGGTAGAATGAGAGGAATCAAGATCAAACAGAGGAGAAAACACTATGATAGTGTTATTAATCACCTTAAATAACCTTGGAAAAATCCATAGAATGAGAGATTGATTCATAACAAAAGGGGATTTAAAAGATTTTTAAAAACACTTTTATGTTGCCTGGACATCCAAGAGATACATAGATGAAATGTGGGTTCAAAGGGGGGTCATAAATTTATATGAGTTATATAAAAAACACTATGACATAACCCCCTTCAACATTCCATAGAATATGATTAAATAGAAACAAATATTGGGAGTCCCAATGGATAACTCGACACACATCTTGGTAAAACTATGTCTGAGAAACCTGAAACCCAACACACCGTAGATCTTATTAACTAAGGGAGGGACCAAGGTGATTTATAGAACACCATTCCATAGAACCCATAGACTAAAAGGGAGGATATTCTGCCACATATCCCCCTATCATAACTACTCAACTATTAGAAGAACTGCCAAATTCCTTCCTTTGGATCTTATTGTCATAATGGATCTCTTTATGGCAGAACTATCAACCGGAATAAGCTGCATCCTACTTCCATGGCTCAACTATACCAAAAATGTATGTGGCTCCAAAATCCTCCCAATCAGTACCCAATTACACAGTTTATCTCTCCATCACACAATAACCATCATTTAGGCATAGCCCAAGGCTCTATGCTGTATAATCTTTTTTAACTGTGATTCCATCTTAACTCATACAATTACACTCAAAACACATTGGAACCTTCTCTGAACACCTAAGAAATACAAACAACACAATATAAATGGATACTAGGATCCGAGACCTAAAATTAGATACCCCTAAAAAAATTATAATCCACAATGATTTAAGACAAATCCTAGATAAAAATAATGAAAATTCATTTTTGGAAATACCACCTCAGGAGGTTCCTCTCAAAAATCTCACTAACAGTAGAGTTCAACCACCCCACTCAATGAAAATATGTACATAAACATACAACAAAAACAAACTACTGATAAAAACACTCCTAGGTATGATACTTCACAAATAATGTCAAGGTCTCCTATAAAACATTTTGGAGAATTTCTTTTGATAGTCTATAAAAAGGCCTACCACAATTATGAGAATCACAACTAGGTAAGATTTATACAACAAATCGATAATGATACTAAGTGTGTATCTATGAAATATATTTTCAGGTACACTCTTATATGCCCCCATGTCACTACAAGAAATGAACAATGGGAATAACATGCCCACACAACAACTTCTCATGGCGGTCATTAATCTCTATTGCACACTTCTCAAAGGTCGCATTATTGAAAACATTGATCCTGATGTAATCAATGAAATCAGAATCATCATAATGAAAATAGAAGATCTATTATATATGGAAAACATAGATTAAATGTGAATTTAACCCAAATTGGGGTCTCACTATCTAATAATTACAATTAGATCTCGATCAGCACCATAGTAAACAACATATATACTGAAGTAATCCCCAATATCATGCCGTAAAATTAGCCATTCCTTAATAAGGATGATGTTGTATTGATTTCTCTATAAACATATGTAGTCTACAAAACTAATGTGTTTTCCAAAAACAAGATCAAGTCTTTGAATATTATATACAAACATAATTTTCCTCCCAATGGCATTTTTAATGCCGAGGGAACTAGAAGCATGTCCCCCTAATTTCATAAATCATTGACTATAGAAATTGTTATGAAGGGCTATGTGGAACATAAATCAAAAAAAGCAATCACCGATGTAGAAAATAAGAAATGGGTACCTTGAATGATGTTTGGATCACCCGTATCGAGTAATTATAGAGAATATAGAAGTCCATTTCTACTCTATATAAACCATAACCCTGATAAAGACTACCTCAATAATTGTACACATATCAATGATGAGGAAGGTCATATAGTTTTTCCCCTACATGAACCATATCCTATATATATATATTCCAGGTTGAAGATCCCTAATATTTCACCCTAATCTAAATCTACCACAATGTAGGAACCTTATGAGTAACCCATACTGCAATTTTCGAACTCATAAATTTTGACACTCTCACTACCAATAACATCATCCTTCAGACAAAAACATTGTCTAATCCATTGTAAAATACCTAATAGGATCTACCTTTGTCGAAAAAAGATGATGAGAAATTGGGAATACCACCCTCTATATCATAAATAATCTTCTAATGAAATTGGGAGCCTCAGATCATAGCCCTAATTCATGAAGAATATTCAAGAAGCACCTCTCATGATGATCTGGTTTTGAATAATGTTATATCAATAACATATTCCCTCCCCATCACCTCTAGATACATTAAAAACATAAATAGGGTGACCTAGCGCTGCATCTATGGATGCAATTCCTCATTGAAATGACTCTATTGGTTCCTCCTAATACTTAATTAGTTCTGAATTATGATAGAGAATGGTCTTAAATGGGTTCTGAAACTTCAGCATGCTTTAACTCTCTTACTGTCATGTAAGAATCTCTTGGTGACTCAATACAATTATGTTCTAGGAAAGGGACATTGCACAAAACTAATCCCCAAAATTATCCGTTGATATCACTAAAAATTCTCAATAACTGATGAAAAATATCCTTCATTGCCTCTATGATCCATACCCTATCGTCCCAATCAATTATTCCTAGTGATTCTTCTGTGTGAAAATGAAACTGCAATGTATCCCAATTTCCTCCAAATATACTTTAGTCACTATGTTTTAAATGTATTTCTCAATATTTTATAGGCTGTGGAACTAAAAAAATCTCATTTTTTCTCCACTATGTTTCATAATTATCATTCTTACTCTATGATGATATATTTGAACATCTTGAAAATCACCCTCCACACAAACCTGAGGAGGACATTGATCTGAATCAATACCTAATAGATAACAAATTTTAGAATTACAAAAAACCTATAATATAAATATTTTACATTATGTAATTATTTACTTATTCATTGTTTCACATAATCCAAAAGTATACACATTTTAAACATATGTGAAAATAAAAATGACGTTTAAAAGTTTCATTATTGTATACCCTACTAAAAATATCACATATCTTAGCAGGATTGGTAAACATATTGATCTACACATCAGATCATAGGGTCCCAAAATAATTATGTCATATCTGGGCTCCAATGTTTACATTGAATACTAAACATAACTATCACCATTACCCTACCAGCTGATGCAGTCTCACTAGTGTCTAATTGAATATAATTCATATCCATCAACCTAAATTCTTTGACACCAATGTTTCATGACCACTCACCCAAGAGGTACCTCTCCTTGGAGGGAAAATAGAGATGGGGGACAGTGACTAACCAAATCATGCCTCATATAGGAAAACTTTTTGTGTCATGCACCAAGGGTATACCATATATTCAAAAGGGAAGCATTACCTCTAATATATACACGAGGAAATAGATATAAGAAAAGTAAAAAATTTAATTCCTACTCAAATAATGATAAAAATGATCCTAGTTCCTAACATTTAATTTCATATAAGGCTAACCCAACATGAAATGAATTATCAGTACCAAAAAATAATATTTTCAGTGTCCATAATGAAAAAATAACTCGAACAATAATAGAAGTTAATAATATATAGATCAATCTCCAACCTGATCAATCTGAATTGGAAAAAAGTATATATATAAATATATATTGTCATCATAATAGGTATACTGAGTAGAATATTCCCCATATCATCTCATTCAATAGAACAAGAAAGATTACTAAATATCAGTGAACTAAAAGTGATAGTAAATATTTACCTATATAATTATACAATATTATGAACCTCACCATAGCTCTCTCTAACTATGTATGGAATAAATGATATCATATAATATAATATCAAACAATGGAACAACATTAACATTTCCCCACTACATTCCCACTCTTTCCCAATGTCACACATCTTGATAAATCTCTCTCCAAATGAATGAAACATAAAAACACATTTTCTTAGGTATCACCACATTCACCTCGTTCATCATTACATCTAGTAACCCCATCCCACATCTCTATATAGTATCCAAATATCTTTTTAGTGACACCACTTACTATATGACATGCATCTTAATTTAGGTACTGTACCTCAAGTCATCACATCCCATATCCTGAGTAATATAACTTAAGCTATCATATCATATGGAATCCACACCAATAATAATCCTTATGATACTATATCAGATGATATATGTGTGTCAAATAACAGCAATCCATTATAGAACTATCTAAACATATATGGTAAACTAACCACTATATATACTCGATGAAAATAATAACAAAAGAAGGGGTGATGCTAAGGGGGTAGATAGAAATCTGTACCTCCATAATATAGATGTTGGGGAGTAAACCATACTAGAGTCCATTTGGTATTACTCATCATATTGGTGTTGGTGGGAAAGAATAATAAATCAAAAAACATACAGCATATAATAATGCTTATAACCACACTATATAAATTAACCAGACATAAAATCAACTCTGAATATTGTCTCTTGGACACCTCAATTCTTATTCATAGAAACATATATCATATAAATTAATAAGAATTAAGGGAGTATCAATAAATTACAAAATTCTATTTAACAAATAATTATTTTTAATTAATTCATTATCTATTAATTCACATTATTCAAAAATATATATCATTAATCATAAAAAAGAATTCCATTCATTCTATGCACAATCCAAATGAGAACACAATTTATCAGTATTATCATAATTGACATTCCAGAAAGAGCTGACACCAAGGGTGAAAGAATTATTAATTATTTCACTATTCCATAATTACATTTACTCTAGGAAACAACCTAACCTACCATGAAAAGATAAATGATCAATGATAGCTTGCTTCCATAACTAGCTCAAAAAAGGAATACATATAAACAATAATATCATCCATAGTGCATTTTATGAATATTTGATAGAAGTAAGAATAATAAAATTAATAATAATAATAGGTAAGCCCAACATCGACCCATTCCAAAAAAACCCATGGGTTATACATGAAACCACCATGCATATCATCTTGCATCCCACCATTCTAAGCCTCACTGTTACCATAATGCATGATCCCCTAGGAACATATATCATTGAACCAACAACCATCCTAGGATCTCATTAAATCACATAGAAAGGATCACGTATAGAGTAACATAGAAGGTACGAAACCACAAAAAATATTAAAAGGGAAACTATACCCTAATAACAAAGAATCGATCCTTCATAACAAAATGGCCTCACATGTCTGCCGAAAATTTATATTTAATAATAATATATCATTTATTTCTTGAATAAATTGATTCTTCTATTACTGGTTATGACTATTTGAAACCTATGGAATATCCAAAAAAAGTTATTAAATCATTTAAACATTGTCTATATATATCATTTTGGTATAAAAAAACTGTGAGTATAAAAATATCATTGAAAATGCCTTTTTATTATTATCCACCTTAAAAATTTAAAAGTTATCATCTTTATCCATTTCCTATAAAAAAATTAATAACCAACATCAATTTGATATGAATTAATCATAATTTTATTAGATTAAAATTTTATGAAAGTATAGATTTTGTAAATATGACTCTTTAATTATTTAGGAGACAAATAAAATTACCATATATTTTTATTTAACCAATTTCATTAAATAAGACATTGGAATATAGAGATAAAAATTATATATAAAATATAGCATGTATTATACAATATCGAATAAATAAGGATCAAAACCAATATCATTGTTGAAGAACACATGTGATCACTAACTATAAACCACTAATTTATTAATCCAATTTCCCTTTATTACTTTTAATTCTACTTCCACCAAAAATTATAAATCATTGCCTATTTATGTTATCATATATAAAATAAAACAATAAATACATCTTATACCTAAATAAAAATGAATATGGAATGATAATATGGATATCTGATCAAATTTCCTATGAGAAAACTATATCGCACTAAGGATGTCGTACAAATACATTACCAATAACATCAAAAAAATCCCTTATAATGATGCAAATGAAATTAATAAATATGCAAATAAAAAAAGGGATGAAATATTATTATGTTGACAATAATTAACATGCGAAGAAGTTTAACTCACCATTGATATGATATATTGATCCATTGAATGTAGGGGTTGATTCTGATCACAAGGAGTTTTATAGGCCATCAATAAGAAATCAGTGGAACCATGTTTCAAAGAGAGAAACATGGAAAAAAACTGGGTGTAGATATTTAAAATAATTCATTAATTCAGTATAGCATGTCATATCCACCTTGACTCCACCATAGAATATGATGAAATAGAATCATTTATGGCCCAACACAAGGGAATAAATCACATCCTTCCTGGTAAAACCACTTTTGAAAAGCATGGATCCCTACATGTATTAAATCATGTAAACCTCAGAAGGTACCACATCCCAATATAGAATACTATACCATAGAACCCATTATCTAAATGAGAATTTATTTTCTTTCATAATCCCCAGGATTCTACTATCCTAACATTGGAAGAGCCACCCAAATTCATTCATTTGGAAAACTAAACCACATCCAACCACTCCAAATTATAGTCATCAACCATCCTATGATTTGACCTACCTATATGTATAATCCATGAAAAAATATTACTACCTCCTTAATACTTCATCCTTGTACCCTGCACCATAACTAGGATCTCTACACAACATTAACATACCGTACAACACAACCAAAGTATCAATGTGGTAAAATCTTTTAAAACTAAAATTCCATATTAACATCTCCCTTTACCTCAAAAATTCATGTAACCATCTTTAAAAACCGACAACACCCAAAAAACCCAAAGAAAATGTTTACTATAATCTGATACATTATAATTATACTACATGTTTTGAACCATTTAGACATCAGATGATCCATTTCATATATTCTTAATGCCTCAATCTATTATTTGAGTATAAATAGATTTGAAATACTGCAACAAAAGGAAAGTCATGTTAATTTGAAGATCACTATTTACATCAACCATGCTATGGATTATGTATAAGGAGTCTGTTCGATGTTCTGAAATTATTTTTTAAAAAATGGTTCATATACATTTTAATTATTGAAGTTATTGATAAGAAGTGTTTATATAGGATTATATTTTACAATTTCTAAATTTTAAAAGAGTTTTAAAAATCATTAGTTCTAGGAAAAAACTAATTTTCTGAATTTTGTATACCTATAAATATTCTTCCCCAATATTTTCATAGAATTTCCAACATCCTTCATTTCAAAATATCTGGATAAATTTCACTTAAACATTTCAACCTATTAATGTTTTGGCCTTTCTTGATACATATAATCAACATAATGAAATTTATAATGAATGAACTATCATTTTATTATGTTTTGTTGTAATTGATATTTAAATAACAAATATCAAAACTTATTTCAATCCAAAAATTATCAAATTGTCTATAAAAATTTTGAGGGGATTTTATTAAAGAAATATAGAATTATTTTTATGTTAGAAACTTGTTTTCATTTTTATAATCTTGAAAAAAAATTGGTATAAAACATGTATATAGAATCAAATTAATCACCATTAGAAAAATATGTCTTAACTTATTTTTTAAATTTATTAAAAACCATTCCCCTTGATTCATGAATTGTACCTCCATCTTCATTAAACTTATTCCATCAAAGAAAAAACCCATTTGTTTTCTGGAGCACTATTTTATTATTGATGTTCATCTATCAATTATATTTCATTTAGCTGTATGAAATTCATTTCATCCTTCGTTGTAAAATACCAATGGTTCAATTCACTGAGGGTATCAACTTATTATAGACAATCCAGTTTATCGATATCCATTATAGAATGAAATGACATAACAAACCCAAACATGTAAACCAATTACCTCATTCTAGATAATCTCTATAACTGAATTGGTTATTCTATAAACATGGTTGTAGTCTTCATTATAGTACTATTTCTTTTCATACTGTCTTATATGTATTTTTAAATTCTGATCTTTATTATCCTATTTATAAGTTTCATCCTTTTTTAATCACATTATTGTTAAATTAAACATCAATAATTTTACCCCTCAATTTCATTCTATTCAATTTTATTATGTATTTCTAAAAAAATTATCATAAAATAAAAAATATCCTCTTAATATTAATTTATTATTATTGAAATGAGATAAATTATATTGAGATTTCTCATCACTATATTTGACATGAAAACACACCTTTTATTTATTTATTAAATAATATCTACCCTTGGAATCAACATGTTAATATTGCAACCATACGAAAACATTCAAAGTGATTAATTTAGGCCTTTTACTAGACCAAAATTTTTCAAGAATGTCTTATACAAAAATTGGAATGGGAATTTTGTTGGCCCAGTATTCCAAAAAATTAATTGGTTTATCTAATTTACATTAGGAATTTGAAAATTATATCTCATATACTAGGAATTCTCTAAAAAATGTATATTAATTGTTTAGATACATTTATATATTGCAGTGTTCTAGGAAATATCTTCTCATTCTTTACTCTCTTTTTTTTAATTTATTCCTCACGTGTTCTCCACCACATCATAATTTGAAAAATATAATCATCCAATATCACTAACATTCATAAAAAGATAAAAACTAATGAAATTACAAAAAACCATAATATTTATTATTAATGAATTAAAAAAAGTTTTTTTTGTTTAGAATCATCAAAAAATGTAATAATTAACAGAGATAACTTTTTTTAATTCAATGGGGAAGGTCTCAAAACATCATGATGAATATATTACACCTTTTTATTCCTTGTATTTCATCAATTTAAAGTAAAGGTTATGTTTCTCCATATTAAAATGTTAAAATATTAAGAAATCTATGTGGTTTAGGGTATGTATACCCATTATGGCATAAAATTTTATACATTTCTGACTCGGATTTCCATGTATACAGCTTTATTCTCAAGGATCTTTTGATGAAATTAATCTTATCATTTTAACATCATATTTTCATCTATTTGAGTTTATGTTTCCATTAATCACTATAATATCAAATACGATGGATCATATGATTATCTTTAATAATTTTTTAGAGAAATTGTTTCTGAAACCTTCTCCATAATGATGTGAAATTAGTATAAGATTTTTCTAGGGAGATAAATTATGTCTACATACATTTTCATCCAACAGTTGATTTTTTCCTTTTCCAACTATCTATTGGGATTCATCACCTTCTTGAAGTACTTTTCCCAAGTTTCATGATACATATTATATCACCCACTCAAACACACTAATTGAATTGGAATATTCCACCAAGTAATAAAACATTATTCTTACAGAATATACACACCCAAGAAAAAACTACTACCAATATTTATTAAATTGTTACGATTTGTGGCTTTAGAATTTTACGCCTTTCTCTCACAATATTTTATGATTTCCTAAATATTTATGATATTTCCTTCATCCATAAAGTCATCATGTTGGCCCTTGACCAACAAATCTACTATAACTTCTTCCATTATGACTTATTCACTAATCAAATCATCCATTATCCTTCAATTGAGGTGACCATACCTATCATATAACACTGAGATATCTTCTGTAGGGTACTTTAGATTCATTATGCTTCATCTCTTGACTATGAATTAGTTTTTAAATTTTATAAATTACATGGTATACATTTCTTCTCAAATTAATCAATGTTATTACTTTAGCGACTTTAATTTCATGATGTTAAAATAGTAGAAGTAACACCCATATATCATATATGAAAATAGCCTCCATTTAATGTGAATTTTCATAGATCATTATGAAATCATTTACATAATCTACTATTTTTCTCCCTTTTGATGGTATCATTGTAAATAATCACAGCATCATAAACAAATTATTGATTTTGAGTGGTTTCTAATTCATGTCGTCAAATGCATCCCTAACTCCAACAATGATTTTCTTCTTCCAAATAGTTAAATCCACTTTCCATATAAGATACATATATACCATGAATAGAGAAATAATTTCCAATTAATCTAATTCCAATTTATCCATATTATATGGGATGTCAAAAAAATATCATATAGTTATTTATATATTTGAAAATCTTCCAACAACTTATAAAAAAAATCCAAAATCTGTCTCATTAAATATACCAATCACGATCATTCCAACATCAAATGCATTTCTGCCTACCTCCATTTTCATACAAATGATCATGTCATTTGATTCCACTTATTCATCACCAAACTAGATGCTATATCATAATAATATTTTGGAACAATGTACATTCAAATTTATACCTTCTAAAAATATCCAGAGCCCCATAAATCCATGTTCAAGAAATATAAATAAAAAACATAGTCACAATAAAAATAAACCATATGTATAGAATTTAAAAATTCAATGAAATATAGAGTAACAAAAATGAATTACATGTTATATAGAAAATTAAATCATCCATGAGAGAACAATGAAATCACTATTGTTAATTAATTTAAAAGAGATTACAAAAAAAATTCAATCTTAATACTACCACTCATCCTAAGTCACTATCTGATGAATTCCAGTTATCTATGATTGATATCATTTTTCAACATATGGACACAAATTAAATGTATATTGGAATGAAATTTTTTTTTTGGTTCTACTAATCAATAATATTTTTTGATATCATTCCATTGACTGAGGAAACCCATGATACATTGTTATACATATAGATTGACTAATAAAAACTGTTTAAAATGCCTTACACAAAATTTTAAAAACTATTCTCCCAATAAATTCAATATATCCTCTAAATTAGCAAGAATCAACCAGGATTATTTAAAAAAATAGTTCCAAAAAAATTAAAAATTCTTTATGAAAAATATCTTTCTAGAAACTAAAGGGATATCAAAAAATCTGATAGATCAATGATATGATATCGGAAGAGGTACATAATATTGTCATTATGATTGTTAATATTTGTGGGACATTACATGACCATTTTTGGATATTTTTCTAGTATATGAACTATTTTTAAATGGAAGGATTTGAAATTTTTATGGTGATAGAAATGTGGTGAGATATATTAAGAGTTAAAGATGACATTTACCTTCTTTAACATGATAAACATCCCAAGGCAATGTATTTTTTTTGTTGTATATTTTTATGCTTCATGTTTATTGTTTGGGTGAAAATTGATATTAGAGGATCATATAGGTTACAATTTTTTTTAATTATTCTCCTTGAAATGAAATATTCTAAACATAATCTTGAATTTGTGTTGATAATGCATGATATGAAAATGTAGATATACTACCTCTTTTGGGAGAAATTTATTGTGTAATCCCATCATAAAAACATAAAGTATATACATAGATAATAAGATATTAAATTATAAAAATTATACATGTTGAAGTACCGTAATAACTTTTATTATGTTTTGTATACTCTCCACGAAGGGTTAATTTGGTATCCAACACACTGAGTCTGAATGTGTCCATGAACACATTGATGGATTCTAGAGAAGATTGGTAGCTAATGAGATTTCCCCCAAATCATAATTTGGTAATGAATGAGGGGGTTAATGGATGAACATGAATAATTCCCAAACTACATCCCCACGGGATGAATGGATATATCATGAGCAGTCCATGATTCTTAATTTTCAATGGATTTAGAAGGATTTAAATGGAAAAGTAATCAATGGTGATTCCTCTAAGTCCCTTGAAAGTAGTCTCTATTTTAGAAATTTGTTGGTAGTGTACATAAATTATATGAAGAATATAATTTGTTTGGGTCACCATACTAGATGTTCCATTCGCATGGGATATACCAAGATGGTCTATGTTATGAAAGGAGAATATTGGTTGCCCAAGAAGGAATGAGTAGTTGTATACATTATTCATTGATATCTCACATATCAGATAAAAAATATCATAACTAAATTCATGTTGTGGTGTTATAGCCTCTCCTAATATATTTATAGAGATTGGATGAAATATCCATATATTTTTTTTATAAAAATTACCTTCTATCAATTTGATAAGTATTCCAAATGTGTAACAATAAATAAATTAATAAAATTAACCCATTTAATTATAATAAATGAGACAAAAAAATTGTAATAGAATGGATGATTTTTTTTGAAAAACAAAATAAACTATGTTATGTTCCTTTAGTGATTATTTTGTATTGATACCCACACATTATATCCCATTTTTAAGTGACATTAACTGACATTGGGATCATAATTAGTATTGAGAATTTCCAACCATATATGGAATGATGGACATAATAAGGGGGATATCTAGATCATAGAGGATATGTGTTGAGCTTGTATCCTATATTTAAATGGTTCATATGAGATTCTTTTAAAACTAGTTGATTTCTCATGTAATAACATATATTAAGCCTTGAAAAAGATGAATCTCCTTGAGGTATTTTAAGGATGAGTGTTTAATTTTCCTCTAGGATAGTCTGATCTTTTAGTGTAGTCATTAGTGGTACCTGGTATTGAATATGATAAGATGAACATGATTCAGCTAATTTAAAAAAGGCTGGTCATTTTTCAAAGATACTAAAATATTTTTTTATTTATCTTAATTATCAATGAGTGTTTTATGATAGTTATTTTTTGGTTTTTTATTCACATTATTGATAGGGTACCATCAGTATGGGAATTAGGAGAAGATGAAGTTGAATTATATTATACAATTCATTATTCTGTAGCTTTACAGGTAGGATTCATAATAATTAAACATTCTAGATCATATAAAATTGATACATGATTAATTCCACATTTCGTAGATAATTTTTTATCATCTAAAACCATTAAACATGGTTGAATAGGAGGGTTTCAATTTGAAACCCAACGTATCTATCATCGATAAGCATGTAAATATTTTGGATTAGAATGTAGAGATATTGTATGGAAAGTCAATCAATTTTGTCAATATTCTATGGGATATTGGTTGAGATATCTTAAAGTATATGGAGAATGGGTACATGGTGAGGGATAAAAAACCTATTATATTTATGAAAATAATACCATGATTAATTATATATCGAAAAAGTGTCACAATGCAGGGAAATGTGACTCCCATTAGGTCAATCGTTTATAATTAATTTTTATATTCATTTTATTTTAATTTGTTTTTGAGCTTCCAAGGGATTGAAGTCGATTAGAGTATTGTTTTATGGAAAATATGTAGTTCAAATAGTTAGTTAATGATTAGTAGTAACCATGTGTTTATCAATAAAAAATATGGTGTGGGGTGACACTATAATTTCAACGAGTCCCTAAAAATGTTTTCAAACTATGGAAGACCTACCTAAAACCATGTGACCTGAGTTAGTGGTATGTGGTGACCCACACAGTATAGAGTTCCATGAAACCAAATCCGGGAAAATTCCCATATATGTTATATTATTTTATTTTAAAAAACCTCTCTTTGAATTTGAAATATTAACCTTTAATTTCTCCCCCCTCCACTCCACTAGGTCCCACTACAAACATGGCCTTCACCCCCATTGGATTTGGTGTGTTTATTATTTGGATTTCGTAGATTCTATCAACTTTAGTTTTTATTTAATCTTGATTTATCATATATCCTTCCTCCCATTAAATGTTATTATTATTTCATTTTATGATTAATCATAAAGGCCATTGGAGGGATGCATAGAGAGTTTAATGAGAGGTTTTTGTGAATATATTCGATATTATGATTAGTGAGGATCACTATAATTTCCTTATTGTTATCTTTATCAAAGAACCTATAATTTATTCACAATTTTGGTAGGTATCTCTACACTCTTGAACTATTCCATTTCCATATCATAGTACATTATATTTCCTTTTCATTTTTGATTTATTGGGATCATATTTTTCATGGAGGTATTCCATACATTTATTGTTGATGTTCTTAGATGTTATTGATAAGATGGTGGTTACATAGGATTTCCCTCTAAATTTAATATTACACCAAATACTATTTTCTAAAATGTATCTCATGTGAACTCATTACCACGTTCATAGCATAAAACACTACCATGATCAAAAAATATGTTTTTTAGAAATAAAATCATTTAAATCCACATTGAAAGACCTATATCCCATTGGATTGATCTACTTTATGTTGTATATCGTTTTTGGATTTTTTGTTTTTTATGTGATGATCATGCATTGATTTATTGGGAACTTTATTTATATTTTGTGATTCCCTCCATTTTTTTTATTTCCAAAACAACAGGATTAATGAAATCACAATCAATGAAATTATTTTTCAATCACAACATTTGAACATAATCTATGGGTGTTCATTTTGATAGAAATCATGTGGATTCATGGTGGTTGAATAGTAATCTGTTAATCACAGTATAAATATAAAATTGGGTGTATGGGGATTTATTTACATATTACATAGATAATGGAAAATGATATATATAACACAGTAGGGAATCATTATGCTCATGTTGTCTACTATGATATAAGTTAGTCATGTAAAAGAGCCACATAGATCTATATTGGTCTGAAATTTTGGGATTTTGGTTATGTGATCGAAAATTTGGATTGTCATAAATTTTTATTTTAAAATTTATTTTAGTGATTTTTTGATTCCATGATTGGTTTCTTTGTTTTAATATGGTTATAGATAATTTTTTACTACACACACTATGATTAGTATTATCTCTACCATTTTAATTAATTATTTTCATCATGGATATCCATACCCTCGAAGATTTATGTCAAATTTTTTAGCATGAGACCATTCCCACTTATTAGTCATCAATACCGTGGAATTATTCTCCATCATTGGGATATCATGAAATCACCATGGGAATTCTTGTGGGCCGACCCATGGGACATGGTATGTTGACCTCGATTGATTTCATATATTGATAGTATACACAATAATTTTCATACAAATGATATAATAATATATTTTAATGTTTAATGCTTATATTTCAAAAATATACTTTTTTTTATTTTCAGTATTTAAAAATTATTATAACAAATAATTTTTTATAATGGTCATTTTATATTTAGATTATCAATCATGATACTATGCATTTGGGGGTTCACAATCTCTACCTGTTTGTTTTTAATGATATTTTGGGTATTATAAGGAATCAAAATAATGTATTGGATTAATATACTGATCCATAATAAAAATACATGGATATTAACTCATTTTAGATGATTATTCAATAAATTTTCAAAATACATCTCTAAGGACAATAATAGTTTAGTGTCATAAGAAACATATAAAAATGAATTCTATATTGGTGGATGGTATTAAATATCTCCAAGAAATATCTCCACCATTAGTACATATACCTAATGACTTTGTAGATATCCTATGGAAGGGAAACAAAAGAATATGGTGAGATCATATGCTCAGTATGGGTAAATAAAAGAAATATGTAAGCCTAACATGAACAAATGGGTCTAGAACTTGAGCATAACATTTAAAGTTCAAACCCTACATATAATAGATAGTAATGATGTTTTTAATTCATAATTCCAAAATCATTTGTAAGTAATGATCATAATATAGGTAATCATAAACTAAGATAAGAACATGGAATTATGGAAAATAAGATGCCTATAAACACCCTATGTTAAGGAGGAATACCATAGCTATTGTGACATCCTAGTATGTGGTTAATCACTCATGTGCCTTATTCTGGATTCAGATATGCTCCACTGAGTCATCTAGTTTCAATATTCAGATGTGATCTTATGTAACATCTTGTTTTCTAAATTGTATTTCTTCTCATTTACATTTTTTTGGGATTATGATGTCATCCATTTTACCCACTTATTTCATGCTTAGCATGTCCTCCCATATACCTTCTCTTTTTGGACATGAGATATACGGAAATATTCACTCTAGTATTAGGATTTTTATTCCTAAAAATGTAACCTTTGATCTTATAAATCATTTATTATTACCTAATTAAATGGATGGATATATACATCCCACCCATCTCATAATAAATTGATTTATATATCATTCACAAAATAAATCATTCATCATATAATGTCCCAAAAAAATAAATAGTTTTTATAAACATATACTCATACTACGTGAAATTATATGGTTATCATTAACATTCATAAAATTCATAATCTATGAATCAATTTAGTTTTCAAAATCACTTCATGAACGCTTAACCCTTGAAATGAAGTGGGGTTCAACAGCATAAGACACGTGGATGAGAAATGGGTTTCATAAAAATCATGAAATAAATGAATAAACAATTCATAGAAAAAATATTAGTAGAAACATTATATAATACCCTATAAATTCTTTATTAACATCAAAAATTGTCATCATAGATAGAAAATAATTTTTAAATAACATTTTAAAACATTTCTTAAAGAAAATATCGATTATTATTTGAAAACAATTCTTTTAAAAAAAATATTTTCAAAAAAAATTCTATGAAAATATAAATTAATGTAAATAAATAAATATTTTAATTGATATTTAAACCATTTTTATTGAATACATATAATGAATTCTTGGAAGCATAAAAAATTTTTCATAAAAAACATCTCTGAAAACAATTTCATTGAAAAATAGATTTGAAATATTATAAGGGTTCATTTGAAAAAATTTAAAAAATTTAAAAAATAATTCCTTGTAAAAGTTAATCAAGGACCATTTGAAAACATTTTTGAAAACATGTATTTTAAAATAAAACAGATTTCCAACCAGAGAGAAATATAGTGTAATTTCCATAAAATCATTTTCTTAATTATTTTAAGTACCAAGGTGTGTGAATATGGTACTTATAAATGGATATATATATATATATTATTAATATATTATTAATAAACTCATTAGTTTTCCGGAGATACGGATCTTAATATTTAATCAATGAAGTGAAATCATTACCAATCTCAAATAGCGATGAGATCTTTTCATTAAAATTGTATCACTTGGTAACTTGGGATCATACTCTCCATAAAATAAAATGAAATTACATGAAACATAAAATATTTTCAAAATATTGATATTCAAGATATAAGAAGTAAAACCAATTTATATATACATCGAATCTAATTTTGGTGCATAAAAAACATGAGTATCGATGAATAAAAATGAAAACATAACTATATTTCTAAGTTGGTAACTTTTGAAACATAAACCCCTTGAAATAATGAAAATATAATGGATATTTAATGAACCATAAATATAATTATAATAATCACACTATAAATCCATGCAAATTATTCCCCACCCTAGAAAAGGAATGGGTTGTGAATAATGCACATATCTCACATAAATAAAAAGTGAGCTAATTTTCCCATTACATTCTGTTCTTACTCTCATCACATTCATCCAAATATACTATATAATATATATAAATTTATTATAAATATTTTATATAACAATATTTTTATAACTAATACCATATATGTTCTTATTATAACTTTATATTGCCGACTTATTTGAAATTTCTTGTTAAAGATACACATCGGGTAATATTTGGTTTGTTTTTCGCCAGTGTCATAATTTGATATATATTTAGTATTTATTCTTATAACATGACATAAATAATTAAAAAAAATAATGGTAATATAATTTTTATTAATTTTATTTCTATTATAATAATCTATCGAATTAATTATTGTGAAATGCAAGACACAGTTCATGGTGACAATAATCCATACATTTGTATTAAAGCAATTTCTATTTTTTATTCTCATTTTGAATGAGTCAATGTACATGCCATATATTTATATTAATTAATACATATAAATATTCCATTTAAATTATTATATCATATATATTACATGAGTTATATAAATCCATACTTAATAAATTCTATATAGTGTGTGAACGAATCACATCGCTTTGAGGGGATGGTATACCACAGATCCTCAACACAAAACTATCATATTTACACCAAATAGAATGTACAAAGATATGTTTTGTCAAATAAATAAATATGATTAAATATATAATATATTAAATATATTAAATATATAAACATATTTTCCCTCATTATTTTCACCATCATATGTTGTAAAGGAAAAATGAACAATCATCTTTTTGTGAGGCGACAGTTCTCCAGACACATAATAATTATGTTAATTTCCCATTATATGGATGTGTGTGTAAATTTAGATATAAAAATTATAATAAAAATATTATAGAATTTCTATTATTCTATTTTTGTTATACATAAATTTAATAATGTTAGGGGATTGTTGAGATGTAATATAAACGAATGGATCTTGAGAGAATTTGTTACTTCTTAATCATGTGTCTCCTTTTGGATTTTGCCCAATGGATTCAATGGACTAATTTCTACAAAAATAGATTAATATATGATAATTTGAGGGGTCATAGAATTTTTTGGGTATATCATTTTTAAACATAAGGGGTTTGAGTGGTATAATAATTATGGAGAGGTTGTTTCCATTTATTGAGATGGAAAAGGACTCACATGGAATTTTTGAAAAAAAGATACGTGTACACAATTTATTACATAAAAAATAAACAAAATATGAATAATGGAAGGATAATTCATAGAATATATCCATAAAGATTGTTTTTTCATGTTTCTAGGTAATTTGGAACTTTAAGATTACATTTTAGTATCTAAATATTATTAATTTTACATTTATCATTGTGATTAACTTTAATCCCTTATACATATATTTTATATCAGAAATTGACAAGATCAAATTTGACTATAAATGTAAATATAATTATAATGGTATATTTCCATTTTTCAAAATTCATTTCACATGAGTGTAAAAATTATGACTATTTCTAATCCCGTAGATAGGACACTATAACTGGTTTTTAAAGTAGAAAAATTTAAAGGAGCTTGTTCTGTTTTTATATTGAATACAATCTTGAAATTGTTTATAATGAACTAAATATTATTAATAGATGTATAATTGACCAAAATTACCGATAATGAAATTTAATGTATAATATAACATTAATAATAATTTAAATGAAAATAATGTTATTAATTAAAATGCAGTATTTTTTACTATTAATCAAATAATGATGTTTGTTAGAAATATACAAAAATTTAAAACTAAGATAAATTCAGAATTATTAAATAAAAAATAATTTATATTTTATCAAATTATATTTCTGTATTTGTCTATATTTTATTTTTTGTTTTTCATAGATGTACGTGAAAATAAGTTCATATGAGAATATAATATTTTAAAAAATATAAATACCTTATAGAAAAATATTTTATTCATTTTCAATATGTATTATTTATCTAAAATGTTTATAATATTATTTGAAAAGTATATATTACTATTCAAATTACTATGTTTTAATGGATATTGTATATCTAACTCGTTTAAGTAATTATAAAAATAAAATGATGTTTCATAGAAACTCATTATTTCATATAACATACAACAAGTTGGTGTTTCATGGATTACATGACAAGTCAGTGAGGTGTGTAGTGAAAAGAAAGATAGAGTTAGGGTAGTGAAATCTAATTTAGTGTTTTGTTTAGTGTAATCCATGTTGGTTATGTGTGAAAGGAATGTTTGACATTGTGTTTTAACAAAATATTTATATATATAATTTCTAGTGTAACATGTAATGAGAAATATAAAAAAGTTTAAATTAATTCACAAAAAAATAATTCAAAAATTTTATTTGTGTTGCATTCTAACCCCTTAAAATAAATTTATACCATGATGTTCATCAGTGTTACCAATGGTTTAATACATGAATGTTTCATTCATTGAAACCAACATTATAAAATTTATTGTTAAAACATCCTTTATAAAGGGACCATCTGTCTCATTATAAATGGAGCTACCAAGATATTTTTTCTTGGGTTTCTAGATCCCATTTATTAAAGTAATTGAATTTTAATAAAAGGAAAAACTAGATTGATTTTAGGACAACCTCACCATTTTTTCTTCATGATACATATTACCCCATTGTCTAAAATAAAAAGGTTACTTTTTCATTATTTATGTACTAATAGATCATTATAACAATGAAATGACATCCCATTTGTCAATATATACCATAAAAAACACTACTTCAATATGATAATAAATATTCATATATCCTCAAATATAAATATAACACTTTAAATTATTTTAATTTATCTGAATTTTATCTTAAACATTACATAAATTTTTAACCTTATACACATTAAAAAATATAAATAACCTTTTATTCCTTAAATAATAACATATTATAAACGAAAAACATTTTTATTAGATGCAATGGTCAATAATTTTAATTATTGAATATCAAATTGGATTTTATTATACCATAATACATGTATAATAAAATGAAATCTCACCATATGATGAATAATAAAAAATTCGGAGATATTATTCATAAAAAATAAAATATTAAAATTCCATCATATAAGTGCAGGATAAGTAAGCCCTATTTATATTTATATAATTAATTTTTTGGATTTTATATTCTTTACCCTTATCCACCTACATAAGAGATTTTTTATGTATATATTCATCATTTACAATTTTTATTAAGAACATAAAATCATAATGATCGTACTCATTATATTTGAAACACTGAATTGTGGTGGGAGAATTTATTGGTGAATTATTTGTATTCCCATTACCACAACATTAAGATGCAGGATGACATTTCACTCTTCGCTTAAATCATTTGGTGCATCCACTATGGAAATTTACTCCATGATTTCTTCCATGCTTTCATCATAATGTAGATCTAAAATTCATTTCTCCATAGTCTTCAGAGTATACTTATAATTCTATACTTATTTTCTTATCATAACCATAAGATTAGTGAGAAGATTTAATATCCCTATCTATAGGAAGAATACAAAGATGGTACTTACTAAAAAACATGTCTCTCGAACTCATATATATACATGGATTCAATTTTATAATGTTTCCCTATAATCATGATGAAGTTCCACAACCTTTTTACTAAAAATTTCAAATGATAAGTTCCTAAAATGGCTTTTACATGTTCTGAACAATGGGTAATGTGTAATATCATTTTAGTGTTACTCTATTTTTAGAAACTAGTGGATCAGTCATTCCACTAAATTAATTTGGATTCTTATATAAAAATAATATAATGAAAAATTGTTCCCTCCTTTGGTTTATTTGAAATTAATCATGATTCATGGCATTATAAGAATATGTTTTCATTACAATGATGTTTTTCTCTCCAAATTCCTTAATATTCTGATATATAAATGGTCATCATTGCATTATCAATTGTATTCATTAATAACATAGTTTATTTTTGGTTTTAATCAATTTACTAAAACTAGATATCAAAGAGTAAAATAATTATCATAAATAGGAACTACAGAATTATGAAAACTCTCTTTTAGTATGTCCAATGTATAAACTCATCCTTAATCATTAACATATGTGGTTTATCCTCGGTTATTCAAAACCAAGTTCTATGTAAATCCATCATTATGGTTCATGAAGTGTTTGTGAATTCCCAAATCATATCCCCATAGTGTGTCAATCCAGGTGGGCAACATGGGACATTTTCGTGTTCGAGATAACCCTATGTCAGCCCCATGACATCTTGTCAATGTATTCAACCCTAGTATATCTATTCTAGATCCACGTCAACATGTAGTATCTATATAGGTATGTATTTCTAGGAATCCAAATACTCTATCCATTACCCAAATTATAGTAATTTTTCTTAAATGTTATTTCATCCTTATACTTATCATTAGAGACATCCACAGAGAAATACATAGAAATATAAATAGGTATCTTAGTCAAATTTTACCATCATAGTTTACAAAAGTGAAAAAACAGGTACTTTGATTGAATATATAGAGACCCATGACTACAATAATTGTATCATAGCTTCTTTTATAGGAATATCCTAGTATAATACAAAATTACATGCCCAAGGACTGTAATAGTTTAGTTACATTTGAATCAATGAATAAAAAATTCTAATCCGTATGAAAGAACATCCAAATATCATATATATATATATATATAAAAATCTATAGTACATCAACCTAAAACGTTTCATCATATAAAAGGGGAATGAAGTAAAAGAAATGGGTGACCTCAAAATCCCAATAATTGTAAATATTGAAAATACATAATCATAACATGACCTAATGGGTCTGAAATATGAGTATAATAATTGGAGATCATACCCTTCATATAAAATATCATAATAATGAATGGTATTTCTTAAGATATAAATTTTAGGGAAATAATTATAACAATCCATGAAATAATAACAAAGTAATATAACATGGAATTGTGAAAAAACACATAATCATATTAAAAACTCTATGACAAAGCGGCCTACAAAGGTCATTCTAACATGGTAGTTTATGGATAATAACCCACGTAATTTCATCGGGCCTAAGATGTCCTCTGATATACCATCTTCTTTTGGGCATGAGATGTCCTCCCTTATACCCTCTTGTTTAGGGATTGGTATGTTCTCTCATTTCCCCTCTTGATCTGAACATGGGATGTCCTAATATTTACCCACTTAATTTGGGCTTGGGTTGTCCTCCCGTACACCCTCTTGTTTTGGAATAAGGATTAACTCTTGTTCAACCTCATGTTTTTGGCTTGGTATTCCATCATGTGTACCCATTGATATCATTAAACATTTGTGATTAACTAATTCATTCGAAGGAGATATGTGTCCCAACCTTCACATAATAACATTGTTCATACAAGTTCCACAAAATAAAACATTCATCATATCTTGTCTCATAAGAAGAAATATGTTTTATAAACATAAAGTCATAAAATATGAAATTAAATTGGAATAATTAAAATTTCATAAAATTATAAAATATGAAAAGATATAGGTTTCATAATCACTTCATGTATGAATAACCCATGAAAAGAATCATGTTTCAAAATAATATAACTCAGGTCAGATAAACAGGTTTCATAAAAACTATGAAAATAAGGGAAAAAAATTAATAGATAGAATATAAATGAAACCACTAGTTCTTTTACCATATATAAATGAGTAACATCAACAGATATATTCTAATATGGTATATAATTTTGAAAAATATTTTTAAAAACTTTATTAGGGAAAATATAATTTATTATTTGGAAAAAATTCATTTTTAAAATATAAAACACTCTTATAACAATTTATATGAAAAATATAATTAAATATATATATATATATATATATATAATTATTTTAAATCATTTTTTAATTATATTTCATGGAAAATTTATAATGAATTAATGAAAATGATTGAAACATTTCTTAATCATAAAACATTTTCAAAAACCTTTTAATTTGAAAATTGCATTGAAATTTTTTAAGAAATATTTTAAAACAATATGAAAAATTTAAATACGTTTTTCCTTTAAAATTTTCACCATGTTATATTTGAATAAATGTATGAAAAAAAATTTAATTCATGGATTTTTAAATGAATGATATTTTCGATCAAAGATTGAGATAAATCTCATTTTCCTAAAAACATTTTTCTAATTATATAAAGCAACAACTAGAGGAATTATGGGACTAATAAGTGGGTATATCTTTACTTAAAATACTATAAGTAATATAATTAGGGTTCTTGGGATATATATTATAATATTTCATTGAATAAGTATAATAATTAACAATTTCAAAAATCCATGAGATTTTCATAATAAAACCAAATCACTTAGTAACTAGGGATCATACATTCCATTTAGGAAAATAAAAATACATGGAGAATAAAATTTTATTAAAATAAATAAATTCATTATTTAACATGTAAAATGAAATTATATTAACCATTAGATCAATTTATGTGCTTAAAATTGTGTCTTAATAAATGAAAATTGAGACAAAAATATTTTACCAGTATGGTAACTTTTGAAACATAAACCCCATGAAATAAAGATCATATAATTGATTTTTAAATACCCATTACTATAATTATAATAACAATATAATACATCCAGGGGTAGTATACACACCACCTAAATGGAATGGGTAGTGGATAAAGCATATTCTCACGAAAATAAAAAGTGAGATTAAATCCCATTACCTTGTGAATTTACTCTCATTTTACTCATTGAAACATCATGTCATGTAAATATAAATACATTATAAATATTCTATAGAAGTATATTATTATATCTAAATCATTATATGTATTGATTATATATTTATATAAACTAATTCTTATTAATTTTCGTTATGCTTACGCTTCGAGTAATATTCTCTTTTTTTATTGTGTCTTAAATTTTCATAACTTTGGTACTTATTCTTATATATTGAATTATGTAATGTAAAAAATGATATAAATATCATTAATAATAATTATTTTTTTATCCTAATAATATATTTAACAAATAATTATGAAATGGAATACACAATTAATGGATATGTTAAGCCCTACATAAGCGTGAACGTTGTTTAAATTTTTTCATCATATTGAATGAATAAAAGTTCATAAAATATATGTATATAATTATATAATTATTACAGTTGAATAATTAAATAATATATATCATATTCCTTTAGTAAAACCATCCTTAATTCAATCAATATAGTTTGTGAATGAATAACATCACTTTTAGGGGGTGTTAGTCCAGACTTCCTCAAACGAAATTAACATATTTACACCAAATGGAATGTAAAACGATAAGTGTTGTAAAATAATAATGTATCTTAACAACATAGTAAATATAATATATATTTTATATAAATATAGTTTACATCATAATTTCTACCATTATAGGAGTTTATGGAAAAATTAATAATCACCATTTAATGAGGTGGTAGATTTTTGTACACATAAATAATATGTTTGTTACCTATTATATGGATGTGTGTATAAGTGTTGGTTGAAACATTATATTAAAAAATTCATACTATATTTAAGATAATTTTTATAAACATTAATTTAATATATATTTTTTATGTGTTGATATTGAAAATAATATAATGGAGCTTGAGGGAATAGGTTTCCTCTAAATTGGTTTACTCCTCTTGGTTTATTAGAAAATGCATCCTTAGATTGAGTTTAACCAAATGAGAAGATTATATAAGGGATGAATTTTTTGAGGTTTAATGTTCATATATTGGCTGATACTAATTGTTTTGAGGGGTGTGGAGAAGTGGAAGAGGTAGTTGCCTTTTATAGAGAATTAAAAAGTCTCACATGGATTTTTTTAAAATAAGTTATGTGTACTGATATTTTAACATAGAAAAAGTCCCACAAAAAAATAAATAATTGAATTTTTATGTCAGAAATATGTATATAAAATGGGTGTTGGATAGGTGGATTTGTTATTTTTCCCCCTAATACTATGGTTTAATCCAAAATTACGATTAATTAGACCTAAATCATTGTGATTAATTTTAATAACTTTTACTAATATTTTGGGCCAAAACATAACAAATCTTAACTAGAATATATATATTATTCTAATTAAAGTAATATATGTCCTAATTTAAAAACTAAATTCCTAGAAGAATTAAAATTAATATTAATTCTAATCCCATAGATAGGATGCAATAATGTATTTTTGAATTAGATAATGATCAAAATTTTGATATGTTTTCATATTCAATCCCAAAAGTGTTATTGATTTTAATGACATACATTATATAAATTAATTTATAATTGAACAATTTTAACCTGAAAACAAATTTAATTTATACATTAAAAATAATAATTATTTCGAAAAAAATATAGTATTCACTAAAATGTAATATTCTTCACTATTCACCAAAAATTGAAGTTTGTATGAAAAATCCCAAAAATTAAACCTAAGATAGTATCCAAATTATGAATTCATAAATTATTTTTATTTAATAAGATTAAATTTCTATTTCTGTCTAAATTTTTTATTATTTAGTTCATTCGATAAGGACTAGAAAAATAGTTCATTTGAGAATATTATATTTGTAGACATATAATGAATTTTAAAAAATATTAAATTATCATTATAAATATGTTTGATTTATATAAAAAATTATAAATATAATTTAAAAATAGTTATTTCTATTTATATTACTGTGTTTTAACAGCTATGATTGAACTAACTCATTTAAATGATTATTAGAATGAAATGATGTTTCATATAAAATTAATATTATGTGTCACAAATGTAAAGTCAGTGTTGCATGCAGTGAATACCAAGTTGGAGTTGCATATTGCATAATCAAACTCAGGGGTTTGTGTAGCGTATATAAGTCAGTGTTGTGTGTAGAAAAATTCAAGTCAGTATTTCATTAAGTGTAATCCATGTTGGTGTCATGTGAAATGAATGATTGAGTTAGTGTTTTAATATATATATATATATATATCCATTTTCGTGTGAAATGAATAATATCATAATAATTAATTTAGTTTGAATAATAATAATTAAATAAATCTTGTGGTGTTACATTTAATATTTTATTTGTGGGTTAAAATATAATTACATCCAGGTTAGATATGATATGAATATATATTATGCAATTCATTAAGGTAATTAAATTATATTATTATTTTTAGATAAATAGAGTAATTAGATTACATAATAGAAAGAATGAATCATGTCAAAATGATAAACAAAATATCTATGAAAATATAAATCTAAATATAAGGGGTTTTTTGTAAAATAAATGTCATAACTATATTTAATAAAATGAATATCGTTAATGATAATTATCCAAAAATGATATATAATAATATTTTAATGAAAAATCGTCCTTCAATGATTAGGAAAATCATGATCATTTCAAATCCATCATATAAAAATCTATACATGCTCATTAATTTTAATAGTTAGTATCATCAATGGAAAAAATATTAGTTATGGTGTAATGGATATAATAAAAAATATCATGTTTGAGATTAGTAATCTAGAGGGATAAATGGGTTTTAAAAAAATAACCAGAAACCAAAAGGATGAGGAGGTGGTGGAATTAATTTTATTTAAAATTGTTGTTAATCAGATTATTTAGAAATATAATCCCTTAACATTACATTTAAAATAGATTTTAAATCACTTTAACTAAAGTTATAATAATGTGAATCAATTATGGAATGTGAAGCTAATGTTACACAATTAGAGTAGTATGACATAATAAATTTCTTTGATCTATATAATAAATTAAATTAGTTTTAGAATGTATTAAAATTATTTCATTATAAAGAGTTAGTTTTTTAGAATATTGTAAAAGACTTCTTTTTTAAAGAAATGAAATATTAAAATGAGTTTTTATATCCTCAATTATTTATTGAGTCAGATAAAATAAAATAATGGGATATATTAGTGTTGAATTTTATTTTATATTGAGATATAATTAAATAATTCCCAATATTGAAAATATAATAAATTTTGATGGATGTAAATTTGAAATAAACTATTTGGGACTAATATTTAATTATACTATGATAAAGTTCCCAACTCAATATATGAGTTTTATCAAGCCCTAGATCTTATATTATTAATTTACCATTATATGATATTTGAATAAAAAATGAATTTTTTTCAAATTTATCAACCCATTATATGATGATTTAGTTTCAATAATTTTTTCTATTATGTGATTCAATTCAACTAGATGTGTGGTAAATATGGGAAATAAGTTCCCCATCCAAAAAATCAAAGTGGAAAAGAACATACAGATATAATCATGATATAATATATTTAATATCATAGATATTTCCACATAATAACTATAATGTTTAACTCGTCAATGACATATTTATTATTCTTTGACTACACAAAAATTTATAAAATAAAAAATATGGTTTATATTAATTAAAAATATTAAATAAAAAATGAGGATCTTTTACTAATATCTAAATGGTTAAAAAACATGAACTCTTAAATTCAAATTTTATACATTAATTACTTGAAATCTGTTATTACATGAAAATTTAGTGAGTCATCATTATTTTATGTTTATACTATTTTTATAGGGATTGACTCTTATCATGTATGTCTAGTAAATATTATCATGATAAAGGTGTTATATAAAAGTTTTATTGCCATCCCAAATTAATAAATAATTAAATAAATTAGAATAAAATTCCTTGAAATAGTTTTTTGATATAAATTTATTTCTGGTAAAAAATTTATATATATGTATTACATAAATAATATTATATATGAGGAAAATAAAGATATATTAACTTTCAACTATTGATTATATTGTATTCTATTTTAAATAGTAGTTACATAAACATCCCTTAGAATGAGAAATGGTGTTATTAACTAAACATGTGAATAATTCATTGCCTATAATAAAATAAATTTATATACTTGTATTAGTATAACAAATGATCATAAATAAGTTGTTGGAAAATTTAATTTACAAGGTGTTAATTTTTTCTAGAATATCATAATTATAACATCTTATTATTTTTTTGAGTTGGAAATTTTGATCAATGATACTAGATATTTATGATAGGGTTATTAATATCATTACAATTGAGCATAATGACCCCTTTCAATAAGGGATGATTTATTTTTCTAAACATATGATTTTATATGTTATAAAATAATGATCTTACACCTATTGGTCAATAAATTATTGTAAAAAAAATTCTATTACTTTCTTTTTAATGGGCTATAGGAGCAATGATTTTTTTCATCAAATCAATCTTGTGAAATAAAAATACTGGTTTTTGTGTATTACATGAATATATTCTTCAAGAAGTATATTAAAATGATTTAAGGTATATTTATAAAAGATATTATTGTTTAATACATTTTTTTAACTAATATTTCCTAAGGGATTGTTTTCAAGAATACAAGTGAATAATGTTACCCTTGAATTTTACAAAGTATGAATTTTTATTTAAAAAAGTGCAATTTTAGAGTCATGAATACTTTAGATAATGGATTTTAGTTGGACCTTAGAATAATAATGTATTTGTGAAGTGGCATAAAACAAAATCTGTTATATAGATGAATATTTCATTTAGATTATCTTATTATTATAGATATTTTTGAAAAAATATAGACTATTTTCTATTTTGAAAACCAAACAAACATTAAATAATTTCAAATATAATTTTACAATGGAGTTTTAGGTTACAATTTATGAATTATTTAGGGGATTTTCATTAAATTGTAATGTTAATAACATATATATTATAATTAATGGATTTCTATAACTTGATTTAATAATAAAAGATAATGTTGTTAAATTTATTTTATGTTAATGATTTATGGGATGAAATATCTAAATAATGTCTTAGAGGAGGTAGTGGTTATCATTTACTATAATAAATGTCTTTATTATTTCAATTTATAATGGGGAAACATTTTTGTAGATCTTATATCGTTGAAATATTCAATTATATTAAATTATTTAAATATTAGTGAAATTTGATGGTTTGATTCAATAATGGTTCATTATCAACTTATTGATTGTCAACATTGGAACTAAAACATGTAGTCTGTTCCTTGATTATTATTATTCATTTTACTCTATCTATAATGATAATCAGTCTTAACCTAATGATCAATGATCTTTTTAATTTTAAAATCATTTCACAAGGGAATGAATTTTATCATATTTTACATTGTTTTCCACCTAATTATTCTTAGATATTATATAATTAATATAGAATAAGGTAAATGATTTTAAATGTTAATGGATGATATTGAAATAGTAATATACCTATATTTTTTACTTTTATAGAATAATTCTTAAGGAATATAAAACATTTTTGTGAGAAATAATTGTATTGTATATGATCTTCCTATTTAATGAAATACATTAATCAAATTTATAAACAAAACCATCCTGAATCCTGATATACTAGGATATTTAGCATAATTATTAGAGAGATACTATTATATGGGAGAGACCAGAATATATGTACTTGTTTTGTAGTATTCATTTAATTCAATTTTCAGAAAAAACTTGCCACATTAAGTATAGTACGAAAAAATTTCCATATATCTGTGGAATATATTGGGTTTCCATTTTATATATCCCGAATATATGTCAAGAAAATAATATTATATGAATTTTTATGGGTTTTGTGAAAAATTATCACTCTTTTTTGATATTTGATATTATTTATCTCTAGATATAATTTTAGAAATATATATTAGGGTATCTATGATACATCATAATAAACTACTCATTAATTTTTTATAATTTTTTGAGATTCAAAAAAATATTTTGGATAATTATTCAATCAATGTTAATAAAAAACAGAATCATATATTTTTTACCACTATAAGCCTAATTGGAGGATAGAAAATAAAGTTAAAATATTTAAATAAATGAAAATATATTGTTTCCATGACTAACTATTATGATGGGATCAATATAATAGAGTTGAAAATTTATTTTATAATAATTCAATCTATTTGATCAACCCAATGTGCATTATGTGGTTTTATAAGTAAATAATTTTTGAACTCTCTTATTTTTGTATTATCATAGGATGAAATTTTCTGAGAACATAACTGATTTATGATATTAAAAAAAAATGTACTTCCAACAGCATATCATGATAACTATAATTAATAAATATATAATGTATATAATTATCATCAATAATTTTTCTATCAAATTAGTGATCATGTGTTTTGATGGTGTGAAGTTTTAATTTATATAAGAGTTTTATATGTAAATTAAGGTAGAAACCAGAATATATATGATGATTTAGAATGTAAGAGTTAGTGGGGGAGGTATAATATTTTTTCCCGAACTTCAAACCTTTTTTATGTTCATTATATATTACCAATATTTCATGTAAAAAACTAAATCATAGAACCATAACATATATTCAACTATAAATGAGTCAATATTAAAATTTATTTTAATAAAGAGGTAAGGATGTTCAAAGTTATTGATAATGTAAGAAAATTTAATTATTTATGGAAGGAATTCAATACATTTATGCCAATCCTTGGGTGTTTTTTTATTCAATGATCAACATAGGATTTATGTTTTGAAAATGATAATACAATTATTATAATATGCATTAAATTTATGTCTTGTTTCAGTATTCCATTATGTTCCCAAAATAAATTTAAAATAATAAATTAATAAAATAATATTTACACTTAATAATATGAATATAAATGAAAATTTACTTTCATCGGTTATATGATCAATGTATTCATGTTGTTAAAAATATATTATAAGACAAGAGGTCTTACCAAGTTCATTTTAATATAACAATTCTTCTTTTAGAGTTGCTATAATTGATTTATAGTAATGTTAAATTTTAATAATAGTGTATATTACAAAAATGATATATAAATGAAGGAAAATATTTTCAAAGGAGATGAATATCAGTGGATACTTACAACTCTGAAAGACAATAATATATTTTTGCATGAAATCTAATGTTTTCTAGATTGTGGTTCTGATCCATGTAAATTTTACTTATATTCATTTTAACTATGATATTCAATTTCGTAAGCATTTCCTAATAAATATCTTCATTTATCCTGAAATTATTATGATTTTTATCATATGTATTGTTGGTTTGTAGTATAAGAGATATATCATTCATTTTGTAAATCATGGAACTGATCTATTTTTGAGGTATTCTATGACTATTTACACATAGCATACAATCAACTATAAAAGGGCCTCCATGTATAGAAGGATAGAAAAAAACATTTGTGGGATGGAGTATAGGATTATTTAGGATTATTATACATACATTTTTATAGGATTAAAATCTTGGATACCTAAATTTAAACATACATACATCTTTATTACTTATGGTTAAATAATTTATGGTTTAGAATATATAATTATAAGGGGGAAATTGTTTTTTTATTATGTGTGAATTATTTTTATACAATTATTATGTGTTGTTCTATAACCATCATCACATTTCATGGTATTTTTTATATCATCAACCACTAAATATTTTAAAAATACTCTTTTAATTTCTAACATGATGGAAATATCATATTTTTAATTAATGTAGAATTCTTGTGTGTAAAAAAATTAATTTTTTTTGAAATATAATTCAAAACCTCTCTAATGGATTATATTCTATAGTTATTTTGGGAAAAAAATGGTATCCAATTAATTTCTACAAGGATTCAAGAATTTTCTCATTTAGTCACTTACTAGTTTATGGTATATTTATATATATTTTTAAATTTTAGTTTATCATATTTATATTTTATATTAGTTGTGCATAATTTTTTTTATTTTTCCTCATCACACTGACGATCTTATAGAATTATGTTACACTTTTTATAATTCTTGATCATCCTTTTTTAAATATATGAATATTTTAATCCAAGTAGATAACATATATTTTATTGTTTGGATTTGGAATATAGACTTTATTGTATGGAATATATTATAATTTGAACTTGTTCTGATATTTCTCTCATGATGAATGGAAATTAAATTGATCTAAAGATTTTTTTTTTCATAAATAAATGGCATAATTTCAGTAAAATTATAATGTGTTGAATACTATGTTCTTTTAGATGACCAGAAATATCTATATTTAGATTCCATCTGAAAAATTGGTGAACAAAATTTTTATAAATATAATGGTTACTCATTTTTCAAATATTATGGTACTAAAAACTCGATGATATTTGTTATGAATAGATTATCTGTATTTTTATTTTCTACCTTGAAAAAATGAAATTCAAAGCCATTCACATTTTATGAATATTGTAAATATTTTAAAATCTTTCGTAGAGTATAAATTAATAAAATAATATATTATTAAGAAATTAATTAAAAATATGTTGAAGGAGTTGGAATCAAAAAGGAAATCTATTATTGATAATTAACAATTGGGGAAGATAATTTTATTTTACATTATGTGTAATTCAATGAAATATATAAACAAATAAAATAGATATATTGGTAAATAAAATATAATTAAGGGTGTGTATATTGTATCCACATGTGGTAACTCTACTTCTCAAGATATTAATTAATTTTCTAATTATTTAAATTTTATATTTCTATAAAGATTTGTAACAATTCAGACTAAATAAGTTTAGATAATAATGAGAATATGATTTCTCAACATGATTCATTGACGAATAAAATACTTGGAAGTAAATATTTTCAAAATACACAAAAAAAATTACAAATTATTGACATGAAAAGAAATAATTTTAATATTTCCTTTGATATGAATGTATTAATGCATTCATTACTATATATGAGTTGATGAGGTTTATTAAAAAATATGAAAATTTAATAAATTAATCTTAGTGTTTCAATAAATAAGTATTGAAAACATTGAATAAATAGAGTCTTAGTTGTGGTGATTCTTCCTATAATAGCTCATTTGATTATAAATTACATGACAGTAAAACAATTCATGTTTTTTATTAAAAAAATCCCAAGAATGATAAATTTCATTGGGCTAAGAAAAATAAGCAATCCTTAGAAAACATAAATTATGATTTTAGTTTTACATATATCATTGATGGTGATTATTGAACCTCATAAGATGATGAGAAATTTTACCTATCAGATGTTGTAAAAGAAAATTCATTTTATGATAAAGATGATATGGATAATTTGGAAGAAACATTTAGTGAATTAATCCTTATGACATATGAATATCTAAATATGAAACAAAATATCAATTTAGAAGTTGAGAGTCATGTTAACAAAAATAGAATAATTTCAAAATAAATTTATGAATTTTATAAATTTTCATTGGAATTTGATTCTAAGTTATGTTCAACTAAAATTTCCAAAGGTTTTAATTTTTTTGTAAAACTCATTTATGTTAACATTAGTTTAAAGAAATTGTTCTCAAATTTTACATATGGTGGAGAAAATATTTTGGATATATATACACAAATAAAATTTTCATGAACATCTAATTAAATATTATTTACTCTAATAAATATAGTTTCTAATGAATTTTTTTACCTATTAGATCACCCTTTTGAATTAAAATTCCTAGGATAGGTTATTGGGAGATATATTATCCTTTAAACTGAGTTCAATATTTTTTATTTCATATATATTTTTTTTAGAACAAGATGTTGTTAAACATAATAGGGTTGGGAAGATGTGGGTTTTTAAAATATTATTTTCTAAAATAACGAGACATAAGTATGTTTTAGTATAAAAAATGTAGATTTATTGTTTCATGAAAAGAATATAATTTCCAACAAAATTATTAAATGAATCATTGATTGTTCATGTTCATGAAATATAATTGGTGACAGGGCTAACATCTAAAATCGTAAAATATTTATTGGAGGTTGAGTTATTTTTGGAAATGACACATATTTCGAGAAAATAATAATAAATAGAGTTTATTTTATCAAAAAAACATTAATTCCAATTTTTTATATATATTAGAATTTATAAAAAACCTTATAAACATTAGATAACAATGTGATATGTTTTATAGTTTGAATTTGTATAAAAATTTAATTATTCATAACTCATAAAGTACGTTCATTCTGTAACCTGATATGCATGAGATTATTAAAAAACTCAACAAAAAAGACTTAAGATACCATAAATTACATTTTTTTTCTGCAATAAAAATATTATTATCATTGTGAAATAAAAGGTTACGAAATTTTTTTTACTCTTTAGATAAAATTTATAGGAGGGAAATATTAGAGAACTACCAAAACATAACATTAAAATAATTGAATATGTGATCGTTGTAAATTTGTAATGAAATATAAATCTTCTTTTGACAAGAAAATTTAATTCTCAACATTTGAGGCATTACATTTATTTCACAGTTAATTATTTATTCCTAAATATGTTTGGAATATTTGGTTATGGGACTATATAAATGTCTCTTATTATTATTACACATGATTTTCAAGGGTTAATTTAATAAAATGAAAAACCAGAACACATTCTCACATTAAAAAGTTTTTTTATTTAATTAAAATTTAAAAAACCTTATATTTTTCTACTATAAACAATGATCAAGTTGGGGGCATTAGAATCTCTGATTTTGAATAGTTTTATAGTTAAAAAGTATTTACTAATATCATTTTCATAGCAAGAACACCATGATTATATGTGTTGGTGAATGGGGAATTATAATTCTTTAGAAAATTACATAAACATTACTATGTGAGGATTCTATTTATTAATTTTTTTGGTTCATGTAAGGGATTATAATTTAGAACACTATAAATCATGTTTTATTTCATCATTTCCCTAATAAAACAATTTATTAGTTGTGGACTGAAAATTATTTAAAATATTCATACATTAGATTTGTTGGATTTATCATATTCTTTTTTAATTCAAAATAATATCATGATAAATTTTCTCATAAGGTTTTTATAATAGTTTTCATCGGTTATTATACAACTTGTAAGACCATAGACTTTTTAAGAGATAATAATAATAATAATAACAATGTTGTTCATGTAATTTTTATTGAAAATTTTCCTTTGGTTTTTACAAAACAATTAAAATTTAATCCTTCTTTTCTTATTTCTAATAATAATCATGTATGTTTATTAGAAAAAGAATCAATCCATTGGTTGTAAAAACTACTATAAAAAATTTAATATATTTTTAGTATCATGAAATTATTTCAACATATGATACATAATTAATAGTTGAGGATCAACTTAAAATTTTATATAATATCTAATTGATCTCAATGAGCTTCCCCCTTGATAATTAAATTGGATATATAATATAATATGTCAAATAAATAATTTATTTATGAAATGAATGTGATCATCATGAATTCATATCACAGTTCAAACAAAAAATTGTAGATAATTACAAGATTAAAGATATATGGATTAGGGATATAAGGTAAGATAAAAATAAATTATAATAGAATCAGTTTTAGAATATGTTCATGTAACAAAATGAACTTCATGACGTTGGTGTAAAATGGGTTTTTCGAATTAATATTGATGAGAGTGGAACTACACTATGGAATATGGCCATAATTTTTGAAAATAATATTATCTAGATTACGAAAAAGAATATTATGAGACTTTTTCACCAAAATCGTGACAAGAACATGTACATATATTTTAACGCATCACAGTGCATAAAAATATTACTCTATTTCAAATGGATGTGAAAGGTGATTTCATAAATATTTTTTTCAATGAAGATGTTTTTTGGAAAAACCCCAGGTTATGAAGCTCTTAAATCTATGGAACATTTATTAAAACTTTCCAAATCATACTATAATATTAAATAATGATCGAGGGATTGTTAAGAGTATAATTTCCTATTTTTTAATTAAAAATATTTTTGTTAAGGGAGATATTGATCCAAATTGTTCAATAAAATTGTTTTCAATGACGCTATCATTGTTACAATTTTGGTTGGTGAAATTATTTTTAGATATACTAAAAACTCACACATAGAAGTATTTTTATTATAAATGTAAAGTTGATTAGAGATGATTATGATGGGAGAAATTAAAATTTCCCATAGTTTTGAAATCACTGAAAAATTCGAATGGAACATTTTAACTAAACATTAAATTATTAGATAAGTAATAAAATATTTTGGATTTGAAAACACATCATTTTATGTAATATAATATAAGAAATAATTAAATATAATACTGATGAAACCAGGAAACCATTTGATAAAAAAATTTATTTAGGTATGATTAGATGTATTCTTAATCTAATGACTAGTCAACAAAATATAGTGTTTTCTATAGGTTGGTTGTCAGATTCTATGAAAATAATAATGAATATAATCATAATTTGGAAAAATTCATTTTCAATCACCATAAAGGAACCTCGTAACTTATATTTTTTTCCATTGGAAACAATTTTTTAGGAAAAATTTATTTAAATGCAGATTTTAATGGATTTATATTGGATAATAGAAGTACTTTAGAAATGATTCATTTCATACAAGAAGATACAATCTCATGGTTTAGCAAATAGTCAATACTCAATTTTACTCTCCATTGATAATGTGGAATATCTAGATATTGGAAGTTATTATATACAAGTATTGTGGGTAAAATACATAATCATAGAGTTTTTCTTTATTTTCACTAAAATTATAATATTTTTTCAAAATAAACGTATCAATAATTTATAAACCCCTAAGATAACTCATTAGGAACAAATAAATGTATGGATAATCTTTCTTATATATTACACATAATAGGAGATATTATTCATGAATAAATAATAAATTATAATCAGATTATTAATATTTTTATAAGAACATTAAATTATATTAGATTAGAATACATCCAATAGAATTTGTGGATGATCAAATTACCAATTTTTTGAATTTAATTTCATATTTCCCAATCTAAAAACATTGAAAAACACATAAAAAATCTGTGATGGAATTTATTTTCATAATTTTTTTCTTATCATTTCAATCAAAAAATATTAATGATAAAAGTTAAACATAATTAGTTTAATTTTATTATGAATATTTCTAATTTGTTAAAATTTCTATAAAATAATTTATTAAATAATGGTATACATTAACTTATATCATTACATATGTTAGATAAAAATTATAAGGAAAAAATCTAAAAATAAATTCCATTCTCAATTTTTGAAATGTTTTTTGATGTTTGTCAATAGTTAAAAAATATAATATAAAATATTTTCAATTACATCCTTGAAAATTTTTATTTTATGTAATTAATGGAATATTTTAATTAGTATGTTTTTGGAAAAATAAATCTATAGTTGAGAAAATTATCATAAGGTGAATTTTTCCTAGAACTATCCTTAGAAGAGGAAGATCACAAACATATCAGATCATAAATTATGGAATGTTTAATTAAATAAAATCAATATTATACTATGTTTTTATATTCTTAATAATTTATATAATAATAAAGATGTAGTTATATTATTTCAATGGTGTATTTTTCTAACATGAAAGGGGGAAATGCGGGAGAGCTCTCGAGAGGCGATTCCTCAGTGATTTCTACTTGGTGATTGATGGCTGCGTTGTTGGATTGCTATTTTGATCCTAAGGATGTCTTCATTCCTCCCTCGAAGGTGGTCGCTCTGGGTGATGCTATTGATTTGGCGGCGAAGGGTTGTCTGCTAAACCCTAGGCGGAAGGATGATGGCTTGGCTTCCCGAAACAGATTTTTCTCTGAATCCCTATCTGATTCAGCCTCTCTACATAAGAGGATCACCAAGAATGGTTCTATTGCTTTTGTTGAAGCTAATCCGATAGTTCTAGAGGATCTCCTTGAGGAATGTAGGTTCTCACAGCTCGCTAGATTGTCGAATACTCGTAGCGAATCTCCTGTGAGGGTCGATGAAGTGCGCAATTGCTTGGCCAGAAGTTGGGGGTTCTCGGATTGGCGTCTGATTTCCATCGGAAGTGGTATGTTTCATGTCGTTTTTCCTTCGAAGGAATTTCTGAATATAGCCTGGAGCTTTGGACCTGTTTCTTGGAAGCCTGGGTATATAATGGTACAACAGTGGGATCCTTTATCGCATCCCCTTGCCACTAATAACTCTTCCACTCAAACATGGGTCCGCATTAGGGGTTTAAACTGGTTTTTTTTGCATCCTTCAGTCTTATGGGAAGTTGCGTCAGCCATTGGGAGTCCAATTAAGGTGGATAAAGAGACTGAACACCCTATATTTGGCCATTTTGCTAGGGTCTTGGTAGAAATTGATCTAGCACAGGTCCTGATTGACAAAGTGTTCCTTGTTGCTGGGGAGTTTAAGCTGGAACATGCTGTTCAATATGTGTGGTTTCCTATCTTATGTAAATCGTGTCTTTGTATTGGTCATACTTCTATGCAATGTCGTAGGAATTTGAAGTGTACACATTGTAAGTATGTGGGTCATACCTCTGAGCAGTGCAAAATGATTTCGGCGGTGCAGGCTGGTTCTCAGTTGGTTTCTAGAGTAAAGGAGCCTCCAAAGGTAGGCCCTGCCTCATTTGCTGAGGCTGTCCAGTTTGGTTTGGGTAAGCAGTCTGTTGGCCAGCCGGCTGCTGATGATGACCGATCAGTGGATAAGGCATTGGAACCATCTGTTGTTGGAATTACCAGGGGTGATGCTTGCAGGTCATGGGCTGATGTTGCTGAAGAGGAGGAAGGGTGTCATCTAGTGCATACGGATGCTGCTACAATGGTTACTGAAGATCAGAAGGAGGCTGCGGTTGATGCCCAGCAGGGTGAACATATGCTTGTTGAGGAAGATGACGGGGTCCAATCGGAGCATGAGGTTGCTATTCAGGATGATGTCTATGCTGAGTTTGATCGTGCTGCAGTGGCTTTGGCTTGTATGAAGGGTAAGATGAAGATATTTGATGAAGATGGGTTTCAATTGGTGACGTCGAAGAAGTTGCGGGCTGATCCAGCCCAGGTAACTACTGTGGGAGCGCGGCTGGATGGTGTTGTGATGGTGGATAGTGGTACTGTAGGAGAGGATGTGGTCCAGCAGGTTAACCATTATGATTTATTATTGAAGGGTGATGCTGATATTGGGCATGTTGCTGATATGGAGGCTACTCCAAAGGATACTTTGAGTGCTGAGCCGAAATCTCCAAAGCCAGTACATAATTTCTTTTCTATGTTGGAGTCGAGTAATACTCTGGAGTTTGATATGATTAATTTGGAGGGGCTTTAGAAGGAAGGATGTAGCAATAATCGAGATAACACTTTGATACCTGCTGCGGATAAGGGGATGGAGATCCCAGAGGTAGTGGAATCCACTGCTTATAACACTGCTTTCTCTTCTTCTGAGATGCAGGTGGTCCAGGATACAAAGGAGGTTCGGCCGGTGCATGAAGAGTATCATGCTGCTACGGATCACAAGGAAGACACTTGCACTGATGTTGGCCTGCATGGGGAAGCTTCCCCTATGGAAAATACTGAGGAACTGACTATGGAAATGGAATCTAGACAGCAGAGTGGGCGTGGTCGCCTCCCGGCCAGTCGGGGGGGGGGGGGGGATATAGGGGTCGAGGTCCTCCTCGAAAAAGGTGATCTTCTGTTTGCTCTGTTTTTTCTTGTTGGCGTGGTCTATTGGACTGTAGCTTTTCCCCCTGTTTGTTTGCTGCAACTTTTATTTTTCTTTGAATAAATTTTGGGGTCATGGGTCTTATGCCCATGATCGAGCCTTCTTGGTATTTTTCTAACTCTTTTATTTTCTCCATTTAACTTAATTCTTTTTGAAAATCATTTTGGGGATGAATATTTAGAAAAAATTGAGAAAGTTAAATAATAAAAATTGTATAATTATTTCATATAATGGTTATAATGTTTAAAATTGTGGGGACTTGGTATTGGGGATAATTTGGAACATAAAATTTCACTTTTTATTTAGTAAAGGGGGGATATTTATTTTATCATAGCATATGTATTTATTGAATTAATTTTGTGAATGTTGTTAGTATATGGAAATGAATTATTTCCATTAGATATTATAATGATATTTCATTTAAATATAGTGATCTTTTCAATTTTCACTATGTGTCCTGTATTTTTCAAAATGGGGGACTTTGTCAAGTCCTTGACTCACTTGCATATTTTGTTTTGAAAATCACAATAATATTTATTAGAATATAATTTAACTTACTTTCTTGTTATAATTTAATTTTACATACAAAACCAAATATAGAATAAAATTTTTTAGAAGAACATAATAACAATATTTAGTGATATTGAGTTATAAGATAATTTTATTTCATTAGAAAACATTATTAAATGTAGAAAATTGCAACATATTTTCTTCAGCAGTTCTATTACACAACTCTAAAAATTAAAATAATATAATATTTATATTTTTAGAGATTCATTTTAAAGAATTAAAATTTTAGTGTGTTTTTTATATAAATGATGTTAAATAATTTTAAAATGAATTTACAGAATGTTTTTACAGAAATTGATTCTATATTTAATATCATATCACAATATGACCCCCCCATAAACCCACTCTAACCCCAAGACCAACCTCACCACCACTCAATGCTGGTACCTCCCCCTTACATCCTCTATTTGATGATTCCCATTGATGTTTCAAGATTTCAGACTAGCCACACTCTCTCCCTCTATAATTCTCAACGCTGGACCCCTATCGATCATCACCATAGTGCTACCCATTGTTGGTCCCCTTTCATCCTCCTTTTTTCATTTGAGGCTTGAATTACAAGCCTCTTATCTTCGATGATATATCCTAGTCACTCTACCAAACAAGACCTAGGTGATTATTCCGGACCACATTTATCATATTCATTTTTTTATAATCATTTGTTGTTGATATTGGTAATGCCCCATCCACAAAATCATAGAGTCAGTGGATTTTTATGTATCATTGTCATGAACACAAAAGAACCAATATTAAAAGACGGATTAGTTTAGTAGCCTAGGATGTACAAGATACATTTACAAGGTTTACATTACATAATAAAATGGAAAACTATGACAACATTATTTCCTAAAACAACAATGAGATCCCATAGACTATCCTTGATGGTCAGTAATAATATACTTCGTTGCATCCTTGTAAAATTAATACATAGAAAGATGTGTGCTTAGATAATAATTATGGATAAAAATATAGCAGAAACTTTCATAAATAAGAAAAAAAATTAAGGCAATGTATAAGACTAAAACAAAAGCCTTGTAAACATAAACATCAGCATAATATGGAAAAGATAAAAATCAAATAATGCAATTTACTTATTCTATGGATATTATACTATTCTATTAAAAACAGGAAATATCAATAGCCATTTTCATAATGATGGAATTCATAATTCCAGACATTCATACCACATAGTTATGGCCTTGTGCCAAAATTAAAAATAAGATTTTTTCGAGGCCTTGTGCCAAAACCCTAGTTTGTCTAATGTGACCTACCAATTCATTGAGGAGCTATTTAGGGCTCCACCCAATAATACAAAGTCCAATGCATTACTCATATTAAAAGGTTTAAACATAACATAAACATTGGTATTAAAACCAGCATATTAAATTTCAATACATTATCCATAAACCATGAATGGTGTAAAAATAACACATCCATAGTCAAACATATCACAAAACCTCTAATACAATATGGAAGGATTTTATCATAATAAATCAACTTCAAATAAGCTTAAAATCCATCAAAGGATGTTGAAATATATGAAATAGAATCTTTTTTAGAGAAATTTATCTTTCTATTTTGAAATCATTTAAAATTCATATAAATTAAAATGAAAACATTTACATTGTAAGTATTCTTATAATATTGAATGGGATGAATTAATGTTGTTATAATAGGGGAAATTAGCCGCACCTACCATACACGTTAAAAAATACATTCTTACCTTAGTTTTGTCGAAACGTTTATAAAGTAACATGTTTGGAAAATGACTGAAATATTCATTTCAAAAACATCTTATAAAAATTAAAACATGGGTATAATGGAAATTATCCAAAATTACAGTAAATAATAAAAATGTTTTGAATTTCATTTTTATGGAAACACGGATGTGGATGATAAAGATGTCCCAATAGATACTTATGTAAAAACAACCTTAGATAATGAAGATATTCTGAAATTAAACATTAACTTGTACTATTATTGGTCGAGGGAAGCTTAAACTATTTTGTAATGGTGAAATAATTGTTATTAAATTATCTTAGAATCATATACATTAATATGATATCATATATGATCTTTTAACAATGCTTGGTTAATAACATCTTAGTATTATAGTCATTTCTAGTGTTAGCTGATTTGTTATTCTATATATGATTTGATACAGAAGAAATGATTTTTATGGATATGATGTATCTTATTAATATTCAAAATGATATTAAGTCTTCAAAAATTATTTTAAATTATCCAAAGAAAATTAGTCTTGATTGGATTATGATGGGAAATTAATCACATCGCGTTCTTAGAGACGGTAATCTGTATGTATGCACAAGCAACAATATCATTTTTTTGATATTAAAATCATTTTTAATTGGATGTTATATCATATATACAGATTCATTATAATTTTAAATTTATTATTTACATCAATTAAACATCATTATTATACCCTTCCAAATAATAATGCATTGAATTACAATTACACCACGATGTGGAGACGGTAAGCCTTACGTTTGCTTGTATGGTGACCTGTCGTTAAAAGGATGGATTGTATAATGAATATAGTTCCTCAATATTTATAATAACATCATAGTATATAGAATATACTGGACTGATTATTTTATAATGGAAACAACATAGAATGATAGAGTGGAAGAAGAAAAGATCTTTAAAGAGGTGATGAAATATTTACCTCTTCTTCGAGTTCTTCCTTTTGATTTGATCAAAAGGGCTCTGTAGGATTAATTTCTGACTAATATAAAACCACTAGGATTATGGTTTGATAGTTGGGAGGATATTTGGGCAGGGGATGGTCGATCCAAATGGCTTCGGATGTGTGAATTTGAGAGAAGGGCAGTGCCTTTTTATAAGAGTGGTGAGGGAAACCTTTGACAAAACATAAAATATTATTTTGTAATAAATTAATTTTCATTTTCTAATCACTCCAAAATGAATTATTTAAAAGATAAGGTGATTATAGGTCAAAAACCACTCATCCAATAGGTTTTATATTGTTTTGTGTCCCTATATTAACTTTATCTTTTAGATTTAACTTTTATTTAAATAGTTTCATATTTACCATGTCTATTTGTATTTTAATATTATACGGTTGATAAACATACTATAAACTTCAAAGAGAACACAAAGTGGTTCATTAATGATAAAAATATAATTATATAATAATTTTGTCCGAACCATAGATTTTAGGAATAGAATATCAATAAATAATATAAAAATTGTTTAAAAAACTATTTTATGTCAATTTTGACACTATTTGTTATTTGGTATTTGATAAATTCATAACAAAATTATTAATTCGAAAAAAACTCATTGGACCAGACCTAATATATCATATTAAGTTATAAATTTTTTGAAATGCATTAAAAGTATAAATTACATTTATGTTGATATTTATAATATTAATTATTTTAATCATTCATTAATACTGTAATTTCTTCATCATCATTGTGTCATAATTATATTAAATAATATAAGGTTTAAAAAATATAAATAAAATATTATTATGTAGGAAATATTGTTAGCTTTCCAATGAATATTTATAGTCGAATTTACCTTTTGTGTAGCCCTACATTAAAAATGGTTTTGTTATTAAACATAGAATTTAACACTTTTAACTCTTCCTTGAATAAAAAAAATAATAAATGTAATAATCTAATCCATGTAGACCTAAAGAATCATATTTTATTTCTAAGTTTGTTTTTGGTCGAATTAAACTTATCCAATAAAAATAGGACATGTTTTAGGATAATAATAAAGCCATTTTTACCCATAACTACCCTATTTACTTATAACCATGGTAAATAAAAGTAAAAAGTTACTATTCACTAAAAAAAATTCATCTTATTGAACAAAATTAAAATACTGATATCAACCATGTCGCTTGGATTTTTGAAATTCAACTCTCAAAATCTATAAAAGTATGTTTTATGTAAATTTGCAAATGCTCCTTGGAGGTGGGTAAAAGACGCTAAAATGTTCAATAACATTTTTATATGTCCAAAATTATTATAAACAGACATCAATGAATTACAATGATGTTTTATAGGTAGTATGTATCTATTTTCACCTAAAAAAAATTTATATAAAATAAACAAATATTAAAATAAAAATTCGGTATGAAACTATAACTCAGTGTTTTTCACTATTCATCCAAAATTTATAGTTTTCAAAAAAATACCAAAAATTCACCCAAAGCTAATTTCGATATTTCAACCCCAAAATTAAAATCCATTTTGAAAGATAAAATTTATAAAATATCATAATGTCGATATTACTATTCATAACGTCTAGTTTAATTGGTTGTGGTGTGTTAGAACTCAAAGTGGCATACAACACACTTTATTTTAATATTTAATGGGAAACGTACCGCAGAAGTTTTGGGGTGTTACATTCTCCCCTCCTTCAAATAATTTTTTCCTAGAAATTTATAGAATAATACATCCTAAATAGATCGGGGTGGTTCTTCATCATAAGTTCCTTGGGATCCAACGTTTCCTCTTCCATCTTATAGATTCTACATAAAACTTTTACCAAATGAGTCTTTCGATTTCTCAGCACTTGTTCTTTTGTATAATGAATCATGAAAAGATATTCACAATTATAAATATCAGGTTACAGTTCTAATTCATCATATGTAAGTACATTCATTTGGTCTGGCATGTATTTTCAAAACAGTGATACACAGAACACATCATGTACTTTGAAGAGACTTGGCAGCATTGCCAGATGGTAATCTATAGTCCCAATTTGTTGTAGAATTTTGAATGGTCCGATGTACCAGGGAATCAATTTACCCTTCTTTCCAAATAATATAACACCCTTCAATGGAGATACCTTCATGAAAACATGATATCCTACTTGAAATTCCAAATCCATCCTTCAGTTATCGGTATATCTCTTCTGTATACATTGAGCTTCTTTGATGTGGTTTTGGATTAACTCCACCGTTTCCATCATTTCCTACACCAGTTCTAAACCTATGAGTTTTCATTCACCAACATCATCCCAACAAGTTGGTGTGCGGCATCTCTTTAAATATAACGCTTCATATGGTGCCATCTGAATACTTGAATGGAAGCTATTATTATAAGAAAACTCTACCAGAGGTAAATATTGATCTCACATACCATGAATGTCAAGTGACTATTATCTCAACATGTCTTCTAAGGTTTGAATAGTCCTTTCTGATTTTCCATCAGTTCGGGGGTAGTAGGCAGTGCTCAGAAGAAGTTCAGTATCCAGGGGTTTCTGAAGTATTTTCCAAAATCTTGTTGTAAAACGTGGATCATGATCAGAAATAATCTATAGTGGTACTCCACGTAGTCTTACAACTACATTAATATATAGTCCTTCCAATCGTCCATGTGGTAAATCTTATGTTATAGAAAGACAATGTATTGAACTAGTATGATGATCAACAATGACCCATAATGCATCGTTCCTTCTAGGAGATGTTCATAGTCCCATGAAAAAGTCCCTCATAATATTATACCATTTCCACTATGGTATGGGAAGAGATTACATAACTCCTCTAGGTTGTTTCCTTTCAGCTTTCACTTATAGAAAAACCATACATCTTGACAGAAAATCAGATATATCCCTCTTCATGTTGTCCCACCAAAAATATTCCTTCAAATCTCTATACATTTTGGTGCTACTTGGATGGATAAAGAAATTCGAACTGTGAGCATCATCCACTGCTTCCATTTTTAGATCAGATATATCAGGAACACAAAGTCTCTTCCACAATATCAAAATTCAATCTTCTTATACGAATTCACTCAATCGCACATAATTCATAGCTTTATTATTTTTTTGAAACTCTTCATCGCTAGTCTGATAACTCTTTATTCTTTCTAGTAACGATGGTTTGGAATACATTTGAAAAAGTATTTAAGATTCAGCTTCCATGGTTATTCCCATATCAATCTTTACCAGAAACATGTATATAGGATTATTTTTAACTATCATCTGGTTCAAAAATCAATGATCCTTTCTACTCAAATAATGAACCACCTTATTTTCGATACCCGAGTGGTAATGTATAGTGAAATCATAATTTTGAGTAGTTCAATCCATCTCCTTTTCCTCATGTTGAGTTCTTTCTATGAGAAAATATACTTCAAACTTTTCTGATCAGTATATATCACAAATTTTTCACCATAGAGATAATGTCTCCAAATATTCAATGCAATGATTACAGCTGCTAACTGAATTTCATGAGTAGGATAGTTTTGATAATGAATTTATAGTCGTTGTGATGAATAGGCAATAACCTTATCATTATGCATAAGGATACAACCAAGTCCTTTCTTTGAAGCATCACTATAAATAACAAAGCCATCATTCCCTAATGGTAGAGTCAATATTGGAGAATTGAGTAATATCCTATTCAATTCTTAAAAACATTCTTCGCATTCTTTTTTTCAAAAAAATTTCACCCCATTACATTAGAGTTAGGTTAATGGGTTATCCAATCAGGAAAAATTCGGGACAAAATTCTGATACTAACCTGCTAAACCAATAAAACTGTGTACCTCAGTTATACTTTTCGGTGATGGCTATTCATGGATTGCTCTTGTCATAGAAGGATCCATGGATATTATATCCATAGTGACGAAATAGCCATGAAAATAAATCTCGTGATGCCAGAATTCACATTTTCTAAACATCCCATATAATTAATGTCTTCAATTAATCTTTAGGATAATGTAGAAGTGATTTTCATGATCTTCTTAGATTTTGTAATATACCAAGTTATCATTAATTAATACCACTACAATGTCATCATGTTATTCCTTGAAAACACTAATCATTAGATACATGAAGATAGAGGGTGTATTAGTCGATACAAAATGAATTACTGTAAACTCGTAATGTCGGTACCAAGTTCGAAATGTTCTCCTCATAATGACTTCCTTTTTCACGCATAACTGATAATTTTAGATCTAAGGTCAATCATTGAAACGCCTTGAGCACCATGATCTTGGCCGAATAACTCATCAAGGCGAGGTAGGTGATACTTGTTCTTACTGTTATTGCATTGATTTCACTGTAGTCAATTCAAAAACCTCATAGATCCATCATTCTTCTTAACAAAAAGGATAGGGGCTCCCCATGGAGAAATAGTAGGGTGAATAAATCACTTATTACTCAATTCCTATAGTTGTTTCTTTAGTTCCACTAATTCCACAGTGGTCATTCTATAAGGTGTCTTGGATATGGGCCTTGAACCAAGAATTAATTCAGTGGAAAACTCAATTTCTCTTTCTAAAGGATGTCTAAGTAAATCATCTAGAAACAAATCATCAAATTATTTCATAATAGGTACCTCCACTATTTTGAAATTTCATTCCTCACCCACAGTTATTTCATTCTCCCCCCCCCCAAATGAATTTCATTGAGCTACTGGAGGTGGATCTAGATAAGAATTAGGTGGTGAAGATTCTACTATAAAGATATTGTGTTATTTATCATCATCATCAAAAATAGTAACCTCATAATTCTTAAAATAAAATTTTGTATCGTGGTTTGAAAGCCAATCTATACCATGGATTATGTCAAATTCAATCATGGGTATGACGATGAGATCAGCAGATAAAGAAGATTTATATGCCCTAATGGGGACAGATTCACAAAACTATGTTGTTTTTACAGACAACTCCATTGTTAAATCAAATGGGAAATATCAAATTTTCATAGCAAACTGGGAAGATATGAAACAATGTGTTGATCCATATTCAAATAAAGGATTTTTTAACCTTGAGGAAACCATTAAATTTTCCACCACTACGTCTTTCGGAGCATCAACCACAATAGTAGTGATATCATATTCTTGGCCTTGATCCCTTAGCCTTTTATAATATATCATCCCCTCACACTTAGGATGTTCATTTGAATAATGCCTCCTTTCTATACAATTGTAGAATTCAACATCGACAACCTCGTTCTTCCTCTTGCAATCACGAGCTTGGTTGCCTTTTTCACCACACATGTAACAGACAACCATTCCCTTTAGGCAAGTACCATGGTGTTTCTTCCCACATTTACTACAGGATGGATAATAAAATTTTCCCTTCATTCCATTTATTTATATTTCAATTTTGTTTAATAGATCTATTTTCTCTTGCTTTTCTTTAAATTCAAAAGACTTAGTGAATTATTTTCCTGTATTGATAGCACCTGAAACAATATCATCGTATTAAGAGAAGGATTGTGAGACTAATTCTCGATGGAGAAATGGTTTTAATCCGCAAAATATATGATTAAACATACTTCATGGGTTGCATATATAATATGTTGCATTCCTCACTATCCTTGTAAAGTTAGACTCACACTTGGTGACATTCTAATCATCCTTTTGCCTCAGACAAAGAAATTGCGTTTCCATATCTGCTCATTGGCCATGAGGAAAGTATATTTCAATGAAAATCACATTAAACTTCATCCATTCCATATATGATTCTTCATCATCTTGTTTTGTGTTTTTAATCAATGACATCCATTGATCAGCATCGACAGGAGGCGGTAACTACCTTGACAACTTTTTCCCTTTCACAAATCCCCAATCCATAGAATATTTTTCTCTAAGGAATTTATCCATTGGACAGCTACTAATAGATTTTTACTCCCATTGAATTATGGTGGTTGTTTCCTCATGATAAGATCTAACATTTATCCTCCACAATGTAGATAAGGGTGCTCCATACAATAAAGGTTATTATTCATAACCTAAGAGAGTTGTCCCAATATAGTGATAAGTTGATCAGCAAGAGTTTTATCATTAGCTCCAATATAATTATATTGAGCAGGAGGGAAGTCCCAACATGGAGTGCATGCATTGATAGGGTTTCCATTACTTCCACTGGGTGCCATTTCTAAACAATGGCATAAATAAGATTATTTTATGAATAAAAATACATAAATCTGAACTCGTAAAACACTAAACATAAAATGAAAAGTTTATGGATACAATCCATAAAAATATAAATGTTTTCATTGAGGGTGTATATAATCATAAACCCTTCATAATGTTTTGTAATATAATGAGAATTATCGAAAGTATATCCCCTGGGAGTGTCGTAACCCAGAGTGCAATGAAACCTGTTGTCATGCACCAGTTCTCATTCGAGTCTAGCTCAAAGCGGTGTTTTCAAGTTTTACACCTAGGTATATCTATGCCATGTTCACCTCAACAAGTTTGTATCCAGATAGGGATGTATTTCTTGTATAACTCACAAAATCTCTACAATACCAAAATTCATGGATGTTCATCTGTATTAATCCTCAAATTCTAACTTAGGTCTATGAACACTAACCATAGATTATCTAAATCTAGATTCCATTGTTTGTACTAAACATCCACTGATACCATCATTAACATATGGACCCACGAAGCCTATAGTCGGTGTATTATTACATATCACTTCCATGATCACAAAATATCAAATCTCGAAAGACCATTTAGTTTAGTATCCTTGGAATTACTAAATACATTCATAAGATTTGCATTACATCATAAAATGGAAAACTACAACAACATTGTTTCCAAAGACAAAACTGATATCCCAAAGACGATAACTACAGGTCCATTATAATATAATTCTTTGCATACTTGGAAAAATAATACATAGAATACGGTTAGATCAGATTCTCAGTAAGGATAACAATATATCAGAAACTTTCATAAATAAGAATAAACATTTAAGGAAATGTATAAGAATAAAAATATCCATTTAAACATGAATTTCAGCATAATATGGAAAAGATACAAATCTTATAATTCCATTTACTTTTTCACATGGATATTATACTAGTCAAATAATCACATGCAATATCAATTTTCACATTCATAATGATGGAATGCATAATGTGAGACTTTCATACCACATAGTCAAGGACTTGTTCCAAGACTAAAAATAAGATTCTGTCAAGGCCTTATGCCATGACAATATTTTGTCTCATGAGACCTACCGATGAATCAAGGAGCTAGAGCGGGCACCACCTTTCACTTACAAAGTCCAATGTATTCTGCAGATGAAAAGTGTTAAACATAACATAAACATTCATATTAGAAATAGAATATGAAATGTCAATAATTTATCCATAAACCATGAACGGTGTAAAAAAATACATCCATAGTTAAACATATCACAAACCCTTTTTTACAATATAGATGATTTTTAACAAAATAAAATAACTCCAATATGCTTATAATTCATCAAAGGATGTCGGCATAGATGAAACCAATACCTTTTTAGAGAAATATCTCTTTCTAATTTGAAATCTTTTAAATTTCATATAATTTTAAAAGAAAACATTTATTTGGAAAATATTTTTATAAGCTTGTAAGGGACTCTTCGATGATGTTATAACGGCGGTAAGTAGCTGCACCCTCTGTATAAGTTAAAAAATACATTCTTACCTTAGTTTTGTCGAAAATGTTATAAAGTACCTTGTTTGGAAAATGACGTAAAGATTCCTTTCAAAAACATCTTATAAAAATTAAAACAAGGTAATAAATTACATTATCTACAGTATAGTAAATAGTAAAATTATTTTGAAATACATTTTTTAGAAAACATGGATGTGGATCATAAGGTGTTCCCTGTAGATACATACGTAAAAACAACATCGGATAATGATGAGATTTTAAAATTAACCGTTACCTTGTACATTTCCTTGGTCGAGGGTAGTTTAACCGCATTTATAATGGTGAAATAAGTTTTATTAAATTATACAAGAACATATACATTAATATGATATGATATAGGATCTTTTAACATTTCTTTGTTACTAATATCTTAATATTATCATCATTTTGGGTGTTAACTAATTCATTTTCCTTTATATGCTTTGTTACGTATGTAATTTTTGTTAAGGATCAGATGTATTTTATTCATATTCAGAATAATATTAAGTCTTTAAACATTTTTTGTATCAATTAATGAAATTTTTTTCTTGAATGGATTACAATGGGGAATGAATCACATCGCGTTCGTGGAGACTGTAATCCGTACATACGCACGAGCAACAATATCATTATTTTGATATTAAAATCATATATAATTTTAGGTATATCATATATATAGAATCATTATTATTTTATATTTATTGTTTACATCAATTAAACATGTTTATTATACCCATCCAAATAATAATGTATTGAATAACAATTACACCACGACGTGGAAATGGTAAGCCGTACGTATGCATGTTTGGTGATATGTCATTAAATGGATGGAAAAATTAATGAATATAGTTGTTCCATTTTAAAATTAACATCACAATATATAGAATATATGGGAGTTGTTATTTTAGAATGGAAACAACAGACAAAGATGAAGTGGAATAAGAAAAGAACTTGATAGAGGTAATGAAATATTTATCTCTTCATGGGGTTCTTCCATTTTATTTGTTGAAAAGGGATCTATAGGATTGAATTATGACTAAAAGGAGGAATCTAGGATGAATATAGGATAGTTGGGCAGGGGTTGGCTGAGACAAATGCCTTTGGAGGTGTGAATTTGAGTGGAGGGAGAGTGAACTTTTATAAGAGGGGTGAGGGGCACATTAGAAAAAACATAAAATATTATTTTATAATAAATTCATTTTTATTATATAATGGCTCCAAAATGTTTTATTTTATAGGATAATGTGGGGATGTGTCAAAAACCACTAAACCAATTGGGTTTAGATAGGTTTGTGTCACTATATTAAGATAATCTCTTTGATTTTATTCTAAGTTAAATAGTTTTACATTTACCATATCTCTTTATATTTTTATTTTATATGTTTAATAAACTTACTATAAACATCTAGGAAAACCCCAAGCGGTTAATTAATGATACACCTATCATTATATATTTATTTTGGCCGAACCTTATATTTTTATGAATAAAATATAAATTAATAATATATTATTTGTTTTACAAACTTTTTTATGTCTATTTTGACACTATTTGATATTTTGTTTTTTCTAAATTCAAAACAACATTGTTACTTTAAAAAAAAAATCTAACCAACCCTATTATGTCATATTATCCTAGAAAATTAGTGAAATTAATAAATTGTCTCAAATTAAATTTATTTTGATATTTATAATTTCATTTATTTTAATCATTCATTAATACGGTAATTAGTACATCATCATTTGGTCATATATATAATTAATTATATAATGTCTACTAAATATATATAAAAGAACATTATGGATGATTTTTTTAAATATTTGTAATGAATATTTATAGTTGAATTTATCTTATGTGTAAACAAATATTAAAACTGATTTATTTGATAAACATTGAATTTTACAATTTTAAGTCTTCATTGAATTAAATAATAATAAACTTCCTAATCTAATCCAAGTTGACCTAAAAGATCATATTTAATTTCTATGGTTTTTTTCTCAAACTACACTTATCCAATAAAATTAGTACATGTGTTAGGGTAATAATAATGCCATTTTTACCCTTAATTTCCCTATTTATTTTTAAACATTGTAAATAAAAGTAAAATGTTACTATTCACCATAAATTATATTCATTTTATTGAACCACATTAAAATTATAAATAACAACTATATCTCTAGGATTTTTGAAATTCAACTCATAGAAATGGTAAAATTATGTTTTATTTAAATTTGCAAATGCCCCAAGGAGGTGGGTAAAAGACGGTAAAAAGTTCAATAAAATTTTTATATAACTAAAATTATTATAAAATAACTCCAGTGAATTACAGTGAACATATATATGTATGATGTATCTATTTTGATTTAAAAAATGTAAATAAAATGAATAATTATTAAAACAAAAATTCGGTTTTAAACTATAACTTAGTGTTTTTCACTATTCCTCAAAATTGAATGTTTTCTGAAAAATACCCAAAAATCACCTTAAGATAATTTCGATATTCAAAATCCAAAAAAAAAAATCCATTTTGAATGATAAAATTTATAATTTTTATCAAATTGTATATTACTATTCATAACAGCTAGTTTAATTGGTTGTGGTGTGTTAGAACTCAAAGTGGCGTACAACACAAGATATTGTATTATTCAAAGGGAAAGGTACCATGGAATATTGTGTAGTTACAATTTTTATCTAATGTTAGTGCACGATTGTGCAATAGAATTAGGTTTATTAATTTTTCTATTATAAATATACTTAAATGATTTTAATTTAGTATATTAATGAATTATTTGGGTATAAATTTTGAATATAACATCTAATTTCTCATATTTTGTTTGTTTAAAAATATTTGCATAAAACATTATAAATAAAATTTCATTTGAATGAAAAAATTATGTGTTTTTATATAATTATACTAATTCAAAAAATTCAATTATCATTATTTTTTAAATTAAATGTGTCTTATTTTTATATATTGTAATAAAATTATATTATTAATTTTATAGTGTATGAAATCAGGTATATATATAATGTTTTCTTCTTCCATGTATGTTTCCCCAGAAGTGGTTTAGTGACAGTACCCACTCTACTTCACAAAGTTCTCATTATCCCTCAAAGATAGAGGGCATAATTTTTCACATACCTTATACGCTTTTTTGATACCATTTCATAATTACCTAATAATCATTCTTCTGAAAATAATAATTATTCTTATTATTACATGGAATTAGACATGACACCTATGATGGATCTGTATAAAAATTGTGTCGACCGTTAGTTGGCATCGAGATGTTTTTTTGGAAGGTCATTGTCATAAATATGTAAATAAATATGACAATATTACATTCATATATAGTGATACTAATTCATTATATTATATGATAAAAAGATCAATATAATAATAAAATAAAGATGAATATAAATAGTGATTATGTTTTTAATTTTACTAATACAATGTTAGGTATATGTTTTCATGAATATATAGTACCTAATGAGGAAGCATGAGTAATATCTAGACATTTCCATGGGTATTTATCACATAAAGTGACATATCTCCATATTCATTATGAATATTAGATACTTTTTCCATTTTCCCTAATAGAAGAGTTGTTTGATTCCCAAATAATAGAACCATAGTTATTATGTCCTCATATATAATAAAATAAAACGTTTTCACTTAATATATAATGAATGTAATTAGTTTTTATGTATTTATTTGTATATTAGGTTTACTTTTGGCATGAATGATCTCATTTTATTTCCCTTTACCTTATGAATTTTAAAACAAATTGATATATTTCAATAGGAGATTGTGGAATGAATTCAATGGAACATCTCTATCGTTGTCAAAGATATATTAGATGTTCCCCAAATTCATTATAGGGGTCCAATTGAAAAAAATTATTGACCATTATCATACATAGTTTTTAAGATATTTTACTAAATAATTTTATATTAATAACAATTTTCTAATACAATTACCTTTTTATTGATATATTAATTCTTTATATTAGTTTTCTATGAAATTCCATTAATCGAGAGAAGCAACTAATAACTCACAGTACTATCTCAATGAGTTTTTTAGGATGTGAAATAAAATGATGTCGTTCAATATATTATATTGTTTATCTATAACATTTCATGTAATTTAGTTTTTTAAAATATTATTCTTCAAATATGCATTGGATGTAGGTCATTCAAATTGAAAGACAGAATTGTGGTTTTCTATTCACAGAAATAAGATGGCAGTTATTTCTACAACCTTATAGAAATACTAAGGTTAAATGATTTTAATTTTTATTAGGATTTACTAAAATAATTTATAATATAATTTTACTCATCTTAAAGCATAACATCAAAGAATAATGTAATGCCAAGCCTGTATTATGAGTTTCAATATCCACAAATGACGTTATTTATCATGTTCATGGAAAAGAGAAGTGTAGTCATGTTATGGCTTTGATTAAGGGCAATATCTATTAAGAGTTATTATAGAGGTACATATATCATCATTGATGATTTACGTAGTAAGGAGAAATTTAGGATTTGCCTATCCAGGTGCACCAATTTAAATTTACGAATTCAATATTTCCATTAAATATCATGAATCACTTATTAATATAAAATATATCTGAGTCTCGACTTTAGAGAGTGTATTGGATATTTTGTTTCATAAGATGTCCATAATTATTCCTGAATAAATATAAACAGTTGTTGCGGGTGAAAGTGTGGTATATTTCATTTTTGATAACATAAAATTTATAAGTTATAATATAGCTTACTAATGAATATTGAGAAAAAATTTATGATATTTATTTCATATTTCATATTTATTATTAATTTTAAACAATACATGGTATCTAATGAATTTATCAAGGGCCATATGTTTGGGATGAGGATTTTATTACTGAACATGTCTTCTATTATAACAGTAACTTTATTTAACAATGTGTAGGATGTTATCAAAGGTAAAATTACACAACAAATACATCACAGAGCATCCTATCTTTTTTGATATAATCAATTAGGCCTCCTTATAAAATCCCGAACAATCAAAAAATAATACTTACATTCCAACACATTACATTTCACTACCCAAATACCAACGAAAAATATATATTATCATCCCATTTGTTTCACCAATATTGATGCACTACAATAATGACTCAACTCCAACCACAATATCCCACCATAGATAACACATAAACAAAATAATGAAAAAACCCATTCTTGAAAGAAAAAATATTTATTTTCTATAATATACCATCAGTTAAAATTTTTAATAATTTCATCATATTAATTCCACATATCACAATTAAATAGTTTCATGTCAATTATTTATTCCACTCATTATATATATTTCCATTATTACCTGATTATCATTTTTGAGGGGTGATTCCACAATGAAATCATAATTAAAAAATTATATAAAACACAACAAGTATATTTTAAGAAACAATGATAAAATTAATAAATCAAAAACAACATCCTGATTTAGGTAAACAATTGTGAATCACAGTTTCATGTTAATTTATTTTTTGTATCATTCAATATATTTATTATGTTAATATTTAATATCCTCATATTATAATAAAAATTAGGGTGCCTCAAAATTACAAAAACAATATAATAGTGTTTCTAAATCCTAAACATGAACCAAATATTACCCAAATATTGTGAAAAAGTAAGGTACAAATTAGTTGATCAAAAGGAGTAGACCAAAATAGGAATGATAAATAACATATAAAACATAAATCCACATCAATATCATATCCCAAATCCATTAAAACAACAAAAAATATTTTCCACATCATTACAATTAATGAGTATAAAATTAAAAATTAATAATGAATTGGCCATATTAAGAATCTTTATAGGTAATTAATAGAAATTTTATATTAACATTTAACCATATATTAAAATTTTTCAACTATGATTTTACCCTGAACCCGAAAAATTTTCTTACCCTCATATAAAATAAAAGTTTTATTGTTATGATAATTGATGTATATTTTGATTATTTTGAGTGAAATTTATTTATATACATGTATATTTTCAATGAAAAATAACACAATTATTTTACAACAATCTTAATGATCAAAAAAAAATTCCAGATTGGGTAAAATAATTGATGTATATTTGAATATGATTATTCATTTTTGTATCATTAATTTAAATTTATTTATATAAATTCACATATTATTGTAATTATACATCATTTATTGTTCATTGAATATGCACAATACTGATGCTTGATAAAAATTTATAATTCCCTATATTAGTGGTGTGAAGTGGCATAGGATGTGTTGGGAAGAACCATGTCTGAAAATGTATGGTGATGGGACTGTATTTCAATAGATGAGTAATGAATCATTTTTTAATTGGTACTCTTCAACTATTAAAAAATTTAATGTTTTATTTTATTTAATTTAATGGTTTTTATAATCTATAATTAGTTTTTGTAAACTATGAAATTTTTACAGTTTTTTATATTTTCTTTCATAAAATTTTTATTAGAATTAGACGAATTGAATAATTTTATTCAAAAATATATCTGTTAATATTTATTTTTAAAGCCTCTATTAAATTGTTTTTGGTTTAATTTCCATGAATTATTTAGCGGTAATTTAAAACATTATTTAATTTGGTCTACTAGCAGATTAAGTGGTGGTTAAAACTTCAATTATATATTTTCTATATATTAAAACCATTGTTAATATTTTCTAATTATAATAACCGTTGATAACTGAAGAATCTTCCAAGAACATTTTTCATATAAAAAAGAACATCTAATTTTGATAAAATCATCAGAAAATATTGATTTATTCATCCAAAACAAATCATTTATTATAGAACCCACAATTAAATTTATAAAGACGCACTATATCATGAAGGTATCATGAAAATACCATTAACCATTTTTGAGGTGGTTAAAACCTCTTCTAAAACTATAAATAACAACAATTATTTCCCTTTATATTGTATTGGATGTATGATCGTTAAAGTAGTAGAGGGATAAATTTATTGAAATATGGTAGGCCTTGTTGTGTTTATAAGAAGATAGCAAAGATAATCGTCATGTTATAGAAAACAATCCAAATTAAATAGTAAATAAAATATTGGAGTTAACTATAATGTGTTCTATAAATTTTTTCATATCACTGTGGAGAAGATAACAAATATAGGTGACTTCATGATTTGAAAGTCATTATTAATTTTGAATATTTCAATGCTTATTTTTTAGAGTACTAACGATCAATGAAAATAATCAATCAGAGAATTTTAGATACGATATATTGTTGTATGAGGCTTTCCTTGTAAATAAATTCGTTTTTATTTTAATATTTATGTTCCCAATATTCACGATCATTCTATTCTATAACAGAATACATAAAATTGGTGAGTGAATATTGTAGCTGAACAACATGTTGAGTGATTCTGGGTCTAGGAGTATAGATAACCTTCTAAGAGGTTTTATTCTTGCGAGTCTATGGTTTTCATAGAAATAAATTTTTATAGTTATAAAATTTTTAATACCAAATATTACATTTATAGTCATTCTTATATATTATAGATAATAAAATGTAGTTTAATAATATTTTTTTTATTTGAGTTCATATATTGTTTTGATTCTTTGGGAATTTTTTTATATTTATTCTTCAATATATTTTTAATTTTATCATAAGCAATTGAATTTTAGGTAGTATTGATTATTTATTATTTTAAAAATGTTTTATTTATTTATTTCATGATAAAAATTTATTATTTTAGATTTATAAAAAACCTATGTGTTATAGAAAAATAATTTATTAAAAAAATTAATCCCCCATCTTGTAGTGTATATTCTATAGTTTTTGTGGGAAAATATTTAATTCTTTTTTTTGGTGTTGGAGGGTTCAGTGGTGGATTGAGGGAATTTTTCAAGAAATAATTTTGTCCTACAGAATCCTCAAAAGTAGAATAGTCCTATAAAAAGTTGAGTAGTGTTCTATCAATGTTTCAACTATTGTGGTAGTATATATATATACTTGATTAGGAAGGTTATTAGGGGGTCTAGTGTAACCCTTATTTTGATAGTAGTGCTAAAATGGGTTTCCAGCAGAGATCCGATGGTTTCGATTTGGATTTTTATTCTTCTAAATTTATATTAAAATGAATAAAATGTTGTAAAAGATATTAAAATGAGAAATTTAGCTTCTCAACATAAGAAATATCTTATAATTCTACCTGATATGTTCTTAATTATTAAATAACCTAGTTGGATCTTCAATATTTTAGGCCATGTCAAGAGAATTAATATCATGTTGGGTTATAATAGGTAAGGATACTATCCATATAACAGTTATTATTTATATTTATCTATATTTTTAGACACATCAACTATTATGCAATTAATTTTTTAAATTTAAATGGTTAATATATTTCTCTTGTGTATTGGAAATTTTTATGCGGATGTTCAACATACATGACCTTAATAGCCCTATGTAGATGACCCCTTATTTTCTAGATCGTATTTTCCATCCCTGAATGCATTATATAAAATTCTATAAATACTGATTTGTTGTATATTTTCTAGTTGTTTCCCTAGAAATAAAATCAATGTACTTCCTGATAGCATATGTACATGGATTTTGAATATTAATAAACATATTTTCAAAACATGACTGTTCTACTATAAAACATTTCATGTGATAATGTCTTAAAAGTAGTTTCCACGCTAATAGGTCTTAGTAGATCCCTTCTATGAAGAGAACCAGAATATTATTTGACACTATTCGTATATATATGTTCTATGGATGAATTATATCATTTTATAGACACAAATGATACATGGTTTCAGTGGTGTAGAATCATTGGACATTGAGACACCTTCTCATGATGTTCACACGTGGTGATATGCAGTGGGATATTATGAAAATGAGATCCATCATTAGGAAATACACATTTATACATGTCATTGGATGTTTTTATATAAGTATTTGTGAATTGGTTGTAATACATTATGATTATTATTAATGGATATTATAATTCATATGCATAGATGTATTGATGAAAATCATGATGATAGATTCTTGTTGTAAGGTACGATATGTTGGGTTTTTCATGAGTAATATTTCATTAATTATTAATTTGAGAAAGTATTTATACATTACTAACATTAATTAAATATAATATCACATACAGTTTGATTTAAATGATATAGACTAAATAAATCATTGGGCATGGTGATCAATAGGCATGTTCTGTTTCTGGAATGTCAATGAAAGATATTTCGAGCATAAAAGTTGATGGGATAGGCATGAATCCAACTTGATAGGATATATAATGTTAAAGGGATTATATTACATGATAATTGTTTGTTTGAGGTGACATGTCATTGCACTATTTACTTATTTCTCTATGACTTGATTTTTGTGTTCCAAGATTCTATCCAAAAACATTAGTCATGTTCACCTAATGCTAATGAAAATGATTCCTAGAGGGTCACACACAATGTGTATCCTTTATCTAAGTTAAATAATTTATTATTTAACAAGTTGATTAATGATTATTCCCGGACATTTTTTAATAATTATTTTTGTATTCCTAATAAAATTTATTCTATAATTAGTTATTCAATTGAATTTATTTTGAGTGGAATAATTATAAAATATTTAGGTGGATTGGAAGACTGAGTTTATTGGTGCAGTGAGAAATGATAATATTGAATATTATTTGATTAAATAATATTTAATTATAACCCACAAGTTATGTTCATGATATGAATTAATAATATTATTTTTATGATATGACTTGTGGGTTTTTCTAGGATTCATTAAATAAGTAATTGATCTTGTGAAATTAATTTTTTTATTACCCTAGTGAAATAATTTCCATGTTAAATCATTATGTCATTATCCAAGGGAAATTGAAGACACACATATTGTGTTGTGAAAAAAAATTGGGTAAAATATCTCATTCCTATAGAGTTAATCCCTCTCCAAGAATGATCTGAAGAATGAGAGAGATCCTCCTCTACTAGATCAGGTATAACTCTTTGGAAGTAGTTGTCAAGGTGATCGAATATGGACATCGCAAGCATAAGGATCTTCAATCATAGCATCTAGAGACTCCATTAGGAATTTCTAGAGATATGTGGAACACATGTTGATCACCGATAGAGTATATCTACACTTTTTAACTACATCACAATAATGGTACACTTTCATATCTGTGGCGGATCACATCAATGAAGAAATAATAACCTTTGAGGTAATTATTATTTAATTAAATTAATTAAAAATATATGTTGATCCTATCTCTTGGTTATAGGTTTCTATTATTTTTTCAAATTTCATGGATTCAATTCCATTGATCAAATGTTCATCATTTTATAGATCCCCGATTGTTCATTGAATAAGGAAAATTTTAAAGTTGGTCACTGAACATCTTGTACTTACACTTCACTTGGAACATACAAGTGGTATCAGAGTGGGAATATTATTGTTTATAATTATTTAATAATTTTTGGTGATTTGTGAATTTAAAATTTATTTTTACAATTCAATTGGGTTTTTTCATTTTAAATTAAATGATGAGATTTTTTCATCATAAGTCGTTCCTCACAGATCTAACAAAAATGATTAATTTTATTATTAAAATTATATTAAGGATCTCCTCTGACGGTAACAAGGATTTGGTGCTGGTTACTCAGTAGTACAAGCCTATTAATAAAAAATATAAGCCATGTAGTTGTGTTCAATGTATTATGAGTAGTTCAACACTTACTCAATCAGTTTGCATTAATGGCACACATTATAGTTACTTCCTACACCATGTGTTGACTATTTCAGATCAGAACATGATCTACCATACTACATTCTATTTGACCCCTTAGGCATGGCATGTTATCCCTTTAGGTCCATGGTTGAACCACGTATCTCATACACAGCTTAGCGAACTGGTGATAATGTAACATAGATTCATCATGGCATGTGGATCATTGGGCATGCTGTGTACTCTAAGAATTTAAAATTCAATTGAAATGATGAGTACTTAGGAATGTAATTAGGATAGATGGTAATGGTAGTACACTCCATGTCGACTAGATCTAGACTACATTTACTGTAACAAAATTATATGAAAATAAAACCTTAATATTTATTTAATATTCAGATATGCATATCATGTTTTAGTTTTATTATAATTAAAATTCTACGTGAATTAAAACATAGAAAATTATTAAAAAGATATGTAATTTGTGTAATCATATTTGAAGTACAAAACATGAATGTAGGTGATAAGTCATGTATCCTATATGTCAAAAATAATAAATTGTATACATGTTTAATATATGATGATTAGATTTAGACATGTTTTCACTGGGTTACATTCAATGTAAATTTATGTACAAGGTTGATTTTAAATGTTTTTTAATATTTTCAATGTTATAATGTATTATAATCACCAATTAATATATAAAATGCTTAACATAAAAGGATGTCATATTTAATGATAATAGTTAATGGATTGGATCCTGATTTACCTTAAATATGAATGATTAAATAATTGGATTATAGTTTTGTTAAAGTTGTAATTCATTTCATGCATGTGGATGATCATGATCAAGACCATACCTTTTTATGTGATTGGTTTCATGTGAATTTATTAAGAAATTCATTATTTGGAAATCGAGCATTATCTCCTAATTAATATGTTGGTCTTGCATGCCCATGGTTTCTTTTATATAATACCCATTTTATACTACACTTGTGTGTGTGTAATATTATATATAATGGATGGAGCTCCCTAGCTAGTGAAGGCTTATCAGGTTTGGAGATTAGACAATATAAATCCAAGAAAATATAATGGTGTACAAGTGGAAATCTAAAATCCTGAACATAATTAGGTCAAGAAGTTTCTCTCCTAGAGCAGCTGTTAATTTATCATCCGCAAAGGATAATTAACTATTATAAAAATAATATTATCATATCCATTATTTTATTTCTATCAATTTCATGGTTATCTAATATGACTGTTTTTCGGTATCAGAAAATTAAAGAATATATAAGATTTAATTATGAAGCTAAAATAAACTAGCTTATGTTAAAATATTATCTAAATACATGGTTAATCACCTACTTAATTCCACAAAATTTTAAGAAGAAAGAGATAAATATTAAAAATGAAAATTTATGACTACTTGATAAAATAACTCTATAAAATATTATATAAGAATATCCTTTTTTTATTATGTTACATTCGAACCACAACTCAATGTTATTAAACAACATTTATTTGGGTGATTCAATTTTATTGGGAATTATAACATGAGGTTTGGGGTTGAAATAACATGGTTGAAATCTAGGGCTGACTGCAAAATAAGGACATGGTGTAATAGAGAGTAAAAGGATGAGAAATTAGAATTAATGATTTTAGGATTGGTGAGTCCACTCAATGGATCACAGAACTGTTAGTTAATGTAGTGGTCATTTGGAATGGATACCTAAAACCATTCGAGTTTATTGACCATCCAATTTTGGGTTCATAAGAATATAATATGGATCCACACCACTTTAATTTCTTTGAAACATGTTATCCTGAAGCCAATGATGAGGGCTATAGTGTTTTGAAAAAATTGTGGGAGACTAATTAACAAAATTTTATTTATTTGAAAAAATGGTATCTGATAAGGTAATATGATTTATATCATCATATATTTAGAAATCCAATTAAATATTTCAACAAACATATCATTTCATTCAATACTCAATAAGGAAAAACAATTCACCGACACTAATTTCCAGGAGTGGCATAGGTACATACTTGTCATCCTTTCCGGTAAAAGGAAAATGTATTTTTTTCAAAACCTTTACCAGTGGTGCATACAATTGAGGTGAGTGATGATGATCTCTCTATATATGAGAAACATATGAAAAATGATAAATATTTCCATTGTTTCAGGCTTTTATACCTATCGAAGGAGCTATTGAAGCAATATGAGGATATGGATACTTATAGCAGGATGTCTCACCATCGGGATCACTATGAGGAGAAGGAAACACAAAAAAGGTATGAGATATCCTATTCATTGTTAATGACTAATCATGGAGAGTCTGGGCTAGTTTTTAACACCCCACGATTTCATAGTATGTACTTCTTCAAAACAATTCAATAACATTAACTACACGTAACACCGAGTTCAAGCGCACTATGACTTACCAATCAAGCCGTTTAAAAAGAGGTTATGAATAGTATTAACTAAATTTTTAACCTTATATAATCATTATAATTTTATAATCCATATTATGAGTTTCTTAGACATAATGTAATAACGAAATTCCTTTTTTCAAATAAAAGAAGTATTTTTCAAAAATGCACTTTTACCAACTTTAATAGTGAACCCTTTTTAAATTCAATATTTTAAACTTTTATATATTCAATTTGACTAAATAAATTAATTCATTAGAATGGGGACATTAAAAATTTACAATGTAAACCCCCATGCTTCCACGGTACGCTTCTCTTTGAATAATACAATATCGTGTGTTGTACGCAACATCAAGTTCCAACACACACCACAACCAATCAAAGTAGCTGTTATTAACAGTAATACCTACTTTTTGAAATATTATAAATTTTATCTCTCAAAAAGGACTTCAGTTTTGGATTTGGAATATCGAATATAGCCTAGGGTGAAATTTTGGTACCTTTCGGATAACTTTTATATTTTGATGAATAGTGAAAATTACTAAATTTTATTTTAAAACAACATCATTAATCAAAATAATTGGAATTGATAAATTATGAATTTGAGTGGTTTTAATGTATATTTAGAATATAATTTTACCATTTAATACAATATTGGTCATTGGACAAAATTTCACAATTAAACCGGACATAAACAAGAGTCAATCTTTTGATAGTTATTATCTTTAAAAACAAGCTTTTTGTTTTAACAATGGGAATTAATTTCATATTAATTTCTGCCACTTCAGTGTTTGAAATTTGGAAAAATTGATTCCATATTTGGAATCAGGATGTTCAAATTGTGTAAATAGGTAACTTTTATTTTTTTGACCTTTTGAATAATTACTTCGGTAAATATTTTATTTACCATAGTTAAAGGGTAAATATGGTAAATAAGGGTTAAAAATAATATTATAATAACAAAAAATTACCCTGAAACGAGTCATAACCTTATTGGTCGATACATGTCAGGATATGGGAATCTTTGGGTCTATTTTGGGCCCCCATGGAGCCACTTGTAAGTGATAGGGACACTTTATTTTAATTAAGATAAAATGAATACAAAAATGGCACAAGCATATATCATTTAAAAACAAAATTTTAACAAATTGTTATATACTTTGGATATTAGACTATAAATATTAATTAGAAAGATAAAAATATTTCCTACATAATGGTATTTTATTTATAATTTTTAGACATTAAATAATTTATTTTATTTTTGACACAATGGTGATTCAGAAATTTCCATAATAGTGAAAAATTAGAATAATTAATATTATAAATACCCAAATAAATTTAATTTTAGACTTTTTATAAATACTGATAATTTTCTAGGTTAATATGGAATGTCAGGATTTATTTAATTTACTTATTTAGAAGTAATAATTTTGTTATGAGTTTTACAAAAATCAATTATTGAATAGTGTCAAAATTGACATAAAAGAGTTTTTAAAACAAATTTTATATTATTAATTGATATTAAATTTCTAAAAATTTATTGTTCGACCAAAAGACTTATATCATGATAGGTTCGTCATTAATGGACCACTTGGGGTCTCTTGGATGTATATAGTATGTTTATTAACCATATAATATAAAAATACAAAGAGACATTGTAAAAGTGAAACTATTTAACTAAGAGTTAATACATAATGATAAGGTTAATATAGTGACACAAACCTGTCTAAATTCTAATGGTTGAGTGTTTTTAGACCCATACCCACCTTAACATTTACATACTCCACTTTGGATCCATTAGAAACCGAATATTAATTTATTATAAAATAATATTTCTAGCTTTTCCAAAGGTTCCCCTCACCCCTCTTATAAAAGGAAACCCCCCCTTCTCACTAATTCACGCATTCAAAGCCTTTTGGTTCGGCAAACCCCTGCCAAAATACTCTCTCAACTTCCCTAACATCATCCTAGAGGCCTTCCTTTAGTCTGAAAGCCAACCTATAGAGCCATTTTGATCCAATCAAAAGGAAGAATCCGTAGAAGAGGTAATGATTTCACCACCCTTTTTGAAGTTCCTTTCTTCTTCCACTTCTTCTTTAATTGTTATTACAATTATAAAATAATAACTCTCGTATATTATATATAATTTTATGTGATTATATACATGGTACAACCATATTTCACTATTATATCAATCCTTTAAATGACATGTCATCATACGTGCGTACGTACGGCTTATACGTAATTATCTACTGGGGTCGGGGAGTTACAGTATTCAATCCGAGGTTGTTTATACGTAATTATCTACAAGGATTTCTTTATCATCAACATCCATGTTCCTTAAAAATTTATTTAAAATCATTTTTACTATTTACTATACAATGGGTTAAATTCATTTATACCCTTATGTGTTTTGAAAGGAATATTTCCGTCATATTCCAAACACGGTACTTTTTATCCTTTTCGACAAATTTAAGGTAAGAATGTCTTTTTAAACTTATATGGCGGGTGCGGTTATTTTCCTCCATTATAAAATCATTTGAGATTCCCTTACAATATTATAAAGATATTTTCAAAGTAAATGTATTATTATATAATTATGTGACATTTAAATGATTTTAAAATGATTTTTTTAACAATTTATGAAAGGTACTCTTTATCAAAATCATAATTTGGAATGTTTTAAAGATTTATCTTTATAATTTTTTTAAAATTAATTTTCATGTCATCAAAATGGTGTTTAAGGATTTATTTATATGGACAAGAATGTTTTTAAAATGTTAATTCAATTCAAAAGTTTCAAAGTGGTATGGGACACTTTGATTCAAAAATCTTTTTTTAAATTACTTCCTTTATAAATGTGTTACATTTCAATGATTTTGAGAAAAGAGATATTTTTCTCAAATAGTTTTGATTTCATCTATGTCATCATTCTCTGATGGATTTTTAAACTTATTTGAAGTTGATTATTTATGATACAAAACATTTGTATTGTATTGAAGGTTTTGTGATATGTTTTAATGGGGATGTGTTATTTTTATACCATTCTTGGTTTATGGAGAAAGTATTGACATTTCATATGCTAGTTTTAATACAAATTTTTATGTTATGTTTAAACATTTTCATATGGGAATGCATTGGACTTAGTAAGTGACGAGTGGAGCCCGCTATTGCTCCTCGATGCATCGGTAGGTCTCATGAGACAAACTAGTGTCTTGGCACAAGGCCTTGACAAAATCATATTTGTATCCTTGGAAAGAGGCCATGGATATGTGGTTATGATAGTCTGGCATTATGCATTTCATCATTATGAATGTGGTTATTGATATTGCATTTGATTATTCTATTAGTAGAATATCCATGTGAATAACTAAAAGAAATTGTTTCATTTTATTTTAGCCATACTATGTTGAAGTTGAAGTTTAAAAGGCTTTTGTTTTAGTTATACATTGCCTTAAATGTTTATGCTTATTTATGAAAGTTTCTACTGTATTGTTTACCTTTTTAGAGCGTTTGAGCTCACCCCTTTCTATGTTTTATTTTTCCAAGGATTCCAAGAAGTATATTGTGTTTGATACGCAGGGTTAAGACTAGGAAATAATGGCATTAAGAAAGGATTATTTATGTAATTTTTTATGTTATGAAGTGTAATGTATCATTCATGTATGTAATCTATTTTCCAAGAATGCTAAACTAATCGGTCATTTGGGACTTGATTCATTGTAATCATGCCAATGTATTAAAATAATACACTGACTATTGGTAACTAGGGTCGGGGTGTTACAGTTGGTATCAGAGAATGTTTATCAATATCCTTAGAAATATGATTTAGATAAAATCTAATTAGAGCACATATCCCTAAGATAGACTTTGAGGATTAGTATAGAAGAATTTCCTAGAATTTTGGTATTGTATATATTTTGTGAGTTTTCCTGAGAAATATATCCATGTCTGGATACGAGTAGGTAGAGACGGCTCTGGCACAAATGTACCTACGGTTATAACCCGAAAACACCGCTTTGAGCTAGACATGAACGGGAACTGGTGCACGACAACGGGCCTTGCTGCACTATTGGTTACGACACTCCTGGGGGATATGCTTAGGATAATTCTGATTTTCATTACAAACCATTATGAAGGGATCATGAGTATATACTTACTCAACGAAAACATTTTTATTATTATGGATTATATTTATAAACTCTTCAATTTGTGTTAGGTATTTTACAATTTTGGAATAATTTATTGCAATTCATAAACTGACCTAGTTTATGGTATTTAATAGAAATGGCGCCCAGTAGAAGGAATGTGAACTCCAGTAATACATATGATCCAAAGAGTAAGAAGGACCGTATCATTCATGGTATTAAGAAATCATTTAGTTGGGAAATAGTCTCCCATGTATTATCATCATATGAAGAAATAGTATCATGTGTGGATAAGATAACTAAAGAATTTACTGAGTCATATGGCATTAAAGGGAATCAAGAGAAGAAAAGGATGGAAGAGAGAAAGATGGATAAAAGGAAGAGTGAAAAGAAGAATTATCCCATATGAGATAACTATGGGAAGAAACACCCTGGAATTTCCCTGAAAGGAATATGGGATTGTTATAAGTGTGGAGAAAAAGGACACCATGTACGTGACTGCTAGGGTAAGAAAATGGTTTCAAATGTACAATAAATCATTTGTAAGGAGTTTGGACACTACGTAAACCTATGTCCCAGTCATCAGACTATGCCGCAAATGATGCAATTGGATAATAATCAAGTTATGATACTACCACAGATGAAGAGGAATGATTAGAGTTCTTATGTTGATTATCTCATTTGAGTGTTTTATCAACAATATACTTGTTATAATAATTATGGAGTCTATAAAGAATGTATTGTAGTACTATTTCATTAAGGACTTGATATTTTGTGGAAGAACGAAAAGTGACTCAATAACAGGTTAAATTTTTGGAAAATATATGGTTGAGAGAAAGATAAACCATAATATGTTTCTAATACTGAGGTAGTGATTTTAGAAAAATATATGTTTTATTTTGAAAAATTATATTGAATATTATTGACTCCCTTTAAACCGATTAAATATTTGTATATTCCATAATTGTTGTAGTTTACAACATTTTTGGATGGATAAAGTATATCCAGCATTCTATATGGAATAAGGGAGCTTGAATGTAATCAATAAGGATTATGGTAATTCAGGATGTTTCAGTGTTTCAAAAGAATACATGATGAAGGTATTCATATGCTATTACGGGGTAAAAAGGATCTAAATTATGTTAACCTTATTTATAAATGTTGGACTATGAGTTTGGATAGATGTATTTTGGATAATTCTAGTTTTAAATTAATTTGGGATTGCCGTAAGAGGACAACCCGGAGGTCGGGCGGCAACCCGTCGCGACCGGCATGGCCGTGAGACATGAACCCGCAACCGAAGGGCGAAATGTGTGTATCACCTAACACTGGCCCATGAGATGTCCTGGATTAAATAATGTAGTTTATTTTATGAAGGTCTAGTAGATGAATTATAAATTCATTTTTAACCCCAGATGAATAGGATAAATATAATATTCTTTTAAGATCTATTATCTTTTAGAGTGAAATATGAGTTTGTGGTAGAAATTAGTTAAAAGATGGAACTCTACATTTCAAGTATATATTTTTCTTCTCCTCTTAATCTGTGAAGAAATTTATTCTTATACTTCATTGAAGGGATCTCAAAACCAAAAATGTGTTATCCTAATACCTTATGTTTTTTTAAACCGATGGCATTTTATACCCTCATAGATTACTGAATTTAAGGACCACAATTTTAAACTTGTTTAAGATTGATGACCTCAATCACCAACTATAAATATTTAAGTTTTCCCTCTAATTATATGTTTCTAATTTCCACCAATGTTCTCCTAATCGATATCATCATTTGGTGGTGACCCTTTCATTTCACTTTTCCTCTTTTTAAGACTAAATTTTATTAACCAAATTGTCGATGTGGGGTTTCCCACAAAGATATTTTCTATTTTCAACCTTTATTTTCGAAGAAGAATATCAAATTGCGAGGACGCAATTTATTTAAGATGGGAAGAATGTAACACCCCATGATTTCATATTATGTACTTCTTCAAAACAATTCAATAACATGCACTACACGTAACACCGAGTTCAAGCGCACTATGACTACCAAACAAGCCGTTCAAAAGAGGTTATGAATAGTATTCACTAAATTTTGAACCTTATATAATCTTTATAATTTTATAATCCATATTATGAGTTTCTTAGACATAATTTAATTACAAATTTTTTTTTCAAATAAAAGAAGTATTTTTCAAAAATGCACTTTTACCAACTTTAATAGTGAAACCTTTTTAAATCCAATATTTTAAACTTTTATATATTTAATTTGACTAAATAAATTTATTCTTTAGAATGGGGACATTAAAAATTTACAATGAAAAACCCCAAACATCCACGATACGCTTCTCTTTGAATAATACAGTAGCGTGTGTTGTACGCAACTTCGAGTTCTAACACACACCACAACCAATCAAAGTAGCCATTATGAATAGTAATACCTACATTTTGAAATTTTATAAATTTTATATCTCAAAATGAACTTCATTTTTTGATTTGGAATATCGATTTTAGCCAAGGGTGATATTTGGTACCTTTTCGGATAACTTTTATATTTTGATGAATAGTGTAAATTACTAAATTTTAATTAAAAACAACTTTTTTAATCAAATTAATTGGTAGTGATAAATTATGAATTTGAGTGGTTTTAAAGTATATTTAGAATATATTTTTACCATTTAATACAATATTGGTCATTGGACAAAATTTCACAATTAAACCGGACATAAACAAGTGTCAATCTTTTGATAATTATTATCTCTTAAAAACACACTTTTTGTTTTAACAACGGAAATTAATTTTAAATTAATTTCTGCCACTTTTGTGTTTTGAATTTGGAAAAATTTATTCCATACATTGAATCAGGATGTTCAAATTTTGTAAATAGGTAACTTTTATTTTTAGACAATATGAATAATTACTTCGGTAAATATTTTATTTACCATGGTAAAAGGGTAAATCCGGTAAATTAGGGTTAAAAATAATATTATAATAACATCAAATTACCCTAAAACGTGTAATAACCATATTTTTTGTACATGTCCGACCATGGGCATCTTTGAGACGATTTTGGGACCCAATGGGGCCACTTTTAAGTGATAGGGACACATTATTTTAATTAAGTTAAAATGAATATAAAAATGACACAAGCATATATCTTTTAAAAACACAATTTTTACATATGGTTATTTATGTTGGATTTTAGACTATAAATATTCATTAGAAATATAAAACTATTTCCTACATAATGGAATTTTATTTAAAATTTTTAGAGATTAAATAATTTAATTTATTTATAAGACAATGGTGATGCAGAAATAACCATAATAGTGAAAAATTAGAATAATTAATTTTATAAATACCCAAATAAATTTAATTTGGTACTTTTTATAAATACAAATAATTTTCAAGGATAATATTGAATGTTATGATTTATTTAATTTACTTTTTTCTAATTAATAATTCTGTTAGGAGTTTTACAAAAATCAATTATTGAATAGTGTCAAAATTTACAATAAAGAGTTTTTAAAACAAATATTATATTATTAATTGATATTAAATTCCTAAAAAACTATGGATCGTCCAAGAGACTTATATCATGATAGTTGAATCATTAATGGACCACTTTGGGGACTCTTGTATGTATATAGTATGTTTATTAACCATATATTATAAAAATACAAAGAGACATTGTAAAAGTGAAACTAATTAACTGAGAGTTAATAATTAAAGATAAGGTTAATATAGTGACCCAAACCTATCTAAATTATATTGGATGATTGGGTTTCAACCCATAAAAACATTAGACTTTAAATAATCCACTTTTTAGCCATTAGAAACTGAATATTAATTTATTATAAAATAATATTTCTAGCTTTTCCAAAGGTGCCCCTCACCCCTCTTATAAAAGGGCACTCCCCCTTCTCACTAATTCACACATTCAAAGCATTTTTGTTCGGTCATAACCTCCCAAAATACTCTATAAACTTCCCTAACTTAATTTTAGAGGCCTTAATTTAGTCATAAAGCCAACATAAGGGTCCTTTTTGATCCAATCAAAAGGAAGAATCTGAAGAAGAGGTAATGATTTCACCACCCTTTTTCATGTTCCATTCTTCTTCCACTTCTTCTTTCTTTGATATTACAATTCTAAAATAAAAACTCCAGTATATTATATATACATTGTTGTTATTATAAACATGGTACAACCATATTTCAGTATTCTATCCATCCTTTGAATGGCATTTCACCATACGTGCGTACGTACGGCGTACCGTCTCCACGGCGTGGTGTAATTGTTATTCAAAACATTATTATTTGGATGGGTATAATAATGATGTGTAATTAATATAAATAATAAGTATCACATGAAAAATATTTTTTTATATATGATATACCATCCAATTATATATTATTTTAATATCAAAATAATGATATTGTCGCTTGTGCGTACGTACGGACTACCGTCTCCACGAGTGCGATGAGATTCATTCTCCATCGTATCCACTCAAGTATAATTATCATTCGATGATTTAAAAATAATGTTTAAGAACATGATATAATTCTGGATATGAATAATATACAACAAATCCATGATAACCACATCTTACGTAACAAAACATATAAATGAAAACGTGTAAGTTATCACCCGAAACGACGATAATACTAAGATATTATTAACAAAGCAATGTTAAAAGATGATATATGATATCATATTAATGTATATGAATCATGTATAATTAATAACAATTATTTCACCATTATAATGGAGGTTAACCTACCCCCAACCAAGGAAAAGTACAAGGTAAGGGTTTATTTCGCAATCTCTTCATTATTCGAGGTTGTTTATACGTAATTATCGACTGGAATCTCTTTATCATCCACATCCATGTTCCTTAAAAATGTATTTAAAACATTTTTACTATTTAATATACAATGGGTTAAAGTCATTTATAGCCTTATGTGTTTTTAAAGGAATATTTCCGTCATTTTCCAAATAAGGTACTTTTTAACCTTTTCGACAAATTTAAGGTAAGAATGTCTTTTTAAACTTATACGGCGGGTGCGGTTATTTTCTGCCGTTATAAAATCGTCGAAGTTTCCCTTACAATATTATAAGGATATTTTCAATGTAGATGTTTTATTTTATAATTATGTGACTTTTAAATGATTTTAAAATGAATATTTTAATAACTTCTGAAAGGTACTCTTTATCAAAATCATAATTTTGAATGTTTTAAAGTTTTATCATTCTAAAAAAAATTTAATTAATGTCCATGTATTCAAAATGGTTTTTATGGATTTATTTATATGGACATGAATTTTTATAAAATGTTAATTCCTTTCAAAAGTTTCAAAGTGGTATGGAACACTTTGATTCAAAAATCTTTTTTTAAATTACTTCCATTATAAATGTGTTACTTTTCAATGATTTCGAGAAAGTAGATATTTCTATCAAATAGTTTTGATTTCATCTATGTCAACATCCATTGATGGATTTTAAGATTATTTAATGTTGATTTATTATGATACAAAACATTTGTATTGTATTGAAGGTTTTGTGATATGTTTTACTGTGGATGTGTTATTTTTATACCATTGATGGTTTATGGAGAAAGTATTGACATTTAGTATGCCAGTTTTAATATGAATGTTTATGTTATGTTTAAACCTTTTCATATGGGAATGAATTGGACTTAGTAAGTGAGAGGTGGAACCTTCTATAGCTCCTAGATGCATCAGTATGTCTCATGAGACAAACTAGTGTCTTGGCACAAGGCCTTGAAAAAATCTTATTTGTAGTCTTGGCATGAGGCCTTGGCTATGTGGTTATGATAGCCTGGCATTATGGATTGAATCATTATTAAAGTGGTTGTTGATATTGCATGTGATTATTCTATTAGTAGAATATCCATGTGAATAATTAAATGGCATTATTTTATTTTATTTTTTCCATACTATGTTGATGTTTAAGTTTAAAAGGCTTTTGTTTTAGTTATACAATGCCTTAAATGTTTATTATAATTTATGAAAGTTTTCGTTGTTTTGCTTACCCTTAAAAAGTGTTTGAGCTCACCCCATTCTATGTTTTATTTTCCCCAGGATTCCAAGAAATATATTGTGATTGATATGCAGGGTTATGACAGGGGAATAATGGCATTCATAAAGGATTATTTATGTTGTATTTTATTTTATGAAGTGTAATGTAAATTTCAAGTATGTAATCTAATTTCCAAGACTTCTAAACTAATCGGTCCATTTGGGAATTGATTCCTTGTAATCGAGCTAATGTATTAAAATAATGCATCGACTCTGGGTAACTGGAGTCAGGGTGTTACACAGTTGGGCCTGATGTAGTAAATATTATTAGCTACATTTATTATCTAGACATATTATGGATTAATATTCAAAATGAGGTGCATACATATATCATACATTATTCACTACCCAAGACCTTCTCTATATTTCTTATAAAATATAATATGATAAATTATGTAAAGAGGCTATAGAATAATTTAACCTTCAATTTACATGTGGATAATGATACGGGGTGTGAAAAACCTATAGTCCTCATTGTGATTTGGAAGAGGAAGGGCACGAAAAAGAGTCCCATGACCAATAAACCATGTAAATCTCACAAAAAACAACTAACCAAGAAGAAGATAATACAAATACAAGGAACGTAAACTGAGGTATTATTTTTTCATGTGGCATGTTAGGACACTACACCTAGAGGCAACAAGAATCATATGGTGAATTATTTTTTGAGTGAAATATTTTCATTTTTAGACTTTGGGTCATAGATATTGCTTTTTATTCTCCCAAATGTATTGAATTGCAGGAAACCAGTGGATTTAATAGAATTTCAATAAGAAAAATGGATCTATGAGCGAGAAATTTTGTGAGGTTATTTACACTTTCTATTGGTTACTACCTCCGTTAACTTCCAACCTGAATGATTTTGGTTTTACATTACTATTATTACGTACCAACTGTTAACAGAAAAACATTTATAAATCATTTTTTAATACATATGGATTTTTTCATGTTTTTATAAAAAAATAATTTAGTTTACAAGGATTACAGAAGTTATTGTCTGGTATATTTAAATAATAGTCATTTTGTATAAAATTACAAAAACCAAGTGCTGGCAATGGATTATGAATCATGTTTACATTAGTCATATAACCCTTAGTTGTGGAACCAAAATCTTATTCATGGAAATGAGATGCCTTTGTAAAATATCTATAAATATTTTTATTTATATTCTTATGGGAAAAATATACTTGATATATTTAATGATTGTTTACAATGGAAGATTGCCAATCCACCATTTAGTTTATAGGGTGATAGGGTCGTAGAGCTTCTAGGACTTCCTCACACTAATGTGTATATATAATTTCCAGTATAAGCTAAAGGTTGATATTCATAGTTCTTATGTTTTACTAATGACATGATTAGATATTGGTATATTTACTAGATGACATATATGTTGGATTCCTTTAATATTTTAATAGAATTTAAGAATGAAATAGACTAATCATAGTAATAAGTTAAATAATATTTGATTGGATAAAGGTGGATAATATCATAACCAATATATCATATACTTTTTCTGAGTGTATGGGATTATATTACAACTCACTCAACCAGATACACAATAGTTGAATGGTGTTAGTGAAAGGAGGAAATATTAATTTTTGGATAAAGTAAGGTTAATGATGAGTAAATAAATTATTCCATTATTTTTTTGGGGAAATGGATTACAAACCATGTTGTGCATATTAAAGCATGTACACACTACTGTGGAAACCCGAATTCACTTATAGATATGGATTGTAAAGAAACCCGTTTTGTTGCACACGTGATTATAGGGTTTTGAGGTGTCTATAATGGAATTATCTGGCAACAAACATGAACCCTATTACACAAAGTGTATCTTTATAAGGAATTACAAGGAAACAATTGTGTAATACCAATTAAACTGCTTAGACAAGGAAGTGACAATTTCCATACAAGTCACATTTCATAAGAGGGAAAACATCCTCAAAATGGATAGTTGGATGATGATTGAATTCGATGAATTTGATTCTCAAGATATATATTATTTTGTAAGGGAACAAGTCTATTAGTCATCGTTGGAGAATTATTTCATGAAACAGATGTAATAAGTAGGATTTCTAGAGAGGTAATAGAACAAGAGAGATATGTTTTTGTTGTCACTGATAATGATGAGATTTTATTTTTGGACAATGATAAACCAATATTTTACAAGAAGGATGGAGAGAGATCATAAGAATCGTGTTGTCTATAAGCTATGAATTTTGAGATGAATTCCAAGTAATTGATCAATGAATGGGTTTTGTTCGATGTGTGAGTTGATGTAAATCCGGTTTAATGTAAATATTTATTCAAGAAGAAAATTTATAGGGATGTTAATGTATGTATATATAAAGAAATTATAAAGGATAATTATTTTAAAAAATATTATGGAATTGACTATAAAGAATCATTTTATTCAGTTTCAATGTTAAAATCGATTTTAATTTTATTTTCCATTCTAACATACCATAACTATGAGATTTGGAAGATAGATGTTAAAATAGAATTCATTAATAGGAACCTCAAGGAAGAATCCTATATGAAACAACCAAAAGGGTTTGTGAGGAAAAAGTGAGGCCAAAATGATTTTCATGTTTATATATATTCATTTATGGATTAAATAAATCATTTGATTAATTGAAAATTCAGATTGATAAATCTAATAAAGAAGTTGGTTTCATTAAATATGAATGTCAGTAATGTGTTTACAAAATGTATAGTGGGAATGCTATAATTATCCTAGTAGTATATGATGACAACTTATTACATATTGGAAAAACATACTAGAAAAATAATATCTTAAAAATTGGTTCAACATGTGATTATCCATGATTTACTTAAGAGACGAAGACTAAATTGTAGGGATCAAGATCATTCGTGATTTATACTAGAAGAAAATTGGACTATATCAATGTATATACAATGACCGGATACTAAATTTATTTACTATGGAGCAATCCAAGATAGGATTTGTTCCAGTTCCTCATGGCATACATCATTCATAGAAGATGTGTCCCCAGACACATATATAGATTAATATAATGTGTAATATTCTATACTCTTATTCGATATGGTCAATCATGTATGTAATGTTAATTACAAAACATGACGTTTCCCATGCACTGAACATGGTAGGAAGATATCGAGAATCTCCAAGAGAGAAACATTTTTCTACTTTTATGGTTATCCTCACGTATCTCAGAAGAACTAATGATATATTCCTAGTGAATGGAGGAGATGAGGACCTTTTTATCAGATGGTATGATTTTGTTGGTTTTCAAATAGATCATAATGAATTTATGACTCAGTCAGGATATGTTTTCTATCTCAATGGAGGATAAGTCAGGTAAAAGAGTTCATAGTAGCCAGTTGTTGTTGATTCTAAAGCGTAGATCGAGAATATGGACGCTTCAAATGTATCCATAACAGTTGTCTGGATTTTGTACTTTTCTCGGAGCGTGATGTGGTACATATATGTAAAGGCCCTATCGCATTTTTTTGTGATAATACTATAGCATTGTCTCTTTCAAAAGATCAATGGTCATATTAATGGACTAAGAATAATCTTTGGATGTATCACATCTTGTGGATTTTTTATCAAAGTGGAGTAGTTTCAGTAAGAGGAGTATCTATTGTAGATAATGTGGTGGACCCCTATACTGAAGGACTATCTTAGCATAAGCATGATTATCACGGGAGTGCTAGAAGACATAGGGTAGTTAGTAGTTGGATCCATTGTATAAGGTATTTTGTTGGAGTTGGTTCCCTAGAACAAAATACTATTTACATTATGATCACTTATATTCATGGGTATTGAATATTAATAATCTTTTTATCACATCATGATTTATCTTCTATGTACCAATTCATATGATTGTGTTCCTAGAGCAGTTGTCACACTAAAAGGTGATATCAGATTCCTACTATGATCTGAACCTGGAAATGCTATGATACTATTCATTGGAATATGTTTGATGTCATAATGAAATCATTTTAGAGAAAAAATTGATATATGCTATTAGGGGTGGAGACCCAATGTACATTGGTGTACATTGTCATGGTGTATGCACTTTGTGAAATCCAGTAGGATATTATGTGAACGAGACCAAAAAAAGGAAATACTCATTTATATGTGTCATTTTATGTTCATATCTGTGGATGTGTGTATTAGTCCTTAGACATAATGATTATTATTAATGGATATTATGAGTCATCAACATAGATGTACGGATGAAAACTATAGAGAAATATGGTCGTGGTGAGGTTGGAAACAATTTATCCCTTCTGTTCATTAACGAATTCTAATATCTCAAGACATTTGATAGAAATGATATATCCAAAATAAATCCATTTCCATTGGGATCAATGAGCTTGTTTTATTTCCAAAAAATTATATAATGATATATCAAGAATATAGGTTGATGAAACTTACATGTAGCCTACTAGATTAGAGATATTGTGATAAAGGTATTGTATTAAATGGTCTGAATTGGTAAGTGGTGAATTTCCATTGTGTAATTAACATCTTTCTAAATGGGTTAAATTTTATATTTCTAGATACTAGCTTTGGACATTAAGTAAGTTTTCCAATTTCAAGCAAGAAATAGGCCTATCGGGTCAGAAACATTGTATATCTAGTTTCACAGTTAAATAATTTATTATTTAAAATGATGAATAAATATTATTCTCAGTCATGTTATAATAATTATTCATTTTTTCATGATCTTAATTCTTACATAACTAATTATTCATGAGAATAAATTGGGAGAACAATAATTAATAAATATTGAGGAGGATTGGATGACTGAGTTGAATGGTCCTGCAAGAATTAATAATATTGAATATGATTTGATTAAATAATATATATTTATAAATTTCATGTAATGATCATGTCAGGAAAATATAATATTTATGATATTATTTTACATATGGTGTTCGGTAAGATTAATGAAAAAAATAAAGGAACTTGTGAATTTATTTTTATAATTACCCATGTTAAAAAATTCCAGGTTATATTATTATTTCCTTAGCCAAGGGCAAGGTAAGTGATTAAAATTTTGTTGTTCAGAAAGTTTTTGTAAAAATTACTAAAGCCTATAGGGTTTACCCCTATCCAATAACACACTAAATAATAATATATATCATCCTCCACCGGATCAAGGATAATTCTTTGGAATCGTTCCTCAATGCAATCGAAAGTAGACATCAATAGTTCAAGGATCTCTATGAATGCACTAAGAGAATCCAATGGCGATGGTCAAATAAATGTGGAACATATGTAGATCAAAACATGAGGGGATCTGCCCTTTATCTCTACAATACAATAATGGTACACCTAAAAATATATGGCTAAATGCATCAACGAAGAAAGAATCGCCTTGGATGTAATTATTATTTAATTAAATTAATTTTAAACAAATTATGATGATCCTATATCTTGGTTATTTGTTTCTATTTCGTTTTACTATTTATTTCTTTCAATTTATTGGATCACAGTGTTCATATTCGCATATATCATGGAATTTTTTAGAATGGAAAAAATTAATGTTTGCACCGACCCTCCTGCGCTTCGGCAATGACTAGAACCTATATTATTTTTATTAAAATTAATTGAACTTGTATTATTTGAATTAATAAGGTATTTTTAAAACAAATTGGTTCAGGAGTGGCCATGTGAGGTTCTCATCAATACCACATCTCTATAATGAAATTTTTTTTAATGATATTTGTTATGAAATCATGGATTTGGACCTGATACATGTTTCTATGACTCAGAGGTTACCATTTGAGTCAAGTGTAGGGACCTAGTGTTTTCCACAAATATAAATAGAATGGGTACATTATATGATAGTGGTATGATATCTTAGGCATGTATCACTAATATTGTTGATGTCCATATAGAATAATCGTTGAGAAAATCAAACAACAGCATTCAAATATATTATATATTTTTACATGAATATTCATTACATGTAATAATTAATTGATCCCCATATTTTATAGGAATTTATTCAACAAGGATTACCAACATGAACTTATTATTTTACAATAATTCATCAATACATCCTACAAAATTATACACATATTATTTCCTTATAGACATTTTATATATTATACACCTATTTCATTTCTGGGAAATAAAATCATTAGAAATGGGTGTGATCAGATTCTATGTATAGGAAAGTAAATTAGAAAACAATCTAATATCACAAATGAGAATTTGATGAATATGTGGGTATCAGAACATACTTATGGTGCAAGAATATAACGTAAGATAATCATTCCTAAAGAAATATAGTTCATAAATCTTGATTCACATCATAAGTATTTTAACATAACAAAAGAATCATGTCATAAGTGTTTACAAACATGTTTCCGTAATGATTATAATATATACAAGACACTAGAATGTTGAAAAACATATATTATGGAATAAGAATAATTCACATGAAAAAGACTAGAAAATAATTGTTCACATCTAGGATAATTTAACAGACTATCATCAAATTATGGAAGGAGTTCTATAACACAATAGATTTGGTTCAATCAAAATTCACAGAAAAATAGTGGTTATAGACTCATTGTGGATTGGGATTATTCCCCATTCCTAAAAAAATAGTGTATAGGGTTGTATAGTTTAATAAGTTTCCTCCCTCTTCCCAAAAACATAGTGATAGAGTCTTAAAGTGGATTGGGTTTACTACTAGTCCCATAAATGTAATATCATGAGATATAAATCATTACAAAATAAATTGGAGGGACATATAATTATATAATCAGCTATAATATAAAAAACCATATATATGTGAACCATTTAAACATAAAAACAATTATAATTATGTAATAGCATACATAAGCCTCAAAAAAGAAATGGAAATTTAAGAATATTTCTATATGATGTGGTCATAATTAAAATAGAGAAGTAAGGCGGGTGGTATCATTAAAGAATATCACTGGATAATAATGAGAAACATTAAAGGATATTGACATAGTTGTGACACACTTTATAAGGTAAATGGGAAAACTTCTTTGATTAATAATGATAAATATACATTAATTTTTTTTGAAATTAATTTTACATGATTATAGATTTTTAAAAAATAATTCCATAAATGGATTAATAATGTAAATAAATATTAAATAAATATTGTGAAAACTATAAAAGGATAATTCGTGAATAAGAATAAAGAAAACTATAGTATAAAGTGCCCTTGTATAATTTAAAAAAAATGATTCTATTCACACTTTTTTTCTTAATGTTATTGTAAATAGTAAATAAACAAAATATTGCATATCAATGTGTATAAATGCATATAGAAAATCATATCAAAGGAATATACATTGAGGTGAAATATATCAAACTGAAAAAATTTATAAGGCCAAGTCCATTTATAAGAATGCATTCTGTTAATATTTGAACCAAAGGGTGGTGGAAGGATAATGATTCATGTAATCCATTGAAATAAATATTAAAAAAATATATGGGGTTTTATTGTGAATTAACATGAAATGATTCCTTGAGTAAATATATTTATAATAAATCAAATTTGGAATGTGAGATTGGAAATGAATACCTTTTAATATTTTCATATTTTTAGTTATATCCCATAAAACTGAGAACCTAAAATTATTTTTTGAATACCTTAAATTATATAATAAATATTTAAAAATAACTCCATGGAGAGTATATAAATAAAATAAATTAAAATAAGTCATTAATATGGAAAATTCTCAACGAATTTAAATTGATAGGAGGAACCATTACCTGTACTCCTGACCTCTATGAATGTGATCAAACATCTAATATAATAGGTATAATATTATCAATAACTTATTATAGAAACTTATTCATACATATTACATTTTATATTGTTCAATTATAATAAATTATTATAGAAATTTTAGATAGTTATTTTTGATTATCATCATTTGATTTTATTAATTTTTATTATATAGTAAAATATTTTATAATAAAATATTGCTTCTCATACGTTGATAAATAATTTAATCAGTACCATGTTAGTCATGAAAATTAAATAATTAATTTTTAATGAATTTTCTAGTCCCATGTTCATTTTATTGAAGGTATGTGTATGGTTTGAGATGATATAATTTATAAAGATCCATATTTCTGGTAAATTATAAATAAGAACGAGTTAATTTATAATGAAAAATTGCATTATTTTCAAACTTTATGAACAATATTCATAACAGAAAATTATATTAAATATAATATATTTCCGTTATTAATTTCATGGTACTTTTTCATGATGAAAATGATGATATCTGTATTTCATAGTTCTTTTAGGTAGTTTAATTTCCCCAAACAAGAACATGTTATACTAATGAATGAGTCAGAGTTTAGATTTATATAAATGTAATATAATTTTCAAAGGATCATAATGATGTGAATGAAAAATATTTTAGTGTGTATAATGTGATTTAAAAGTGTTTAAATGAGAATATATTTTTTAAATTTAGAAAAGAACTATATAATTTGTTTTAGAAATTCATTTACAAAATTAATTCCCCTAGAATTAATGATTTATACCTTATTTTAGTGACTAAGAGATACCAATAATATAAGAAGGCATTAATATAGGAAATTTTGGAATGAATTTAATAGACATGAAAATGAATGATGTGGTTTCTACATGGTAGAAGAGAGTTACATATAGTTTAAAATAAAGAAGATATTATTGGAACCATTAGTTTGGTAAAGGGAAAATATGAAATCACATAAGATTTAGGTGATTTTGGTAAGGAAATATAAGTGATAAAATTAATATTGAATCCTTATCAAATAAATAATTTCTATATTGGGTTTTTATATTTTTAATTATCAAAAAATTGAGCAATACATTTTTTCATCATTTTACAATGTTTAATTATTTATAATAGTAATTTTTTTGCCTATAAATTCATGATTAATAATATTATATAATTTCTGTGTGATAATTAATTTTTTGACACTATTTAATCTAAACAAATTTATAGATATGATATATTTCACTTCTAATTAATATTATATATGAAATTTTGTTATAAAAAATATGCTTATAAATGGTTATTAATAATTAAATGAGTGATAATAAATATATTTATAATTTAATAAATACATTTTATGATAATATTCCATTAAAATTTTGCAATTTAACGAAACTGAATATATAAAACCATCAAAATTTTAATTCCTTGAAATAATTAATGCAATAATTAAAATATTTTAATCACAATATATCACATAAATGAATTATTTTAAGGGTAAATTTTATTTAATTTCCATTCTAGCTTTTTTGAGTGGTTTTCTCATGCATTTTTTGTAGGAAAGTGTGAGTTTTTAGGATTTGGGCCAAACCATGAGCCTTTTCTAGATTTAAAAACCATTGTTTTATAAATCACTAATTTTTTATAATGTTTTACTCATTAAAATTCCTACATGGTCTGCACAGATCTTGTAACACCACCATATCAATGTTTAACCATTAAGAATCCATAATCATCGTGGATATGGGTTTTTTATTGATGATATTGGGCCATCCCAGAATTTCATTTCTAGTTTTAAAAAAAATATTTATTTAATATCATATTACATTTTTTATGATATTTTAGTTATTCCACCTCTCACCTAGGCCCACTGACCATAGTCATGCCTCCGTTCAATTTACAGTCTCATTGGATCTCATAGGAATCGTGGATTAAGGTAGAACATTTTATGATTTTTCAAATCATCCAGATTTGAAAATTTAACAAGATTACATTATAACTCCTTCAATTTTTCTATGTTCACTCCATTATTGTTACCACATGACCTTATCACCCTTATTCTATCATCACATGGAGTTTTTTTTTCTATTTTTAGATTCATATTCTCATGTATTTGGGACAATTTCTTCAATATCCCTCAAGTAAGTTGGTCTCCTTCCCTCTATATCAAATTTTCATAGGGTTTCATCCATTTAATAATTGATTCTTCCACTTCATAATGAATTTACTATTGTAAAAAAAAATTGACTCTATCATTGGGGTTGATATTGGGTTTCCTGTTCTATTCATCTAGTTTTAGGCTTTACGTAATTCACTTATGGTGCGACGTTAGTGTGGTCAGTTTCACACAATGATTCCCAGGATTCTACAATTGTGGTAGGTGATTCCATGTGTATAAAATTATATATGAGTTATATTTTCAGAAATAAAATTAATAGAAAATTTATCCTTCATTATTCATGCTATGTAATTGGGTTTTGTGACATTGGTTAAGAAAATTTTCGTTAGGAAACCGTTTTGAGTTAAATTACCTAGTAGACATGTCTATTCAATGTTATGACCATTGGGGGTTTTTAATATCTCATGTAATGTATTTATAAATTTTATTTGGTTATTTAAATTATTTATTGGTGAAAATGGGTATGCACATAGTGTTCAATGTGGGTTTTAAGGGATTTTGTGAGGAAAACATTGTCAAATATTTTGATGTTGTTTTATTGAAATCCAAAAGGATTTATTGGGTAATATAAGTGGTGAAAAAAATTTGTAGCTATTGTTTAGATTTCTTTATGAATATATATGTGGTTTTTATGTGGTAATGGATTTATGTAACATGTGAAAATAGTATGATCACAAATGGGGAAACCTAGGTATCTAGGATGGAAGATATGTACTAGTACACTGAAGATCCAGGGCAGTTTTATCCCTGTTTCACTGATAAAATTGGTAACGACAACGCTAAAATAATTATATTGATGATGATTAGGTACATGTAGGTCATGAGTATATTCCCTACAAGTGGTTCGTCTATGTGAACAGAATTTTCTATGATTAAATTACACCTAGGTATGAGGTTCCTGAGGCCCGAGACTAATGAGTGAATATGGGTGTTCCTGAGATTAGTGCTGAATCACACATTTGTAATTTTAATTGATGTATTCTTGTTTTGAATGTAAAATACTGTTTCAATGATTTTGTAATAAAATTTTCCGACTCATGGAAAATTTATTTTGAAAAATCATTACATTTAAATTTTTCATTCATCAAAATTTATTTCAACCACTTCTTACGTATCAAAAATAACATGATTGTTATCATTTATTTATTACTATAAGGAATATATTTGGGGAATACTATTGGTATTAGGCTTGGAACCAACATACACCCCTTGTGTGTATGTATATCGTATCATGTTTTACACAGGTAAAGGCGAGGCCTTGGGGGATGGTGGTTTTTGTTGTTAGTTCTATTCCATGTTGAGGTGTTGTAGAGGATGCATGTGGGTGATGACCCCTTGTTGCATAGAGTCCATGGGGCTATTTAGTAGCTATATTTATATATCATTGGATAACATGTTCTCTGTTTCATCTTACGTATTCATTTATGTATTTTGTTTAATGCGTGTTTGGTATAAATTTTCAGATTTGGTTTATGGATTGTTTTTAATGTTTAACGTATACATATCTGGGTATATAATTCCCAAACAAAAATCTATGATACCATATCACTTGTTCCAGTCCGTGTGGATTGGTAACGACCATCAGGCCTTGTCACGAGCTGGTTTGGGGCCAGGTTTTGAGGGATACTTGAATCAGTTCGTGACAAAATGCTATTAGAGGGGTTAATGTTTTTTTGTTGTATTATTATTTTGGGTTGAGTCAGACTTGATAGGATCTAGGACTATAGGGAATGGTAGTTTTGGTCATGATTTGGGTGATTGGTTCACACATCTCTTGGAAGACCATGAGTTACCAAGGGACATTGGAATTGTTTGTTTTAATTCACTTTCAGGTGTGAATTGAGGGGTGTAGACTACACATGGATGTCAGGTGGTGGTGAAGTAGTGGTTTATATTATTGATGTAATGTGTTTGGTTTCATTGTATTTTATTATATTGATAGAATTTTTCAGAATTGTTGTAATGTTTTTTTATCTTCTTACTGTTTCTTTTTTGAAGCAACATGACTCTGCAGAATACTCTCATGAACCCACAAGAGGATAACAGAGATATTTCTCCATATCCTCTTGATCAAAGGCTACTAAAGGTTGTGGATCTAGAATTTGATGATCTATGACATCAACTGGCTACTTTCCAGCTCTGGGTTGAAATAATGATATTGGTCCTAGGATGGAAAAGGCCAATGAATTATTAAAACGTATGCCTCATAATTTTTTATGTACCTTAGAACAATTGGAAGTAGAATAATGACTTGAGAAGGTCGAGGGAATGTTCGACTTCCGAGACAAACCTGAGGAGGTCAGGGTGATGTTTTCCTATTTTTGGTTGGAGGGTACCAATTGTAAGTGGTGGGAATCAATACTTCAAACTGGGGAGAATGATCAGATGTGTTGGGGAGATTTCAAGGATGTATTCAATGAACAGTTCATCCCTGAAGTCTTGGAAATTTCCAGATCCTGATTATTCATGGACCTTTTTTAGTGGTATCATTTAATGAAGGATTATTCCAACTGTTTTGCTAAGCTGCTTCAATATTCTCCTGAAATAATCTATAATGGGGAAGAGAGTGCCTGGAGGTCTGATAAGTGCTTATGTCAATAGATATACTCCTAGGTATTATTGTCTAATATGCGTGCCTAAGAAAAGGTGGTTCATCATGCATTTATAGTGGAGATTGAATGAAAAGGGAGGGATGGTTTATCTGGGATAGTATCAACAGTGGGTAGTGGAAACTCTTTAGAGAATAAATTGATGAGAGAGAATCTATTAAATAAGGGAGGTGGTAGTTCAAGACACTTATCCTGGTAGTTTTCAAATGTGTATTAATATATGGGATCCTTCATGTGCCACTAGAGTGGAATGTCATGGATCATCTGACCAGAATGCCCATTTCCTCTAAATCCCATTTATTAATGTGTAATTAGGCATCACATTCGTCTCTTTTGTGGGGTGGAAACTCCACTTCAGAGTGGGGCATTATTGATGGCCTCACGTGGAGTGCTAGATCAGTCAGATCCATTAAGGACTAGGGGGATCTAAATTTGGTGTTCATAATGGTCGGGATGGGTAATATTCTAGGACGATATAGTTCAAGGCACAAAAATTGACCAACGGTCATCCTCAGGTAGAGACCATACATCTCTATGCAGTGGATCAAGAAATAGCGGGATCAGAAGTGGGATCATCGGCAGTTCGATACACCGTTTTTATTGAATCTTATATAGTTTTTACTTATTTTGATATTGGTTCCACTGCTTAATTAATTTATTTTCATTTTGTAAAAATACTGAATTTACCATTTGACATGTCTTCTTTTGCGATACAATGAATGAAAAAGGATCCATATCCTAGGTGTCTGTTGTGTGTGCCTTCCATTTCAGGGGTTGATATGGAGTTAGACCATTTGGGATTATATATGGCTCCATATAACATAATATATTGCATGTATTGGATTGAAAACATATATGAGAACTTATCTTTTAGTAGGTGTATGGTTTGTTTCACGATACCTGATGGGAGTCATCGGTTTTTTCGTGGGGAATGGGTTCCTTAGTTGAGTCATGCAGGACCTCCATTCCCTGATTTAGGAGATTTTGTTTTTTATTTATCATCTATCATGATAGAGTATGATAGAAGTGCACTTGATAGTGGACTACCTTATGTTGTTGAAAAGTTTTCAATGGTATTTCTGGAAGATTTCTCATGTTTTCCTCGAGACCAGGATGTGGACTTCTAGATTGATCTATCACTGGAAACAAAAACAATATATCATCTCACATATTGCATGGAATCCACAAAGGCAAGGGAATTAATGATAAATATGGATGAATTAGAATAAAATGAATTCTGTAGCTAGAGTATCTCTCCTTAGGCTGCTCCTGTGTTCTTCACAAAATGTTTGACGGATCCCTTTGGTTGGGAATTGACTATAGGAAGGTGAATAAGGTATCAATAAATTACAAATATCCATTTCCCTGAATAGATTTATTGTTCTATAATTCTAATGTGGAAAGATGGTTTTCTAAAATTGTCTTTATTTTTGGAAGTCATCAAATCATGGTGAAAGAGGCTGATATCCCAAAGACAGCCATCCAATGCAGGTACATCCACATCGAGTACATGGTAATGGCCTTCAGAATGACTTATGATATAGCTGTCTTTATGGAACTCATGAATACTGTGTCCTATCAGTATCTTGATTTTTTGTGTTATTTTTGGATGAAATAAAAGTTTATTTCAGATCTGAGGAGGAACATGAGAATCACCCACATATTATTAATGGCACCTTACAATAGCATAAACATTATGAAAAATTGTCCAAATGCACATTATTGACCAGGGTAGTGAAATTTCTGGGACATGTGATCTTAGTGGATGGGGTTTTAATGGAATATGAGAAAATCAGTGTGGTGATTTCATGGGAAAATACGAAGAACGTGTTTGAGATCAGGTGTTTCCTTGTCCTAGATTGTTATTATAGGTAGTTTGTTTGGGATTTCTGAAGGCTTGCTTTAACGATGACCACACTCACCCAGAAAGGGGAGATATTTGTATTGGGCCCGGAATGTCATGCATACATTGAGGAACTAATGTGGAGGGGGACTATTACCCCCATTCTGATTTTTTTCGTATGCTGGAAATGTTTATGTGGTGTATCATGTTTCTTCTGTTATGGGTCTCTGGTGTGTTCTTATTCTGGATGATCATCTGGTGGTATACGGATCTTTCCAACTCTCACCACATGAAAATAATTACCCAACCCATTACTCGGAGTTAGTAGATATGATTATATGAATACATGGTGTCAATAACGCCTTGAGTAGATGTTTTTGGACTACTCAGATCGAAAAATCTTGGCTTATATCTTCTCATAGAAGGAACATAACATGATGCAGCATCTTAGGATCGTGTACTTGTAGGGATTCGACATTGACATTTTCTATACCAAATAATGGTTAATGTGTTTGCCGATTCCTTTAACAGAAAAGTCCCAGTGCATGCTTTAAATAATTATAGTAATGCGTGGTCTCTAATGGAAATATTTTCCCAGATGAATGTTGAGAACAAAGTAGAAAATGGGGGTGCATTCTTGGTAAGAATTCAATTTACTCTTACTATAGTAGAGCTAATTAACCATGAACAACCAAGTGATGTGATTTTTCAATAGTCTAAGTAGCTTATTCATGGTGAGTTGTCATCCTCTTATTGGTCATCATCTCCTGTCGGCATCCTATGCTTCATGGGTCGTTTAGTTATGCAATTATTTCTACGAATGCTGGTGATGCGGGATAGCCACCTTTCTTAGTGGATTTTCCATATGGGTGACACGAAGATGTATTATGATGTCCATTGGTATTTCTAATTGCTTGGTATGATATGAGACATTTAAGTCTTCATACTGAGATGTAACACATACTAACAGGTGAAAGTAGATCATCAAATCCCCTCCGGTTTGTTCCGACCATTCACAATTCCATCCAAGAAGTGGTATGAGGGTTCCATGGAAATTATTTATGGCATGCCTCTTAAATCATGGGGTAATAATTCCATTTAGCTGGTGATTGATCTCCAACCAAATAATCCCACTTCATTTGATTAGAGATATTGCTAAAGTGGAAGAGTTGGGCGTTTTGTATCTTCAGGAGGTGGTAATGCTCCATGGGGTTCCATTAGCATTTTATTTAGATAGAGACCTTTTTTATCTTCTCAGTTTTGGGTAGGCATTTCAAATTCCTTGGGTTCTCAGATTAAGATCATCCAAACCTATATTCCTCGAATAGATGGTTAGAAAGAGCGAGCGAATTAGATTTTGGAGGGCATGCTCCGTAAATGTATTTTATACTTTAGAGGTTCTTGGGATTTCCATTTGGATTGCTTGAAATTACTTATGATAATTGTTACTAATCCTCAATTCAAAGGGATAATTGTGAGGCCCTCTATTGTTAGCCTTGTTGGTCCCCACTTTGTTGGGCTGAGGGAGGTGTGACCTCACTACTAGGGTTTAGTCTAGTGCATGAGACATATGATAAGGTCATGTTGATCAGTAAACTCTTACTAAAAGCTCATAGTCTCCACAAATAATCTATTTAAAAGAGGCGTCGCGACCTAGAGTTTTATTTGTGTTACACGAAATACTTGAATGTGACCCTCGTCGAGGCCATCATTGATTGGGAACGAATGGGAAGCTGTGGCCGCAATATATCAGAACATTTGAGACCATCAGCCATATTGGAATGGTTGAAGATATGTGGGAATTATATTCTCTCTTTAAATCAATAAATGATTTCATCCATTTATCCTAGTTAAAGAAATTCAACCTGAATCCATCCCATGTATTAAATTGTGAGGAGTGGGGTTTAGATCCTAATTTATCTATTTTTGATATGCTAGTGCGAATATTGGTCATAAAAGAAATGGTGAGTTGGGAAAATTCTATTCCACTAGTTCGGGTTCTTTAGCTTCCTGGGAATGATACACCTGAGACTTGGGAGCAAAAGTTGTGGTTTGAGAAGTGATACTAATTCTTGTTTTCCAATCAAGTTTCACGATGGATTTCTAGGGTGGAACGACTTCCATGGTGGGGATAATTTTCACGTCTAGGAGTTATTTGAAATGTAAATTTCATTAAATTCTCATTCATTCTTTTTGGGGGTATTTCCATTTATTTATGAATGAATGGGTGAGTTTTCATGATTTGGGCCAAACCGTGAGTCCATTTCTATATTTAAAATCCATTTTTTTCTTTTTTAACTCTTTAATTTTTCAAATTTTCTCCCATTACACATCACAAATGGCCTCCCTTTATCTATTAAGACCCCTTTATCATTTCAAAAAATTTATGAATCCATAATGCTGGATGATATGGGTTTTTTATTTAAGGAATTGGGCCAGCCAGAAATCCCATTTTCAGTTTAAAAAATGTTTATTTAATATCTAATTCAATTTTTATGATTTTTAATTTAATTCAACTCTCACTCAATACCAATGACCCTAGATGAACCCAAATTCCCCCCCCCCACTTTGGATATCATATGTAAAGCGAATTAGGTCATAAATGGTTAGACATTCTCAAATCATCCAGTTTTGATGAAATACCTTGATTCCTACATAACTCTTAAAATGTTTTATGATTTTTACCCCATTTTAGTTATATCATTAATTTACAGACATATTTGAACCCCGCATGCATTTTTCAGGTCATAAATTCATCTACTAGCGTATTGGTGGAGTATTTTTCAAGATCCCTCAACTAAGTGGGTCTCATTCCTTCTTCCTTTAATATTTTTAATATTTCATCCATTTTTATAGGGTTTAATCCTTTTATTATTTATGTTCCTAATTTCTAGAATTATTTGATCCAATCCCATGTTTTTATCGTGGGGTTCATTGTATATTCATATGGTTTTTGGCTTGATCTATGTCCCTTGAGGTGCAACGTTGGGTCTGTTGAACATTCTCCCAATGATTCACAGGTTTTGACAATAGTTGTAGTGGATTCAATGTGTACGTTATTATAGATGATTATTAATTTATTAATATATATTCTTATTCAAATTTTCTTTTATTTTCCTTGTAGAGAAATCCAGTTTTGGTGACATTATTTAATAAAATTCTTTTAAGGTAACAATTTTTGTGTTAAATTGGGTGTTTTACATGTCAATTATATGTTATTGAAATTGGTGTTGTATTATTACTCATATAATAGATTTATAAATAATAATGGTGCTGAAAATTATGTTTTGGTTAATATGTTATGCACATAGTGTTCAAAGTGGGGGTTTTAAGTGATTCTCTGTCAAAAAATTGTTAAATTTTGTGAAGTTGTTTTATTAAAATCCATGAGGATTTATTTAGTGATTTATGTAGTGGAATGAATTTATAGATACTATTTTTAGCTATTTATGACATTAAATAATGTTTTTATGTACTAATGTAGTTTTTTAACTAATGATAATGTTTTGAGAATAAAGGGGGGAACTCGGGTATCCAGGAGGGTAGATCGGTGATTGTACGCTACTGATCTGGAGCAGTTTTATCCCTATTTCCCTGAGAAAAATGGATAAATACTACATAAAAAAATTATATTTTTTATTATTGGGTACCAATAGGTTATTGGTATGTTTCCGACTATTTTCTTGTCAACGAGAATGTATTTTAGTATGGTTACATTACACTATGGTACAAGGTACAAGGGGATCATGATTAACTATTACAATGGGCTGTTCTCGAGATTAGTGCTCATTAATACATCTTTTTTCATTGGGATATATTGGTTTTGGATTAAAAATAAATTATCATACTTTTTTTATTCAAATGTTCTCATTCAAGGAGAATTCTATTTCAAAATTGATTACATTTAAAAGATACATTATTCAGAAATTACGTCTCCCACTTCTTATTTATCCAAACTAACATGATTTTAATCTTTTATTGATAGCTCTATAGAATATATTAGTGGTATCCGATTGGGATTCAGATTAACCCTACTCAAAAACCATGGTTGAATGTATAGTAGTTCATGTTTTACAAAAGTATAAAAAAACCTTGGATAATGGTGGTTTGGTTTGTTAGTTCCCTTCCCTGATGCAGTGTGGTGGATACAATGTGTGAGTGATGACCCCTAGTCGTGTGGAGTCCTTAGGTATGTTTTAATGAAACACTTATGTGTCTTTTGACATCATTTTCAACTTTTAAACTTATGTATTCAGTTTTCAATTTTTCGAATACATGTTTGTCATGAATTTTCATATTCGTTTTATCGATTGTTTATTTTGATGCTTTATGTATCCATATTCGGGTAAATCGTTCCCAGACCAAAATAAATGATACCCTAACACTTGTTCCTGCCCATGGGGATATGAAATTACCTTCATAACTTTTCACATGATGGGTTTTATGATAGTTTTGATGACGACCATTTTCGGTTCGTGAAACATCACATTATTTATCTGGTTATAATTAAATTTTAATAAAAAATAGAAATTTGAATCTTATTTTAAATTTATTTACAGGTTAAATAATTCATTAAAAATAATAATAACAATTTTTATATCGAATTAATAATATATATAATCTAATAAGAAATCAATTAAAAAATTATTATATTTTTAACTCATTATATATTTATTTATTATATGCAAATTAAATGTGTTTTTATTTGTTATTAAAATGTAACCAAAATTAATACAACTATTGAAATTTTGAATATATAATGACCATATTTCAAAATTTTATATATCCTATGAGAATATTTACAAGGAAAATATAACAAAGAAATTAACATATAATTTTTTTAGTATATTCCTATATATTCCTTTACATACATCTCTAAATCTTTTGACTTTATTGCTTAATTTATTCATTAAGATTTTTATCATATTTATGAAAAGTTTTATTCATACCATATTTATAATTTATTATATGATATTAATATTAGATCATGATTAGGATTATTTTATAATTTAGTGTATTTTTTTTTACTTTTGTTTTCACTTTTTTAGTAAATTTACATTTTATGTTTCATTTAGTTATCTTATAATATATTTCAATTTAAATTTTTTTATTATGCCACAATGAAATAAATAATATCCCATTATTGTGTGTTGTGTGTGTCATAATCTATTTGAACACACATGATTTAGTTAATAGGAAATACAAACTAAAACCTGTTTTGTGGCATTTTACTATAGTTAAAAGAATTTATCCCACTAAATCTCATTGAACTAATTAAAAGAGATGGTCCTTCTGTCTCATTACATCATTAGGTTCATTTATTTCTTCCTTTAAAATATGATTCAAATAGAGAAAATTAACTAGGTGACTGAAATTTTTTCTTATTACTTTATCTCTATAATACTATATTTGTATCAATTGTCCCACCTAAGAGTAATAATATTCTTGAATTACATCCTTTGAGTTCAATACATGTGATAAATCATGTATGTACTTCCTCAAAAGTTATACATGTAAAAAATTAATCACATGCGAGAAGGTTAATGGATGTGAAAGGCGATATGTCACCCATCCACATAATAATTTTTTATGGGGTCAATGTATCAATGAATAATCATTCCATTATTCATGTATCTCACAACCATATTTACATGGTGATATTCAATGGAATACATTGAATCATCATTAAATATTAAAATACCACTAACTATTATAAGCATATATCTTCTATTAACAATTTATAATTGGTCAATAAATGATTTGAAGATTACCTAATATTTATTTAGAATGATCAGATACCAGAATCCTATAATCATTGAATTCATCTCCACAAGTGTGAGTTTCTCACCTCTTCCTATAAAAATACTCATATGTTTCAATTCAAATTATATAATGAATACTATTACATTATGAGAACATTATTGATTGTTGATTTCATTGAAAAATCAATATAAATCCATCGAGAAGAATCCAAAAATATATTTTAGGGTTTCTGTTTTCCTTTTAGGTTGACCATTAGTTTGGGATGAAAATTACTGCTAAAGTTGAACACTCTATCAAATTAATATTGATGTAATATCCAGAACATTTATGTAAACATTGGATCTTGATTAAATAAAATTGAGGATGGTACTCCATGATCCCTTTCCACCACTTTTATGTATATATTTGAATGTCGGTTAAGGAAGAAATATTCACAAATAGAAATGAAATATTCAAAATTATTATGGAAATCAACTATAACCGAATGGAATTATGAAAATTATATATTTTTTAGAATTCCTAGGACGAAATATGTAGGGATGTTATATCATTTATATATTTGTATGAGTAATTGTTTCATAAACACCTTAGATTTATGACTTCAGTGCTTTACATGTTGGCATAGTAAGCTTAATGTTATATAATAGTATATCAGACCATAATAAGGACCCTGTTAGGAAGGAAACATACTGGATGAATCACTACAAGCATGCCTCTTGTAGGATAGGGTCTAGAGACTGGAATTGAGTAGGTATAACACGTATTTAGAAGGACTTTTACAAATACACCTACATAAAGAGAAATGGACTAGAGTAATGAAAAAATGAAAAATGGAATAATAAATGCTTGTACAATTACAAGAGTACACCCACCAAACACATAAAAAAATTTCCAAATTAAAAATGAAAAATAAATTTTTAATAACCAATATAAAGGTTAAACTTGATAGGGATTGGAAAAATAGTCACAACAGGTAACTTTAATCATATCCAACAGTCATAATACCATAGCTGCTAAGAAGAACTATGCACAATCTACACTACGTACTCCACGGTTGGAATCCAGTGAAATGTATATAGTGTACGACATGGAAGGTGGAAGAATATCCCAAGTAGGGTTGTGTATTTCCATACCCATTAAACACCCCAAAATGATCAATAATTAAATCATAAAGGATAAATTCAACTAAAAATCATAACCTAAGAAACATTAAATGATTAATACCCATATATTCTCATAGAGTGATACAGGTCCAAGATTATATTATCAAAACATTACATAGTCAAACAAAATATAGTCCACATCATATAATCTATATGCATATTTTAACTCATTATCATACCCACAGATGATGTTGGAGTATCCCTTCCCCATGTTAATTGGTGAAATAATAACTCTGATGGAGGAATCATTTCCTACACATTATCTATAGATGAAAAAAATCATTACAGATACAGGATACATTACCCATATATGTTCATGGAATACCTATCTCTGTCTTATTCTATCTATACTGGTTCTTGGAACCATAAAAACATGGGTGAACTAAAACTTTCTAGGAGGATGTTACTCCCAATGGGTGTGGTACAAACTCCACCAAGGAATGAAGGGTAGAATATCATTATTTGGACAATTTATCATAGATAATGTGAAATCTCCCACATATCATTGGGGTACACAAAACATTATTCCACATCAGGAACAGAGCCACGACCATTCAACCCACATGGGGTGTCTCAGCCAAACTACATGATGTGTATAATGGGGACACGACATATAATATACAAAAGGGGTACACTTATAATAACATTTTTTCTAGAGTCAAGCACCACACATGGTACATGGGGAGATTCATTGAAAACATAATGTGTGCGTCCACATCAGACCCTATGAGAGTACTCCCAATATAACCCAACCCGGTTTGTTAAGGATCACATTGTGTATGAATTTTTTCACATGATTGTGGGATATTAATCTCCCATGGAAACCATATTCTTTATATCAATTAGACAGTTAGTGTGTTTTCTGATAAACAACACATTGTGTTTTAACAAAATTTATAAAATGTCAAAGACACAACTTGAATTATGATTTTTAGGCCTCCTCCTCTATTTTTACGACGAAACCCATCTGAATCACAAAAAAACATGTTGAAAATAATCAATACCTCACCAAATTAAAATTATGTCCATTAATCAGTGAAAAATTATATTTTTGTTTTCCCCTATTATACCACATGAATTAGTTCACAAAATACTCATCATTGGTTCACCCACAGAATTTCAATCATTGTATTTGATCCTCCATCATGACTTAATACATTATACCAAACAAAGAATATAAATCCATGGGCACCCAAATTGATATCTCAATGAAATGGGTTCAAAGATAAATATTTGAACGATTTACCAATCAAAATCTGATTATTAATGCATGTAGAAGAGAGAGTGAAAAATAAAAAATATAAATGTGAAGAATGACGTGTGGTCTTGTGTAGTTTATCAATTGTTCTTTGATGTGAATTGATGATATGAGTGAAAAATTAAATTAAATTATCCTATATAATTTTGATGAATATCGAAATATGTAATTCTAAAAAGAATTATAAATCAATGGTTCTCTGATAATTGATTTATTATTAGTTTTTGGAGGACTTATTTTTTATCATATTTATATCCATAGTGGAGAAGAAATCCTAAATCAAGATCCATAACTCAAAAATGGTTTGACCATTGATAGAGAAATAATATTGTGTTGTTACCATTAAGGCTGTTATTGAATTTCAATTAATTTGCGATCGATCCTCGATTCCATGACGGTGATGACTAATCTCTACAACAGATCTCTTATCATGTATAACACTAGGTTATTCATATAACCTAGTAAGATTATCCAATGGTAAATTATAAAGAAAAAACATGGTTAACAACCAATTAAATCTAATAAATTAAAAAATATAAAATAATTTATTTATTTCATCCAATACCATACCATGAAAACATATTACCCTGAAACCCAATATTAACAAAACAGATGCCATTCGTCGGGTTTTCCAATGTTCCCAACTCAATGATGGTCTTAGTTTCCCAATTTAATTCCCCAATAATAATATATTTGATGAAACATGCATGAGTATATTTATTATTCATATAAATTAAATCACATGATATTGATGTGCCAATATCTTCGGATAATTATTCCATTACTAGAATAAAATTGAAAGGAATTCTAAAAAAATCAAAGGGTCAAAACATGACAAATTGGGTTGTTACATATACTATGAAATAACTATCTTTATGTTGTCCTGAAAAAAATTATCCTTTAGATATATATAACTAATTGTGATTTTAATTTAATTAGAGAATTACTAGTTATTTGAATTATCCCACAAATCCTTTTTAATTATATTATTTAATAGATATATATTCATTTCCTGGGTCATATAATTCCTTCAAAATCAAGGTTAATGTTTGGAATATTCCTTAACATATTTTGTTACTCTATTTCCTCCATCTATGCCCACTTGATCTTCACATTGAAGTATGATTATGAAATCACATGGGAAAGATACGATTTTTTTCATTCCCTTGTGAAATTAAGGTTTATACATTGACAATTCTTGAGTATTTTGTTTCTTTTAATCTTTGACATGAATATTGAATCTTGATCCCTATAAAATTTGGTATCATCCACCATGTTTTCCTTTTAGGATGATAAATTGTTGAGTAGTCATGTCCCTTTATTAAATCCATTAATTTAGTTTGGTGAATATTAACCTTTTTCTTTGTTAATATATACATTACATTCCTATGATTAATATATATTTCATAGTTTTAATTTTATAGCTAATTAATATATATATTTAATGAGAATATTACAATTGATAACTTCAAATTATTTGTACGATAATTTTTCTCACAAACCATTAATTAATGTGTGAAATATAATGCCACTGTTTTATTTTACTTGAGATCTCATCTCACACTACAATAGATACATGTTTTTGAATTTGATATTTGTGACATAAATAATCCCAATATCAAATGATCCACTAAATTGATATTTTATGCAATTGATAAATTAATTTATCACTAATATATTTTCCCCATGACATGTTTTCATGATGGAATTGAATTCCATCCGAAAATGCATTAGATACAATGTGCTCCAAATGCAAGGTAATTATTATATTCATTGAATCATTTATTTATATTGTTAATATGTGTTATAAATATAATATTTATGATGGAATTAAAATGTTTGTTGAAAAATATTTTTATTTTGTGAGAGATAAACAAGTTCATCATATTAAAAATACTGTATTTGGGTAATAAAAAAATAAATATATTGGATCATATTTACGACAAACTCTAATCTTTGAAGAAATGATCATTTATATTTATGTGAAATGTTATTATAGAGTGAATTAATTGTTATCGACTCTATAGGATAGAATAATAATGGAAATAGAGAATTCCATTTATATTTTTCCTTCTCACAAAAGTTGAACCCTAAAAGGTGTTCAAATCCTCCTCTTATGCAATTCCAACTTATCTAGGTACTATTTGGATATCTTTTATAATCAAAAATTCATTTCAATGTTTTTTGTATCATAATTTACACATTCTATATAAAATATTAGTTACCCTTTCAAGTTTTATATTATGATACAAATGTCAATTTGATGGTATATTTTTATCATTTATTAAATATCTGAAAATTTAATTAATTTACTTTTATTTTCATTTATAATTTATATTATAATTATTTTTTCATAGAATATAATTACATTCATATATTATGATATAAAATTTTTAATGATTTGTTTATTTTGTAAAATAACAATATATTTATTTTTTCATAATTTTAGAAAATCATCATAATTACTATTATGTAGTAAAAATATATTAAGTTTTATTAATTTGTAAAAAAATTTAAATATTATAAATATTGTAAAAAATATTAATAATTGGTATAAAATATTATTAAAAAAATATTAAAAAATTATTACATGTTAGTAAAAATTAGTAAAATTTTTTGTTTATTATTAATTAGAAAAAATATTAAGAAATTAAAAATAATAATAATTAGATAAAAATCATTATTAAAAAACTGTAAAAATTTTCAATCATTAGTACAAAATTTTACTAGTAATAATTGTTTGGAAATCAATATAATGAATAATAATAAATTGTAAAAATTATTAATAATAAGTGAACCAAGTAATAATTTTTGAAATTTGGTAATAAATATCGAAAATTGGAAATAATTCCTAAAAATAGTAATACTTTTATAAAATATAATAAAAATTTACAATTTTATAATAATAAATAAAAAAATTATTCACCAATAATTTGTAAAAATATTACTTAGTAATAATGAGAAAAATTAATTTTTTTAAAAAATTTAGTAAAAAATAGTGAATGTCATTAAAAATTATTTTAGATAGTAAAATTTATTAAGGAAAAAATATTACAAATTATTAATAATAAATAATAATAACTAATAAATATTAAAAATAATTAAAAAATACTAACCAGTGAATTAATACTATATAAAAATAAATAAATGTTAATAATCACTAATATTTATTTTCGGAAAATTGTTTTAAAATTAATGAATTGAAATTTTAATTAATTAGTTATATTTGGTAAAAATTAATAAAAACATACAAATATTTAATAATAATTATTAATAATTATAAAAAAGTAATATTTAGTAATGAAATATATAGATAAAAACAATAATAATAAATAGTAATTAATAAAAAAAGACAAATAATTAGTAATAACAAATAATAATAAGTATTTTTACTAATAATTAGTAAAGAACTAGTAATAAAATATTATTATTAATTTTTATTATAAAATTGTAATAAATGGTAAAAAATATAATTAATTAGTAATAACATGTAATAATTATTAATAATTAGAATTAATTCCAAATAATTATCAATAAGTAATAATAATTATAAAAAATTATAAAAAATTATAATTAATTATACATAATTATAAAGAGATATTTTTTTAAAATATTTCTTTTTTTATTCTTTATTAAATACATGTATTATTTTATAGTCTATTATTTTCAGATTTCCCACAAATTATCCCTTTAAAATTTTTTCTTTCTGTCAAATTAATCACAAAAATAATTTATTATGTATTTTTTATATTTTAATCCTCTACAATTTCCTTCAATTAGAATTACCGTAATTAGCATTTCTTATGAAATTATAAAATTTTATTCAATATTAAATAATATATGCCTTTTTCTAGTATATAATTTTCTAATATCACTTAGGCCATCCTTATATAGTTACTTCTTTTTAGTTGTTTAATCATTAATTTTTGTTATGAATGGTGCATATTTTAATTCCTATTAAAAATTATATGTGATTTTTTTCTAGTCTCTCATTTTTGGAAATCCCCATGTGCATCCCTCTATAATTATTTCTTTCAATCAGATTAATCATAATCAATATTTCATATAAACTATTTAAATTTTGGTCCTTAAATATTAATAATTATTATTAATTAATCATAACTACTGTAACCATGTTTTAAATAATAATAATTATTAAAATTATAAGTAAAATTAATAAAATTTTTAATTATTAAGGGAAATTATTAATACTTAGTATAAATTTGTAATAATTTTTATTAAAAAGTGTTTATTATTTATTATATTATTTTAATTATGATTATTTTTTAGAAGACATCGAACCAAGGTAGAAAACATCATTTTTTTATTATGTGGTCATAGGTGTATAAATCATAACCAAAATCCACATGGTTCTGGTATAAATTATATATTTACTGATTCTGTTGAAATATTTATTTCATTTCCATCATCAAATTCAAAATTTGCATTAGAATATAAAAATAAAAATTAGGTTATGAAATACAATCTTGGGATATTTGTAGTGTTTTTCAATACTGTGGTCTATCTTTTATGTTTTTATTTTTAGATAGATCATGTTATTTTGTTATCAACATGGTGAATACATGTAAAATGATTATAATTTTTTCAATATTCATTATTATCATAGTTTCATACATTAGTATATGACGTTTTTATATTGTCATTTTGGAAATCAGAATCTCAGAATAGTTGTTAAAATCCCAATTTATAAAAATCTCAAATTTATATGTTCAAAAAATATAATGCTGGAGTTATATCCTGAATGAACAATAATTTTTTTATATTTTAGAAAAAAAATTCTATTAAATATGACACTGAAATACCGTGTAGTTTTTTGGAAAAAAATATTTTCGTTGTTTAAATCATTATTATAATATAGAAATACATTTTATAAATATTTTGATCAAATCAAAAAGTTTTTCCATTTTTTTGGTATTATTTAGTAGAATAACATTCATGTTGAAATGATTTCATCTTATAATATGGTGAATATGAGTCATTAGTTAATTTTACTACATGTGGATATTCTTGTAACTAAAAAGTACAAAAAGTAAATTAAAAAAATTATACTAAATATTTGAGGTATTTTATACATACACATAGATGAAGATATCTAATTATGTATCACAAAAAAACCACATTGAAGACATAGAATCAATAAAAAATGAAGGATAGTAAAATCAAAAATCATCCTTGTTATGGTGATTTATTGAAACCCCTCAACCACGTTCGTCCAACTTTTTAATTGGAACCTCATAAAGTTTTTTTGGGTTTTATACATATTGGTTTTATAGATTTGGTGATTATTATAGACAATGTAAATATTGGGATATCTTCATAACTCTGAACACCATTCTTCACTAGATGATGATGAAGGAATCACATATATATTTTTTGAATTATTAATTATATAACAATATAATAAGAATATTAATTTTCATTTACGACATTGATTGGTGAGTTAAAATTATTTGTATGGGATTGGGTAAGTACATATTATCTATTTTCATAATAGAATTTTAAAATTAAAGTTTCATTAATGTTTAAAATCAGTTATCTTCCAATAAATGGAATGTTATTTGGATAGAGTACATATTGCCCAAAATATTAACTTGCTATGTGTGTGAAAAAAGGTTCCTTCTTGTAAATGGAATAATACATTATTTTTTTACCATTATTATAATATATTCTTATAGATCATCCATTTAGTAGGATTTTAAATAATTTTACAAATCGTACAATTTAAATAGTTAAACATTTAGAAATGATATTTGATTGTTAGATAAAATCTATCATTTCATCATTAACATATATTACATTTAGACATACTATAAAAAACAAATAATATGTGGATATAGGGTTGATTAAAATGGTAATAATCGGTGTATTTTCCAATACCTACAATATTGGTCATATATCTCAGTTTATCCAATGGTAGATGTTATTTATATTGAGAAGAAATATTTTTATACCCTTATTTTATACATTCTGGTACACACTTATAATGACTAGATATACTATAAATGTATGATTACATAATTTTTAAATTTACATGCATCATGAAATTGAGTTATTTAAAAATGATATATCGTAAAATTTAATAAATACAAAACAATGATAAGAACATTCAAATGATTTTTTTTCTATAATTGGATTTTAGATTTGATGTTAGAATGTGGATATGACTATAATTTATCTCACTAGGTTAGAAACAACCATATTATTGAAAAAAGTCATGATTATCATGTCATAGTGGTCATTATATTACAGAATAACCTAATGTGTTTTTTGAATAATTCAATTATGGATATGATATCCCAATATCATATTTTTTCGTGATTTTTATATTGAGAAAAAAGAATATGTGGTTCTTAATATGTTAAAAAAATGATATATATTAGTTTCATATAAATTAGAATATAATTTCATCATTATTATTTTATTTAATGGAGGACTTAATATTAGATTTCCATATAAATAAAAATATGGTGGGAAAGTATCTTTCTGATGGAAGAACCCATATAAGACATGCATGAAAAAATTGGAGAAGAAGGTATGTAATAAAGCATCAATTGAATAGTAAATTACAAAATCATATTTGTCTGCGGAAATTTTGAATTCATGCTCTTGTTATTTTCAATAGATATTTCCTTCAAAAATATAATTAACTGGGTCACAAGAAAAGAAATTTTGACAAATTCTCAATCTTTAAATTATAATATTTTAATTAAACAAAGGTTATATTAATTTGGGATCATTAATAATGGATTTAAGTTGACGAAAAAATAAAAAAGAAATATAAAAGCCACATAATTTGTAGGAAATGACATTATTTTTTAAGTATGTTATACATTGAAATTTATTTTAAAATGAAATTTATTTTATTTTTTAAATAATATGATGACCAAAGTACAGAATTTTACACATATAAGACCAAATTATCTTGATGAACATTGATGGTTTTATTTTTACATCCGGTATCAATGAAAAGTATGTTAAATTGATTTAGGTCAAACATATAGAATCAATTTTATTTTATTTTATATATATCCATGACTAATATATAATAATATTGAGTTTAATAATTGGGATACAATAATTAACCAAATTTCCTATCTTAAAAATGGATGGACCATTAAAGAAGAAAGGTCTTCATATAATTTCCATTAAAGACATGATTGATTTTCAAATCATTTGTGATTTATCTCTGATTCCATGGTCAGCAAGAATGATCTCCAACATGGATCACCTATCAAGGATTCCCATAAGTTACTTAGATTACCACCTTATAATATCAAATGATATATTATATATTTATAGGTACGATAAGATGTTTAATTAAATTGAATAATATTATAAAATAATTAATTTATTTTAATTCATCAAATACCAACCCATGAAAACACATCAACCCAAAACCTGATGTGAACAAAATTGATGTCGTGCTTAGGGTAAATCCCAAATTTGTTTCTCAATGAATCTCATAGTTTCTCAACATAGGGAACCAATTATACAATATTGAATACCACATGACTAATTATATATATTTAAATTAATTAAAATAATTTATACTCAGGTGAATATAGCACATGATAGTTATGATATTACTAGAATAAAATTCAAAGGCATTCATAATTTTTTTTCTAAAGGGTCTAATAGCAAAAATCAGGGTTGTAACATATAATATGCAATATATTTATCTATGTGGTCACAATAGAAATAATACTTGATTTCTCTATACATCATTTTGATTCTATTTTAAATATACAATGAATAGTTATATGCATCATACAACAACTAATTATTTATTTATATTATTAATGGGATATATATAGATAATTCTTAGGTCATATAATTCTATCATAATAACGGATGAAGATTACAATTTTCCTTACTATATTATGTCATTATTTATTATCCCTATATGCCTCCTTGATCATCACCCAGAGGAATGATTAAAAATTCATTTGGCAATGATTTGATTTCATCATTACATTAGTATTTCAAGGTTTATCCTTTGTAAATCCATGAGTATTAGTTCACTGTAAATCCTTATCATGTAAAAGGAAGCACAATTATTTCAACTTGGAACATCAAAACCCATATTTTCATTTAAGGGTGGTAATGTATTGAGTAGTCATTGTCCTTGTTTAAATCAAACCATATCCTTTTGTGTGTGTTAACCTCTTTCGATGTGAATATATAATTTATGCTCTTATGATTAGTATATTTTTTTCACATTTTCCACCATATAGATAATGTGTTTACATCACTAATAGAAATAATTCCATCACTAACTCCAAATTATGTGTACAATATTTTTTCTCCTGAACCATTAATTTATGTGAGAAAAAATCTACCACAATGTGATTTTAAATGTGGAATCACCTCACATTAAATCATATATAGGTTTTTGAGATGAGATGTTTGAGATGGAAATACTTTTCATCATAAATTATCTATTAAGGTGTATTTTCATGCAATGGGTAAATTAATCTATCATCAATATTATTTTCCAAAAAAAATGTTCCAGATGGAATTGAATTACATCGCAAAAGGCCTCTGAGGAAATGTGTTGAAAACTGAGGGTAAGTATTATTTTTGTTGAATGGTTAATTTCCACCATTAATGAATATTTTAAAATAAAAAATAAATGATAGAATATAAATTTTTTTATTAAAGGATAATTATTCACGATGGACAATCAGGTCCGTCGTAATAAAATTACTGACATTGGATAATAAAAAAATTAATATGGTGGATCATATTTATTATAATCCCCAATATCCTTCACAAATATATTTTATATTAGTGTGATTAGTATTAATAGTATATATTATTTTTTATGGAATTTGTTGGAATCAATAATGTTGGTAATGCAAAATTACATCACTATCTGTTCATTGGAAAAAATATAATCCCTAAATGGTGAACAACTCCTTATCTTATAAAATTCCAACACGATTTTCTTTTATTTGGGTAACTATTACAATCCAAAATTCATTTTAAATGATTTTATAATTTAATTAGGCTATTCTATTTAAAATTATAGTTAACATTTTATGATATTAATTACAAACAAATTTCAATTTCATGGTATGTTTTGAATCATTTATTTAATAGTTAAAAAAATTATTAATATATTTCTATTTTATTATATAATTTATTTTTTGATTTGATAATTTAGTTTTCAATTTAATTTATATATTGTGTAATTAATTTTTTTCTTTTTAAAAATTGGTTAAATAAAAATATTTATTAATTAATAATAATATTAAAAATTATATATAACTACTATTATTTAGAAAATATATATATAATTTTTTATTAATTATTTAAAAAATATAAACTGTTAAATTAGTAAAAATTATGAATAATAGGTAAAAAGTATTAAAAAATTTTCTGAAGAAACATTAGTTTTTTAGATGATTGTTATTAATAGTTAAAAAATTATTATTAATTTGTAAAATTACAATAATAGATAAAAAATAAAAAGTAATAATTTTTAAAAAGTATTGTTAAAAATAGTATTAATTTTCAATCATTAGTAAAAAAAAATTAACTATTAATAATTATTTGTATATAAATATAAGGAATAAAAATAATTATTAAAAAAAGTAACAATACAATAAATTATTAATAATTTTAATTAATTAGAAATAAAAAAAAATTAGTACTAATTATTAAATATAATAATAATTAGAGAAAAATAATAAAAAATAATAATTAGTGAAAATTCATATAAAATTATTTATAAATAATTGGTAAAAAAATTATATAATAATAGATATCAGAAATAAATAAATATTTAAGAAAATAATAAAAAGTTCTTATAGTTAGTAAAAAATATTATTAAATAGTAATAAATAATTAGTTATAAAATATTATACATTTGTAGTAAATAATAAAAATTAATAGTAAATAATAAAAACTAGTAAGTATATTAATTTGAATGAAATAAATACTATATTAAAATATGTTATTCATATTTATTAGTAAATAGTGAAAATTTATATAAAATAGAAAATTAAAAAAATGTCTTAATTATTAATTTTTTTAATAATTAGTAAAAATTTCTAATAATTTTTAATAATTTGTAATAATTAGAAGAAATGGTAATAATAAGCAATCCAATATTAACATAATAGTAAAAATTAGTAATAAATAGTAATTAATATTTAAAATACTAGTAATTAGAAAAAAATGTTAATAATTAGTTATTTATGTAAAAATTAATAAAAAAATATTAACAAATAGTAAGAATTACTAAAAGTTAGTTAAAATGGACACAATGAGTAAAAAACAGAAATAATTAGTATTAACATGTAATAGTTTTTAATAATAATGATTAATTAGAAATAATTATATATAAGTATGAATAATCTGTATTAATTTGTAACTATTATACGTAATTGTCATTATTTATCACATAATATTTCTTTTAATTTTTATATTCCTAATAATTTATGAAATTTTATATACCTTATTTCTATTCAATAATTTCAGTATTCCCCTTAGTTATTCACATAAAAACTATTCATTTCTATCAAATTAATCACATCCAAACATTCTTACTAATTTTTTATATTTTACTAATCAACCATTATATTCTATTGAAAAATTTATAAGAAATTATATTGACGACTTTCTAAAATTTTATTCCTTATTAAATAATATATTCATTTATTTGAGTCTCTAATTTTCTGATATCCCTTGGATCACCCCTCTATATTTATTTCTTTTTATTAGACTAATAACAAAAATATTTTTTTATAAATTTTTTAAATATTAATCTTTATTAAATATTATATGTTATTTTTTATAGTCACTATTTTTATGATATCCCTCAGATCATACCATTGTAATTATTCTTCTCAATCAGAATAATCACATCCAATATTTCTTATCAATTGTTCATATTTTGTTTCATAAATAGTAATGCATTATGTTAATTAGTTGTATAATTTGTTAAAAATTTATAATATTAAAAAATTATAAAATAACCAGAGAAAATTAAAAAATTGTATTTATTATTGGAAATTATTAATATTATTGGTTAAATAGTATGAATTTTTCTAAATTACTATTTAAAAATGTATATATAATATTAATTGAGATTATTTATTTAAAATACTCAGGACTAATGAATAAAATGAATTTTTTTATTGAATGTTCAAGATTTGAAAAAGCATAGAAAAAATATAAATGTTCTTGTACAAAAAACAATATAAATTGAAGTTGTTGATTTTTTTTCATTTTCCTCATCAAATTCTGAATTTGATTTAGAAAGTAAAATTATGTGTTTTTGTTAGAAATTTGATCTTGTGAGAATCTAAACATTTAACAATATTGTTATATGTATATTGTGTTTTGGTTATTGGATAGAATATATTATTTTGGAATCAACATGGTGAATTCAACTCAAATAATGATAATTGTTGGTTTCATATCAATCACAGATTTGATCATTTTCATATGAGGTATTTGGAATATATTTTTAGAAAATAGAGATAAATAATTATACTTATAATCAAAAATTTGATCCATCAAAATTTTATAAGTTCTAAAAATCTAAGGACCAGCCTCATATACAGAATAAAATATAAGAAATTTTGAATATTTTAGAAAATTTATGTAATTCAAATTAGATAACTGAATATCAGTTAGTATTGTTGATGAAATTTTTTTTATCATTAAATAATTTTTAGTCAATGATAAAAAAATTCCTGAAACTTTTGATTAAAGAATGTCGTCTTTCAATATTTTCGGTCATAGTTAGTAGAGATCAATGCATGTTAAAATGATTTATTATTATATTATAGTGAATATGAGTTGTTATATTGTTTACATATATTAATAAAATCTTATTACAAATTTGAACACCAAGGAATGTAAAAAATTTGATAATATTAAATCGTTGTGGTATTTTTGACTGACACGTATAAGAAAATTTCTATTTATGTGTCACAACACAACCACATTTTTGAAATGAAATCTGTTAAATAATTATGTCTATAAGAAATTAAATAATCCTGATGATGGTGATTTATTGAAACAAATGGATTAGGTTATTTAGTATTTTAATTTGTAACCTAATAATTATTTTTTATTTCTTTTTATTAATGGTTTTTTCTATTTGGTGCATATAACAATCATTATTTTTATTGTGATATTTTCATAACACTATATAACATAACAGAAATGATGTTGATGAATGAAGCATATATCAATTTGAAATTACAAATTCTGTAACATTCAATTAATAATATTGATGTTGATTTGATGACAATGATTGATGAGTAAAATTTATTGGGATGAGTTATGGTCTGTATATATAATGTAGTTTTAGAAAAGAATTTTACAATGAATGATTAATTACTATAGAAAATCAGGGATTTATAAGATTATAGTATTTTATATAGATAGAGTACAAATGCTCTAAATTATTCAAACCCAATTAGGGTCCAAAAAATGATTTTATGCTTCTCACTGGAATAATAAAATGTTTTTTGACATCCATTGAATATTTATTCTGGAAGATCAAAATTTTTAAAGGAATAAAAACAATATTACAAAAGGTAGAATGGAATGAGATATAACTCTAGAAATTCTCTTTGGTATTCAGAAAAATTATATCATCTCGTCATTACTATATATTTCATTTAGACCAATTGTAAACCAATAAAAAATATGTTTCTTTGGTAGAGAACACAATGGGATAAAGAAATGTATTTATTAAGACAAACTATATTGGATTAATTTGTATGTAAATTCAATTTCAAATGTTATGCTATATATATGAACTATTTTGATAACATATTTTAGACCATGTTTTATACACATTGTAATACTAATGATACTTTGAATGCATGTTTTTTTATTTTTTAAATATAATGGAAACCCAAAAGGTTGTAAATTAAAAATTATAGTTCATAAAATATAATGAATCCCAAATCATCTTATGAAATTTTAATTTTTTTCTATTAGTGGATTACATTTTTGATGTTAACATATGTATATGACCCGAATTTATAGCTCTATGAAAGAAAAAACCATATTAATAGACTAAAAATTATTTATAATTATGTTATAATTGAAATATTTGTGATTATTATCCTTATAAGGTTGTTTCATTCATCTATAATTGATATTTTAACCCAAATATCATATTTTTTTAGATATTCTTTTGTAGATAAAAAGGATACTATGTGTTAAATATGGTACAAAAAGATATTGAATTAATTTTATATAAATTGGAAAATAATATCACTAGAATTATTTTATTTAATGGATGATTTAATATTACATTTTATGGGAAAAAATACCTCTAGGTAATATTGACACATTATTGGATTGATTGTGTATATTGAAAAAGAGGTTTTCCAGAGTCAGTTGTGGTTTTCTATAGATATCGTTGACTACCAATGTAGTACCGGAACTATAATCAAGTATTGAATGATCTAGTAGAGGTACAAAAAAAGGATACTAGATGGAACCTTTTCCACGCGTTTTCCATTTTTTTGGGCTTCAAAATCAAAAAAAATAGAGAAATGTGTATTTTTGAACTTGATGTTGCATGAATGATTGATGATGGTATGGAAACATTATCCCATGGCATGTTTTGGTATCAAAATGCTAAAAAATTGAAAAGGCATGAAGTGCGTGAAATATTGTGAAAGGTGTGAAAGATATGAGGTTGTTGGAAAGATACTGGTGTGCCAAATGTGATGTAAAATTTGATTTTTCACACTTAATGATGATCATGCATAAATAGTCGAATCTTCCATCTAGGGGTCAGCGATGACTGTAAATAAGAGGTGACATCATCAATTCGACATAGATCACCACATAGTGAGAATCAGATTTAATAATAATAGAACAAATAAATGAAAATGTAGTTGTGTGAAAGAAATTGAGTTGTAAACAATCTACAGAAGTTTCACAAATGATTTGAGTTTCTTGTGAAATGGAATTGTCATGTAACATGAGGTTTTTCTCACAAGGGAAAATCATATATGCAAGGAACATTAAAGGTTGTTTGAATGATTTGGTGTTCCCCAATACATCTTTGGTAAAGTTGTATTCCATAGTGGATGAATGTGGCACCTCAGCTGAGTATCTAAAAATGATAGAGGATATTTTAATTAGGGGTAATGAAAGGACCTAAAATCCTATTAAATATTAATGGATTATCTGAAGATGTAGTTAGAATTATTTAGTTGAGAGAGTAGTGAGCTTTCAAATTGACATATCGTATAAACAAGGCTGGACAATGCTTCTAAATTGAATATCGTAAATAGTAGACCAATTTAAGAGGATTTGGTACATCAGAACAAAACCGTTTTATTCTCCTTGTACATTTCCTTTTGATAGTCAAACTTATTAAAATTTATGTGTCACATGTACGATTTAATTTTTTTCAGACTTTTCTACAAGAAAGAGAGAGAGAAATTATGTTTAATAATGAAACAAGATCAAATTGGGATGTTGTTATAATATTTCATACCCCAATTCACCCCCTCTCCTCTTGGGGTATTTGACCTAGTGGATCTAACAATCAGTATTATAGGGAATGATTAATATCATTGTTTATCTCTCAATAGAGGTTAATAATCACAATGATATTCCGATCATCGACAAGAATAATTTTCCGATTTGGAATAATAATATTCAACACTACTTTTGATATTTCGAAATTAATTTGTTTACTTCACGGATTCATGGAATTTTAACCGATCGAAATAGTGATTCTTTTATAGAATATGAATGAAGGGAATTGTATACAGACACCATAGGAATCAATTTATTAGGGGTATCCTTGTCCAATTCCATATTTACGATGTTGATGTCTAGTAAAACTTCACATGTTATATAGAAAAGGCTGTTGAATATATATTAAGGTGACTCAAAGGTTAGAGAGGAAAATCAGCAGGTTCTGTTGAATAAGTATAATGATATGATATTGAATCCAAATGATTCTTTTGTTTCATTAGTTTACAAGAATAATATTGTAGTGGAATTCATGGGTGGACTTGGATAAATCATTGAAGATATAATGAATTTGATTTATATCATTAGGAACCATCCCCCATAGTTTAATATGAAAGATTAAGTATTGGTAGACAATGCTCTGAAAGTGATGACACTACATAAATTTAAAAGTTCCCTTTTAGAATATGGGCTGAGAAATTATTATAATGATGCGGTGGAAAAGGGGAAATCAGAATTGGTGGAGTTTAATTCCATAAAGAATATCTATATTAAATATTCTCAATAATAAGAAGAGGACGTTGAGGTGATGTCTTTCCTTTATTCAAATTAACAATGTGGAAGAGGAAAGATAAAGGTAAAACATCCCAATTATTTCGTTAGATGTGGAATGGTTGTTCATCTTGCAGCAAGGTTACCAAGAAGTCCCAAGAAGATGATTAAAATAAATTTGAAATCCTTATAATGATGTCTTCATTATATGTGAATGGAAAGAAAAAATTGTTGATAAATATCATTATGAAATAGAATATTCGTTTGAAATAATGCGATGTTTCAGATGAATCAAAGGATGAAATGCATGATGAGATAAGGAACAATAAAGATCATGGGGAAACCACTATATTTATAGTTGTTTGTAGTTCTGAATAAAAATAAGGAACCAATGTTAATGAAAAAGGTTTTAATGTAGGATTTAATATAGAGTAGAATTAGAAAAACCTCTTGGAGAGATAGATATTTGAAGATATAAAATGATGAAATCCAATAAATTGGTTCGTGATGCCAAAATGTACATGCACTATTAAAAAGATAGATGTCTGTGTAAATGGAATAAGTTTAGAATCTCATGTCTTCTTTTCTAGAGGTCTCTGAATCAGTTAGTGGTTATAAAATCAGTGTAGAAGATCATAAAAGGGAGATCGATGGGTTGAATAAGACATCAAAATAAAAAATAAAAAAAAATTAATTACAACAATAATTATTTGAGATATTGAAAAATGGTATGGATCAATATATACTATTTACTTTTGATGTGACATCTGGAAACATAATAATTTCGTAGATGAAAAAGATATAAGTTCATCATAGAGGGATAATAGAACATAAGTAATAGTAAAATATAGATATCAAGGATGCTATGTGGCTTGATCAAAAATAGAAATCAGTCATGGTTGATGTCAGAATGCAAGAATATACTTTGAGATTGAATGTTTATTTGAGTGAGAATTAGAAATAGAAGATTCAGAGATCCTAAGGGATAACTAGCAGTGCATAAGTATGATGTACGAATTCCCCTTACATTCAGTGTGATTGTTGTGGAATGATGGGAAATTCTTAATATGTGTGTTCCAAATCAATGAGACATTGAAGGGAAAAATAATAACAGTTGATGAAAAACATAGATCAACACTCTTGAATATATTACAAGGGACATTGGTTTTAGTGTGTAGGATTTGGAATGTGGTAATATATTGTACATGAACTATTTAGATGAATTTTCCAATGAACAATAAAAGTAGTAACAAGTATAAAATCAATCAATCAAATAGAAAATTGAAGAAGAATAGATTTGTATCATTTTAGAACGAATTTGGTCAATCATACTCAGAATAAGATCATGGATTTTAATATATACCAACTATGAACTCAAAAATGTGGATCAAGATGAATATAGATGAGGAGGTAGTGGTTGCTAAAATTTACCTTAATGCAGGAGATCATTCTTATATATGGGTCCCTGAAAGTGGATGAACATACCATAGAGTGAGGAATAAGGATATTGTTACATGCATATAATATGACAAAGAATGAGTTTTTATGTTTGGAAATGATTATGTAAAAATGATAATTAGAATAGAAAAGCCCATGTTTGGGGGAAAATAAATGAGATGTGCCGATTCATTTGTAGTAGTTGGTCTCAATCACAACTTGCGCAGTGGTAGTCAACTATGTGATTGAGGGTATTCTATATGATTTTCTATAAATATGTGTATCATCAAAGGAGGATACAGTTCAGTTGTTCTACAGGGTAAAATAACAAAGCGAAATCTATACCTTGTGTGTTATTAAAAAGATATGTGCTTTCTTCTAGAGAGAAATAAATCAAGTTTTTTCATAAACCAGATGGGAACTTATTCCAACCATTCCTGGAAGATATGGTAATGTGTGTTGTATCTAGATACCTCTTTAAGGTATCATGATATCACACTCATATGTTCGATGTGTGTTAATAAGGGAAGATCTTTATAATGACATACAAGGGAATGGAAATGATATCTATAAGAGTGTTTGAATTGGTGAATTGTGAGAATTTTTCACCTATCTAACAATGATACATTGATGAGTATAGATATTATGTTATTATTGTTGACGATTATAGAATAATGGCATAATTATTTTTCATTTCCCAAAATTATTATATGATTACTGGAATAAAATAGTATCAATAGAAAATAGAAAGGATTCATGGGTATAAAATATTTATGTTTCATACTAATAATGGTACAAAATTAACAAAATGAAATGTGGATGAATATCTCAAGAAATAAGGGATAAAGTATCCATATTTTTAGTGAGAACTCCTCAATAGAATGGAGTTATTGATAAGTGAAATTGGATCATTAAAAACCTTTATAGAATGATGCTTATTAAAATAGAGTAACTATTGAAATTTTAGGAGGAGGTATCCTTGAAACATATATATATATATATATATATAATAGGGTTTTGTTGTGTCTGATGGAAGGAAGGAATCAATATGAGATGTGTTACAAAAAATATTAAAATGTTAAAATATTACAAATCTTTAAAAGTATGTTCTTTATTATCAATAATGAAAACAATGGAAATTAGTGTCACGTGGAGACGAGGGGATATTTATTGTCTACCCATGAATATGTAAATAATCTAAATTCTATAATATGACGGTGGGAAAAGTACTTCAGAGGAAATATTTCACTGTAGTGAAATATTATTTAAACATTCAACAAAACAAAGAAAAATATCGTGATGAAGTTGATGTGGTGGAAGCCAGCACAGGGGAGAAGAAGTAGAAGATTCTGAATCAGAAGAAGAAACTGATGATGAGTAGTAGGAAGTCAAGTCTCTGTCTACGTAGAAGTGAAAGAGTCAATCTAAAATTAATAAGAAATATATAATTTGTTACTAGAGAACATTTATTCAAACAAGAATTATTAAGTCAGTTCTAAATACATATTTCCTGTCTGAAGATGATCTTAAATTGTTTTCTTATTAAGCTGAAAATTAAATATAGGTTCATGCTATAAATCATGAGTTATACAATATTGAGAAGAATCAGATGAGGGAGATTGTATTGAGGCAACAGATAATAATTTCATCAAGAAAAAATGTTTATTTCAAAACATGATGACTGAATTTAGTGACGGGATTCAAATAAAATCATGTCTACTGTGAAGAAGGGACTTCCATATATAGGGTATCGATGTTGATGAGACATTTTCACCTATAAAAATGATAGAGAAAATATTATTATTCATGGTTATTATTGTGAAACAAGTGTTTAATGTGTTCCATAAGGATTTCATTTCTACATTAATTAATGGGTTTCTATAAGAAGAAGTGTACATTGAGAATCTATAAGGATTATTCTTTCATGAAGATGAGAATAATGTTTTTCATTTGAGGAAGATGATATATGGGTTGAAGAAAGCACCAAGAGAAATGTTTCCATGAGTAGATCAGTATTTGAAGAAACATGGGTTTTAGTGTGGTGGATATGATTACAATCTCTATGATAACAAAATAGTAATAATAGTATGTTGGTGTTGGTGTATTTTGATGCCATAATCTACAATAAATTATATGAGGCACAGGGAAACCATATTTCTAAATTCCTAAAGAGTGATTTTGAAATGTTTATGAATAGTGAAATAAAATGCTTCCTTAGTTTACAAGTGGAAAAAAGAAGGAATTACACATTCATTTCTCAATTAAAATATGCCAAGAAAGATTTAATAATGTATGAAATATACAATTCCAATGAGATTAAGACTTTGGTTGCTTCCCGGTTATAACTGTCAAAATATTATGGCATAAGATAAGTTAATATCACTGAATAGAAAGAAAATTATTGGAATTTCACTCTATCAGACAATGAGAATACACAATATTGTTTTTTTTTCACATGTCAAGAAGCATTATATCTACACAATCCCAAAAAAAATCGATAAGATTTCTGGGAAAATAATAATTAAGTTTATCAAAGGTACTGTATATTTCATTTTGATGTATAATGAAAAATCTCATCCAGAGATTTTGGGATATACTAATACAAATTAAGAAAATTTAGTAGTTGATAGGAAATTAATGTTAAGAGGTTATTTATATCTTTCAAGATTATATATTTCATGTCTTGGAAAGAAACTAGATTACATTTCATTAAGCACTATAGAAGATGATTATATTGAGACAACTCATGAATGCACACTGTTATTATGGATGATGTAATAGCTAGATGATATGTGAGTTAATGTAAAGTCAATAATAGGAATACAATTTCATAATTCATGTGAATTAAATATTATCAAAAATTTGTTTCATTAGTCAAGGAAAATAAAATTGAAATAAAAAATCATTTTATCATGGATACGTTGGACCACAAGATTGCGAAGATAGAGTTCATGCCTACAGAAGTACAAGTTACTGACATTATGATAATGTTATTACCCAATGAATCATTTCAAAAGAATCAACTAGGTATGGGAGTTTATTCGACCCCGACACTAGAAAAAGTGTGGATGTGGGACCCCCTCTCCCCGAGGTATGGTGTGTTTCCCCTAATGTAAATATATGTGTTCTATGATATGTTATATACCAAAAATGAATGAAAATTTGGATCGTTGAAAATGGGGATGAAATTTCTATCTTTTTAATGTTGTAGAAGTGTTTTCTAAATAAGGATGCTTGTCTTATGTCTAGACACGTGGAGAAGCTGAAAGGTGGAGTAGATATATTGGGGGAGCTATGAGGTAAGGGGAGTTTTAAATCTGATGAATATAGATGTGATCAATCAATGAAGATATATCATGACAAATGAGGTCTGTGATGGTTGTAGTTGGCTGGTTTCAAGAACTGGTGTATGAAACGATGTGTTTTATTGATGAAATTTTCAATATAATCTTATTTCTCATGTTGATCATTAATCATATGGGAATAGTGTATGGGTTGAGTAAATATTTTATAGCAAACTAAACCTAAATAGGAAAAGGGTGTATAATGATAGTTGATGTTATAAAGTGGTTTAAATTTATTAATGAGTAACAAAAAACCCAATTGGGATATTGTTAGGAAAAAATCAATCAATGTTACATTGAAGCATTTTAGTGTTGATTGTGCTTGTTGAAAAAGGGGATTTCCATGGAAAGTAGTGTTGTTTGACAGATATTATTCACAAACAATGTTGACAATGAACAATGACAAATAAATGAATGATCTAGAGGTGGTACAAAAAAAGTATACAATGTGAAATCATTTTCCAGGGTATTCCAAATTATTGGGCCTCAAAATTGTAAAATAGATAAATGTGTTATTTGAAAATAAATTTTCACATGAGATTAATGATTGTATAGAAACTTTTGTTTAAGGAATGTTTTAGATCAGTATGTCAAAAAATGGAAAAGGCCTGAATTGTGTGAAATTTTGGGAAATTTTTGCAGAATATGATGTCGTGTGGTAGAATCATTCACACCCAATGCGACATCAACTTGGGGTTTTCATGCATGAGGAGGATCCTGCACAATATGTCTATTCATCCATATAAGGTTAGGTAATACCTATAAATACAATGTGAACCCCCTCATTCGACAAAGATCATCACTTAGAGAAAATACGAGCTGCATATCACAAATGAATTTCATGTAATGGTACTTTCATGAATGATTTGTAGTTTCACAATATCTAAGGAAGTTGCGCGTAATAATGTAGTTCCCTGTACGATTTATGTTGTGTGTAAGAGGATCTTTTTCATGCAAGGTGAATTAATGGTTATGCGAAAGATTTGGAGTGGCCTAGTAGATCGATAGTAACATTGTATTCATCAGTGGATGATTGTGTGCCCTCAATATAGAATCTACATAGATTAAAGGTTGTATTCATTAGAGATAATGGAATTACCTACAATCTATAAAATTTGAGTGGATCTTTTAATAAATTATATAGACAGTTAAGATTAAATTATCTTTCAAATTGTGATTGGTTGTAAACAAAGAGGGACATCAACTCATCTCCGATCATTGTAAACAATATTGAACTGTTAGGGTATTTGGTACATCTTCATATCCCCATTTTATGGTCCTTAGACGTAACCCAATGAGGGTGAAACAAATAAAAATTATTGGGTCACATGCATACTTTATATTATTTTCATAATTTTCTATAGGAAATAGAGATAGTTGAGTATTCAAAAAAGATCCCAAGGCAAAGCTGTTTTAATCGTTCATACCCTCTTTGACCCCCCCCCCCCACATAATAGGGTGTTTTATCTAGTGGGCGTAACCACATTTCTATGTGATGTTAAATGTGGAGGGCTGTTATAGGTCTGATGGATGTTCCCATATAAAGGATACATGAAATTATTTAACAAGAAGGTTTTTAATAATGCATTTTTTATTGCCTAATTAAAAATGTATACTAAAAAGAAAAAAATTTGAAATTATTTTATTATTATTTTAAATCATGATATACTATAAAATAAAATTCATTTGGTATCCATGATAGTAATTATGATAATGTTGTAAACTATCAATTAATAATATTTAACCTCACAATGATTTTTTTGGTTCAGATCAGAAATAGTTTCTTTCTGATGATGAAAAAAACAAAAAAAATTTATATGTTCCTTTCAATTGGGATGAAATTACATAATTACCGAAATATGTTATAACATTTCTTATTTTTAAATATTTTCTAATATTATATTAAATTTATTATTTTTTAGTCTACATTATGATAATATTAAAACAAATCACGCAAATTACACATCATGATCTTGAGGAACATTAATTGTGTAATATTTCTATGTAGTTTTATATACAAGAATGTAAAATTTATTATGATCAAACCTATGGGATACAAATTTTATATATAATATATTGATAATATTTTTCAATGTATTGCAGTATGGAAAAAATTGATAAATGATTATGTGGACAATGTTACCCCCTTTCAAATTGGTAAATATTTTAATTCATTTATATTTAATGGATTCAAATTTCATGCAGTCAGATATGGTACCTCAAAAAAATTATTGAATTATTGTGTCTATTTAAAAGGATTCCATTATAATGAATGTAATTATTTATTTTATGGTAGTATAGATGTATCAATGGAGTTATGTTATCTAGAAAAAAAATAGATTAAACTTTTCAAATTCTCTTAGTTTGATTCTAATAAATGTTTTCATGCATGTCCATGAAATATAATCCATGAAATTAAATAGAAAAATATTCTTATGGTAAATTGAACTTCATACTAACCAATTAAGAAGAAAAAAAATTAGGAGAATTTCTATTCTTTTTTAAGCGAATTAATAGGCTAATGAAGTTTAATAAAAATGAAATCTCATGGAAATCATTTTATAGAACATAATTTTCTTGTTTAGGGTGAATATATTGAAATGTTTCAAGAAATATCATCAAATATATATTTTATTCCATGTTTTGTATATATTGATGATAAAGACCCTTATTTGATGGTCTATGGTGTTAATAATATTTATTCCATGATTAATTAAATTAAAATAACTAGGGAAGATGAATTAAAAATGTGTATATTTATTGATGATGCAAGGGGAGGGCAAAAAAATTAGGTACATAAACTAATCTGAAGATGATGTTGAAGTGTAATGTTTTACAATTCAATATATATATTTTTGGTTTCATAAATTTGATATTTATATTATCAATTATTTATATGTGAAATTATTTTTATGTTTCTAATGGATGGAGAATATATGGATTATAAATTTATTGCCCACACATATGGTGACCATATTGTTGAAAAACCCAATGACCTATTATAAAAATTATAGAAATCCACCACAATGTCGGCTGGAAGGGGTCATAACCATGTGGAAATGATAAATCTAGATTTTATTACACTGATATTTCCCATTACTGATTATGATCCATTATTTCTAGGGTATATTTATTTATTTACTTAAATTAATTAATTAATTAAGTTATATAATAATTGTTTTATAAACATTTATTTTTTTCACACGTTTTCTCATAAATTGTATGGCCATGTTGGTTTGATTATATAGATTTATTTTTATAGACCATGGGATCTGTATGATTAGGTTCACATCATTGTCTATTGTAACATGTTCAATAATTTATTTATATTCAAATAGATATATTTTAAAACATTTATTTAATTATAAACGTGTAATTATTAATTAATTATTAGGATTAATGATTCCAATAGATTTTATATTGGGAACCTATATAGTGGTCATTTATCATATACAATGATGAGAGGCTCATCAATCAATTGAATATGAGGCATTCATGGTGTGAAGTTATCAATATGTTGGAAAACATGGCTTTTAATGGTCACCAATTCATGTCGTGTATAGTTTCTTCAATTATGGGATTACAACCACCTAAATTTGATAACCTTGTTCGAGATTACTACTTTGGGATATAGTATTCTGGTATACATGATTTTCATCACCCCCTTCTTGTATTCATGAAAAAATTTGTTTACTTTGGATGGGAACCACAATTTCTTAAGCATGTTGGATTTTTATTCAATTAAATTGTCATCTGTTATTATAAATTTTTAGAAATCAGGACATTAATGAACCATTAAATATAGTTTTTGATCAATATTTATTTTATAAATTATTTTAATTCATACCATCCCTATATTTGGATGTGATGTAATTCAAATGGGTTTTTGTGAATTTTTTATGTTGGTAATGATCATGTATAAAAAATTGTACAATGCTGAGGCCACACACCTTGTTGGGAGTCATACATTTACTACTAATAGGTGAATTATGGGATGTTAATGTTGATTACTTTTTTGTTACTATTAATGTAAAATGATTATATATTATGTATATATGTCATTGTTGACCTAGTGATATACAGTTTTATTACTATATAATATCAATTGATCGTATTACAAGAGGTATTATGATTGAAATATATATTCCGATTGCATTTAGTTTTATTTTTTTGGATTATAAAATTGACACTATGTTTTTAGTATTTAAATTTAGAATTTCATTTGAAGGATATTTTTTTATTCATGTTTTCTTATGCATAAGATTGATTCACAATGAGAATGAGGATGATGAATCGTGTGAGTTATAATTCAATGAGGTTTCTTGTATGAGGTAGATCCATCATGGTATAAAGAAAGAGAGGGTGATTTATTTTGGTTCATTATCTATGAATTACTATACTTATAATAATACTATGGAGTCATCAACTAGATCAAATGGATATGGTGTAGATCCATAATCATGCGAAAAGAATATAGAGAAATTGTGATTGTATGATGATATTACATAGACAATATAAAGAGAGTAAGATGAGGATAATTGATAGGATAAGTAGTGGAATGATGAGAAAGATCAGCATGCTGAGTAGATGATGGATTATATGAAATGGCTTTTACATTGTTTAAGTATCGCCTTCCTTATACCTAACACTTTATATGAACCCCTCCCCAACAATGAATTTAGATTGTTTTTTATTAGAATATTTTTTATTAATTGGTTATTATATTATTTATAAATGATTTTATATATTAATTTTGTATATTTTATTTTTATATATATTTATTTCATTTATTATGGATAAATAATTCTAATAAAAATATTTTTTTGTCTAGTAATTAACAATCCATAATTTTTTATGGTATAGTTTGTTCCATTTCTAATTGTATTTTTCATTACCTTTCTTGAAGACTCTATTTTCTTTAATAAGAAATTATAACTCAAAAATATAAATATTTGAGGAAAAATAAAATTTTGGGACTATCCATCACAAAAATAACTCATTGTAATGAAATTTATCATCGTGGTCCATTTATGATGCAATCCAATCAAAGAAAATTATTTTCCATGGGTTTCAATCTTAAATGAAAAGTCATAAACAAGAAATTTTCTTTTTATTTATCTATCTTATTTTAAGCATCATGCTATATCAAAAACACTTATATATTATATGGTAGTGAAAGTATATGTATAGTGACCAAATTTCCCTTATAAATTTTTTTTCCACGCTTATTTATCTAAAATAAATTGACTCATTCCATGTAAGCATGGTTAATGGATTTAACCATCTTGAGAAATTATTCACACATTCAATATGAACCATACCAACCTAGAAAAATATGTATATCAATTATTGTTATTGGTATGAGAAATTATTGTATCACCTCTATCATTGAAGGATCCATTGATATACCTTCACCTGTGATTGTAAGAGCTGTGAATGATACATTATGTAGCTAGAATTCACGCATACTAAATTTGGAATGTCGTATTTCTTTTCTAATAAAATATAGAAATTATATTTATCCTCTTCATTAATCTTGATATATATAATAATATCATCAATATATTAATCCTCAACATGATCAAGTTCATATATAAATAATTTATTCATCTAATCCCTGAAGAGAGAGAGAAATTTAGTAAACCTGATTGGAATAACTATTAATTTATAATCCACATTTTATATACCAAATTCTTTCATGTATATATCCTCTAAAATATGATATAATTGATGATGTCCAACTCAAATATTAGAAATTAAGAGGTATATATCCCCTCATTATAGACCAATCAAGTAATCTATATTTGATAAAGGATAATTTTTCATGATGAAGATGATTTTTTGTTCAACCGAATCAAATTAGCGAGGCATTGATCCATTTTTTCATAACAAATATCACTAGTTCCCCTATGGTGAAGCATTTGGGAATATGAATCCCTTAACATGATTATTCAAGAGTTTCTTATTCAATTCCACCTTTTCAATTTGGTTAATTCTAAAAGGATGTGTTGTTATAGGTGTATCATTGTGCATTTGTTCGATAGAAAAATTTTCCTCAAAATTTTGTGTACGATAATTTAAATCATAATGAAAAACAACAATTAATTTATTAAAAATTAGGATATCCTCAATTGTGAGTTCAATAAAAACCTCATGAGGTAAATGGCTATCACGATTAGGTATGTAAATTCATATAATATATGTAATTTTCATAGATAGTACATAGAAAACCTTGATATGATAGATAGTTATGGGGTGATTTTGGATAGGAAATATGGTTTCCATATACAATTAATTACTATAAAATAAAAATAATGAGAGAAAATAAATTCTCAAAATCGCGTAAAAATAAAATTAACGGAGATTATTTATTTCATTTTGAGAACATTAACACTAATTTTTTTCAAATAGGAGTTGTATAGATGATATTAAATCATCAAATCATTATAATATTTCACTAATTATTCAATATATATAAATTAGGGTGTTGATTTGATGACTTTATCAAACTCAATAGATATAAAAGAGTGGGTAGAACGGAAAAAATTATGATATTTTTTGTTCTTGAGTGGATGATGAGTGAACCTCTCACCACCTATCCTTTGTGACCACTATATAAAATATGAATTTGTAGAATTTACTTCCCTCCCTTGGTATTAGAAGTTGAATATAATGATTGTATTTATTTACATTTATCTTGGTTTTTTGGTTGATATAATTTCTATAATCATTAAAATTGAAGCATTCATGTATGTGTGGAGAAATTATGTTCATATTGTTTCCATATTTTTAATTGGTTTTCATCATGACATATCATTGAAATTCATGTTCTTGATGGAATTATATTCCCTAATTGAATAATTTATGTATTCCTTAAAGATAATTCCCTCCACATTTATGCCCACATTTTGTTCATGTAATAAGATAATTATTTTTTCGTACATGGGATTTATCAATTGAGTTTCTATAAATCACAATTCGAATCTATCCACCAAAACCATCAGAATAATGGGTTTCTCCTTTGCCTAGTTCCACCTAGATTGAACGTCATAAAATTTCTTCATATCTACCAAATATCCTTACAACCAATGCCGACAAATGACATGATATTAATAAATTTAGGAAATGGATTCTTTATTTCAGTGTGAAATATAAAACCATTATAATATATTGAATTTATCATGATGTTTTATTTATAGGTTCATTGATATTTAAACTCTTTTATTTAAACTAATCTAATTTCCCATCTATTTTAGTGTGAGGATTTTTGGGAAAATATTTAATTAAATACATGTTTTTAATAACCTCCACTAAATAGAGGTTTTTTATTTATCCTACCTCATATTCATAATGATATGCCACAATTTATCAATATCATTAAATTAAAGGAATACTACTAATGAAACCATTTCATGCTTCGAGTATTGGAGAATGAAAGATAATTTTTTGTTCATCCATTACATGAAAATTAACTCTTTTAAAGTCCAAATAATGGATGGTGGACTCTAAAAAATGATAAAATATATAGAGAGTTTTCCCTTCTATTTGGTATTTTGGGATTTAGAATATTTCAGGTAATTTTTCATAGAATGTGAGTGTTATGTTAACTAGTACATGAAAATTTCATATCTAGATCTCATCTAATTAGTTTTCTCATTGATATAATCATTGAATTGCCATTTTATCTTCTTCTAAATATATTTATCTTATTTTGATCCATTTAGTGAAACCTAATACGTTATATTGATTATCAGGAAATAATATATAGAGTAGTAAAATAATTGACAAGTAAAATCATTCTTATTATTCCTTAAATTATATGACCATCAATTAAACCTATGATATTTTTTGTTCATAATAGTTCAATTTTGGATATCCATTGGTTATTTAGGGATTAATATTATTTTACATCATAATAGAATCCCATGAATTATATTATTCAAACATTTATTCTAACTAATTAAACCCAACAATACCATATATATATATATTTTACATACTTTAATTTTAATATTCTTTATATATAATAATAATTATACCCCAAAACTAATAAGCTGAATTTTTTTATATTAACTACATGGAATTCCTATTTGATAATAATTATGTAATATCTTCTATGAAATAATCTATGAACTAAATTCTTATATACATGTTTTATATAATTCCCCTATATATTTCAAATGTATTAGAGATATATGAAAAGTGTAATCTCGAACATTTATTAAGGCCAAATATAAGAGATACACATCTTATATCCTAAATAAGAAAATGTGAACATGTGGGTATACGAAAAAAATAATGGTATATGAATAAAACAAAATATAATACTAAATAAAATAAAGATCATTAATCATTCATTATGATATATGGATTTTGGAATATCATAATATGTGAATCAGTTTCATGTGAAAAAAGTGAATAATCACGATCAATATAAACATAAATAGGAATGTAGGAGAACATAGAGATATAGCCTAAGTATTTGGGATTGACAAATGTATAGAAAGTCATTTATTATCTCTATAATCACTACATGGAAAAAATCGCCTATTGTATAGTGTATCATAACACAGTAGATTTGTGTTTTAGATGTATATGTTTTAGATTTCAACCTATGGAATCCATTTTGGAAACCTAAATATGAGTTACTTTGGGTATGATTTGTGTTTTGAACTATCCATTTTAAGGGATTTAATGTATTCATTTTTTACAATGTGGGATTCTATGAAAGGATCATTCAAGTATTAAACCTCTGATGACCACATCAATTTTTTATGGTGAAATTAATTTTAATAGTCATAGAATAAAACACCCCAATATTTTTTTGGTAATTAGATTTATATAACATGAAATATATCATTACAAACAACACCATGTTATGTCAGTGTAACATGAAACACCATCTTAGCTTGCGTGTCATGAAATGTAATGTTTCAAATATGTAATATATAATTCTAATTATTTAATCAATAAGATTCAAACATATGCATTAAATTGGAAGGAAGCAATATTATTAAAAAATCCATGATATTTATTCTATATATTTTTATATTCATCTAGTATATATTATATAATAATAAATACTTTTTAATGTTTAAAACGCTACATTTTTCTTAAGGTAATTTTTTCTATATTTAACGCCACTCTTTTTTATAACTATATTGTTGATATTTTATAAATTATATAAAATAAACTATCATTCGTTTTTGGAATAGAAATTTCAATATTATTTTACAGTTTTCGGTATTTTTATGAAATGTTACTTTATTTTATAAATAATTAAAATACCAAATTTTATTGAAAATTGTAATTTATTTTAAATATTTTGAAGGTGAAATTATATTTTGTATTAATTTTAAATTTTATTTATATAATTTTAAATAAATATAATCCAATATTGATTTTTGAAAATTATGTTATTCATAAATTTATTTTAATAAAAAATTATGATACGAAACACTGTTTTTCTAGAAAAATGTTGTCATGGTGTTTTAATGGTTTTATTTTAAATTTAATTCTAAATATTATATTTTTTTAAAAATTTTAAAATATTGAATCCAAATTTGGATTCTGAAAGTCCAAATTTATTAAATATGTCCCAATTAATATTTTCCAATATTAATTGAAACCATGGTAAATTTCATGACCACGGTAATGTGTAAATTGAGTAATTTTTCTTAAAAAAATAAAATTACTATAAAATTACTATAAAATGTACATAAATCTTGGAAAAATAAATTTTTATCCTAAACATAAAATAATATAAATTAACATGTTTCATGAATGATGTTTTTTAAAAATGACTTGTATAATATTAAAATCAATAAAAGTAACAATATTACACTTTCTTTATCTTTAATATCCCCATTGTGTCCACCTGGGAAAAAATTCATGTTACAAATAAATATAACAGTAAGATATTAAATTAATAAAAATTCATTCATGATAAAATTTAATTATTGGTCTTTTAGGTGACATAAATGAAATTATTGTTTTTATATTTATATTTTTCTTGTTATTTATTTGTAATTTATAGAGAACAAATAATTAAATTAATTAATTTCCCAACACTCATGTATTAATTATTTTATTAATGGAAATATAAAATTAATGATACTTAATATTTTAAAATAAATAAACAATCCGATAATTAATTTATTCATGGATTTTTTTTGATTATCATGAACTCATTGGGATATAATAAAACAATTTCTTCGATGTTAACTTATCATCATGATATTTTTAATAGTCCATATAATGAATATTGTCAAAATCGACACTAATGACATTTTATAAAATTAATATTTTATTAACAAATTAAAAATCATAAAACATATTTAAAAATAAATTAAATAATAATAATATGGTGTAAAATATTAGACATTTACCATTTATTATGTAATAGGAATAAAATAAGAAAAATTATCAACCTTTCAATATTCGAAACCATGTTACCTTAGTTAAAAGTAAAATATGTAAACTAATGGTTAATAAAATTATAAGGTATAAAATAATACCAGAACTTGTAAAAAATATGTTTTTATAATATTACACCCTTATACCCTTTATATTCAAATAAATTTCCTTTTTGATGTATTTCTATTGATATTGAATTTATTATAAATTAATATTTTGAGAAAATTCCAATAGAGTCCCTCACCTAAATTATAAGTGGGCACCTCCTCCCACATTTCATCACATGGTATTTTGAATTAATGATCAAAAATACCCTAAAAATTTATCTTATAAACATCCCGATACAAAATCTATTAGTTTTTCTCTTCTAAAAATAACAACCCTAGTGTCCCTAAGAGGACATCAATAGGATGTTATCCAAAGAATAGGTAATCATATTTACCAAATTTTTATGATTATTTATTCTTATACATAATATTCATTTGTTTTTGTAAAGAACCGGAAACTTCAAGGAATTTTTTTTCTTAATTATTTGAAATTTTACGAGTCCGCAGTTTCTAATGGAACTTGATTCCGAGGCCCGGTCGGCCCAAAATCAATTTCTAAAGTTTTCATTGGATACGTTCGGTATATGTATGTGTGGATTTTTCTATAATTTGAAACAGTTATTGGAATTGAAATTTGAGGGCCCTGATGACCTCACAGCACTGATATTCGCTTAAGGGGTCATTTACCGCAGTTGCGTTTTATGAGGGTTAAAAGTTCTTATTTCTAGATTTATCTTAAAATTAAATAAAATTGTGTTGATAAACACTTTTATTTTATGAGGTGGTTATTTCATCCATGAGGATGTTAGGGGTGGGTCCCACACCCCATATAACCTCCCATGAGAGGATTTAGTGTGGTGGGGCCGACATGAACCCAAACCCTTTCACCTCTCCGTTAACACCCCATAATTATTTTGACAACTCCCCTCATTAATTGTAGAGCCTCTCCATGTCCCTCTTCCCTTCAAGTGTAGAAACTCATATAATTAAGGCCTTCATTAATTAATTTGGATGTTTGAATCAATTTTAATTGCATGGAAAAACTATTAAAATTGGAGGAATCTTATTAAAATATTTTCCTTGAAAAATATTTCTATGGTGGAAACTATAGAGAATTAGAGGAAAGCTTCTACATTCCAACGAAGAACTGACAAATAACATCGAAGCCGACTATGATCTCCATTCATGCTATAAGAGGAGGAGCCACCCACAAGGAATGTGGCTACATTTCCTCCTCGGGCGCATCCCGACATCAACGGAATCGACTTCCGTCTAGGGTAATGCCCGACCTCCACGACGCTCGGCATCCGCGGCTCGTTGACGTGCACCATTCATGAAATCGAGGTAGGGGTTTTTACAATTTTATGTGAGTAATTTGTACCCCATTCTTCGTTGAATTTCTTGGATGTCATCGGCCTACTGCTATCATTTAAGTCGGAGGGCGCGGTCCCAATGAACATGGCCCGACGACCCTCTATTGATACTTGTTCTTTTCCACGATGGAGGCAGAGATGGAAGATGCGGTGATGATAGTAGGAAGCGGTGGCTGTGTGCCGACCGCGTAGAGAATAACCAAGACTTGTAACCACGAGCCGCTCTGTTGAAGAAGAACCAACCAGTTAATGATGGTTGGGGCAATGGAATTGCGGCGCCACAAGTGCACCGCGCTGTGGAGGACCGCAGCCCGTGCTCCGCGGGCTGCTTCAGCGGCGAACCGATCGGCCTCCTACTTGTCGGGTTGAAGGGTGAGGCGACGTCTGGCACCGTGTGTAGAGGAAAGCTGCCCGCCCGAGAGGGTGGCTCGTGCCAAAAGAGCCAGCCGGCTTCGGCCGGCTGGGTAGGAGGGGCAGAGGCACTCGGTGCCACCGTTTCGTATAACTAGGGGCCGCACCCCCCAGATCACTCACCCAGTTGGCCGAGCCGCGGCAGGCAACCAGGCGAGTTTTCTTGCGGCACGGACTGGGCCACCATGTGTTGGTCGGGCCGCCGGTCGCCGGGCCGACCCCCCAGCCTGGTCGGACCTGCCGAACCTGGTCGGGCGACCCACCAGCCCACTAGGCTTGACGGGCCGAGCCCGTTTCACTTAAACGTGAATATCATTATGACTGCGCAGTTGATCGACCCGCCTTCTACGGTAATGTGTCCCTTGTGACGAAGCGATCCTTTTGAGATAATTTATGTGAGATTTGGAAAACCTTGGAAAATGTCCGGGTTTTGAACGAGCGTTATTCCAACTGGGCCCCTGGAATGGAAAATCCAATAACTCTCAGACCGAACGTCAATTGGCATTCTGTCTGTCACATTGGGTTTCATTTGATGAGACAAAACTTTGGGATTCAACAACTCCGGACATCGTGATAGATGATGTATCGACCCCTTTTCTCGAGGAGCATACCCTCCCAGATTCGAGCTTGCTGTGTGTAGGAACCTTAGAGATGGCTGCATCTGCGACGACTATAGTACTTGAATCCTCTGTGGGTTCGACAGCGACGACTACTGTACTGGAATCCTCCGTGGGTTTGACTGCGACAACTATAGTACTGGAATCCGCCATGGGTTCGATAGTGAATACTACTACACAAGAAACCTCTATGGGTTCGACAGTGATGACAACTGTTCTTGTATCCTATGTGGGTCCGACAGTTTGACCTTTGTACTTGTATCATGTGTGGGACCGACAGAGTAGCTGGTCGGGAATCCTATGAGGTTTTAACAGAGTTGCTGGTCTTTTATCCTGTGTGGGTCCAACATCTTATCTAAAATTTCATCCTATGTGGGTATGATACCTTAGATTAATAAGTGACTACATCTGATCATCTCTATTACTCTCAAGATTGCTGGTCATGTATCTTCTGTGGGTCCGACAGCATAGCGGGTCTTGTATCCTATGTGGTTCTGAAAACTTAGATGATCTAGTGGCTACATAAGATCATCTAAATCTCTTTACTATTGTGTAATACCTATGTGAGATGACTCTTGACTTCCAATTATTATCATCGATGTGATTGACTTATTTTCGGTGTGGAATGGGTGGTGCATGGGTTTGAGAATTGGAGCCGAACTGAGATTTCTAAATTAGGTATATATATGGGAATATACCTAATTAGGGGTGGTTTCTACTTCCTGTTTGTATCCTTCTTCTATGGTTTATCCTTTGTGGATTCAGGGATACCTTAGGGGGTCTCAGGGTTCCTACTGAGTATCATTATACTCACCTCTGCATAGGCTATGCCCGCACTTCGTTGTGTTTGATGCAGATGACGGACTGTGTTAACGAAGGGCGAGAGCGAGCCAGGATCAGAAGGCACCTGGTGTTGGACAACACGTCAAGACGGTACAAGGAGCAGACCGATAAATGTGGAGTGTTGAGGTGGACATTTGTACATACCCTTCAGGTAGGATACTCGGCGGACGTTCTAGGAGGTGCCATTTTTTGTTGTTGTCCTATTTTCAGTTGTATTTGCTTTCCGTTGTACATGTACTTTACTATTGGGATTGTATTTCTAGCCCCCTTTACTTTCAGCACTACATTCTGTATAGAGTATTTACATAGTTCATACTTTAGTCGCGTACTCTGTTGTGTTTTTTTCTATTATAAAGGAAATTCCTTCCTATTGTGGGGATTTACGCCTTTGGTGCTAGTTTCCAGCTCCTTGCCTATGGAAGGTGGGTTTGGGGTAGTGAAGGCACATGCCTCGAATAAGGATCATGAAAAATTTGTATCAGAGGAGTCAGTTCTACCACCGAACATAGGACTCTGATCATTCATTTATGTGAAGCAATATTGTTAAGATTATTAATTTCGTTTTTCAATCTAGGGTGTCCAGTGATGGTACGGCGGCCAACGTATCCATACACTAGGACCATGACCTCTGATTTCTAAATCAGTGCAAAAAAACATATATTGCATGTGTGTTTCAAGAGTATCCTTAGTGGACTCTTTGAGTTAGCTCACTAGGTATAACATATTGATTGTGGCGCACCTATTCCTTATCAGGATTCCACTGTGAAGACAACCAGTTAGGGTTCCCAAAAGTGTACACGATGACGGCCCACCGAGCGACGAGGATCTGGTGTAGGGCATTCTTGCTATGTTGGAACCTTCAAGTGGTGTACCAGAAGCACCACAACCCATTGGGAAGAAGATGACACCATACGCTCTAGTGGACAATGTATGCCGACTGAGCACGTTGCATGAGTTCCAACAGTAGAGGACTCCAATGTTATGAGGCAAGACAGATTCCAAGGTATCAGAGGACTATATGGAGGTGATTACCGAAGTTTTCCACCTAGTTGAGACACCAGAATTGCAGATTTTGAACTTAGATACTAGTCTTTTTTTAGTGAGTTACCTTGAGGATGGTCTTTATAGTGACGAAGATTCGGTACTTGGACGGTTTTTTGAGATGCTATCTTCGGGAAGTGTGCCAACTATATTAATGCTCGTTGGTCAGAAGACACTACCGGCGGTTCCAGAAGAAGACACGTTTAAGTTTAATGACTTACATGTGTTTCAACACTAGATATCCATCATGTTTTGAAGCGAGCCTGACCCACAAGCGGTTGAGGACTAGCTTGAGGAGGTAGATGAGTGTTTTCTAGATCTTACACAACGTCGGCAGGATGGCGTTTTGGTAGTTGGGTATTCATCAAGGAGTAATAACCATTCCTGGTACTTGATGAATACGATGAGAACAGTTCCTTAGAGCTCAAACCTATGAGAGAGGTGTGTTTATGGACATCTGAGCCAACACAGTTTCCTCTATGCATTCCTACTAATGTTAGGGTGCTAGAGAGAACCTTTGGGGTTTGAAAGTTCATTGGCTAAGCAGATATAGCCAGTGAATGTTAACAGTTGGAAAGCATGAGACAAGCGTCAATCGTAGAGACTTGAGCATGTAACATTTTTCTAGAGGAGGAAGTTTTAAGGATAAGTGAATTTTCTAGGCAGATGATGTAGAAGAAGAGCTTGGAGAGATGAATGAGGTGGTGACCAATTTGACTTTTTACAACCACCCCCATTGTAGTCCCCACTAGGCTAATAGAGTTGGAGGGTAGGGGAAGAGAGTAGCAACATGCAGTTAGGGAGAGTGACCCAAGGGCTCTACGGATGATTTGATGTAACTTCTATGTCTACTACTAGCTATTGTATCAAAAGACATAGGTGCCAAGCATTCCTTTCTTCCAAGAATCATGTCCCAGATCTAATGTTTCCGGTTAAGACGTTGACTTGACCCTCACTCTTGGAGATACCTTGGGAGTAGACTCGATAATCACAGTTACGCCGATGGTGTGATTTGACCCTTGAGGTGAGAGTTTTGGTTGGAACCTCTTGGTGGCAGCAGCGAGGCCTTATGAAGTTATGTTGGGTATGAACGAGGCAACCCCATTTCATACAAATATTGACAGTATTAGGTAAAAAGTTTGTGGTGTATCTAAAATGTTTGTATGGGGTTTTCCTTGGTATGTGAAATAGAAAACCAAGGAAGCACAAGATGGAATCATTCATAAGAGGGTGAAGATGATAACTCATGGGTAGGCCAGACTTACCTTTGTGCCAGACTTCTCTAGAGTCTCAGCAGCACTATCAGCTTTGACGATGAAGGGGAAACACTTCGTATAGTCAGAGAGATGCACATAAAGCTTTTAGGATCTAAGGAAGTGGTGACAGAGATGTTTTCCGCGTTGCAGATATATTTTGTGGATAGAGATAGGACATCCTTTCTTCATTTTGTCAGAGTCACTCCTCCACTTCATCAGTGAGTCAGGGAGGCACAACGTGAGGATTTTGACTGTGAGACGCGATGTGGTCGTATATCCACAGGGCAGGCGCCTGATGGATTTACTAAAGTAGGGGAGCATGTCATCCTATTCAGGGGATGTACCATGGTTACGGTTTCACTACTGGAGGATATGCTGAGGGAGTTTCACACTTACCCTCTAGTGTTACATCCAGGAGTGGTGAAGATGTATCAGGACCTCAGTTGACAAAACTGGTGGTCGGGTATGAAGAAGGCTGTAGAAGAGTTCAATTCATGATGCCTCACTTTTCCGCAAGTGAAGGCAAAGAACCAGGTACCAGCAGGCTTGGTACATCCCTTAGAGGTCCTAGAGTGGATGTTGGAAAAGATATCCATGGATTTCGTGATGGTGCTTCCTCATAAATCCAAAGGGCACGACTCTATCTGAGTGATTTTCGACCGCCTCACCAATTCGGCCCACTTCATTTTGATCAGAGAGCATGGCTTAGTAGTGTTCTTGGGATGCCTCTACGTTTAGGAGATCGTATGGCTTCATGGTGTTCCATCGACGATTGACTCCGATCGAGATGATCGTTTCACTTACCGATTATAGAAGGTGTTGCAGGAGGCTTTCAGGGCATAGCTTCGCTTGGGAACCTCCTTCCATCCTCAGATGGATGGTCAGACTGAGAGTAACATTCAGACTCTTGAGGAAATGCTCCAAGAATGTGTCCTTGACTTTGGTCGTAGCTGGGAGGATCACCTATCCTTAGTTGGGTTTTCATACAACAACAATTATCACTCCACCATCAGGATGGCCCATTATGAGGTTCTATACGGATGACCTTACAAATCACCTCTGTGGTGAACTATCCTTAGGGATTCAGCACTTGTAGGACCAAAGATGGTTCATGCAGCGACGAAGAAGGTTTAGATCTACCAGTAGTAGATGAAGACTGCACAGAGCAAACAGAAGTCCTATGCTGATAGGAGACGAAGACCATTGAAGTTCTAGTATAGAGACCACATCTTCATACAGGTCTCACCTCGACGTGGTCTACAATGATTTGGTCAGGGCAGCAAGTTAACTTTGTGCTTAATCGGACCGTTTCAGGACCTCAGAAGGGTAGGCGAGGTGGTTTTACGCTTGGACCATCCACCTCAGTTGCATCGGGAGCATGACTTCTTCCACGTGTCTCAGTTGAAGAGATACGTGCACGACCCGTCCCACATCATCGACCATGGGGAGCTAGATATCTATGACTGGGCGAAGTTTACAGAAGTCCCGTTGGATATAGAGGATCAACAAGAGTAGGTCCTACGTGGATGATCGTTTCCTCTGGTGCGCATTCACTGGCAGCACCTGAACCTACAAAAGAGCACATGGGAGAGGGAGGTTCAGATGCATGTTTAGTACCATCTTTTGATTTCCTAGTGAGTGTTGTAGCTTTATGGGGCTGTAAAACCCTGAGGTGGGTCTAATTTAATGACCCAATAAATTTCATGGGAATTTTTTTTCATAATTCTTTGAAATTTTACGTGTCCGTAGATTCTGACGGCACTTGATTCTGAGGCTCGGTGTGCCTGGAATCAATTTAAAAAGTTTTGTTCAGGTACGTTCAGTAATCTTACCTGCGGGTTTTTCTATCTTTTGAACTGGTGCTTAGAATTGAAATCTTGAGGGCACATATGAACTCGCAATGCCGGTATTCACTTAAGGGGACCTTTACCAAAGTTGCGTTTTATGTGGGTTGAATTTTATAATTTGTGGATTTATCTTAAAATTAAATAAAATTGCGGTGATAGACAATTTCATTTTAAGAGGTGGTTATTTCCTCCACGAGGAACTTATGGTTGGTTCCCACATCCCCCATTACCTCCCATGAGAAGATTTAGTGCGGTGATTCTGCCACGAACCCAAACCCATTCACCTCCCAATTGACACCCCATAATTATTTTGAAAACTCCCCTCATTATTGGTGGAGCCTCTCCAACTCCCTCTTCCCATTAATTGTGCCAACGCATACAATTAATCCCTTTATTAATTAATTTGGATGATTGAATCAATTTAAATTGCATGGAACTACTATTAAAATTGGTGGTGCCTTATTATAATATTTTCCTTGGAAAATATTTCTACGGTGGATCCTTTGGAGACTTAGAGGAATGCTTGTACCTTCCAATGAAGAACCGCCGAAGGACGTTGAAGCTGACATCGATATTCATCAAAGACACAATAGGAGGAGACACCCACAAGGAATGTCATCTACGCTTCCTCTTCGGGCGCATCCTGACGTTAACATAATCGACGTCCGTCTACCGCAATGCCTGACCTCCGTAACGCTCGTTTTCCACGGCTCGTGGACATGCACCATTCTTGAAATCGATGTAGAGATTTTTTACAATTTTAGGTGAATAATTTTTACTCTGTTTTTAGTTGAATTTCATGGATGTCATCTGCCAACTGATATCGCTTAACGTGGATGGCGCGGGCCGAATGAACATGACCTGACGGCCCTCCATTGATCCTTGTTCTTTTATTAGATGGAGGCGAAGATCGAAGAGGTGGTGAGGACTGGAGCAAGCAGCGGCCATTTTCCTTCCGCGAAGAGAAGAACCACGACCTGCAACAGTGGGTTGCTCGGCAAAAGAAGAAGCTGCCGGCTAAATCCAGCCAAGCTAAAGGAACTGCGGCGCCACGAGGGTGCCGCCCTGTGGAGGACCGCGGATCGCTTTGGCGGTGAACAGGTCGGCTTCCTGACGGTCGGGTTGAATGCCATGGTGCCACAGGGGACCGCGTGTGGAGGCCATCAGCCCCCCCCCCCCCGAGTGGGATGTTCGCTCTAGAAGAGCTGGACGAGCTTGAGGGGCGGCGCTGCTTGGCGCTGCCATTTCAGAAAACCGGGGGCCACGCCCACCAGACTACTTGGCCAGTTGTCGAGTCGCGGTTGGCCGCCAGCGGAACGGACCGGGCCACTAGTCACTGGGCGGGGCCATGGCCCGCTGGGCCGGGCCATCCTCCCAGCCAGTTCAGTCCCGCATAACCATGTCAGGCCGACCCGCCATCCCACTGAGATTGACGAGCCGACCTCGCTTCACTTAAACCTTAATAACATTAAGACCACACGTCCGATCAACGCGTCCTCTGTAGCACTGGGTCCCTTGGGACATAGCCTTCCTTTTGCAATATACTATGTGAGCCTTGGACATTCTTGTAAAATGGCCGGGATTGGAATGAGCGTAATTCCAACCGGGCCCCTGGAACAAAAAAGCCAATAACTCTTAGACCGCGAGTTCCATTGACACACCCTCTAATGCGTTGGGTTTATATAAATCATCAGATAATAATAAAAATCGTTATCAAAAACATTTTAATGAAATCATGGACATTGAATAAAATGATACATGAGGGAATTTTAAAACACAGTTAGTTTTCCTTAAAAAATATATATATATAATAAGAAATTAAAGTGTGGAAAACGAAAGGAAAAATTGATTCGACATAAAAAAATTGGGAGATATTAGAAATTTAATGGATTTATTAGAAAAGGATCACAAAGTTTTGACAGTGGCAGTTCTACCATAAACAATACTGAATAAAATGGGACTGAGATGTTATTCCCTTAAATCAAGTATCATATTTTTTTATATGTTTGAAACTCTTGTATAATAAATATGGATTTATTATAAATGTATTAAATAACATTAATCATATATATCTTACATTATATTATTTAGATATAACATCTTATCACCTGTTTATTTACATTTTATTATTAAAAACACTATTTTTGGTGATAACATCATTGTTTTTCATGAAAATTTTGATTCCCCAATCAATGACCATGTAGTTTGATCATGGTAACATCATCTATAGAATGTTAATAATGATATATATATTATATAATTTTATTATATATTTATATATAGTTATTCACTAATAAAAGGTAGAGATAGAAAAATGAATTATACAATTCATGGAGGCGATAGGTCGTACGTATACATGAATTTTTTTTTCACTTATTAATAGATAAAATAAAATACTGGTAAATAATTATTTGTGTTATTTAATTTATTAGGATTCACTAAACCACTACCCCAATTCGGGTAGTCACATGACTCGATGTGTTCCTCCCTATAAGCTAGAGTATTCTCACTAGTAGGGAGGGTCGAGATTAGTTATGTGGGGTGACTATACCTTTTTTATCTGTGTAATCCATAGTAAATAAAAATATACACATTGAAAAAATATGAAACAACTAATAGTAAGCATATCCAAAAATCTCCCATACTAGGTACAAACAATAAGAAACAATAAATCTGTCATGTCACGCTACAATTCTGAGTGAACGAAACCCAAAATAAAGACAACAGTGGAATTTCCAAAATGCTCAGAAAAAATTGTCAGGATCGCCATGAATGCATGTCCCAGCCCAAACTCAACTCCCTAGAATAGGGACCTTACACTTTTTTCAGACCTGTGAGAATGAAATCAGCTTGGGCTCACAACCGAGGCTTGAGTCTGGAGTGTTTAACTAATTAGGTCACCACCAATGGTGTCTAAAAAATAACTCATCTAATAGATAGAACAAGAAGGTATAAATAAACGCAATGAAAATGAATGACTATTCAAGTTCCACTTTTTTCCATCTTCTAACTTTCCATTTATATTAGTATTAGTTTTTTGTGTTCAATATTTACATTATCTCATCATTTTTTAATCATCATCCTGTAATTCATAATTCTAAGAATTTACCTCTTTCACACAATATTCATGATATTTATCATTTTTCATAAGATAACAAATTAAGTCCCTATCCCAGTAAGGATGAGCATATTATGAAATCACTACACTTACACTAGATCCTTAGTCTTAGTATATTCATTTAATACAATAATTTTGGGAACTTTACATCAGTACAACTCACAAACACATGCATTCCTTTGTAGGCTAGACCATTAGTCCAACCCTACCCATTGGAGGATAATCTGTCCTTAATCCCACCACCAAGCCATTTGTAAATGATTATTTATCTATTAAACACATTTACCAACATGAAAACTTATACAACCAATAATAATAACAATCACAATTCACAACAACTATGATGAGAATCAATTTTATCCTATCGACTTTTCATAATGCAAATTTACTCTACAACACCCATTAGCTGATCTCTTCCCAAGTATCAACCCATTAACAATATTCATAAATTCATAATACATTACAAATAAAAATAACATTCCAAAAATTTATTTTCTTTCACATTCATCATTTCAACATACTTATCATGGGCTCTACATTTTCAAAAGGGAACATTTAACTTACTCAGCTTACATCTATGTCCAAAAAGTAACAGTGAACCGCATGGGTGGCCCTAAAAATGTCATGTCTTATTCTATATGTCCGATTGGGACCATGATGGATCTTATTCATCTTTTAAAAACCCATCACTCCAAAACACAACGAAGTATCAAAATCAAAATATGATTAACCAAGAATTAAACCCAAGCATGCACAAATGTCAAAAGAAACTTGGGGATTTAACTTGTTGACCACAAACAATTGATCCCATGTAAAAAACACACCTTCTCAAGACCTTGGATCATGATTCAACACCCCTTTGATATATAAACCATGATATAACCATAAATGAAGATTTTTAGGTATTTTGAATGAGATAAAGAAGAAATAAGAGACCAAAACTAAAAAGAGAGGTAAGAGGGGGATTAACCATACTGAGAACTTCAATTCCCAAATGACGACACTCCAAATGACCATGATATGAGGGATATTCACCTGTAGAAGATATTGTGAGCATGTTATCATCAATAAGGATACATGGTAGATGAAAGGATGAAATAATGATATGGGGTTTAAAATCATGTAATGGAATTTTTGTAAATTTCTCATCATTACTAGGATGTGTGGTATACCCCAATGTTTTCAAAAATTTGAGAGAGATACTATCCCAAATTTCACCTTTGGGATGGTTTCCTAGAAATTCAGTATAATTTCCCTAAACATGTTGTAATTGTTAAAAAGTCACTATCCATGTCTTCCAGGATACCTAATATGATCCATCCAGTTTGCACTAACCATGCACAAATCCTGAAACTTGCCCAAAAAATCATTTTTCCACCACATTCTTGTCCCAAACCCCCATAAAACCACCATGGATTCCCATGAATGTGGGAAAACAATTATTTGACTTAATTTATGGACTTAACTCAAACATTAACCAAACATCACATAATAAAGACCCCGAATATTATAGCATCCCAAACATTGGATGATTTATCCATGAGATTCTCTTCCCTTAGCCACTCATGCTGAGAATCATTGTGTTTCTATTGCAAAGAGATCACAAAACTGGTCCCACATATCTGATTATCTCTCCCATGATTCTTCATTGAAATTTTAATGCTATCATAAAACATGAACAATAGTTACCACCCTACCCCACAAGACCTTCTAATATTGTTCCAAAATATGAACAAGATGCTCATCAAAGGATGTGTTAGGATCAAGATCCACATAATCAACATTTATAACAATTGATGGATCAGGATGTTAATAATTAAGTTATAAAACATGAAACAATCTTGCATTCCATTATACCACTATTTAAGATCCAATCAGTAAGCCACTGATCTAATTCTCTACAATCATGAATGGCCCCAGGTACTTGGGCACCACTTTTACCAATCTCTGAAATCGATGGTAACCCATCCATGGAGACACCCAAAGGAAAGTATCATTCTCCAAAACAAATTCATGTGGTCTACAATGATATTCCGCATATGAATTCTTCCACCCCTGAGCTCTAATCGTGCACTTTGGAATAATAATATATTCCCTGACGTCTCTGGCATGAGACTTGATCCCAACTGGTAAAATTACCTAGAAAGTAGCTAAAAAACAAATATCAACCAGTTCTCATATAGAGTTACACAAAAGAAACCATATAAATCATATACTGGAAACTATTCTTATATGAAATAAAAACTAGGGTTAAGTAATTTTACAATTAACCATTAAAATATAAAATAGATGATATTAACATGTCCTCTAATACTTGAATCGAATGCACTAATTGTCAATCCATTTGTGCGGTGATAAGCAGTACTTAACATATCATTGGTACTAAGAACATTCATTAATACCTACCAAATGTGCGATGTGTAACATAGTTCATGATATGAAATAATGGTTATTGGCACACCATGCAATCACACTTTTCGTGAATAGACATGTCATCCAACTGATCAATTGTGTAAGGCTCATGAATATAAAATAAATGATCCACTTTAGTCTATCAATCCACCACATTCAAGAATATTTTATTCTTATGAGGTGTCATAAGAAGTCCCAATACAATTTCCATCATTAAATCATTTCAAATCCTTGAATGAATGGGGAATGACTACAAAAAGTCACCTTGATACTGATGCTCAACCTTCACCTGTGGTAGGTATTGTATCACACCATAGAACATGAAACCTATTTCTTCATTCCAAGACTAAAATACATTCCTGGAATATCATGATACATATTTTTCAATCCAGGATGAACTTCCCATATTGATGCATGAAAATCATGCACCAACTCTTCTCGTACATTTCTCGACACCACTACATGACCGTGAACATATGCACTTCCATCTGTATTGATGGAACTACTAAAATGTGAAGCCAAATATTTTTGACTTTCTTTCTTATAATAACACTCCAAATCCACTAGATGACTCCATGTCCTAGATCAAAAGTTCAAATTTAACTATTACATACATGAGAGTCATCTTCCAATTCCCACAATATACCTCTAAACACATCTCAACCGATGAAGTCATTATCTTCCACTATATACTAGATTCACAAACCACTAGATTGTGGGCCTTATGACTCAAAGAATCATGAAAACAACTCTCATCCCCCAATTAATGGAACAAATAAAAAGAAATCTATTGTAGGTACTTGACCCACCTTCTCTATCCAAGATACTAATCCTATTGAGAAAATATTTACATAAGACTTTTCTCATCGATCAACAACATGAAGGGTTCCCCGAAAATGTTTTTCCTTAACCCATCTACAAATTAATGAAAACAGCGAGCTCAAGGTCACGAGTTGGAAATTTATTTTTCATTTGGTCTCAAATTATTTGAAACATAATCTACAACCCAATGATCGTACATCAAAACTACCATGAGGCAATAATGGGCGCATAACAAAACAATGTGAATTTCATACCTGAATCAGGTATAATTAGAATTGGTGTGGTAGTCAACTGCTTCTTCAACTCATGTAATGAAATTTCACTCACCTAAGAGAAATAAAATATAACACCCTTCATAGATAATATTGAGTTCATTTCTTCAAAACAAGAGATATCACTAATGAACATCTCATATTAAATTGTGAAACCAAGAAAACTATGAACATCAGAAAAACTCTTGGGCTTCTCAAATGTAACCCCAACTAGAACCATCCCTGGAGCCATCGACCCACCAGACTCAAAGATGATGTGTCCTAAAAAATTTAAATTTTTATTATAGAACTATAACATTGAATTATTTTTGTGAATCATATGATCTCTTAAATTACTCATGTCGATGTCATTATGTTGGGCATGATCAACAAGAGTCTGTGAGTACACCAAGATTTCATCAACCTAGTCAACCACAAACTGATCTAGATATTGGTGAGATATTTGGTTCATTATCACCATAAATACAGTTGGATCATTTTTCAACCCGAAAAACATCAGAATGAATTTATAAGACCTATACTGGCTCTAGAAAGATATACACAATTAGTTATAATCTCTCACCGTCAATTGATTGTATCTCTATCTCAAAATATTATTTGATAATACTATGGCGCCCCATAGTGGGTAAAACTGGCCATTAATTATAGGAATTAGGTATCGGTTCATAATCATTATTTTATTATGCTTTTTTTAATCCAAACATAACTATAATAACCCCTCAAACTTCTTAGAAAATTACTGTGGTGATCCCCATGTCAACGTAACTAGTCGAATTAATCCCTCCCACTTTAAATATTCCAACAATGATTTATACTCGTAGAGATCTACATACTCTATTTGATATGGTGGAATGGAAAATGGTACTTCCCATTAAAGAAACATGATCGTAAACTCAACATCCCTTTAGCTGGTAGCCGATAGATGTTCTGAGGAATCATATCCATGAACTGATCCACCATAGGAGAGAGGATATGTTTCTCTGCTCCTCCATTATCTAGAAAAAGGAATTACACATGGTCCATGGGCTCTCAAAACTATAGACAAAATGGTCATCCATGGACAAATCATTCATCCCACTCACCATGAAGGACATAATTGTATCTATCGAGAGACATACACATCACCCAACAATGATAACAATTGATATGGGCTTCATACTACACAAACCAATCCATTCAAAATATCATGTCAAAAACTGAATTATTCAAAAAAAATCCCATGGGTAAGGATATCCATAATCCTCTATGGAACAACCAATACACAACCTTATATACTCAACTCGCATCCCAAATAGGTATCATGTGACATAACTCCACACTCACTTTGCATATATAGCCCCAAAAACAATAATAATTATTCCGAAATGAAAATATATGTGGAACTGATGTCAAATAGATAATGTAAAAGTGTTAATTATATAAGAATATAAAAATGAATAAATGAATTTCCAGACACACCTCCCCTAGTGTAGATTAAATTTCTTGCAAATGGCCTATAAATCTACCCTTTGATCCAACCTGAATACCATTCGCCTCCCTACCCTAATAGTATGACTAGTCACTAATCGGAATTCCACATCAACTACCTATACTAGTATGACCTATGTAGCTTCATATACCTACCTGATATGGGGTAATCCGACCTTTACCCGCACTCCAAACTGATCTATGTACCCTAATACATTTTTTCTATCATGGGTTACTATGGAACCTCTACACATGGCCCATCATGCCAAATTCTCTTCACTCAGCATGTGGTTATGAACTCTAACATCCCTCGTTTCCCAACCTGCCAGACTGGTAGCAGCAAACTCGATTACTATATTTATAGATTGGCCCATTTTCTATCAATCTTTTCCACCACTTCCATAGTGGAAATTCTTGAAATGGACCATCCTATTATCAGATGTTGTGCCACTAGTTTTCCCCAGTGGAATCCCATGTTTTCTTATATAGGCCTCTTTGATATTTCATTCTAAGATGAGAAAATGATCCATCACCCCAAAAAACCACCTCAACCAAAAAATATTCACATGAGATCTGATCTCTTGCTAAATTCCCTCTTGATTGGGCCTTGCCATAACTGCTTCATCACCCACTAAAGTAGGAATAGAATGTTGAAAGTCAAGGAATCAACTTGAAAACACAATTACTAACATCATCCACATTTTAAATCTCATAAAAAAAATAGATGTATCCTTATTTTTGGTTTATGGTTAGTAATACTTCAAAAAATATTTCCTAAAACCTCTTCCACATCATTCCCTCTACATGCTCAGTCTGAGCTAAGTTATCACAATAATGCTTTTCCTGGTCGAAAAACATGTACGCTTCCAACGTAGCATGTTTCTCAGAATGGTTCCCTAGATGATCTATAATAATATTGATAGAATCTATCTAGAACGTAGTTATACCTATAACAATCTATAAGGTAATGGATAGAGGGTGCTACAACTGAAACCCCCATGTCAACTCGAGAAAAATCTGTGTGACCTGCGCAGGGTCCCATTCCATCTTCGACATAAGGAAATTAATGTTATCACAAAAATTATCTAACATATCATCCAAAACAACTAGGTCTTCATGCTCCACAAAATGGGAAATTTTCTCGGAAACATCATCTTGTCACCAAACCAACACACACCTTCATGGTGGCATTTCTCTCAAATACCATACAAGACCATTTTAGAAAAATATTATAAAGATTTCATGATGCATAATGAATGTCTCATCACTGTCCATAATGAAAACATTCTTCATACACTTCCCAATGGTATTTATTTTATTTGGAACACTACCATCAACCACCCTTTAATATATCAAGGATATCATGGGGAATCTAACTCACATGGTTACAGTCCTAATTTTTACAACTTTCAAAAAAAAATTCTATATCCCAATTTACTTCAACAAAATTTTAAATCACTCACATTTCATTACCAAAAAAAATCATTAATTATTACAATATATTATCATATCCATTTTCACCAATTTATATCATCCCATTAGAAAATGTTTCACTATTTTTATGAAAATCAGATGCATTCTACCATTTATGTCTGACAGACCCATCCCATGTTACTGTGTTCCTAATATGATGCATGCCACAAAGAAACACAGGATCCTAGAATTATTCACGAATGTAAAACCTCATGAAATTACAACTGTGATAATAATATCATTATTCTATCACATCACAGCACATGCGCATCATCCAATGATGAAATATCCTCAAATGTAACAACAGACACCAATAAAATAAATTACTGCACTGGGTGACATGGGTTTCCACCGTACATGGGTTATCTAATGCTAGGAACGATCTCATTAACAAGGCCCGAAACTATAAAAATATCCTATATACCATCCCCAATTAGAAGAGAAAATAAATCCTCTCATACCACATTGTAATGTCTCTAACCCAGTTGCCACAAAACCATTTCCCCAAGCCCATTCATCCCATGACCTCAAGAGTGCCACTGCAAATGCTAGAGGATGTAGACCAACAGCAAGGGTCTAGATTATTCATGTGGGGAAACAATACCCTCTTTTTTGTAGTAATCCATAATAGATCGCACTATAAATAGGGGAGGAAATTATAAACATCCAATATAATGCATTGCTGGATATCTCCCAAACTGGGTGTAAACCATATGAAAAAATGAATATGTCATGTCATGCTACAATGCCATGTGAAAAAACCAACAAAAAAATTATCATACTGTAATCCACTAAATAGTTATAAATCCATGTTGGGAACATCATCCGTTCTTGTCCCATGTACCACTCAACTCTGTACCATGGAGCGCTTACCCTTGTCCTGACCAGAAATAATTAAATCTAATCAGGTTTCCAATGGATTCCCATGAAGGGTGTGAGTACAAATCCGTAGGCCACCACAAATGGTGTCAGAAAAATATCCAATCAAACAGATAGTGCATGCATGTATAAATAAATTGAATGTAAAGGAAATATTTTTTTAGGGCCACTTGTTAACCTTTGTGTACCTTGATATTACTATTAGGATCATTATGCCAAGTTCTTTATGTACATAATCTCATCAATTTGTTCATAATGATAATTTTATTCGTAAGTTAATCATTTACCTTATTCACACAATATTCATTTCATTTATCAATCTACATAATAGAAAATATTAGGTACATCTTTCATTAAGGATGAAAATAGTAATCAATCACCATGTTTACCTTGGAGCCTCAGTCCATGTATTTTCATTGAATACCACTATTGGGGGCCTAGAGTATTAGTATGACTCCCCAATCCTTGCATTCTTATATAGGCTAGATCACCAGTCTAAGTCGACCTGTGGGTGGGGCATCCGTCCTTACTCCCACCACTAAAACATGTACACATTATTATAGATCTGTTAACCACATATATCCACGTGAAAACCAATAAAATATACAATGACAACAATAATTATTAACAACAATTATAATTAGTTTCAATGTTATGTGATATCCCTTTCACAATGCCATTTTACACAACACAACCCATTAGCTCATCTCTTCCCAAGACTCGCCCATTAACGATATTCGCCAATTTTAATATCATCACTAATCATACACACATTCAAAAAATACATTTTCACGCCCATTTGAAATGTCAACATACTTATCAATGGATCAACAATATAACATGGAATCCTTTTTCTTAATTATCAATAATAAAAGGCGAGAATGATTTGATGCACCTAATGGGTGTCCCTACAAAGGTCAAGTAATCTGACATGCGATCCATTAGGACCATGAGGGTTCACATTCATCATTTATAAACCCATCACACCAAAACTAATCAAATGATCTAATGAAAAATAAGAGAAACCAATAATTGAACCCAAGCATGAAAAAATATCAAAAAAACATTACGAAATAACTTATAGAACACCCAGGTTGGATCTGTTGCTAAACACACACTTAATTGAGGTCTTGGATACCGATTCCACACACCATTGAAGCCTCAACCAAGATATAACCATCAAATATGGGTTTTACAGATTTATAAGTAGATGAGGAAGAATGTGAACCCTAAAAAAAGTTATGCATGAGAGGGATTATCCTTAACCAGATCTTAAATTTGAAATTGGTGACACCCCAAACAACATAGAGATGGAGGGGAATCTCCAATGGAAGACCATGGGAGATTTGGTTTGTCACTAGGGTTGCAAGGTACTATAAAAGAAGAAGTCGTGAGATTGGGATTAAAATAACAGTATAGATTTTATTGTAAATTTATCTACGTTTTTGGGAAGAAGTGTTTACCCACAAATTCTCTAAAACATTTGAAAACTATGCAAGATTTGCTGTCATAAAATAACTATTACAGATGGTTTCCTTGAAATTTCATAGTATTAGCTTAACCATGCCATAACTGTGTGAATGCCACTGTCCAAGGGTACACAATTACCTAGGGTATTCCGCATGATTTTCACTAACCATTAAATAAGGATGAATCATTCCCAGAAAGTTCTTTTTCCATATATTTTCATGTCATGAACCCCTAGAAAACCCCTACTCCTTCATAGAAAATTTGTAAAAAAATTATTTCACCAAAATAATGGATTATAAATAAAACTAAATAAAAAATATCTTAGGAAAGGTAATCAATCATACAAATAACTATTATATAATTTTTATTTTATAATATATTTTTATTATTTTTGTTATATTTAAATTTATGACCATCACTATAAAATGAATGTGAAAAATGAATCTCATCACATCTTGGAGGTGGTAGTCAACACTTATGTTAGAGCAACGTTATCGATTTCCAAATGATTAGAAGAAGATGTATAATTGTTATTAAATAATATTTATAATATTTTATTAAATATAATATTAAAAAGTAATTATTTTATAATGGATATATCATATTAATAGGAGGTATAATAATAAATAAATTTGAAAATGTTTTTCTAATAGTTAAAACTTTTCATCGATAAACCCTCTTTGTCTCACGCCATAATACATGAAAGGATGGTAATTTGGAATGAGAAAAAGATCTATGACAAGGTAAAGGAAAATATTATAATATTATGGCATGTATTTTAAAAAATATAAGGATAGAAATTTTTGAATAGTGATGGATAGTAGGTGACAATTTATTATTGAGGGGAGATGCACACTAAGATTTATTTATTTATTCAATTAATATAAATTATTTTTATTGGGAAAAACTCCAAATTGATTTCATTAAAATATAATTTAATTAGAACTCTAAATTATTATATAAAATAAAATTTTAACAACCTTGGATTATTATTTCACTCTTATCTCTTAGTTTTAACCCTCATTAACCATTTTCACAATTGCCAGAATATCAATGTTCTCTTGTCATTACGGGTTACAAATTTTACTATATATGTTAAAAAACATTCATAAATGGATTTTGGTTGATATTTTCACCAATATGAAATTTATATGGACTAATATATTAATTTTATGAACTTATTATTACATAATGAAAAATAAATTATTATAAAATATCATTAATGTTATTTTTGGAATGATTTATATAATTTTAATTTGAAATAAAATAAAAACAAATGAATACAAAAATAAACCTAAGAAACATCTATAATATGTTATATTTTAAAAAAAATCATAGAACACATTAATTATTCAAAACTGTATTGGATTTAATATTTATAATATAATTAAATTTATTAATTAATAAGTTAATAAATATTATATTTTTGATGAATATGAATTTAAGGAAATAAATAAGTCAGTAAAAATTTAAAATAAATTACAAAGACAAAATAAATTAATTCTTATTGAAAATTAAAAATTTTAACAATAACTATACTAATTATATCTGTATGAAATATTTTTGGATATATATAATTAAAGCGATTGAAATTTTTTATTTATTATTTTCATTAATTAAAATAAAATTCCTAATCATACAAAAATGGAAGGAAGTTTATATATATTAAAAAATTAGATTTCAGTGGATAAATGAAACTTTTACAATAGGATAAAAGAAATTTTATTTAATGAATTTAAATACTTATCACATTTGATTTATCCATTACTAACTCATTTTTCCTTTTATAGTGTAATTATTTGTATAATTGTTACAATTCATACTTACTAAGAATAGATATGTCTTATTTTAAAAAATAGGAACCCATGATTCCAAATAGAGAATCAATTTTTCCATTATTTAATATCTATATGTTGGAGAAATTAATTTATTATATAAATACAAAATTAAATGAAAAAAGTTTTTGAGAAAAATGAAATCTTCATTATTAAAATATGTTTATGCCAGATTTATCCATAAAATAAATTCCAAAAATCACATTTAGATAATTGAAGATAAAATATATGTAATGTCATTTTTTAACCATTTGAAAATAAAATGTAGCTTTTTGAGAACATTGAAAAATAAATTTTTTGGTTAATATAATCATTTATCACTATTAACTATAAAAACAATATTTTTATAAAAATGATAAAAATTTATAAAAGATAATTCTGATTTGATGTTTTAACAAAATATATCCGGGTTATCAAATACCAGTTCAAAATTTTTGAGAAATTAATTATTATATTCACTAAAAATCCATTTTTGATGAATATGTATTTATTGATGAATAAAATGATTTTACAAAAAAACTTTGGATTATTGATTAATAAATTTTTATGGAGTTGAAACATTAAAAATATTTTATATTCTAGTAAATCCTATTTATACCTTTATACTCTATAGAAAGACTATAACGATCAAATTAAATAATAACATTTCAATAGAATGAAGCAGGTTCTGATAACTTGATTTAATTTTTAATGTATATATAAAATGAATAGAAAGTAGTTTTGGAGAACAATATCATAAAATATTACGGTGTTATGTGAATGAATCATGTTACATTATTTACTGTTTTGGTGATCACAAATATTTTAATTCAAATTTTTAAATAAATATTCTGGAATTTTGATCGAGGGCATCAATACAGTCTCAATTCCACTAACAGAAAATAAATCTGAGTTCATATGACGACGTTGTGGTCATCTAAAAATCATAGGAATATCTAGTTAATAATGGTTTTTTGGATTTTCAAATAATATAAAATCTAATTACTTTTCATTTGAAATGTACCATGGAATATTGTTCACTTGAGTACTAACATAGGGGCTTCTAAAGTCGTTATTGAGGGTGTCTTTAATGGAGTACATAGATTTACTATAATCAAACATAATAAAATAATAATAATAATAATTTAAATCTATAAAGGAACGAATAGTAATTGGTATCATTTCATCTAAATAGTACCTAAAGAATACTTATCACATGAATAGTACCCATGGGTTACTATTCAAAAAACTCAACACAAATTATATACCCAGACCCATTTTTTTCTAAGGGGACCTATTTTATCCCCAATAAAACTCACTAAATTTAAAAAAAAAATTTAAAAAAAACATTATTAATTTATTGGGTAATTTTCACAGAATGTGATATATATTGATAATCAATTAACATTATTTTAATTATCATATAGACATTAAAAATAGTAAATTGTTAGATTTTAGTCTATATTAATTTTTTAATTAAATGGATTTAGATTTAAAATATCATGAGATAAAACTAACCTGCGCATGATTGGTTTATTTAATTATTTAATTATTATTATTACAATTGTATTGTTTTGTAATAATTATTTATTACAAAATATATTCTCATATTTTTTGGAATGTACCTCCATCATAACATGTATATGGGCCTTCAAGTAATCTTTTTTAGTTATGAAAATGTAATTATGCATCCGGAATACCTCTAGGACCTTCTAATAGTGTTCTTATTACAAATGGAAGTGTACATGATGACGCGGTCCAAGTCGTGATCACATATTAAACCAAATAAGTAGAATGTATGAGTGTTTGATGAGTTTTACAACTTGATAATGTGGATGGATTTTGGTGTTTCACTTTGTTATTACTAGTTCTATCATAGACATGATGGGTATACAAGAAAAACCCCCTTTAAAACCATTCCTATGTATATATTATTCTGAAGGGTAAATTTTTTCCTGAATGTGGGGATGAAACATTCTCACATATAATAGTTAACAAGAATATGTAGATAAGATAAATGGACATGTTAGGTGAATGTATTCAATTTATGAATTTCTACTGTTTTTAGTGTTATCACATATAGTATATTAGATAATAGCACAATATTTTTGTTAAAAACCTAAAAAGATAAAAAACCCTCAAATTAAATATAATGTCATTTAACACCTTCAATGAGTTTAGATTGAACAAATAAATTTTATCGAGGTTATTTTCAGCATATGTTGATGGTAAATATCAGTACAAGAGCATTCATATGAGAGAAGAGGGTTGAAATATTTAATATTATAATAAAAAAGATTGAATAGTTATATTTTCCAAATATTAGAACCTAATATTTGAGTTGCATAGTGGTTGTGCCCAAATTTACCCATGATATATGGTGCAAGTGGTCGCTTGTAGTAAGGCTTGGGTTATCGAATACACAGGGACCAAAGAAGTAACCTTAAGACAGTATGATTAGTTACGAGATTGGCTATGACGTGGCCAACTATGGTGTTGATTGATTTGAAGAAATAGTGATTTGATTTAAAGAACAAAAAAAAACAAAATGACTTGTATTTAAAAAATTAATTAAGATGTCTGATCCTAGGTTGCCTCTAAGGCATGATTTGATGTATTTATTTTTCTTTGAATTTTATGTTCATCTGTTCAAGTGGTATACATTAAATGAAATAATTCATCAATATCATTCTCTAATTTAATTCATACACAATTTCAAGGCTAATCACCAATTCACATAGAGGATCACTTAAATGAGAAATCCCAGAAATTAGATCATACTAGCACTTAAAATGTGTTGACATTAAAGTCGGTGAACACAAAGAAGAAGATAAATCAATGAAAGGAACTCTTAAAATGAAGAACAAATTTAAGAGTTTAAAACATCAAATAACATTCAATGCAGCTTATGAAACTCCCTATGATAATCCCATAATAGGTTACCCCTCCATTTATGTTATTCTATCATTAGAAGTGGGTAGTTGACTTAAAGAAGCGAGATTGATGAAAAAAAATATTGAATAAAATAAACACTCCACCGTTGTGTGATGAATTCACAAGTGCGGGTGTGAATAAATTCACACTTAGATTCAAAGGTATCAACGTGTGAAAAAAAGAAAAAAAAAGTGGAGAAGAAGAATAACTTTTATTAACATGGTAAACGTGAAAGAAAAACTTACATGGAAAAACTGACGATACAATTACAAAATGAAAGAAGAAAATTACAATTGAAAGGAATATATAAGATGTCTATTACCTTCACCACCATCTCCTTATATAGGAATATTAGGAGCCTTAGGTCCACCCCCCACAATCAATTCACCCCCAACAATTAAGAGAGTCAAAAGGAGGGTGAATAATCAAAAAGAAATTGACGTTTCAAAGTTGACTCGGAAAACTGGCCAGATTCATCCACCATTTTGACGTGTGAATTTGGAATTAAATATGGCTGAATCAGCAGTGGTCTTAGAAGAAAAATATATTCTTCCTTGTGTCTTCTAGTATATTTAAATATTTCAGGAATATTGGTTCAGTCGTTGGGATGTTATGGTCGAAATGGTGGGATGGATATATGTGCATTAATGTCGGGTCCACCATTTAAATCTCAACTTCAGATCCCTTTATCATCATGAAAACGTCAGAATTAGCTCCGGCCACAGTCGAATAAAATGATCATCATAATTTTATCATTCTAATTTATAAATTTTAGATTCATTATGATTGGTTTGTGGTCCCCATATTTGTTTGATGGGCCTTAGGCACATTTTTCTTTTTCCAGTAATTTTATGCATTCAAAAGAAAATATCTCCATCTTCCCTTGGGATTCATCCATCGGACCTAAAAAATAAAATGTTCCAAAAAAATTGGTAAATCATATCCCAAAATATAAAATTCAAAAAATGAATATAATGCAATCCACATACAGATGAATGATTGGGCCCAATTTTTCATTTTAAACATGAATTGCTTTTATGATGAGAAATGAAGTTCTATTTATATAATGCACTAAAAAATGTTTATGGACATTTGAACAATGAATATAAAGATATTAACAATGAATATTATCCAATTTCAGTGACTAATCACACCCCCCAACTCGAGTTTTTCTAGACCCGGGAAAAATAAATTACAAATATTAAATTCAAATCCCCTTTTCAAAAAACATTTTAATACACATTGCTCACCCAAAGACCTCATACCAAAAAATTATGAAACCCATAAAAATCATTTAAAACAATCTAGATTCATAAGAATATCCCAAGTCAAATCCCATTCCATTATTCAAATTCATTGCCACATTTCATCCAATTTCAATTAATCATGATAAAGTGTTGTGCATCACAAAAGATATGGGGCCCATTATATTGTTCAAGGAAAAAAAATGGAAGCGCTAGGTGGGAATCACATTAAAACATAAGATGAGTATCCATTTTTTTTATTGTTTTTGATTTTTTTTTAATTTTTTTAACTACAATAGAGATATAAATCCTAAATCTGGGAAAGACAACTATAGATTCACGATCCCCAAGTGTCGGATGCCACACATTTGGAAAAAACATTGCTCTATGTGGACATTATTTTTTTTCAATTAATTTTTTTTTGTTTTTTGTTTTTTTTTGTTTTGATATTCAAATTAAACTAAAAGTGACACCTGAATCCAATACTATAATGAAAGGGACCCAAGAACTCAAATTTAGACCCACGATCCAGTAGACGTGCATTGTGTCATTTTTTTTAAGAGGATGAAGATGTAAACTTTGAAAAATCACATCGGACAACCACACATTCCAAAATCTATTCTCATGAACATAAACATGCATTAAAATCAGAATCAAGGAATCCAAATTTTTCGATATCCAATTTCATAGATTGAAATGTGTGTTATCATGTTCAAGGTTAATGGAATTTTTCATTCCACACATGTTCTTATTGATAAAAAAATACTTTTTTATTTCACCTCTCCCAACATAAAATAACATTGTCCCTACTGTTTAAAGAAAAGAAAAGCTAGAAGGGGGTAGGAGAGGTGTTAAAATAGGAAATTGGAAATGATTATCAGGGAATGAAGTCACCTGGTGTTTGATGAAGAAATCACATTCCAATGTCTCCCTTCAATCCTGGGGTCGAGTCTCAGCGACTTCGATGTCGGTGAATCAATTTTCCTTATGACTTACAACATGTCCTTTTATTTTTTTAACCTATAAAAACATAAAAATAATCAAAATAAAATAAACTGATGATACATTGTCTTCTTTTTAGATTTTTGTGTAAGGTATTTCTTAGAGATCACGCCACGTGACACTAATGAATATAGTGCATCCCTTTCATACCCATCCATACTCATAAAAGAAGAACAGGTCAATAGTCTATGGTAATTTATTATATGAAAAATAAAATTATTCAAAATGATTAGAAACATGAAAACCATGGGTTTCCTCCCATGCAACAATTTATTTTAACATCGTTAGCTTGACTTGGACACCCTAACTTATCCAGTTCCAACTTTAAAAATTTTAATGAACCCATATTTCTCCACCTCAACAAGATTTAGATTAAGTATTTTTCTAGATTTTTTCCATGTGAAATCTCATTCTTAACAATGAGTGTGAAAGACCAAGGAATTTTAGTAATGTTTGATTGAGTTTCATTTTGAGTATTTCCTATTATTTCAAGGTTCATTCCTACTTTGTGAGATTATTTATGAAAATGGATGATAATTGAATGGTATGGGTTTTCATAATTAGAGGGATTATTGAGTGGGGAAGGAAGTATTATAATTTTGTGTTCAGTTTCATTGAATTTCTTTAAAGATGGATGGAAATTTGAATCCAAATTTGTTTCTTCTACAAAACATTTTGAAAGAATTTTCTCCTTTTAAAAATATGATTCATCCCTAAAATATTCCATTTAAATTTCATGAGTGGGTATGGACTCACTATTAATTATATCTCCCAATGGTTCAATGATCGGTGATTCTAAAAAAATGTTATTGGAGCAATATTCTGAACACCCAATCCATGAAAAAAACTTTCCCCTTGTGAATCACAAAAATCAATTTCATCTTGATTTAAGGACCCTTCAAAAACTCCTCAATCCTCTCCAACTATCGAAAATAATAAGGATGGTTATTCAATAAAGGAATTAGGGATTTGTTTGTTACAATATTCTTTAATCAATGTTAAGGAAGGGATGGTTTTATTGGGAATATTGTCCAAACAAGTTTTAATTCTTTGTAGTTCTAGTCTCAAACTTGATACCTCTGAATTCATTTTTTACATTTGTTAACACAATTTTTGAATAATTTTTTCAGGATTATGATTGATAGATGTTTGGAGATCATGTACTTCCTCAAAATTTATCTTTTCAATCATTCTTGATAGGTATAAAAATTGATCTTCTAAAGATCCATCATCACAAAGACTGTTCATGTAATCGGGTGTGGGGTAATCATTCAACTGTTGATAAAAGTTTTTTTATGTGTGAGGGGATTCCCAATGATGATTTTCTATTTGATTCCAGCCTGAATTTATGAAAAGAAATTGTTTATGATACACCATTGGAGTTGAATGAAATTTTTATTTGGATTTTTTTGGACACATGAAAACAGAAAGGGGAAATTAAAAGAGAAATATAAGTGAGAAAAGAGATGTTAGGTGAGAATAGAATGTGGGTGTCTAAGAAAACTTACTTGGGTCCCCGAAAATGGCGCCAAAATTTGGTTGTGCCCATATTTACCCATGTTATATAGTGTAAGCGGTCGCTTGTAGTATGTCTTGGGTTTTCGAATCCACAGGGACCGAAGAAGTAACCTTGAGACACTATCATTAGATACAGGATTGGCTATGAAGTGGCCAACTATGGTGTTGATTGATCTGAAGAAATGGTGATTTGTTTTAAAGAACAAAAGAAACAAAATGACTTGAATTAAAAAATTTAATTAAGATGAGCCGATGAAACTCCCTAGGATCAACCCATTATAGGTTATCCCTCCATTGATGTTATTCTATCAATGGAAGTGGGTAATTGACTCAAAGAAGCGATATTGATGAAGAAAAAATATTGAAAAAATAAACACTCCACCGTTGTGTGATGAATTCACAAGTGCTGGTGTGAATAAATTCACAAATAGATTCAACGGTATCAACGTGTGAAAAAAATGAAAAATAAAAAGTCGAGACGAAGAAGAACTTTTATTAATATTCTAAACATGAATGAAAAACTTACATGAATAAATTGACAATACGATTACAAAATGAAAGCCGAAAATTACAATAGAAAGTAAAATATAAGATGTTTATTCCCTTCACCACCATCTCTTTATATAGGTACATTAGGAGCCTTAGGTCCACCCCCCACAGTAAATTCACCCCCCAACAATTAAGAGAGTCAAAAGGAGGGTGAATAATCAAAAGGAAATTGACGTTTCGATGTCGACCCAGAAAACTGTCATAATTCATCCACTATATTGACGTCTGCATTTGGAATTGAAATGTTACAATCATCAGTGGTCGTAGAAGGAAAATATATTCTTCCATGTTTCTCCTAGTAGCTGTAAAAATTTCAGGAACTTTGGTGCATCTATTTTGATGTTATGGTCGAAATGGTGGGACATATTTATGTGCATTAAAGTCGGGTCCACCATTTAAATCTTAAATTAAGATCCTTTTATCATCATGAAAACTTCAGAATTAGCTCTGGCCATAGTTTAATAAAATGATCCTCATATTTTTATCATTATACTGTATAAATTTGAGCGAAATTGGGCTTGGGTTATGGGCCCCACATTTTTCTGATGGGCATTAGGCCCATTATGCTTTTTCCAATAAATTTATGCATTTAGAAAAAAAATCTACATCTTCCCTTGGGATTCATCTATCGGACCTAAAAAATAAAATGTTTGAAACAACGTTATAAATCATATCCAAAAATATAATATTCATAAAATGAATATAATGCAATCCACAAACAAATGAATTATTGGGCCCAATTTTTCATTTTAAACATGAATAGCATTTAAGATGAGAAATGAAGTTCTATTTATGTAATTCACAAAAAACATAGTTTATGGACTTTGGAACAATGAATATAAAGATATTTAAAATGAATATTATCCACTTTTAGTGACTAATAACATAGTGTTACACATTGCATGAGATGGGTCTCTACTGAATTGATGAAGGAGCCACATGTTAAGGTGGTTGGATAGAAAAAATCCTTCCTTGAAACTCTATGAGTGGTGGGATAACCATGTCTTGGATAATAAAAACATGTTTTATGTGTCCTTTCCACTATAATAATCTTGAGATTCAGTATTTCAAATGGTATAGTTTAAGGCAACATGGATTTGATAAACTTTTGGGAGATATTTTAGTATTGATAAATCTATAGTGTTTAATAATATATAATCAAAATAATAGTACAAATATAATTATTTTTATTATGTAAAAACTGGAAACTAATTAAATTAATTCACTCTTTTAAAATATAGGGAAAGAAAAAGTCCAAAAGGTAGTAATTTCTAATCGAATAACATGAATCTGCATATAGTATGAGAAGATAAAGGAAGTTGTATGTGTTAAAGTCCCCATTACCTATTGATCCCCCTTTGGATAAAGGTGATGGTTTTAATGGATCATTCAAGAGAAACTAGGACGAAACCTATGACTATTACATCACATTACAATCATCAATTCTATGTTAATTTCACAATAATCTGAATTAATTAGATTTTATATCATGTTTTCTCATATTTTATAATTATATAAGTATAAATGAAAGAATGAGTAAATGATATAATGATTACACTAAACATGTTTATATTATCTGTTGGATTCATATTGAATAATGACCATTTCAAAAATCTATTTTTTTCTATGTATTTTTTGATTTATTCAAAATTCATTGTTTTCTATGGAATGAGAAAAATAGTGTAACAATTTTAGTATCTATTTCATATGTTTCTACTAGATGATATGAAATTGAATAAAGTTAAATCAATAGTCTTTATAGTGAACATATCAGGTGAATGGCTAAAAATAAAATTGAAATTTCAAAAGAAAAGGTTTCTTTGAAACACCCTTATATGAAACCAATGATAATGAGGAAGAGTCTGGCAGTTGTAGTGTGTCTTAAACTTATGTGACTACTATTAACATTTCAAAATGTGGGTCTCCTCAAAGAACCCATAGACTCACTTGGGTTTCATCAGTGATCAGAAGAGGGTACCTGATGAGGCTCAGCTACATTGGTGGCCCATATCTGTGTGGAACTGGACCACTCCTAGACATTAATGGATAAAATTGAGCATATGATAGATGGTTTTCTAAGGTGGTTATAAGATTTATCCAACCATTTCATCCCTATATTCATCTCTAACTACCTTCTAAAGGGTTATTGTTTACATGTTTTCCATCGATAGAGGCAGAGTGGACATCTTCAACCTCTCACAGTGGATGGGGGTTAGGTGGACAGAGAGGTTCCATCCATGCCCTATATGATTGAAGTGATCATAGTGGTGGATCTGGAACTAGGTTTTGTCCCTCCTCTTCTACTTCTAGTTTAGGATTCTTTGATTCTTCCTTGAAAATGTATGTTGATCCCTCCCATAATTCATGATGATATTATTTCATCTTGTCGAGAACTTGTTCCCTTTATTCCATGATGTCATCTTATTCTACAATAAATCCCACATATTTCTCCATTCCTCTACTTCATGTAGCCAATATTAAGGGGGCAATATGTGATGAGTCATGGCCATGCTTCCACAGTATCTAGTGTCGTGCAACCACCCATCCTGGTATATATTTATAAATCTGTGGATGATAAGAATTAGTCTATATGGACGAACCCCAATCATTGAATTTTCCACAAAAATATCCTTCATTACTATCTACCTTATACAACATGTTGTTTACAACATTCTCCCCTTCAAAAAATGTAGGTGATCCTTTTATCTCACCTCTTGTACATGGAAAATAGAGCATTTTCCCTCTAATTAAAACCTATACCCCGTAATGATCCTGTCTAAGGAGACTAGGTTGAACAAAAGATATTGATCATAGTCCCAGGAGGTGAAGAAGTCCTTCCACTATTAGAAGTCTATGATTTATGGAAAAAACCTAATAAACTATTGATCAAATATTCTTTTTATCATTTGGAATGCCCGGGGCATTGGTTCCCAGGTCAAGATAGACAATCTAGCTTCCAAAATATCCAAACACACGGTTGGATTGGTTGCCTTAGATGAACACAAAAACACCCCTACATGATGGTAATTTCTCTATAATGCGCAAAATGGAGGTATACCTGAAAACTGATGCTTGATATAAACATATATAAATTTTTTGGCATATGAAATGGAATATGGTTATGTTTAATTTTGCTGATCAGTTTATTACCACAAAGCTGAATCAATTCTATAATTAAATCATTGTTTCCTTTGTCTTTGGGAGAATTTACACACACCAAAAAGTGTCTCTATAGAATAATCTCATTATTCTTGACCTTATCCAAGTTCCACAGATCATTTTGGGATATTTCAATCTGGTTGTGGATCCGGTGGATAGAGAGGGAATAAGTACTTTTCCTAGGAAATCCCTCATATTTTATATCCATTTCACAGTGGCCTATAGGATCTTGGAAATTGGATTTGTAGGAGACCATTTTACATGGGTTAGCCATCAATGGTAGAATTATCACTCATGGGGATGATTGGATCATTTTATTACAAACATACAATCCTTATTCTCCTATTCAAGTTCAATGGTTAACCCCCTTATTTGTGATATCTTAGATCACATCACTTTATGATCTCTCTCCCTTTAACACAAAATATCTATGAATGGTTCTTATATAGATACCATTAGGATAGTTTTCTGGGATTCTATGATCTGTTTAAATCCTACTAGGGTATGTCCTCCTGGGTTACTAAGTTGTATGCTCTTGGTAATAAGTTGCGTCAGCTAGAGAAAAAGTTCCAACATGTCTTATTAATAGGCCATCAGTTGATGGGGCCTAGCAATCCTCCATGCATGATGTGGAACATCTTGAGTGTCTTCTACAGGATGCATCAAATGACATTGTTTTTTAGGAACTCTACAGGAAAAAAGATGTTTTATTTGATTTGTTATTAAAAATGAGATAATGTCATTGGGAGGTGGTGATGATCAAATTGATTAAATAGTGTTATAAAAACCTTGTATTCAACCATTAATTAATTAAGGAGAAGAAGTGGTAGGTTATGACGAATTTTATGCGGGAGGATGGGTATTTCATATATGATAGGGATGTGGTGGGAGGCACGGCCTACTAAAACTTCATAGAGCTTATCACTAGTCCCAACACCCATTTTCCCAATGAGTACCCCTTGGAGAACACAAAGATCATTGATGGTATTCCCAGCCTTGCTTCTGCCCCACATAATGAATTTAAGGGGTCTATGCTCGATAAGAAAGATATTTTGGCCACTATGTCGCAACTAAACCCAGATAGCATAGTAGTTCTAAATGGTTTCTCTTTTTCATTTTATAAGACTTAATGGTATGTCATGGAGTAATAGTTCATTGTTTCCATCCATTGGTTCTTGTGTTGTTGAAGCTTACCCTGAGATACATGCACCACTATGGTGGCAATCCTCCCTAATATAAATAACCCCAATACTAATCTTTCTTACCATCTAGTGAGTATGTAAAATATCCCATATTAAATTATTGTGTTCAACATCAATTCAAGTATGGATACTCACTTCTTTCGGTGGGTCTTGTTGGAACTACATGGATTTGTTATGGGATAGAAATTTCAAGAGGCAATAGGGATTTCCCTGGAAATGTTTAGGGATATTAAATTAAAAACCATTGGTTCTATTTTTTATGTCTTTCTCGATATGAATAGGTCTTTTCATTATGTCGAATATATCCCTATCAACCAAGTTCATGCAGTTATGGGTCATAACTCTCGAATCATTGATATTTTTTTGTGTTTCATCATGATATGGATCAATGTGACATTCATGGGGAAAGCCTATGGATTATTTAAATCGATCAGCGGCCTGAGGTAGGGGTACTCAATCTTTCTATGCCTCTTTATCCTTTTAAAGGTGGTTTTGAGCCATATCATTTAGCAGGGTATTAACAATGGTGATATACTACATTTTAGAAGGAGTAGAAATGATCCAGGTTTTTCCCACCTCATGTTTGAAGTTGATACCATTTTTTTAATGAATTCCTCAAGACATTAATTATTAGATAGATGAATGTGCTGGAGTATTAAGGACACTAGAGCGAGAAAGATTATCAATTATGGCACGAGTACATTCAATCTCTCTAGTGGATGAAACACCATGTGGGTCTTGGCATTGTGCAATATTTTGGGTATGCAGATTGGGTCCCTTCCTTTGGATTACCTGGGTTCACCCATATCGTCATGAAGTCTATGTATCTATGACATCGTCCCCCTCTTAAGCAGGATTAATGATTGGGTTCTTAACTAGATTAATCGATATATAGATTTTAGAGGATAGATCACAATTTTCAATAGTGTAATTTAGCTACTCCAGTGCATGAAATCTCAATGCTTAATGACCTAATTGGCATCATAAAAAATGTTATTGGATTCTAGCTAGTTTCATTTGGGACCCACATTCTGATGGAAAATAATCAGGGTCTCATGGAACAAGATGGAACAACCAGTTAGTGAAGGAGGTGTAAATGTGCACAATCATGAGTATACAATTTTCTATATGCATTCTCGCTTCACGTGCAGTGTTAAAAAACATTATAATCGTTGTGGGATTTAATTGAAAAACTATTTAGGCAACCGGGATTTAGTTATGGGGTGTAAATGTACTTTATTATAGAACATCGGCCCCTTCGAAACAATTCTCCACTCACACTCTTTTTGGGTTGTTGGGAATGGAGATATCACTTTCTGACATAAAAATTGTTGGAGATGTATTCATGGTATTCCATTGTGCCTAGAAACACTAATCTCCTTCAGGGAATCCAGTTTTTTTCCACCATTCATTAATGAGGTTTTAATAAAGGAGTAGATATATCAGTTCAATCTCATTGAGAATAACTAGGACCCTAATAGATGTGTTTTTACCACTTTTCATGTGGGGTAGTTCTCCTAAAATGAATTTCAAGGAAAAAATAACATGATAATTTCTTCTTATGTCTATTATGAGGTGATATGTGTGAAAAGTATTCCAACTGAATTTTGTTTTCTTACCTAGAGGTTTAGGATATGGTCTATTCTGATGGAGGATTCTATCAAATGTTTCAGGGTCAAACATGACTCTAGGTTTGTGTTGTAAGGTCCATATAGTGGAACGTGTGAGTCACATATTCATTGATATTGATTTGTTGAATGAAGTTTGTTAATTATTCAAGAAGATTACTATTCAATCTACTTCTAACATCGTAGACTACCCCTACCTGGTTAGGTGGTACCCTGGCTCGGTTGAAGGTGGTCCAAAAAATTACGATGCAGAATGAAGGTGCAAGTTGGTTTCTAGTGTATCTATAAGAAGAGGAATAATGTTATTCCTAAATGAGTATCCACATCAATTTGATCCATCATTGGTAGAATGAAAAACCTGCATATTGACATGGAAGGGTATGTTTGCAACTGGGGGAAGCTCTTTCTCTTGTCTGGATTCATGCCAAATCTTGCTCAAGTCTTTTAGATAGTAGCAATATTAAATGTAACTAGGTCTAGAGGAGCCACCGTTGAGTGGTTTGGAGTTCAATAAAGATGGATCGTGTGCCCTGGGAATCATGTGGGGTGGGGGAGTGGATCAGGATTCCCGTGGGTTGGTATACTGTCTTTTATTGTTAGACACGGTAAGGGGACACTACGCCAAAAACTAGCAAGGGAAGCGCAACACCTTTATCATCACTCAAAAAAAGAGATGATAAATGGGGCCTTTATCAGCCCTCAAAAAAACAGCTGATAAAGTGTGACCTTTATGAGCACTCAAAAAAAGCACTCATAATGGGGGGCCTTTATCAGCGCTAAAAAAAGTACTGATAAAGGCCCCCCTTTATCAGTGCTTTTTTTAGCACTGATAAAGGTTGGATTTATCAGCACTTTTCCGAGTGCTGATAAATGTTGAGTTTAAAAAAAAATTATGAAAATTAATATTTTGTTATATAAGTATATTTATATTGATATAAATACAATATATATATTTTAAATATGTTATAGATACAAATAAATAGACTATTACATTTAATATATAATACATTTAGTGAAAATGAATCAAAATATTTTCAAAAAATATTATTAATAAATAATTTTCTAATTATTATTGATTAAAAATTATTTAATAACAATTTGAGGACACAAAAAATCAAAATAATTAATAAAAGATCTAAAATACATTGAAAATGTAACTCAAACTTCAAACAACTATAACTTTTGATCTGGGTGTCCGTTTGAGCTCTACAGCATATCAAATCAAAGTCTATGATGAGTTCTACACGCTAGTGACCGAGGCTAAGCCTCTGTAAAATATTTCGAGAACAAAAAAGGCCCAGAGGTCCTCCATAACTAAGTTTTTAGTCAGGATACCCCGATTTGTTAACATTCAAACATGTATAACTTTTGATCAGGATGTCTGTTAGGCATGTAACACATATCATATCGATTATTGTTTCATTTTCTTCAATTTTGACTGGTTGTGGCGTTGAAAATGTATTTTAAATTATTATTTATGGTCATTTTAATATTTTATGTCTTTTCACAAACACATATATATGTATTTATTCGTAAATATATTTGTGTCTGTATGTGTGTGGGTGTCTATGTGTGTGTTTGTGTGATGTATATATGTATATTTGTATTTATTTATTTACGTAATTATAAACACAGATCAAAAAATTATTATGTTTTCATAAATACATTTAAAACTAATCTTATATGTGCATTCTATGGATTTTCAAATAGTCATATATATGTATTTATTCGTAAATATTAATGTTTTTGTGTCTATGTGTGTCTCTGTGTGTGTATGTGTGTTGTATATATATATGTAAGTTTGTTGTATATATCTATGTATGTATGAATGTATTTATTTATTTATAAACAAACATAAAAAACATATTTTTTCGTAAACGTATTTAAAACAAATCTTATATGTATATATTAATATACAAATAAATATATGTATAAAAAATTATAACTAAATATATATATATATAATTATATAAATAAACGAATTAATATATATATATATACTAATATATGAATAAATATATTTATATTAATATGAATTTATATCAATATATGAATCAATATATGAATAAATATAACTATATATATAGAGATATATCACTAAATAAAGAAATAAATGAAATGTTATAGTGGTAATGCTGCAATAGTGAAAGGGGGGAGGTCACGGGTTCGAGTTTGGGTGGAAGCAGAGGGGGTGCGCGTGTATGAGGATGTGCGTGAAGGGCAGCGCATGGGAGACCTCCTAACGCTGATAATGGGGCTATGAAGCCATAATAAAAGCACTCCCCCAATTATGTATAATTTTTTTAAATTTTTTAATTTTTTTGACCTTTTTCAGTGATTTTTAAAAGCGCTGATAAAGGCCGCTTTTATCAGCGCTAAAAAAAGTGCTGATAAAGGGTTCTTTTATCAACGCTTTTTTTAGCAGGGATAAAAGGGTCCTTTATCAGCACTTTTCGAAGAGCTGATAAAAGGGACCCACCTATATTAGAGATGAGCTTTATAGCAGTTTTTTAGCGCTGTTAAAGCCCCTTTTTGCACTGATATAGGCCGTTTTTGTAGAAGTGGGACCTCTCTTCTGGAAGATGCCATGGAGATATTAACTGGATTAAATCTATGCAGCTAGTAGGGTTTGAATATTTATTAACCTGAAACTTATTGTTTGTTAGTTAACAAGTCACTAAAAGGAATTTGCGTATCTCCTTGGTCAATTCACTACATCATCAAAATATTTCTAAGATTACTAAACCACACCACTAAAGTGGAGCAGACGTGGAGGGAGGTAAACAAAATTGCAGAAAATTTGGAATCATTGGATGTCCCTAGTTCAAAAAATAAAATATTTTAAACTTTGGATAGATTTAAACACAAAGAGTATAATTAAATTATAGGATACTCCCTTGGGAATCACTGCTTCTGGCCTACTTAGTTCATTCTCATGGCACCAAGGGCTCAGTCACATATTTATCTTGTAACTTACTTTCATCGAATAAAAATTTACATTTGATGATGAGGATGATAATGAGGGACAACAAGAAAAAAAACATTAATTCTCATGTGATAATAAAGACCAAATGGAGATAAAATTTAATTAAAAAGAATCATGCTATCAATTTTAAAATATGTATTTTTTTCATAAAGAATATTTATAATTGAATGTAATATTTCTATTTAATTTATTTTCAATAATATAATATATGTGTGTCAAATAGTTATATACATATATATGACTAATAAATCTTTGAAACATTACTAAAAGACATGTTTTATTTTCTAAAGTGGATAACAAAGTTCTGTTCATATATTAGTGGTGATAATTTAACAATTTATTGATTCTTGTGTTAAAATTATTGTGTACTATAAGATACCAAAACATTTATCCTTTTGATCATTATACAAAAAGTTAAATTATTACTTTTTGAATAAATTTCTTTATGGTGAATCATTGTTAACTAGTACTTCAATAAAGGTTTAATAATCAATAATAAATGAATATAATAAAATAAATGAACCATTAATACCTATTTTTGGAAATATATTTCTTTTAATTTAAATGTAAATGTGGTTTTTATGTGTAAAACTAATATGGTGTTTAGTCCCATTGAATATAGAAACCTTAGGTATTGTTGAAAAGCATAATTATCAAATTTCAGACAAATAGGACTATATTTATAATAGCAATCCACAACTCTTTTAACATTATTTGACCGTGAGACATGTGAAATATTTCAATTAGGAGACAAAGGTAACTTCATATAATTTAATATTTTCCCACAAAAAAGTTTATAGATTGTAATATTTCTGTATAAAAAATTCATGGATTGATGATATAAGTTGATTGAAGTCCATGAGATGATGAATATCATAACAAAGAATTTGTCAATCATGAAAATTTAGATTGGAATTTTTTTCTAGACTCATATGTCCTTATACATAACAAATCCATGATGTTGGAAATTGTGGATCTATGTTGACAATTTGAAGAATTTATTGATTATTAAAATCAATAGTAGAGTAATTCCTAATATTATATTTCCTTATAAACATCAAATCCATGATTTTTATAAAAAAACGATCAATAAACATTTTATATGTCTTGAAAATATGTTAAAAATTATTTCAAGAAATGTTTTAAAAATAGTTGAATTAGCCCTTAAATGAATTCCATATTTAAAGAAAATTGAACCTTATATAAGTTATAATTGGAAAAAATCAGTGTGTTAGAAAACAAGTGTTTAATTGATAAGATCTAATTAAGATTATGAGAATAAACAAACTTGCATAAAGAAAAACATGCATATGGTTATCATACTAATTGTTTAAAAGATATTACATAAACCCATATAATGGAAACGATATAGTTATGTGATAAAATAAATTTCTATAAAAAGGTGATATCTCTATTTTATATAAATAGATAAATATTAACATATATAATGACAATGCATGAGATACAATAGTAGTTCATATAAGAACATCTTACAAAATATCTCATAAAACAAAATTCAAGAGTCAAATGTTTTTGAAGAAAGATAAAATTAAGATTGGTGGTTTTAAGTATACTATAATGGGTGACAATAAGGGTAATTATTTCCTTTATTAGAAAGTAAATATCTATGAGCTAAAACAATATGTGATTAGGAATATAGATAAGTGTATTACATGTGGAAAAATAATTTTTTTAATTTTTTTTACTCTTCTTGATATAAATCTATTGGTGAGTATTGCAGTGAAACCATTCCGTGGTGTCACAAAGATGGATTCCAATATGTATCAATGTTGTGTTCTATGTTATCATTATTTAATAAATTATAAATCTACACGTCATAAGAAAAATTAATGATCATTATATTGAGAAATAATAGTAAAGGGCGCATTTCTAAGAAGGAATATATATAATGAAATTGGAATGGCTTGGTGTCACCTTCAAATTACAATATTTAGTGCATTCTTTAATGGTCTATTTTATGATTAATTATAGCAACATCATCATAAAATATTCATTTTAAATGAATGTATTCCATGTTTCTATAATTGGTCAATTAGAGCGCCCTAATTTTCTATTTAAAAAATATTGTTTACATATGGAAAGTATTTTCTATTAATATATTTATTTAATGTATAGAAAAATGTACCGTTATAAACATTAACATAAAGTGGTAACACATGTTATATTGAAAATGATTTACCGAGGTATATCAAATGGGTGACTTTGACCAAATCTAATAATATAAACCAAATATTTATGGGAAGAATTTGAAAGATAATTGTTTAATATATCATATGAAATAAATCTCTCCATTATGAAATTTATAAGACAATTGAGGGGATTAATATAGTGAGTAGAACATTCTATTCTTATATAATAGATCAATCACATAATCCAAGCTATGTGGGAGATATTATATTCATGAAATATATATTATTGTAGGATTATATATATATAAACTCAAGATAAAATAAATTTGAGTAATAAATATTATCCAATTGTACATATGAAATAATAAGACAATGAACAAGATTTACGGAGGTATATGAAATAGTTTACTATGACCTAGTCAAAATATATATTCCAAAAATGAATATAAATAATTTGAGAGATAATTGTTTCAAATATCACCTAAAAAATATCCACATGATGAATAGTAGAAGGAATATGAGGACATTAAAATAGTGACGAGAACATTATAGTCTTCTGTGATGGATCTATCTCATAAACCATGCTATGTTGAAGATATTATATTTTTTACATATATATTATCATAGGATTTTGTCATATATATTTAATTAATGTTCATTGTATGAAATCAATAATACACAATTGTTTTTTGGAAGGAAAAATGGATGTATACCTTGTATATGGAGAGAAAGGAACTGTAGTTATCAACTGGACAGAAAAAGAATGTATTTATATGGATCAATATGATATTATATCATAGTGGGGAAAAGGTAATGATAAATACTTTGCTATTAATCCTAATGAAATACATATCTAACAATAACAAGTATGGTGTGACTTATGATTCAACGAAAGAAATTATATTATATATACAACAACAATTTCTTGTTCTAGGTATTGTACCAATGGTAAAAGCAATGATATCACATTTAGATACAAGGAAAAATTAATACAATGATATCATCAATAGATTGATTTTATTTAAGGATATGAAGTCATATATATTTGTGTATCCATGTAGAAAGATGTGGTTGGACCAATGAAAAAAATTTATAAATCATTAGTAGCCTGATCATATAATTTGAGATGAAATATGGATTTTTATAACATTACCTATAGTGTATGTGGTATTGTTGTGAAATTTGGTGACCTATACCCAAACTGAATTATAGTTTTTGAATAACGTAACTTGTATATGGAGTGTAATGCATGATATCATCTTACAATAATATCTTTGATACTTCAATGTATTCTATTTACATGATATGTTCCATTCATTTTTATCATATTAATATGTTATTATTGTTCCCATATATAGTGAGATACATGGAATACTATGGAAGTTGTTTTTAACATGAGTCGAATGATTTAGATACATTATAATGTGGAAAAAAAGTTTTATTTTACTATATAGTGCTAGGATATTATAAACATAGATTCATCTTATCCTCAAAATTCTTAATTAGTGATATCATGTAGTTGATATTATAAGGATTGACCCACCAATAGGAACACCACATGTTTCTGGTGGCATTGGTTATTCCTATTTATGAACATGTGTATTAGTATCTTGAATTAAGATAATTATTATTATATACCATTTGATTTTGAACTTTGAAAAAATATTGAAATCATAAAATTTATGTAACTGTTGAGGTAACTTGTGTTTGGTGCATTAGATCTTGTATAATATTAGATAAATGATCAACACACGATTTGTTACTTCCAACATTGAAGAGATATCATGGGTCTAATTGACTATGATAATATTAACTATATTAATTACCTGGCCATAATTATTAAAAGGAATTATATATATTATTGTCAAAAAAATTCCTGAATGGATACAGACACGAGGTATGCATCATATTTTCTGATATATATCAGTATTTATAGATTATATTACACTGATCATGTTCATAGTAGGGTTTTATATCTATGAAATTTTTTATTTCCTAAAGGGACATGATTGTTTTCTAGATACTGGTCATGGTCTATGGGTATAAATAACTACTATTGAGATAAGGTCCTAGAGTATTACACAATATTTGTATCCACAAGTTCAACCAATTTAGATGAATTAGAACTTTTGAAGAAATAGGACCCATATACGGGGGTTAGTGAATGTTTTAGTTTGATTGATGCATATGATATTATGAATCTCATGTACCCCATCACCCATGCAGGATTAGAAAGTTCAATAATCAAGGAGTTCATAAAAATATAGTTCACGATCACTACCAACATGGAACCAATCAAAAATTTGCACGATAGTTTATGGGAGCTACAACTCAAGTGGTACCTGGATCAAGAAGTAACCATTGGGTCTCGATTAATGTTACATTTTCTGGAAGATTTAAATAGTATAAATATATATATCATGATCATGTCATTATTTACTTATTTTATTATTCATGGATAATTTTTTATGAATGTGTGGATGATACATGATCACATAGAGTAGTCAAAAAACTTACATCGATTAAATTACTGAACATGTGTAATGAATGTATTATATTTATGAATCATTTAATTTTTATGATTGATCACATAGAACATGCATGGTAAATTGAATCTTATTTTAGTAAAAAACTGAACTAAATCATTAAAATCCCCCAATTGAAATATTAGGTCATTTAAAATATAACATCACCATATTTGAAAAAAAAATAATATGTTTTAGTTTCTTATCAACATTATTTGAGGGTTATTATCATTGTTGGGGAATTATTATGAATGTGTTGGGCTGACATAAAAAATGTTAGCTGTAATGATGTATCAATATCCATCTTGTTTAAACATTATTGGTAATAAATTAAGTAAATTCAGGGTTACCCATTGTTGGATATAGGAATATACTCAACCGGTCTATGATCAATGAGTAAATGTTGTTTCCTAGAAAAATACAACATTTTTCCTCTCTAAGTATTGTAATAGTCATATCATTTATAAAGAGGAGAGTTATTAAGGACCTTTTCCACTAGAATTCTCAAGTGATAGAGTATTCTGAATATAATACTTCTATGATTATTATATTTTAAATAATTGTGGGAGACCATTATGATTAATAAACATATAATGTATAATAATAGGTAATAAAAATAAATATACCAATATAATTTTGTGTTATTCTATAGAAAATGATAAGTAACACCACAAAATCACTATAATGAATTTTGGAAAAAGTATATGGCCAAATCAAAATTAATTTCTTTTAATACTATAGATTCTTATGTAGATTTATATAAGATAAATTGATATTATATACGCCAGAGTTCCATCTATATATCAAACCACATTAAAAAATAGTAATAGAGAATTGGAATCCAAAATGAGACACATAAATTATTTAAATGATGTTTACATTATAATTCAGTCATCACTTCCTAATGACTTACAGAAGGAACTAACAAAAATAGATTTTATTCCCTATTTTCTCCTCTATAAAATGTTTGGGTAAGGAATGGGATGGTATTAATAAATGATATTTTTATTACACTGAAAAAGTATAAATCAAAATACATATTCATGTTGAATCTGGATCATTATGTAATTATCATTCATTTATTCTTTTCACCCTGTTACTCAAAATTAATTGAGTTTCATAAAACAAACAGTATGGATAAATAAATTTAGTATTTTGTGGTATGGTTTTCCATGAAGATAAGAACGTGAGGAAAGAGAAATATTGATTTCCTATGGAGAAGATATAGGAATAAAATGTGAAAAGGCCAATTGAATGTACAATACCAATGGAACAATCATTATTCCCTTATAAAAAATGTCAATGAGGGAGAGAACAAAAAAACACATCATTTTCAATACATGTGACGACAATGGTTACTCGGAGAAAAACCATAATGAATAAGATTAATATTTTATCATTTACATTATGAATGTTTATCATTGATCGTAATATTTATATCTATTTTCATAGTAACTAGATACTAAATTTTTTTCACACATTTTTGTCTAAATAAAAAAATAGTAAATTTTCAAGAAACATCAGTAGAATTCATGGTGTATTTCCCCAATTGGATGATAAAGGGTGTTTCCTATTCCAGTGGTGAAAAGTATGATATTTATTATTAACAATTGAATGATACTTGTGTAAAATAATAGGGTATTAAAATATATAAAAAATTATATCAATGTTTTTAAACACAATGATACAATATCACTTATGAAATAAATGTTTTTATGTGGTCTCTTACTAAATTAGATTTTCAAAAATAATAGATTTACTGAAGAAAAAATTTAATATATAATGTAAGACCTAGTAATAGCTAGTTTTGGTAGGATAATTATTTTTCAAGTAAATGTATAATTTATTTTCAAGGATATCCCCTATAATATTTTTACAATATATGGAGCTAACAACCATCAGTATTATCGACATTCATACTTTTCATGTTTTTGAATAATATAACTATTGAAATAAAAGAAATAAATAACCATTCATGGAGTTGTTCAATGTGATTCATTTGAACAGTTTCAAGTAGAATTATTTGGAAAATTGATATTGTTTATGAAAATCCTTAAATAATTTTATTTTTCCTATTTGGAGAGTTTTTAATTTAATTTTCTTATTAATTAGTAAAATTTCAATCACTACTTTTTATATCATTTTTAAAATATTTTATTTTATTATTTTACATTAATTACATTTTTTAATTTAATATTTCAAATATTTAAATCTTAATTTAAAAATATTTAAATATACGTTTTTGTAAATTATAGATTAGTTTAATATGAATTAAAAATTTACAATACACTCTTACATATTTTGTTATATATATATATCAATATATGTATATATATATAATTAGTTGTATATTTTATTTTAAAACATTATTTCATATATCTATTTTATATTAATTGTTAGATATGTTTTTCCGAAATTTTTTAATCATATATATATATATATATTTGATTATATAGGAAATTATTTACAACATTTAAATAAAAATATATATTTAGGTATGTTTGTTATATTTTCATCATAACTTCCTCAATGTCACACCATGACTCCACCATCCTCAATGATCAACACAACATCTCCAAGATTCAGCAGCGACACCACCTTCGATGTTCATCGAGCATGACATAGATGATTCCTAACATGTCAAAACAAATTCATAACATCATTTGAATATTCTCAACCAAAAATAAACACATCCATAGTGGTTCAAACGCATTAGTTTCTCTTCTACACTATTTAATGTGACATTCATGAAGCATCTTGTCCAACATCCATCCAATATTCCTTGATGGATCAACACCTTGAAATATAGGTAGTTCAAAGTCATCATCAACATCTATAACACCTTATTAAAGAGACACATCTATCTTCAGATATTAGTGTGATGCCCGCAACTCAATCAGATCAATATGATCCTACTATGGATATTTAATGAGTACTTACCATGGCTATCGCCAAATTAACAATGAATGTGTTGATATACCTTTTGTGATCATATTTTAATGTCATTGCATGTGAAGGAAACCTAAATATCTTGAATTGTATATGGATGTGCCTACTATGAAGTGGATTCTTATACTTAAAATAAAGTGCATATGGGTACGTAGTTTATGAGGAAATAGCTATATACCACGAAGCATTTTATGTGAGTAAAATGTATTGACCCTAAACACTATTCCCAACCTACCATGGATAAATAAATTTCATTGAATTGACATTACCACAATTCACACGTAACTACTATGAATTAGTAGTGATGCTACCATGCGGATTAAACAAACCAAACATGCATGAAAATTGAATTTTCCCTGAAGACCATACTTACTGTGAGTTCTGGGTAGTAACTACAAATCCAACCCACCATGATGTACTTAACATAAGAGTTATTTTTAAATACATACCACATCAATTAAATTAAAAATTACAAGAATTAATTTTTAAATTCACCATATTTGTATTTTAAAATTACCATATCTATTTTTTTGCATGAAATATTTTTCAAACTGACCACATTAACTTATATTTAAGTGATCACATGGTCAGAATACTTATCAGAGGAATATTGATTTTTGGGGTTAGTATACAGACCAAATGAAAACTACTTTTCATGGTCAGTTTGTTGACCACATGAAATTTACTTTTCACATTTATCATAATAACACTATGAATAATTCATCACATGGTGAGTTGTTTACTTGGTGTATTTTTTAAAAAAATTTATATTTGTATGTATACTCTCTCTTAAGATTTTTTTATAATATAATTATTTAAAAATTTATTTAATGTGTTTGAAATATTATATTGATTATTAAAGATGTTATATATTATCATGCCGAAGACAACTATATTTTTTTGGGGAAAATATAATAGCAATTATTGTTGAAATAATAATTTGGATAATAAATATTTTATACAATTTTTAAATAATTTTAAATATAAATTTACATTACATTTTGCGAAAAATTATTTAATATTTTATTTATATAAAATACTCTCATATGTCATCATGGTAAATTTCATAGTGTTGTAAGTATTTTTAATTTTAGAATAAAATAGAACGATATCATTCAGATAGTATGAATGTCGATTCATAATAGATGTAACAAAATTCTGTCAATATTTTTTTTATTTTAAATCAAATAATTTTTTGATAAAATATTTAGATGATCAATGCTATTTAGAGTAAATGATAGAAATTTTTTTTCGTAATGAGAATCAATGAATGTGGATAAATAACCTTGATAATGATTATTCAATAATATTTACAACAATTACTAAAACGACTATGGAGAGGGAGATATAAATACAACATTCATAAGAGCATTGTGATGTACTAATTTTTTATTGAATTCTATTCCATTTTTAAGATCATAAAGGACATCGTTATTTTTGTCATATATGACTAATGTGATAATATTTATTAAACTGAATCAACATTAAATTTCATCTAATCCACTGATTATCTTAATTTTTATTTTATTTTGTTATTTCATTTTTTCTTACTACTATTTTATCTTCTAGATTCGGTTTAATATTTTTATTTGTAAATGTAGTATAGTAAATAAATTCATCCAATAAAATTTGAAAGGAAGGTTGTGACTCCCAAAAACATGTTATTCAGGTTTATAATCCTGTAATAATAATTTAGGGTTATACTATGACACCCAGTGATTTTAGGAAATATTTTATTTCTAATAGTTTCCATTTCATCGAAAGGTTGTGTTATAAGCATCACATAGTTGAAATGAATTTGTGATATATCATATGAGAGTATTATATTTAATTTTTTAATCATTTAAAATTTGTGTATCTTAAAAGAAATTATTTTTGAAATCTTCATATTAAAATTGACAAAGGTTTAATATTCTTATGATGTCTGAAAATTATTGATATTCTTCGAATAGTGAAAAATATTAATTTTTACTGAAACCATAATCATGATTAATGAATTTAAAAAGATACCATTTATTTTAATCATGGTTTAAAAATAATATTTTTCCTTATATTTTAGATAATCAAATTAAATTGAATTGAATTAATTTTTATTACTGAATTTACTATAAAATAATTTATATAGTTAAAAAGGATTTTTCTTGAAGAAAACCTTTAATGAATAAATGTGTTTTATATTAATAAGATAAATTAATAACTTTTTGAGATTTATTTTAATGGAATTTAAATATTATATAATAAAAAAAATATGTTCAACTAAAATTTTTCTAGGTGTATCATTAGATAAAATCATTATTTTTTATAAAATTGCATTTTATAATCAATTGTCATCGAATTTTGAGAACTAATATTAAATTTAATTTACTCCACTTATAATTATTGAATTTGATAAAATTTACTTCATATTTGGAATCAATAGGTTCATTTTTTTAGTAATCGATTATTTGTTTCCATACGAATAGTAATTGAGGTAAAAAAAATCACTTTAGTAAGGTGTAAAATTGTATATTCATGTCAGATAAAATTTTAGTCCTTATTTTATCATCTAAATAATTAATGGTGGTGGGAATTTATACCTTTATCACATTAAGAACCAAATAAAGTTTTTTAGTATACACTTTTCCATAAAAATTACATATATAATATTTAAATTAACAAAAGATAAAAAATATCACTATATTTGATTAAAATATTTATTATGTGTCGATATATGGGGAAAATAATTTTATAAAAAAATATAAGTGTCTATTTTGTTATTAATTAAAATATTTTCATTAGTATTGAAATAATATAATAATAAAATAAATAATTTTTATAATATTAAATTTGATATAATTTGAATGTGTAAATGTGTCCTATGAATTTTATAAATATAAATCACATAATAGGTAGGTTCGAAATAATTTTATATGAGTGACTACTTTATCATTATATAATAAAATTTAAATACAATGGATATTGTTGACACGTATATTAATGATAATTTATAATAAATAACTATTTATTAAATGATATAAAATTCCTAAAAAATGTAGATACAAGAAGATAGATGAGAAAATGTTATAAAATCAATAAATGGTCTATTTATTGGGATTAGTTCTTTTTATAGTATCATTATAAACCATTAAATTATTGAAAACATTAATATTATGGTAATTCTGAAAAGGGTAAACTAATTGATGAAACAATAAAAAATTGGAACAAATGTTTTCCAAATTTACCATATTTTTTCTGAAGGAGAAAATTTCAACTACTCCTAATATTATAAAATAATATTAAAAATTTTAATCAATATATAAATTAAAAATAATTTATATTAATTAAATATTTTTTGATATTCCCAAGGGCCCCTCTACTTAGTTATAAAAGGTAACCCCACATTTTTCACAACAAATTCATACATAAAGGTAAATGAATCCACTAAATTATTTTCTTTTCCACAAAAGTTTTCAAATTATTATTGTTTTGGTATTCCTAAAGGACTAACCCTACAACCTATAAGAGGATATCGAAAGGATTTATTTCAAAGAATGGGTAATCAACTAAATCAAACACTTTCATTTTGGTTATTATTTTATGTCCTATAACATGGTTATATTATTCAAAAAATAATAACTAATGTATCCAAAAAATATTTAAATTTTATCATGATTATGATACAACCTATATTCATCCTTTTTCAATTAAATTGGAAATGAAAATATCATTTGTGCCTATATATGGTTTTCCATCAACACAAATTGACACAATTCAGTTCTCATTATCATATTTTAATGATGAGTATTATTATAATTTTAATATTTATATATGATAATTATGAAAAAATTATAATTTTATATTGATAAAATCATATCTACCTCTTTACCCTCCAAACCATTAGAAAATGGTATGATTGATCCTGTGTATGTATGGACAACCATTTCTGAAAAGTAACAGGATGTAGTTTCCATTTTTCATTTAATTTGATATAAATACGGATGGATTTATGTTATATATATTATATAATGGTTATTATATAATTTTGAGTTATTAGTTACATTTCTTTTGTTCCATCTTTCAAAAAATGTAAAAATGTTAAGGAGTATATAACACGCAATGTCTCTCATAATGGTGTAATTTGAAAGAACCCCGTTCTTATTCTTGAGGTACAAGTTTCCTCTATTAGTTTTTCCTTTAAGGTTATTGGAAAAAATATGACATTGGGGAAAAATAAAAAATTTTGTGGGTACACTCCGTGTACTTTTACAAAAGCCAAGAACTTTGGCCGTGTGGGATGAGTACACAGGGCGTGTCATCCTTTCAGTGATGGAGGGTGTATAAACTGACTACATGCCGTGTACATAGTATTTAAACCCCATGTAATCAGTCGACATGTGAACAGTAAGGTGGTGGGAGTAGCTACCAGCAGAGCGACTATACATGCTGTGTATTCATAAATACACGTCACGTACTCATTTCGACAGATGAATATTGCCGCGGTAAAAAGTAGCCTCTAGAGGAACAATTAAAAATGGAAATTAAACTTCGTTTCCTTGAGAGTACCCACTGTGTAGATTGTTTTTTTTCTCTCAAAATGGGTAGTAGCCTCCTCTTTTGGAAGAGGATGTTCAGAAAGTTGGAAGAGCGCGAGAGAGAGGGCTGGAGCTTGGAGGAGCTCCCGATCTTACACCAGCACTCAGTTTTCTTTGCAGACGGTCTCAATTGAACCGAATGCGTGAGTTCTTCACTCTTCTCGAACCCTTATTTCCAATAATTTGATGATGGGATGTTATTTGGGTTTGAATTCATTTTCATTTTCCCAGATCTACATCATAATCATGTGTTTTGGGAGGCGTCATTCACGTATATTGATCACAGGAGATCACCGTAGATGGTTGGATGTTTAATTCCAACTAATGAGTGTTTTTGTGTACCATTGTGATATGCGCCCATGTTTGGGGTGTTGTATGGCTGAGGCCTTGATAAATCAAAATATCAATAATGTCATAGATAATATAATGATAAATATAAACTACTGTTGGGGATCATTGCTTGGATCAAGGGCCACCCTATGGGTGCATTTCCCTTGTTTAGCTATTTTCCCAAGAAACCCGAGGGTATGCTGTGATTTATAATTATTTGATATTTCTTTAGATAAAATGTATATAATTGTTTTTTATGTGTTGGGCTCGGCTTGGTTTCTTTTTTCGCCTGAGGGCAGTGTTTCGCATGCCTAAGGGCAAGTGTTTTTTTAGCCTGAGGGAAAATTTTATTATGCTTATGGGAAGTTACTTCAGTTCCTGAGGGAATTATCTCGTATGGATAAGGGTAATATTCATTATTCATGTGGACAATAACCTGAGGTTTTCGATTCGGACTACCTGAGTGTTTGGTTTTTTCATGTCTGTGGACTCCGTTTACCTTGCATTTTCACTGTGGTGATTTTACATGTTATACCTCCCAAGCTAAAGCAAAAGATTTTTATCGTTTTACCTTGTACTTATTAGATAGCATGTTGTGGTTTTTGTTGCGGAACTATTTAGGAGATTGTATTCTGAGGCTGAGTCTTGGGAACATATAATTCCATTATATTGAATTTTTAAATAATAATTAAATGGAAATGTAACTGGTAGGTGTAGCTTCTTTTGAGTACATCCTAGCTTACAGCATTTCATTTCTGCACACAACTATTGCACGAATTCACTGACAGTTGGACACAGGTCTTTGGTGGTTGGATATTGGGATTATTTCTCACACCTTTTTCTATCGTCGTAGGTTGTGTTTCACGTCACTAGAGGGTGGGGAGTTTCTATACTAGGCAGAATGGAATGTCTAGGTGAGCTGAGCTGGACCCAAGCATCCTGGGTGAGTTGGGGTGACATCCTAGATTATGTGTTTGTATCTGTATGACCCAGGAACTTGTTAGAAGGAATTCCCTCCTGTTGTTGATGATTTAGGGATGTTTTCTAGGATGAATTTTTAGGTATACCTATAGAGTGAGAGGTGGATTTGTCTTTTGATCTAGTGCCTGGAGCAACACCAATGTCCATTCTTCCTTATAGAATGGCTACACCCGAGTTGCATGAGCTCAAGTTGCAGTTGGAGGATTTTCGGGAAAAGGGTTTCATCTGACCCAGTAATTCTCCTCAGGGTTCCCCTATCCTATTTTCTAAGAAGGTTGACTCTAACCTCAGACTTTGGGTGGATTATCGGAAGTCGAATCTGTTGACGGTCCAGAACTGATATCACTTGCCAAAGATTCACGAACTTTTTGATCAAATTTACGGAGAATGAGTGTTATCGATGATTGAATTGAGTTCTAGATATAATCAGTTACGCATTAGACCATCAAACATACCGCCTATAGCTTATTAGAGAAGATATGTTCTATACGAGTACCTGGTCATGTCGTTTGGTCTCATGAAACCACCATCATTATTCATAGCTCTGATGAATCATGTGTTCCACACATATCTGGATTATTTTGTGGTAGTCTTCGTGGATGATATCTTGGTGTATTATCACACCTAACAAAACCATGCTACCCATAGTGAGATCGTTATGAGTACACAGAGAGAGCATCATCTATATTCTAATCTTTCAAAATTCCACTTTTCGATGGACCAGATTCACTTCCTGGGTCATATTATCTCAGATTTAGGAGCTGCGGTACACCTTGAGAATTTCAGAGCAGCAGCTTCCTAGGAGTGTCCTAATAACGTGATTGAGATATGGAGTTTCATGGGGATGGCTGGTTAATACTGGTGCATTATACAGGACATCTCCCACATAGAAATGTTGTTGATGGGTTTGGCTAAGAATGTTGTGAAGTTTGTTTGGTCAGAAACATGCGAGCTAGCCTTTCAGAAGATGAAGGGAAGGTTGACCTCAACACATGTCCTGATCCTTTCAGATCAAGGGAAGAGCTATACGATTTACTGTGATGCGTCAAGTATTGGGCTATGATTTCCATTTATTCAAAGAGATCGAGTAGTTTCATACACATCTCGGCAGTTGAGGCCACAAGAGAGGTATTACCTGATGCATGTTCTCGAGTTGGCAACAGTTGTTCATGTGTTATCATGATGGAGGAATTATCTTCTGGGATAAAATTTTGTGGTGTTTACGGACCACAAAAGACTCAAATGCATATTTATATAGCATGACCTGAATCTGAGACATTGAAGGTGGGTTGAATACCTTTAGTCCTTCGACATTGATCTTGCCTATACACCTGGTAAGGGTAACACCGTTGCTGATGAACTGAGTAGGAGGACTCAGTTATAGGCAGTGTAGAAGGCTACTGTTGAGTGGAAGATCTTTGCATTGTTCTTTGAGATGTATTTGGAGGTTCGGGATAGTCATGGGTGTTCCTATCTTTCTTCCATAGCTCCGAATTCATCCATCCTCGATAGAGTGAGGATAAGATATCTATCATATTAGGAAGGCCTAGTTCTACGAGAGTCAGTGATAAGTGGGGACCCTCTTTTTGGTTAGATGACAAGAGATGAAAAGGTACTGCGTGTCCTTGGACGAGTTTGGGTTCCATGGGATATACTCAAGGAGAGGATGTGGGATTTTCATGCTTCATCTTTGGAAGTGCATCCCGGAGTTACCAAAATGTACCATGACTTAAGAAGTCAGTATTGGTGGCCAGGAATGAAAAGACAGGTAGATGGTTTTTTAAGAGACGTTCCACCTGTCAGTAGGTGAAGGCGGAGCATCAGAGGCCAGCTGGACTGCTACAACAGTTACACATTCATGAGTGGAGATGGGATGATGTCGCGATGGACGTTGGGACAGGATTTCCATGGTTACCTCGAGGCAGTGATGTCATGTTGGTTGTTGTGGACATACTTACAAAGGTATATCAATTTTTTCAGATCAAGGAGACCTTCGGTGTTGACAATATCGGAATGTTGTATATCTGCGAGGGAGTAAATCTTCATGGGGTCCCTCATTCTATCGTTTCAGATAGGGACACCCATTTTACATCTCGTTTCTGGTTGAGTTTTCAGAGGGAACAAGGTACACATGTGCTTCTGAGCACAAATTACCCCCCTCAGACCGATGGCCAGTAAGAGAATACGATACAAGTGCTAGAGGTAATGTTGTGTGCATGCGTCTTGGAATTTGGGGGATCATGGGAGAAGAACATACCTCTGGTCGAGATTTCCCACAATAACAGTTTTTAAGAATATAATGAGATGTAACCTTATGAGGATTTATGTTATAGGCCTGGTTGATCAACCTTGTGCTGGTTAGAGGTAGTTGAGGGAGATTTACTGGGAGCATCTCTCATGTAGGAGACTTCAGTGCAGTTCCAGTTGATTCATAAGTGGATGGCTGCTATACAGTCTCGTAAAAAATCTTATGTTGATCACCATTGATGACCCTTGGTGTTGGTGGTTAGGGATCAAATTTTCATGAATGTTTCACCCATGTTGGGACACATGTAGATCATGAGACAGGGTAAACAATCACCGATCTATGCTAGGTCATTTGAGATTTTGGAAGGAGTCAGGCTTATTTCTTATCGGTTGTATTTATCACAGAGTGAGCGGGCCCAGAATGACATCATCCATGTATATCTGTTGTGATGTTATCACTCAGACATGTCTCACATCTTTCCGCCCAATGAGGATGAACATCAGGACGATGAATCCTTTGAGGAGCATTTGATTAGTATTATTGATAGAATCGTGAAGGTTTTTTGAGGTTAGTAAGTTCCTCTCGTACGGGTGCTATGGAAGCATGGCCAAGTATAGGACGAATCCTGGGAGCGGGAGACCACCATATGTGCTCTATGGCTAGTGTTGTTTTGAGATTTATCTACACCACCCTTAAGTGGAAAATTTGGGGGCGAATTTCTTTAAGGGGGTAGTTTTTAAGAACCCAGTTTTTATTATTGAGGTACATGTTTCTTCTTTTCATTTTTCCACTATGGTTTTTGAAAAAATAATGAAAATGTGGAAAAATACCAATTTTTTGGGTACACAGTATGTAATTTTCCACACGCCATTAAATTTGGCCATGTGGGATGAGTACACAGGGTGTGTAGACATGTTAGTGATGGGGGTGTAATAACTGACTACACACTGTGTACTTAATATTTACACACCTTGTAATCAGTCGGTAGTTGGACATTAATGTAGTGGGAGTATCCGTCAGTGGTGCAACTGTACTCACCCTATATTCAGAAATACACACCGTGTACACATGTCAACATATTAACAGTGCAGCGGTGAACAGTAGCCCCCATAGGAATATTTTAAAAAATGGAATGTACATGCCATGTACGTAAGATTACAGGCCGTGTAGTATGTTATTTCACTTAAAATGGGTTGTAGCCTCCTCTTTCGATAGAGGAAGATGATAATGTCGAAAGATCACTGGAGAGAGGGGTGGAGCTTGGATGAGATCCCAATCTTACACCTGAACTCGGTTTCCTTCGCAGACGAACTCGATTGAACCATACGGGAGAGTAATTTACTATTAATTAAACCTAAATTCCCATTCATTATCGAGGGGATGTTATATGGGATTGAACTTTTTTTCATTTATCCCAGATCTACACCATTCGTGGGTGTTTCGGGAGGCGTCGTTCACATATATTTATTAGAGGAGATCAAGGTATGTGGTCTGATGTTCAATTCCAAATGATGAGTGTTTTTGTGAACCATTGCACTACGTTCTGAGGATTGGGGTGTCATATGTATGAGGAATTGATTAATAAAGATATATAGAATGGAATAGATAATATGATGATAATTTTAAACTACTATCTCAGATCATTGTTTGGATCACGGGCTACCCCATGGGTGTGTTTTCAATGTTTATCCGTTTGGCAAGGATACCTGAGGGTATACCGTGATATATAATGCTTTGAGTTTTTTGAGATAAAATATATATAAATGCCTTCTTATGTGTTGGTCTCGGTCCGTTTTCTTGTTTATCCTGAGGGAATAATTTCTCATTCCTTAGAAAAAGAGTTTTGTTTAGCTTGAGGGATGCATTTTTTATGCTTATGGGCAGTTGCTTCCATGCTTGAGGGAATTATCTTGTACGCCTGAGGGTAATATTGGTTATGCCTATGGGAAATTACCTAAGGGTTTTGATTATAACTACATGAGGGTATTTTTTTGAATGTATAAGGACTTTGTTTACATTGCATATTCACTGTGGTGATTTTACATCTTATACCTCCAAAGCTAAAGCACATGTTTGGTATCATTTTACCATGTACTTGTTAAATAGATTATTGTAGTTTTTTTTGTGGCACATTTCATGAGATTTTTGGTTGATGATGAGTCTCTTGAACTTATTATTCAATTATCTTGAATTGTTAAATAATAATTAAATGAAAAACGAAATGGTAGGAGTAGCTGCTTTTGAGTAAATTTTGTCTTACTACATTTCATTACTACACACTTTTGTTGCATGAATTCACTGATAGTTGGGCATTGGCCATTGTTTGATACCTACTAGGATTTATTTCACACACCCTGTTTGGGTCCTGTCTTGGGCCTAAAAATATTATATTGCTACGTGTTTAGATAAGGGCATGAGTCCATATACAGGTATTTTACACCCTGTTTAAATGTTTAGGATTGTTGTAAAGGAGTAGTAGAGCATGGGATAGGGCTTAGGATTGTGATGATGTTGAGTTCATATTGCACTGTTTTATTTTGTTTTGTTGTATATTTCCCTTGTATTGAATTATTTCATCTTGCAGTTTATCCTGTTTTGGATTTATTCTTATACATAGGTACATATTGCATCCTTATATATGACTGTTGGTCAATTTTACTTCAGTACTGTGTCCATTTTAGCATTGGTATTGTTTACTGAGTCTACATTTGAATGTTTTTATTTTGTTCTGCTACACTACTCATTGACAAATGAGGGCATAATTTCCCCACTATCATACCTAGACCCTTGTTACTTGTCTAACGCTTTTGGAATTTCGGGAAATGCGCTTGTGGTCATGTGACCAACCAGGTTCGGGTCAGCTGTTGAGGGGCACCTAGATCTGGGATGTTACATAATTAATTGTGTATCTATATACTTTATTAATGACTCTATAAATGTATATAATTAATATATATGATATTTCTATAATTATGAAAATTCTTGAGATTATGGAACATTGATAAGAAATTAATGTACCAAAACTATAGATTCTGAACATATAAAAAAATGAAGTAGTTATCACCTAAAACATTGATTTTAATAAAAAACTGTTAACAAATCAGTTATGTAATATTATAAGAAACACCCTTATATTTTTTTTAACCCTTTTATCATTTTTATTTTTGGATATCAGTTTTTATTTAATGCTCTGAGTGTTATGGGATTGTATTTGGAGTTATTTATATTTTTTATTTTATGTAAAGTTCTTACCTATGGGTTTCCCCATTTAGTATTGATTAAAAGTAGTGTTTTTTGGATTAAAAATAATTTTCACTTGGTTTGTGAAATTGTACTCCCTTCCCAAGAAACCCTATATCAATTGGATCTCTTGGATAGTGGATAACACGTAGTTAGAGAATAATTTGTCTAACTAGTATGCTTACTATGTGTCATGTCCTTCTTAGACTGTGAAGAATGTGTGGTTTCCACATAGTCTAGAAAACTATGCGGTCATACTATTATTGATTTCTAGGTCCTTAAAATTTGGAAAATTAACATTGTGTCATATTCTAATTTATCCCCAAATCAGCCCTTTCGTACACTATTTGACCTATCCCACACTATGCGCCTCCGTCTCTCCATCCTATCTCCCTTGAGATACCTTTCTTTGGTGGAAATGTTTTATATTCTCTAGGAGTCATAATGTTTGTCCCTCTTCCTTAATTTTCTCCATTATTTTATGGTTCATCTTCCTCATTCTGTAAGGATTTATTTTCTACTGTGTTATTAATCATAGGTATGCATTAATCTTGTTTTATTTATTATGCTCTTGATTATTGTTGTTAAATCATTACATTTTATTCTATTTTAGCGGTGCAGTTGAGGATTAAGCTCATATTCATGAACTTTATATTTGAAAGGCAGGTTCTTCCATGCTTTTACATTATGTGATAAATTTAGCTTGGTTTATTGAATTGTTAAATTTATTCTGTGGAATATTTTTTTTGAGTAAATCATGTATTTGATTGGGTTTATAATGAATAATTGATGTATGTTGGGGTTGGAAATGATAATTGTTATATTCCCTTCTTTCATCATAGTGGTGTTTCATGAATGTGTTATTACGATTATGTGAAAGGTGTAAATGGTGTTTTCAAAGGCGCATGAGGTTTGAATATGTTGAATATATATTTTTATTGAAAAAATTAATTCTTTTAATATGTTTTGTTTTATTATTTACCTATAAATTTTATCATATAATTATGTTAAAGATGGGAGGCATTTTTTAATGTGTTATTGGTTTATGTATGTATTTAGAAGGTCTTGGCCCATAGAAATGGATGAATTGATTATATGTTTTTCTTTTAAAGTCTCAAAATGGGTTTCATGATTATGATTGTTATGGAAAATGTATTTTGAAATGAGTTTGGAATTTCTAGAATGGAAAGTGATTTTTGTCATTTAAAATGGTTGTTTTCAGGTTTTTTTGAATGGAATGATTTCAATATGTGGTTATAAGCTTAAAATGATCACATGAAATGTTCATCTATGTGATATATGATTGTAAAGTTGAGAAAAGTGGTAATCTAGGGTTTGTAGTTAGTGAGACTATAACTAGTACTCTATTTATTTAGATGTGCAATTTCCATATTTATATTGTGTATTGTAGAATGTAGTCTTAGATGTGGAAAGGTTCATATTCACATAGCTTGATTGGGGATCACAATAGTAACTAAACGATGATGATGATCTGAAGCCCCAAATGTAACACCCCGACACCAGTTACCCGGAGTCAGTGAATTATTACATAACATTGGCATGATCACAAAATATCAAGTCTCGAATGATCGACTAGTTTATTTGTCTTGAAATCACAAGATACATTCATAATGTTTACATTACATCTTAAAATGAAAACTACAACAACATAGTTTCCATATCCCATAATCATATCCCCTTATATTATCCTTACAGGTCATTCATAGAATAATTATTCACATCCTTGGAAAAATAAAACATAGAAAGGGTTGAGCTCAGATGCCTAGTAAGGATAACAATATAGCAGAAACATTCATAAATAAGCATAAAAATTTAAGGAAATGTATAACTAAAAAAATCCATTTAATCTTGAAATTAAACATAATATGGAAATGATAAAATGAAATAATTCCATTTACATATTCACATGGATATTCTAATAGTCAAATAATCACATGCAATATCAATAAACACATTCAAAATGATGAAATGCATAATGCTAGAATATCATAACCACATTGTCATGGCCTTGTACCAAGACTACAAATAAGATTTTGTCAAGGCCTTGTGAAAAGGAACTATATTGTCTCATGAGACCTATCTATGCATCGAGAAGTTATAAAGGGCTCCACCGTCACATATTAAGTCCAATGAATTCCTCATATGAACAGGTTTAAAACATAACATAAACATTCATATTAAAACAAGCATACAAAATGTTAATACTTTCCCCATAAACCATGAATGGTATAAAAATAACACATCCACATTCAAACATAACACAAAACCTTCAATTCAATATGGAAGTTTTGTATCATAATAAATAAAAATCAAATATGCTTAAAATCCATCAAACGATGTTGACATAGATGAAATAAAAACAATATGAGAGAAATATCTCTTTTTTGGAAATCATTTAAAAGTCACATAATTATAAAATAAAACATTTACTTTGAAAATATCATTATAAACTTGTAAGGGAATATTCAAAGATTTTATAATGGCAGAAAATAGCCACACCCACCATATAAGTTAAAAAAGACATTCTTACATTAATTCTGTCGAAAAGATTAAAAAGGACCTTGTTTGGAAAACGACACAAAGATTCCTTTATAAAATTATTATAAAAAATCAACAAGGGTATAAAAGACTTTAACCGACAATATTTAAAATAGTATGAATGATTTGAAATAAAGTTTTACGAAACATGGATGTGGATGATAAAGATTTCCTAGTAGATAATTACGTATAAACAACTTCAGATAATGAAGAGATTGTGAAATAAACCCTTACCATGAACATTTCCTTGGTTTGGGGTAGGTTAAAATAGTGTATAATGGTGAAATAATTGTTATTAAATTATAAAATAAGCATATACAATAATATTATATCATATATGACCATTAAACAATAATTTGTTAATAATATCTTTGTATTGTCATCATTTCTGGTGTAAACAGATTCATTTTCCTTTATATTATTTGTTATGTGATCCATATTTATTATAAATGGGATGTATATTATTAATATTAAGAATTATATCATGTCTATAAAAAAAATTTAATCATCAAATAAAATTTCGTCTTGAATGGATACGATGGGGAATGAATCTCATCACGTTCATGGAGGTCGTAATCCGTACGTATGCACGAGAGACAATATAATTCTTTTGTTATTAAAATAATATATAATTGGATGGTATATCATATATACAGAATCAAGATCATGTTATATTTATTATTTACATGAATTAAACATAACTATTATACCCCTTTTAATAATAATTTATTTAATAACAATTACACCACAACGTGGAGACGGTAGGCAGTACGTACGCACGTATGGTGATATGTCATTCAAAGGATGGATAGAATACTGAATATGGTTATACTATATTTATAATAATATCATAGTATATATAAGATACTTGAGTTATTATTTTATAATGGAAATAACAAAGAAAGAAGAAGTGGAAGAAGAAAGGTACTTGAAAGAGGGTGGTGAAAACATTACATCTTCTTCGGGTTCTCTCTTTTGATTTGATCAAAAGGGCTCAGTAGGTTAGATTTATGATCAAAATAAGACCTATATATTTAATTGAGGAATGATGAGAGGATATTTGGGTATAGGTTGGCCGATCCAAAAGGCTTTGAAGGTGTGACGAATTGGTTAGAAGTGGTGTCCTTTTATAAGGGGGAGGAGGGTCTCTTTAGAAAAAACATAAAGTATTATTTGATAATAAATTCATATTAGATTTATAATGGCTCCAAATTAAAATATTAAAATTATAAGGTGGGGATGGGTCGAAATACTTAAAACAAATAGACTTTAAATATGTTTGGATCACTACATTAACCTTATCTTTTGGTTTTAACTCTTAGTTAATTAGTCAGACATTTACCTTGTCACATTCTATTTTTATATTATATAGTTAATAAACATACTATAAACTTCCAAAGAACCCCCATGTGGTCCATTAATGATGAAACTATCATTATAAAAGTCTCTTGGTAGATCCGTAGATTTTTAAGAATATAATATAAATTAATAATATACTATTTGTTTCAAAAACACTTTTATGTAAATTTTTACACTATTGGGTATTTTGTTCTTGATGAATTCATAAAATCATTATTACTTAGATAAGAAATAATATATCCCATCATTATATGTCATATTAACCTAGAAATTTATTGTAATACATAAGAAGTTTCAAATTAAATTTATTTGGATATTTATAATATCAATTATTTTAATATTTCATTAATTAGGTAATTACTGCATCACCATTGTGTCATAAATAAATTAGATTATTTAACGTTTAAAAATTATAAATAAAATACCATCATGTAGGAAATATTATTATCTTTAAAATTAATATTTAAAATCGAATTTATAATATGTATAACCCTATATAAAAAATGTTTTAGTTATTAAACATTGATTTTAACTCTTTTAACTCTTCCTTGAATTAAATAATTATAAATGTCCTAATCTAATCCAAGTAGAACTAAATGATAATATTTTATTTATAAGGTTGTTTTTGGTCGATATACATTTTTCCAATATAATTAGGACATTTGATAGGGTAATATTAATATCATTTTTACCCTTAATTGCCTTATTTATTTTTAAATGTGGTAAATAAAAGTAAAAAGTTACTATTCACCAAAAAATATTTTTATCTTATTGAACCACATTTTACTCCTTGATATTAACCGTGTCTATCAGATTTTCTAAATACCACTCACAGAGGAGGTAAAATTATGTTTTATTTGAATTTCAAAATTCACCTAGGAGATTGGTAAAAGACAGTGAAAAGTTCAATTAAATTTTTATATTTCTTAAATTATTATAAACTGACTCCAATGAAATAAATTTAAATTATATAGGTATTATGTATGTATTTTGACCTTAATTAAATTTAAATAAAATAAATAATTATTTAAATAAAAATTCAGTTTTAAACTATAACTCAGTGTTTTTTCACTCTTCATAAAAAAATGAATGTTTTCATAAAAATACCAAAAATTTACCCTAAGATAATTTCAATATTCTAAATCCAAAACTGAATTCCATTTTGAAAGATAAAATTGATAAAATTTCAAAAATTGGGTAATAATATTCATAACGTCTACTTTGATTGGTTTTGGTGTGTGTTAGAACTCGAAGTTGCTTACAACACACGCTATTGTATTATTCAAAGAGAAGGGTGCCGTGGGAGCTTGGGGTATTAAATTCTCCTCTCCTTAAAATAATTTTGTCCTTGAAATTTTTATAATACTACCACATGAAAAGACATTGGTGGTTCTTCCTCATAAGTTCCTCGGGTTCCCATGTTGCCTCTTCCATATTATGGTTTCTCCATAGAACTTTTTTCAGACAAGTCGTCCTGTTTCTCAACACTTGTTCTACCGTATCAAGAATCTTGACAGGCTCTTATCAACAAGACAGATCCGGTTCCAGTTCTAATTCCTCATAAGTGAGTACATGCATTGGTTCAGGGATGTATTTTTTCAACGGTGATACGTGGAATACATCATGAAATTTGGAGAGATTTGGTGGCATTGCCAAACGATTAGATACAACTCCAATTCATTCTAGAATTTTGAAAGGTCATATGTACCTGACACTCAATTTACCTTTATTACCGAATCTTATAACTCCCTTCCATAGAGATAGCTTTAATAAAACATGATCTCCTACCTAAAATTCCAAATCGTTCTTTCGGTTTTCAGCATAGCACTTCATACTACTTTGAGCTGATTTGATGTGGTTTTGGATTTCCTTCAATTTTTCCATCATTTCCTCACTAGTTCTGGGCCTATTATTTTTCATTCACCAATGTCATCCAAACAGGTTGGTGTGAGACTTCTTTTTCTGTATAACGCTTCATATAGTGCCATCTAAATACTCGAATGGAAGCTATTATTATAGGAAAATTCCACCAGAGGTAAGTATTGATCCCACATACCTTGAAAGTCAAGTGAGCCTGATCTCAACATGTCTTATTAGGTTTAAATAGTCCGTTCCTATTTTCCATCAATTTAGGGGTTGTAAGAAGTGCTTAAATAAAAATCAGTATCCACGGCCTTCTGAAGACTTTTCCAAAATCTTTAAGTAAAACATGGATGTTGATCAGAAAAAATAGATATGGGTACTCCATGAAATCTCACAACCACATTAATATACTGTCTTGCAAGACATTCAAGTGGTAGACCTTCTCTTATAGTATGAAAATGTACTGACTTGGTAAGACGATCAACAATGACCCATATTTCATCATTCCTTCTAGGAGTATTTTGAAGCCCCATGAAAAATCCCATCATAATGTTATCCCATTTCCACTATGGTATGGGAAGAGGTTGTAATACGCCACCAGGCTGTTGCCTTCCAGCTTTCACTTGTTGGAAAACCATACATCTTGACACAAAATCAGCAATCTTCCTCTTCATGTTGTCCCACCAATAATGTTGTTTCAAATCTCAATACATTCTAGTGCTCCCATGGTGTATAGAGAAATTGGAACTATTAGCATCAACTAACAATTCCCTTTTCAGGTCAGGTATATCGGGAACACAATGTCTCTTCCAGAATTTCAAAATTCCTTCTTCATAAAAAAAGTCTCTCAATCTCCCCTCATTCACAACTTCAATATCATTTTGAAATTCTTCATCATCGGTCTGAGAACTCTTAATCCTTTCTAGTGTAGAAGGTTTTGAAAAAAAATGAAAAAGTATCTATGTTTCACTTTCCATGGTTTTTCCCATATCCAACATTACTAGATCCATGTATATATGATCCTTTTCAACACTCATCTTATTCAAAAACCCATGATCATTTCTGCTCAAAGTATCTTCCACCTTATATTCCTTCCCCAGGTGGTAGTGTATGCTGCAATCATAATCCGTCTTTAGTTAAAGCCATCGCCTTTTACTTATGTTGAGTTCTTTCTATGAGAATATATATTTCAAACTCTTGTGATCAGTATAAATATCACATTTTTCACCATAGAGATAATGTCTCTATATATTCAAAGAAAATATTATAGCAGCTAAGTCAAGATCATGGGTAGGATAGTTTTGGACATGAATTTTTAGCTGTCGGGATGCATAGCGAATAACCCTATCATTCTGCATAAGGTCAAAATCAAGTCCTTTCTTCGATGCATCACTATAAATAATGAATCCATCATATCCCGATGGTAGAGTCAATATAAGATCATTGACTAATCTTCTCTTCTGATATTCAAAACATTCTTCACACACTTTTGTCCAAACAAATTTCACCCCTTTACATGTGAGCTTCGTTAATGGGTTAGCCATTCGAGAAAAATTCTGGATGAAACACCGATAATAACCTTCTAATCCAATAAAACTGCGTACCTCAGTTATACTCTTCGGGGCTAGCCATTCCTGGATTGCCTTGGTATTAGAAGGATAAACAAGGATTCCATCTTTGGAGACAATTTGGCCATGAAATGAAATCTCCTGAAGCTAGAATTCACACTTTCTAAACATCCCATATAATACATATCTTCTAAGAGTCTTCAGTATAATGCGAAATTGATTTTCTTGATCTTCGTAGCTTTTGGAATATACCAAAATATCAATAATAAATACAACTACACAATCATAGAGATATTCCTTGAAAACAATGTTCAATAGATCCATCAAAACAAAGGGTGCATTAGTCATCCCAAAAGGCATTACTGTAAACTCGTAATGCTAATACCTCCTTCGAAATGCTGTCTTTGGAATGTCTTCCTTCATCACACACAACTGTTGGTATCCAGATTGATGTTCAATCTTTTAAATGTATTGATCTCCATGTTGTTGGTCAAATAAATCATCAATGTCATGTATGGGATACTTGTTCTTTATTGTTAAAGCATTGATTTCTCTATAGTTGATACATAACCTCATGGATCCATAATTCTTCTTAACAAAAAGGATAGGGGATCCCCATGGAGAGACACTAGGGCAAATAAATCCCTTATAAATCAATTCCTATAGTTCTTTATTTAGTTAAACTAATTCCACAATGGCCATTCTATAAGGTGTTTTCGATATTGGCCTTGAACCAAAAATTAAATCAATTGAAAACTCAATTTCTCGTTCTGGAGGATGACTAGGTAAATCTACTAGAAACACATCAACATATTCATTCACAATACGTAAATCCTATATTAGAACATTTCTTTCCTTAACCACAGATATTTCATTCACTTTCTCCCCAATAGTTTAATTTAGTTGAGCAACTAGGGATGGATCTAGTTAAGAATCGGTTGGTGACGATTATGCTCTAAAGATAATGTATTATTTATCATCATCCTAAAAAATTGTTACCACCTTTTTCTTACAATAAATATTTGAATCACGGTCTAAAAACCAATCCATACTGAGGATTATATCAAACTGAATCATAGGTATGATAATGAGATCGGCAGATAAAGAACATTTATATGTCCTAATGGGAATGGATCCACTGAACATTGTAGCAATGATACTTCCCTTAAGAGTTTTAACTGAAAACTCCATTGTTAAATAAAATTGTAAATATCTAATTTTCATGGAAACTGGGAAGATATGAAACAATGCGTTGACCTAGAATCAAATAATGCATTTTCTAAAATTGAGGAAACTATTAAATTACCTGGAACCACATCTTTTTGAGAATCTACTTCAGCAGCAGTGATAACATAATCTTGTCCTTGATCCCTTTTTCTTTTCAATGGTAACTTTCCTTGATTCTTAGTACATTCATTTGCATAATGTCCCATCTCCCTACATTTTTATCTTTGAAAATCGTTAGCTTCTTTCTATCCCTTGCAATCACGATCATGGTGGCGTTTTTCACCACACTTGTAACAGATTCCCATTCCTTTAAAGCAAGTACTAGGGGGTTTCTTCCCACATTTACTACCGGATGGATAATCAAATTCTCCCTTCATCCCTTTATGTTCATTTCCAGATTGATCAGCCGATCTCTTATTCTCTTTTTTTCTTTAAAGTCGTAAGACTTAGAGAGTTATTTTTCTGTCTTGATAGCACATAAGACAATATCTTCGTACGACATGAATTATTGTGACACTAATGCTCGACAATGGAATGGTTTTAACACATCAATGAAATGATCAATATTAATTCTTGGATTATGTATATAATCTCAAGCATAACATGCTAACCTTGTAAAGTTAGCCTCATACTTTGCCACATTCTCATCCACATTTTGTCTCAGACTCAGAAATTGCCTTTCCATATGAGCTCAATGGTCACGAGGAAAGTATTTTTCTATGAAAAGGTATTTGAACTCTCTGCATTCCATATTTGAAACGTCATCATATTCCTCTGTGTTTTGTATGAATGTCCACCATTGATCATCATCTCCAGTGAGGCGATAAACTACAATGATAACATTTTCTCATTCACTACTCCCCAAATCCTATAATATTTTCTCTAGGGAACATATCCATTTCTCAGCTACCAATGGATTTTTAGTCCCATTTAATGATGGTGGTTGTTTCCTCATGAATTGATCGAACATTGATCCTCCTCGCAGTGGATCATGGTGTTCTATATGGGTAAGGTTATTATTCATAACCAGAGTGAGTTGTCCCAGTATGGTGACAGGTTGATCAGCACTAGTTGCATCACCAGCTCCACTATAATTATCTTGAGTAGAAGGGAAATCCCTACATGAAGTGCGTGCATTGGTACAGTTTTCATTTCTTCCACTATGAGCCATTTATAATCAATGGAATACACTAGATTAGTTTATGAATCGAAATACATAAATCTAATCTTGTAAAACACTTAAAATAAATTGATCAAATTATGGATATAATCCATAATCATCAGAATGTTTTCTTGGAGGAAGTATATACTCTTAATCCCTTCATAATGGTTTGTAACGAAAATGAGAATTATCCTAAGCATATCCCTAGGAGTGTTGTAACCAAGTGTGTCGAAAGCCCTGTTGTCGTGCACCAGTTTTCGTTCGAGTCTATATTAAAGAGGTGTTTTCAGGTTTTACCCCTAGGTACATCTGTGCCAGAGCCGCCTCTACTTGCTCGTATCCAGACAGGGATGTATTGCTTGAAAAACTCAAAAAATCTCTAAATTACCAAAATTCAAGGATGTTCATCTATACTAATCCTTAATGTCCATATTAGGTATATGTGCTATAATCAGAGTTTATATAAATCTTGTTTCCAAGGGTTGTACTAAAATTACTCTGATACCAACTGTAACACCCTGACCCCAGTTACCCAGAGTTGGTGCATTATTACATAACATTGGCATGATCACATAATATCATTTCATGAACGGATTATTAGTTTAGTAGCCTTAGAATCCCTAGAAATATTTATCAAAATTAAAGTCCATCATAAAATAAAAACTACAACAACATAGTCTCCATAGTCCACACTCATATCCCTTCATATTTTCCCTACAGTTCGTTCATAAAATACGTCTTCACATCTTGGAAAAAATAAACCATAGAATGTGGTGAGCTCAGATGCCCAGTAAGGATAACAAGATAGCAGAAACACTCATAAATAAGGAAAAACATTTAAGGCACTGTATAACCAAAACAAAATCATTATAAACATGAACTTTAACATAATATGGCAAAGTTAAAATAAAATAATTTCATTTAATTATTCACATTGATATTCTACTAGTCGAATAATCACATGCGATATCAATAACCACTTTCATAATGATGGAATGCAAAATTCCTGACTATCATAACCAATTAGTCAAGGCCTTGTTCCAAGCCAACAAATAAGATTTTTTCAAGGCCTTGTTCCAAGACACTAGATTGTATCATGAGACCTCCCGATGCATCGATGATCTATATGGGTCTCCACCCATCACATATTAAGTCCAATTCATTCATCATATGAACAGGTTTAAACATAACATAAACATTTGTATTAAAAATAGCATAAAAAATGTAAATAATTTATCCATAAACCATGAATGGTAAACAAATAACACATCCACAATCAAATATAGCACAAAACATTCAATTGAATATGGATGTTTTTTATCATAATAAATAAACATAAAATAAGTTTAAAATCCATCAAAGGATGTTTGCATTGATGAAATCAAATCTATTTGAGAGAAATATCTCTTTTTTTGAGATCATTTAAAACTAACATAATTATAAAACAAAAAATTTACATTGAAAATATCATTTTAATCTAGTAAGGGAAGCTTCAAACAATTTTTAAGGGTGTAAAATAGTCTCACCCACCGTATAAGTTATAAATTACATTCTAACCTTAATTCTGTCGAAAAGGATAAAAAAGAACTTGTATGGAAAATGATAGAATGATTCCTTTATAAAAATCTTATAAAAAGTAAAAAACTGTATAAATGACATTAACCTATAGTCTTTAATGTAGTTAGAATTATTTGAAAATCATTTTTATGAAACATGGATGTGGATGATAAAGAAGACCCAGTAGATAATTACCTATAAACAACCTTGGATAATGAAGAGATTGTGAAATAAACCATTACATTTTACTTTTCCATTGTTGATGGTAAGTTAAACTCCTGTATAATGGTGAAATAATTGTTATTAAATTATAAAAGAATCATATACATTAATATGATATCATATATGATCTTTTAACATTGATTTGTTAATAATATCTTAGTATTATCATCGTTTCGGGTGTTAATGGATTCTTTTTCCTTTATATAATTTGTTATGTGAGAAATAATTGATATGTATGGGATGTTTATTATTCATATACAGGATGATATCATGTCTCTAATTTTTTTTAATCATCAAATGAAATTTAATCTTGAATGAATATGATGGGGAATGAATCTCTTCACATTCGTGGAGACGGTAATCCGTACGTACGCACGAGCGACAATATCATTATTTTATTATTAAAATAATATATAATTGGATGGTATATAATATATATAGATTAATTATAATGATATATTTATTATTTACATGAATTACACTTCATTATTACACCCATCCGAAAAATAATGTATTGAATAATAATTACACCACGATGTGGAGACGGTATGTTGTACGTACGCTAGTATGGTGACACGTCATTAAAAGGATGGATATAATACTGAATAGGGTTATACCATATTTATAATAATATCATAGTATATAGAAGATACTGGAGTTATTATTTTAGAATGGAAATAACAAAGAAATAAGAAGTGGATGAAGAAAGGAACTTGAAAGAGGGTGGTGAAAACTTTACCTCTTCATCATGTTCTTCCTTTTGATTTGATAAAAAGGTCTCCATAGGATGGCTTTCTGATCAAACTATGTCCTATAGGTTGAAGTTAGGGAATTTGAGAGAATATTTTGTCAGAATTTGGCTGATCCAAAAGGCATTGAAGTTGTGGATATTTGGTTAGAAATTTTGTCCTTTTATAAGGGGGATGAGGGGCTCTTTAGGAAAAACATAAAGTATTATATTATAATAAATTCATATTCGGTTTATAATGGCTCCAAAGTGGATTATTAAATGTTTATGGTGTTTATTGGTCGTAATCCTCACAACCAGTTGATTTTAGATAGTTTGGGGTCACAATATTAACCTTATCTTTTAGTTTCAACTCTTAGTTAATTAGTTTGATATTTACCATGTCACTTTTTACTTTTATATTATATAGTTAATAAACATAATATAAACTTCCAAGAGACCCCCAAGTGGTCCATTAATGAAACAAATATCATTATATAAGTCTCTTTTCTGATCCTTAGATTTGTAGGAATAGAATGTAAATTAATAATATAATATTTGTTTTAAAAACTATTTTATGTCAAATTTTTCACTATTGGTTATTTTGTTTTTGAAAAATTCATAACAGCATTATTACTTCTATAAAAATTCATATAACTAATCCTAATGTGTCATATTAACCTATAAAATTATTTTAATTAATAAAATGTCTCAAATTACATTTATTTGGATATTTATAATATCAATTATTTTAATATTTCAGTAATTAGGTATTACTGCATTTCCATTGTGTCATAAATAAATTAAATTATTTAATTCATAAAAATTATAAATCAAAAAAAATTATATAGGAAATAAATTTAGCTTTCTAATGAATATTTATAATCTAATTTATCTTATGTATAATCCTATATTAAAAATGTTTTAGTTGTTAAACTTTGATTTAACTATTTTAACTCTTCTTTGAATTAAATAATAATAAATATTCTAATCTAATCCAAGTAGACCTAAATGATAATATTTTATTCCTAATGTTTTTTATATTGAGATAAACTTTTCCAATAAAATTAAGAATTCTGTTAGGGTAATATTAATATCATTTTTACCTTTAATCACCCTATTTACTTTTAACTGTGGTAAATAAAAGTAAAAAGTTACTATTCACCAAAAAATATTCTTATCTTATTGAACCTCATTTTACTCCATGATATTAACCATGTATCTTGTATTTTCTACATTCCACTCACAAAAGCGGTAAAATTATGTTTTATGTGAATTTCCAAATTCTCCTATGAATGGATAAAAGACGGTGAAAAGTTCAATAAAATTTTTATATGTCTAAAATTATTATAAACTGACACCAATTAATTACATTGATCATATATAGGTATTATGTATATTTTTTGAAATTAATTAAATTTAAATAAAATAAATAATTATTTAAATAAAAATTCGGTTTTAAACTATAACTTAGTGGTTTTTCACTATTCATCAAAAATTGAATGGTTTCAGAAAAATACCAAAAATTCACTATAAGCTAATTTCGATATTCCAAATCCAAAAATGAGGTCCATTTTGAAATATAAAATTTATAATATTTCAAAAAGTGTGCATTACTATTCATAACGGCTGGTTTGATTGGTTGTGGTGTGTGTTTGAACTTGAAGTTGCGTACAACAGATGCTACTGTATTATTCAAAGAGAAGCGTACTGTGGAATCATGGTTTGTTACACCAATGAACATGGTATCTTCCCTCTTAGTACATTATTAATATAAATACTATAGGTTGTGGGTTTTATACATCATTTCACTAAGGTACAAGATTTATAGCATCTCAGTTGTGCTAGATACCCTTATGAAATTAACCACTGGTAAACTCTTGTGACATATTTCATATGTAATGTTGTTCAATCCATATAAATATGGTTGAAAATGTTTATATTTAAATTTTGAAGAGTTATTGTTTAGAAATGGATTTATTTTAATGTGTTTCCTATGAAATAGTATTCTAAAAATGTTTTCATGAAAATGTTGCAAAGGGTATTATAGAAATTTGTATGCTCACATGTCATATAATTTTATAACATGGATGATTTTATTTTTGGGTGTAATCCTAATGGTATTTGAATCACACCACATATACATAGTTGTGTCTAGGTATAATATGTTATATGTGACCTTGGTAACAGAATGTTTTGTCATGGTGGTGATGGTGGATCTGGTTGATACATACCCTCTTGTTGAAGATGTTGAGGGTGGAATCTTGAGGGTGATGACCCTCATGTATCACATAGGATTCTGGTATTGTTTTGAGTTAACCGTTCCATTAATGTAATTTTGGTATTTGTTTAGATTTTAAAACATTAAATCTGAAAATTGTAATGCCTTGTTTGGATTATGTTATGAATTATTATGTTATTTATTTATGTTTGAAATTTATTCCCATTAAAATGGTTGATATCATCGCAAAATAATATTATTTATACCAAGGGAATTGTTTCTAAATTGGTGGGATTGGGAATGACCTTTATGCCATGCCACAGACCGGGCTGAGTGTGGGGCTTGATGGAACTTCATATTGGTTCACAAAAATTTATAAAAATAGAAGGTGATACTCATTTCGGTCACACTAGTTGTGGAAGATTATGTATATAATGAGGCTAGGACTATCAAGACATGGGGTTTTTTTCGAGTAGGGTTCCATGCCAGCACACCATGTGACATGACTGAGATTCCATAGGTATTCTGGGTTTATTTATGTTAATTGGTCCATGTGGTAAGTTTGATGTTTCATAAATGAATTGGGAGATAATTAAATGGTGTCCATGAGATCATAGTCCCTATATTTTTTTGGATGTTATTTTATGGTCCTAAAAGGATGTCTGTAATAGTAGTGTAACTTCAATATGGCCTACAATCATTTGATTTATTCATTCATCAACACAGGTTTCAATTTCTTAAATTTTTTTGTCTTCATGGGTTATAATTTTTTTAGTAAACAATAATTTGGGAGTTTTGAAAATAGGATTTTATAGTTTTATAGTTCATTTTTGGAAATATGAAATATGATATTTTGATTAATTTGAATGAAGCTTTAAGAAAGTGGTTTTTTATAAAATGATTTTCATTGAAAAAATATATTGGGTTTACCATGATTTGATTTATCTTATTGAAACATGATTTTTAGGGAAAATAATAACTTTTATTATAGAAATATATATTAAGATGGTTCTGGGAACTTGTTTTAAATGAGAATAATTGAGTTTAACCCCCTTATTCTCGGGAAATTTGTTTTTTTCTAGGATTAAAACAATTTTGAATCATATTAAATGCATATTTGAATAGAGTCTAAAATATTATGTTTTTAGAAATGAAAAAGGATTTGATGTGTGTGATTTGAATTTTTTTGACTCTATGGTGAGTGATATTATGAAAAGTTTTATGAGTTTTTAAATAGAAAGTATATTGAGAAGTTGAAGAAGTGGGCAGAATAATTTGATTTGGTATGTAAAAACATTTTGTTTTGAACATTGGTATTTCCCTGAGTGGACCACATTCAGGGATATCTCTAGAAATGTGGATGGGAAATCACATGAGATAATGAATACCCAGATTGACATGATTTTTTTGGTTCCATATTTTCCATGGTAATATACATGTGTGATGCTATGTTCAAATACATTGTTGAGTATGCAATGAAACAAGACTTTTTTCTTTTAAAAAATGATTTTATGAGAATGTGATATGTTTTGATAACTAGTAGTTGTGTGGTGTGTCGTCTTATAATATAGAACTGTTTCATTACAGTGTTTTTGATTTTTTCAAAACTTTATAATTGAATGTATTTTCATGATTTAGTTGTTGTGGATGAGTTGATTTTTTAATAAAGGTCTATAGAAACTTTTTAAAATGATTTTGTAAGCCATTGAGTTGGTTAGATTTGTGTGTTCAGTGTTTATTTGTGGAATGTTTTTGTTAATGAATATTTTTTTGGGTCCTTGGTCACCTTTTTGGATGGGGGTACACCCCCATAATGTTTTGGTGGGAGTTCAATTTACTGCTAAAAGTTTATGTCTGATGGTAGAAACAATCCTTGATTAACAAATGAAATATCTTCTTGAGTTTAGAGAGTTGAATCCTCCCCCATTTTATGGTCAAGAGGGTCCTCTAAAATTGGAAGAGTGGATGAGGAAAATAGAAATAGAATTTAGTATCCTTGATATTTATCTGTTATTAATGACAATGTTTTCCACCCATGTTATTGAATGTCCGATGTAAATTTGGTGAAGGGAATTCTGGTGAGGGAAATGAAAAGAAGACTAATTCTATTGGTTCTATCGATGGAATAAATGGAATTTGGATATTTCTTCAACATCACATGGGTGTATGATAATATTATGCTATTTGTGTGACATGTCTAATAGTAAGAATCCTTCATGTCCAAATTCATCAATGAACAACCAAGCTTATTTATTCCTAGGTCCCTTGAATTAGTTTTTTCATAGCATTTTGAGGAAGCACCATTTATCTAGTTCCAACACTATTAAAAAACCACTACCCATTAGTAAGAGAATTTCGATGTTTGGGTATAAATTTAAAGTACTTTTTATGGTTATTTTTCTATAATAATCTTGTCTCGTGGTGTTATGTGTTGTTATATTTTAATTAATATGAAAAGAGGTTGCTGTGAAATCTTTTTAGAACAATTTTTTTGGTAGGGGTGTGTTTTATTTTAGAAATTAAAATATTTTCTATATAAAACTAAAATTTGTTTAGTGAGAATCTTGTTTCCATTATTTTTATTCGTGGTAAAATATGATTATTAATTTTCATATTGTATGTCCCTATGATGGTGAAAGATCGATGTTGGTGGAATGTGGGAATCATGGGGTGTTTTTCTATTTTGGTTCTAGATGGAATGTTGGGTGGTCACTCATGAATCCAATGAATGTGTTCCATTGAATGATTTTCTGCAACTGGATATGAGGTGGTATATACTTCAAAAATTATTTCTTTATCTATAGGCCCCAGAGTGAAGCTCAATCGCATTCCGGAAGCCCATGTTTATGCGGGACATTGGTAAATCTTTTGTATTCAGTTTGCGAAATGATGATTTTTTTTATTCTTATATAGTTGTATCATCTAGAATTGTCTCATTTTCTGGAAAGACATATAGAGGCCTCATTTTCTAGTTAATACCTATGTGGTTGGAAATATGTTCTTAGATTTTGGGGATATATGGTGGTCTCATTTTAATTAAAATATCAATGATTTTTATGTTAATTTTAATTTTGGTATCATTATGTGGCCAGCCATGTGAATTTATTTTAGTGTTGGTTTTTGGTCATCCTGAAATGGTAACGTACCTTGGGGATGGTAATTTTTTTTTCATTTCACTTGTATTGGATTTCCATTTATTATGCCCCTTATGGGGGGTATATGATGGATTTCCCTAGATTGGTTCGTCCATGTTCACTTAAGCATGTCATTATTTAAAATTGTCTAAAAAGGATCCCCAAAATTTTTACTTGTCTCTTCTATTATTCATCAGTGTAAGATGGAATTTCATGGTGGGGAGTCAGTTTGCACCTATTGTTTTAATAATCTTGTTTAGTCTATGGTCTAGCATGGCGTTGAAGTGTTTCATTTTATGGTTATGGACATGTCTTTTCATTCCTCGAAAATATGTGTCTTTTCGAATGCACCCAATGTCTTAGTTTGAATCATGATTTGAAAAAGTTATTGTTCATGTTTTTTAAGTGTTCCTTGTGATGTTTTTTGTTATCATTTGTTTCAATCTGGTTAGAGGTATGTATATCATTTGGCCATGTATGATGTGCCCTTATCATGGGGTGTTGGATTATGTGGTTGTGAGAAATTTTTTAATATTAATGTACTAACTATAGGTATTATGGCTATCTAGGGGATGAAGGATTATGGTGGGGATTCAATTCTAGACTCCTGATTTAAATATTATAATTATATTTTTTTTGTTGGTGTTCATTCATTCACCAAATTTTTAATGTCTTCATGGAGTTTAATTGACCCATATAAGAGTAACCATTTTTTCTCTGAGGAAGACTTGTGTTTAATTTTTTGGGGTCCAATGTTTTCATGGTGGGTAGAATTTTCACACTCGAATAAATATTTTTTACATTTAATCTAGATAATTTATGGAAATGTTTTTCTATCTCAAGTTCTAGGTGTGATTGGTTATAATTTTGAGGTATTTATTTTGGTTTATATTTTAATTTTTTCTTACCACGGTATTTCCTCCCGAAGATATGATGAAAATTGGTGATTATCAGTTAAACAATAGGTTGATTATGGTTGGTGCATGGTTATGGAAACCATGAAACCCTTATAGGAAATCATGAATTTAATTTGGTGTTTTATAGATAGTTGATGAGATGTGGTAAGTGAAAAGTTTTTCAAATAATGAGGCATATACTTTATATACAACAAGGGGTGCATGTTTTCTGAATAGTTTGGAAAACCATGTAATAAACCATATGTGATGTCCATGTAATTAAAATTTAGAAAATTATCATTTTTACTCACATGGTTTATCACCAAATCCACCCCTTTATTCCTATTCATCCTCTCCATCCCTAGGCACCTATCTCTTTCCCTCTCCATTTCATCTCTACCGAGATACCTTAATTTTGTGTTTTTTGTGTGGATGCTCTTATAAATTATCAATGAAGTTAATATTTCTTTGATTTATCCGTTCGTCAATGGTTCATCTTCCTTAATCCTTGGGGTTATATTTTCCATGGTGCAATTTAACATACATAGGGTTTAATCTAACATTTTTGAGAAATATCAGGATGATTGTTGGTAATTATTGCCTTTTTAGGGTCATGTGGTGGTTCAATTGAGGTATCTCATTATTTTATAGAATATTCTATGTGAAAGGTAGCGGGTTCCATGCATTTACATTATTTTATGAGTTAATCTTTCTTACAAGAAATATTAATTGTGTTCTATGGAGTATTTGTGTTTTGTGAATCATGTTTTTAATATATTTATGATGCATATGTGATAGATATTGGTTTTTGAAAATAAATTATTTATATTACATGTGTTCTTTATTGTCAATTTTTCTTGAATGTGATTTTTTGATAATATAAAATGTTCGAATGGTGATCCCAATGGTGCAAGAACAGTTAATGTGTTAACAAAAGATTTTTAATAGAAAAAAGGATTGTTTTTTTTATGTTTTCCTTAATTTTGTAACTTTATATTTGAATGGTGAATTATGTAAATAATGATAAGATTTTTTTAAATTGAAAATTGTTTTTTGTTTGGATTTGGAAATGGATTATCCCCTGGAAATAGTTGAATTTATTATGTGCTTTTATGTAATGTATCCAAATGGGATTCATGGATTATGAATGTTATAAAAAATTAATTTTAAAATGGTTTTGGTGTGTGTAAAAAAGAATTTTAATTTGGTGATGGAAAATGGTGGATTCCACGTTATTTTGGTGAATTCAATGATTTGTTTTTGTTCTTATAATGCATGAACTGTGCATGTTAATGTTTTGATCTATGTACAAGGTAATTTTTAAATCTATTATAGAGGTATTTGCAGATATCTATGTGGGACAGACTAGAACTAGTAAACTATTTATATAGAAGTGGAAATTGGATATTCTTATACTAGATTTATGCTAGTAGTTTTGGAAGCATAACAGTCCAGATTACCATTGAATGATTCATAGTTATAACACAAACTAAATTATGATGATGATAATAGTCCACTAGGCCCTTGGGTTCTTCCCACCTAGTGAATAATTCATAGGAATGTTCTTAGATGTGTTTTATTGTAAAATTTTAACAATGGAATGAAGATTATAGTGTCTCAATTGTGCTAGCTACCCTTATGAACACTCCAATGATTCTCTCTTGTGACATCATTAATATTCGATGTTGTTCCATTAAATGGAATAGTGGAACACCTTTATATTTCATTTTTTTGTTGTTTAATTGAGAAATGGTTTTTATTGAAAGTATTTAATTGGAAATAGTTTTATTAATTTTTTTATGTTTAGTTATGAACTGAATTTTAATTAAGGACTATGGTTATTTGACTAATAATGTTGTTTCAGGAATTATATGTTTTGGTGAAATCATATCGCTTTTTGTCGCACAAACTGCATTCTCCATTGGGTTTGTGTTGAAGTTGTAATGTATGACCCAGTAAAGGAATGCTATGTTGTTGTGTTGATTGATGTTACAGTGTATAGTGTTCCTCTTTTTTCCGGTGTTGGGTGTTCCCACATTAGGCTAATACCCATCATTCCATATGGAGGATCATGGATATTTTTTCCATTAAATTGTTTTAATTCGGGTACTAGTATAAATTATAAAACATTCACTCTTAAAATTTATATGACATGTTTTGATTTAGTTATTTATCATTTTGTTTTTTATTTCTGTTGGTAATTTATTCTTATTAATATTGGTGAAATCGTTCACAATGCATAGTATTGATAGCCATGAATTGGATTCCATCCAATGGGAGTTAGGATGGCCCTTCGTTCCATGCCACTAACCGGGTCGAGTGTTGGGTTGGATGAAACTCCAACATAGTTCATCACATTATAGGTAAATCATATATGATATTATATATATGAGTATGGTTAGTGGATTCCTCTATAATAAATCTATATTTATTATACTAGAAATTCTAATATGAATGATAGAATTCAAACCAAAGGTAATAGTTTATTTTCACGTTTATTTATGTGGGACACATAATTATACACAAATTGTTTTCATTGTGTTATAAATATACTACCCATGAATGAATTTTAAGATTATAAAAATAAAAACTATAGATATACTTTTCCATACATGGTTATTTATTTCAAGGGATTTATTATTAAAAAGATACTAATGTGGGTTGGGTTTTATGTTAGAATATCATTGTTATCAGGATATTTTACGATTACGATCCCAATGATTTAATTTATGATATAACAATAATGAAAAAAATGAATTTTATACTCATATAGTTATTTATATAGAATTCATTTTCCCTTTAATTTTCATCCGGATATGTCATTAAGATACAAATAATGGTCTTTAAGTAAAATCTAATTTATTTCTCCAATCAATTGAAAAATCGTTTTCTTCAATATCACGATTTTTTATAAATGGTTTAAAGAATGATTTTATATTACACTATGATTTTTAATGTTATTTTTACCCATGATAGAATTTTTTAAAAAAATGTATTAAGACTAAATTCTTTTGTCCTTTTCTAAATTAGGAACTTTTTACATTTTTGAAATTTCATTGAATGATTTTTTCATTTTATCATGTAAAACATGAATGAAATTTCACACAATATAGAGTGATTAATTTATTAGAGATATAATTATAATATTACATGTTCATTCTCAAAGTAAATGTTTTCATAATTATTAGGAATTATATTGTTTTAAAAAATTGTTATTTTAGGGTGAAAACAATAATTAATTTAAGAAATATTCCAACAGATCATCCAAAATCATTTAACATCATATATGAGCTCGTTGATGATATTTATTATTTACTAGGGATATAATAAATTATTATAATTATTAATCATTCTTTGTATGGATAGTGTTTATATTGTTGAGATATTTTTGATTCCCAATTATTATTCACGGGTAATGTTATATTGAATTTATGATATGTTTTTAAACCTATTTTCTTTGCATGGGATATTATGGGATGATATGAAGAAGGTTTTATGATATTATTTTAAAAATTTCTATATTTACCATTTTTTATAGTTGTTACATAATAACCAATGACAACACTTACATTATAAAAAATGATAGTTGTTGTATTATAAACAAGGATGGAGGTTGTGTAATAATCAAGGATGGTGCACAGGTTAAAACCAAAGATGTGTGAGAAATATATATCCCTACAGTAAATTGTATAAATATTGATATATCTGGAGACAAAAAGATACTGAATTGGGAGTGAACATAGTTCAGTAAGGGGAATTTCCCACTTTATAGACAAGGGATAGAACATTTACCAATATGATGGTTTGTCGACCCACTACAATTTAATAGTATTGGAAATGAGACTTTAATACTAAGGAAATGCTTTTCTATTCTTATGTGCATGATAATTTCATATATATTATTCAAATTGTATGATCTTGTATTTCATGTTCTTTAATATAAATTATGATTCATGTATTATAATCATCCAAGATTTATTCCATGACTCTTGGTTATGATATATGATATACATTGTATGATATTTAAATATTATGATCATGTTCTCAAATAGTAATTTTTATGATATTTTCAAGTGATCATTTATGTAATGGCCTATACCTCTCCAGACCATTCCTTTCTCAAAAAGAGGGTCATGAAGTGTTCTGGAGGGTAAAATGGACTTTTCCCACACTTTTTTGAATTTTGAAACTACACACCGTGTAGTGTGAGTACACGCCGTGTACCCCCTCATCGGGTATATCTCGTGTTGAAGGCCATGTCCATGCCGTCTGAAATAAATGGGTACACATCGTGTACCATAAACTACACGATGTGTAGTCCCTCCCCGTGTACGCGTTACCCTCAAACCGTATATTGACTAGTCAACGACCACGTGCCGCCTTAAAGGCCATGTTGGAAGTCACATGGTGACCATGTGAAATGGCCGAGTAAACGCTATGTACCATAAATTAGACACCATGTACTTTTGTTTTTCTTTCCTATAAAAGGAGGGGTCCCCTCCTCCTTTTCAACTCACTCTTCTCCTCCCCATTCCTCTGAGCAGAGCTCTCCTAAGAGACTCGAATGTTCCTTTTCTTCCATAACTTCTTTGTCTGAGCTCTGATTTACGATCCGTCAGTGGCCACAGGATCCTAACGATGAGGCGGAACATCTGAGCCTGGATCCATTGTCTTTCCTTCGGCCTATCCTTTCAAAATTACACCTGAGGAGGTTTTTTCGGGACTCGACAGAAGTGGCGGACACCGACAAACATCTTCTAATGTTGATCCGGGGGAGCATTGACATCAGAACCTGTTGAGGTAGGGATATTGCCTTCATCTCTCTAATTTGTGCAACATGCGGGGTGGGTGTCCTATTATTTGCGTGAACCACTTTTGAACCGGTTTAGTGAATATAATAACTGGCTTATATAACGGGATGGGAAAGTTGTTATGTTTATCTTTATATCCTGTGATATTATGTTGTATATTGAATAGGCTTATGCCTAATGAAAATCACGGTCGTTGGGGGCCTTTTCATGCTCAATTAAATGTTTCCCTATCATTCTAGACAGTTTTTGTGGACGTAAACTTTTTTGTATGTGGAAATTGGGTTAATCATGTATAGTTTGCCAATTTAAAATCTGGAACCCTTGTGTGATCACCCCAGTTGAAAAAAATGGAATAATGAACATGTGGGTGATGGTTAGTGTTTATTTATGAGAAGGGGGTGTTTTGTGGGCTTTTGTGGATTGGGTGAGTAGCGGGGCTGCATTTTTCTTGGTTGTGGGCTGGTTTGAATGCTATGTTGGTGATGGGTAGCATGGATTCGATAAATAGTATCAAAGGGATGATTATGTACGAGTTTCAGTGTGGTTGTGGTTATGGTGGTTGGCAGTGGGGTTGCAGGGATGTGCTTGAATGTCAACGAGCCTTGGGTTGTGAATAAAATGTGGAAGAGTTAATGAATAGTGGGGCTTGGTAATGGAATGGGAATAATAAAGAATGGGTTGGTTGGTTAATAAGAAGGGACTTGTGGTGCTGCTTTTGTTTTCCTAACATGATTTGTGGATGGCAGGAATATGTTTCAAGAATGATTGATATGGTTGGTTGTGGTTGTTTTCCCAGTATATAAGGAACTAAATAAACAAATTCTTCTGAAACATGAAAACCTAAATGTGGTTGGGGTTGTTTTTTGTATGCATGCTTCATAGTAGAAGTGTCTAGGCACGTTCTCAGTTTCTCTATTTAGAAGCCATAGGCTGAGTTCTGTGTTTTGTATATATATATGTATCTGTATCTTTTGTGTTTTATCGCTCCCCACCCAGGTTGAGCACTTAGTGCCGAACACTACCATTTCATGGGAGAGGGTGTCTTCCCCTTAGTTACTAGCTCCTTCCTGCTCTTTCTTCCTTAGGATGTGATGGATTGAGGTGACCTTACACCTAAGACCCTTCAGGTAGGTTTCGATTGGGGTGGTTTTGGCCCAAGACTCTTCGGGTAGGTTTGTTTTCCCGAGAATCTTCGGGATGAGGCCCAGGTTTATTCGGGCGAGAGTTCTATTACTATTACTGTTCCTATGAATCTTAGGGATGATCCCCAGGTGTGTGCAGGCAGGATGTGTGGTAGTGAGGCACAGGTGTGTGAAGGCGAGATACATGGTAGTTAGGGCTAGGTGTGTGCGGGTGGGATGCGTGGTTGTGAGGTCTAGGTGTGTGTGGGTGGGAAGACTGTGGAAGCGTCATGACGATCGCCGTTAGGTAGAGCAACCAACTAATGGGAAATGGTGCGGGGTACCAAATACTCTTTTTCATATATACTACTACCTACTGTGATTTTGTTTTTGGTGAGTGTGGCTGGTGAAGATTGGTGGATAGATTTCCTTGCTAGGTTTCTTCTGTTGTACTCACGGGACATTAGGATGTCTCCCCACCTGTGCACAAGAGCATTAGGTTTCCCTTCTGAGTATAATTGTATGCTCACCCTATGTTTACTTTCAGGTTTCTAGGAGGACTACCAGGACTTGTGGGACCCTACAAGTCGGGACAGTTGGAGTTGTTGCAGTTGATGTACTCTTGTTTCTTTTGGTATTGTACTTTTGAGCTTTCTTGTACTTGTACCTCGTTTCAGTACTATTAAAAAATGCATGTGGGATTTGTTTGGGATTATTTCTATACAATTTTTCATCTTCTTTTTGGTGGTTGACTTGTCCTATTTTCCAATCTTAAATAATAAAAAGTGTAATGCCTCCCATATTTGTGAAAAATCATACCCTTGGTTCTAGTTGCCACCCCGGGGCCTACTTTAGTCAAGACTCGGGGGGTCATTATCCCCCTTTAACCATTTCGAACACAGGAGGGGCATCTTTGGTGGGAGGTGTTTGTGACAGAATAGTATCTGAGAAGATGGTTGAGAGATAGGGTGGAGTCTGGAGTTAGGCACAGTAAGGATTTCATGGGATGGTAGGGCAACAATGTTGGTTAACCTTGGTGCATGACATAGGCCCGGGAAGACCGGTTAGGACGCATGATTTTTGGGCCCCACGTGATCCGATGCAAGGACTCTGAGCCTCCAAAATGACCAAATTAGACTACATTGATTGCAGGGTAGAGAACATAGGGAAGGTACATGCATCACCATGATTGTGTTTTACATGATTTGGGTTTTCTGGCAAAGAAATTGAATAAAATGATAAAATGAAACCTTGAGAAATTCCTTGGTACATGGGCTTAGGCATTCTTTGTTTACCGTACAGCTATGGCACCTAGACGTCGTCCCCGGGTGACTCATACGGCCAAGGCCTAGCAGATTGAGGCAGTTGATCAGTTTAGGATTGACTAATAGGAGGAAGATAGCCAGTGGCAGAAGACTCTCTATTCCTTCCAGTGGAAAATCCTCAAGAAGTATGAGGTTAGTACATTAGACATAGAGACAGAGGGGTGGCTTTAGGAGCTAGGGATTCCCTTTACCTTGATCTGTGCACTGAAGGAGTACTGGGTTCTCCTAGAAGTCAGTTAGCTGAGAGGTGCAACGCGACAATGTTGGATGCTCTACCTCGGATAGAGGATAGAGGTAGAGGTTCCGTGGGCTGACTTTGAGAAGGAATTCCGAGAGGAATCCCTTTCTTCCATGATCAAGGCGGAGAAGCAGGAGGATTTACTCTCCCATTAGCAATGGAGTATGTCAGTACGAGAGTTGGGGATCATGTTCAAGGATCTCCTATGCATTGCTCCAGATCTCTTTCCAGATGAGGAGTCTCAGGTGAGACGTTTGGAGGAGGCGCTTCGTCCTTCGCTCTAGTATGATGTCACCCCCTTCACCCTTCTGACGTACATGGAAGTACAGAAGAAAGCAGAGGTTGTAGAGACGATGCACTCTCAGAGAGGTGAACCTCGTGAGGGGATCCAACCAGGTTCATTTAAGGGGAAGGGATTCAGCAGCAAGCCTCCTCTGATGGGACCTTCAAGGTTCATGCCAGTGTGGAGCAGGCCCCAGCAGTTCCAGTTAATATCTTCACGTCCTCGTCACTTTTTCACAAGCCTAGGACTGAAGTGTCTTTCCTATGGATGTTTTGTGCATAGTTAGAGTCAGTGCCCGACCCGTTCTCGGTACGGTGGATGTGGGCAGGTTCAGCGCCCTCCTCAGTAGCACCAGTTGCCGGCGAGGCCCTTCCAGCAGCAGCAGGAACATGATTCTACGAGGGAAGACTTTGCTGGAGGAGGCCGAACTCAGGGTTCTCTGTAGGGACCTAGACCAGGGCATGGTCAGGGAGGTGGACATCATCATAGAGGCAGTGGACCTGGGCATGGACAGTTGCACGCAACAGAGTTGGCAGCTTCAACAGGACCAGAGGTGGTGCGAGGTACGATTTTCTTGTTCCGCACACTTGTTTCTTCTTTGTTCGATTCAGGAGCTTCACACTCTTTTGTTTCACCCAATCTAGACAATTCTTTGGGTCTATACATAGAGAGACTTTCCATACCACTGGTGCTGAGTACACCATTTGGAGGCCCGACCAGCATATCTTGTGCTTTTCGGGGATGTTGGGTGACTTTGGGACCACATCGATCTAGTGGGGACCATCTTCTATTACAGATGCAGCCATACGATGTCATCCTAGGCATCGATTAGTTTTTTTCCTTTAGTTCCGTTGTCAACTTCTTTCGAAGAAGGTTCAAGTTCTACGACGTGGATGTGAAACATGTAGCTTTTGGTGGTGAGAGGATCAATCAAGTGGGAAGCAAGAGTGGGGAGCCTCTCCTTTCGTTGTTAGGCGGGTTATCAGTGGTTCCAGCTGATACAGAGTTGATGGATGTATCAGAGGTTGTTGGACAATTCCTCGATGTTTTTCCCGAGCAGGTTGTGACTCTACCCACCCCCCAACATGATGTTGAGTTCGGGATAGATGTACATCCTGGTGCCCATCCGATTTCGATTTCCCCTTATTGGATGGCACCTTCGGAGTTGTGGGAGTTGTAGATTCAGATTGATGATCTGATGGAGAAGGGTTTTGTTTGACACAGCGTGTCACCATGGGGTTCTCTAGTTTTATTCGTGAAGAAGGAAGATGGTGGTATCAGGTTACGCATAGACTATAGAAGGATGAACCAGGTAACGGTCATGAACAGTTACCCCATTCCATGGATAGATGATTGCTTCGACCAACTGAGGGGAGCAGGTTGGTTTTCTAAGATTGATCTATGATTTGGATATCATCATCTAACGGTAAAGGATAGTGACATCTTGAAGAGGGCTTTCAGGTGCATGTATGGGTACTTCGAGAATGTAGTGATGAATTTTGAAGTTACGAATGCACCAGCTGTGTTCATAGGAATTATGAACATTTTCTTCCAAGAGTTTCTGGACCGGTTAGTCATTGTGTTTATCGATGACATCCCGATCTACTCAAGATTAGAGGAGGAGCATGTTGAGCATCTTAGGTCAGTCTTGGAAGTCCTCCGACACCACCAGATATATGGGAAATTGTCGAAGTGTAAGTTCTTGATGCAAGAAGTACACTTCCTTGGGAACGTGGTGTCTCAGCATGGAGTGTCAGTGGACCCGTCGAAGGTGGATGCAGTTGTTTCATGGGCGGCACCCAAGAGCATGGCGGAAGTTCTTAGTTTCATGGGGTTGGCAGGTTACTATCGGAGGTTTGTTTCGGACTTCTCTCGAGTTTTTTCTCCATTGATAGCTTTGAATCGGAAGAACCAAGTCTTCATATGGAGCGAGTAGTGCCAGAAAGCTTTCGAATACCTAAAGGAAAAGTAGTTCAGTGCTCTCGTACTCAGGTTTCCTGAGGAAGGGCTGTTGTATGAGGTGTTTTGTGATGCTTTTGTCCTTGGTCTGGGGTGTGTGATGATGCAGAAAAAGGGTGTGATCCGTTATGGGTCTAGGATGTTACGCCCTCACGAGCGTAACTATGCCACCCATGACCTAGAGATTACAGTAGTAGCGTTCAAACTGAAGTTGTGGATACATTTCCTCTTTGTGGAGTGCTTTTTATTATTTCAGATCACAACTGCATACGTTATATCTTATCCCAACGTGACCTGAACATGCTGCAGCAGAGATGGGTCGTGTTTCTCAAAGACTTTGACTTTGAGATCTCTTACACTAAAGGTAAGGGAAATGTTGTGGTTGATGCCCTGAGTAGGAAGTCGACTAAGGAAGTGGTTTGTGAATCCACCGATGCATGGAAAGAGATGGGAGAGTTGCCCGCCTTGCACTTGGATGAAAGGGTAGAAGGTGTAAGAAGCTGTTTGTTTCAGATGACTGTGCATTCCTCCTTGTTACAGTAGGTGGAAGAGTCTCAATGTGGGGACTCTGAGGCAGAAGTATTGTGGGATCGTTTCGATCCGGGAAACACTCCGGAAGGATGGTTAGAGGACAACCAACATCAGATGCTTTTCCATAGAAGATGGTTTGTTCCGGAGGTGATGCATGAGGGAGTTCTTAGTGAGTTCCATAGCTCAACCTTTCCAGTACATCCAGGGATTTCAGAAATGTACCAAGGCCTGAGCAAACAGTTTTGGTGGCCCTGAGTGAAACGTGAAGTGGTGGAGTTTGTGGCCAAATGCCTCATGTGTCAGCAAGTGAAGGTTGAACACCATGTTCCCAGTGGTTTGTTACATCCTTTAGAATTCCCTGAGTGGATGTGGGATTACATATCGATAGACTTTGTCACCGGACTATCCAGAGCTCAGGGAGGTTATGATGTTATATGGGTGGTGGTGGATCGACTGACGAAATCAGCTCACTTCGTAGCAATTCAGGATTCGGGCCCGGTGAGTACCTTAGCACATAGGTACATGGATGAGGTGGTGTGTTTTCATGGAGTTCTGAAGACTATCATCTCAGATCGGGATACTCGGTTTACCTCACGAGTATGGAGGTGGTTACAACATGCTTTGGGAACCCAGATATGCCTTAGCACTACTTTCAACCCCCAGACTGTTGGGAAGACAGAGTGGACTATCCAGACGTTGGAGGACATGCTGCAAACATGCATTCTGGATTTTAGAGGATCATGGGTACGACACTTTCCTTTATTAGAGTTTTACTACAACAATATCTTCCACTCTACTATTGGAATGGAACCATTTTAGGCTCTGTATGGAAGGCCATGTCGTTCACCCATTTTTTGGGAAGAGTTTGGTGAGACAGGTGCTCTTGGGCCATAGGTAGTGCAGAGCACCACATAGAAAGATCAGCTTATGCATGAGAGGATGAAAGCAGCTCAGGACCGACATAAGTCTTATGCTGATCATCGGAGGAGGCCTTTGGAGTTCGAGGTTGGATACCATGTGTTATTGAATGTTTCCCCTCGATGGTGGTAGCAGAGTTTTGGAAAGGGGAGTAAGCTCTCCATTAGGTTCATCGGACCTTTCGAGGTGCTGAGGCGAGTCTTCGAGGTGTAATATCAGCTAGCCCTGCCACCTATGTTGGAGAAGGATCATGACGTCTTCCACATCTCCCAGCTACATCGATATTTACCCGACAACTCTCACGTTATCTACTTGGGATATTTAGATATGGGAGATGGCATGACCTTCGAGGAAAGACCAGTCAGAATCATGTATCATAAAGAGAAGGTGCTCTGTGGATGAACCATTTTGTTGGTTCATGTGTTGTGGAGGCTTGGTGTCCTTGAAGAGAGGACTTGGGAGCGGGAGGCCCAGATGCACACTCATTACCCGGATTTTTTTGACTTCTGTTTGCTTTGTTTTTCTATGTTTTGTTTTGATGTTACTATGTACCTTTTATATATGGAATGCTTGGCTTGTCGGTTATGAGACCTTTTGTTTCCTTGTTCTTTGGAAGTGTGTAACATGTCCCAATGTGTGGGAAAAAAGGGAAAAACCTGATCCTTAATCGAGACGCATTAATTCGGATGCGATTGAACCTTTCTGGTTGAGTGAGTTCCGCCTAAAGTGGATAATATCTCGACATAGGAGAAGGAATTTCCCCAAACCACATGTTCGGGCAGTGTGTTAGTTGTGTAGTGTTGGGGTTAGTGCATGTTAAAAAAATACTAATGTATGAAAGTGGGAAGACCCAATTCATAATCGAGACGCATTATTGAGTATGTGATTAAACCCATGCAGGTGAGTTAGTGTCACCTAAAGCAGATAATATCTCAACATAGGAGAAGGAATTCCTAACACATATGATTAGGGTTGTTGGATGGGTTCCTGTTATAATGAGGGCCCTAATAGGTGTCTTGTTGGGTTCCTTTGGGTTGGATTTTGAATTCCTGGGGACGATAATGTTTTAAGAGGTATCTATTGTAATGGTAAGGACCTATCTAGCCCATTATTTTGTCAAAAATAGGGTCATGATGTGTTCTGGAGGGTAAAATGGACATTTCCCACACTTTTCAGAATTTTGAAACTACAAGCCGTGTAGTGTGAGTACACGCTGTGTACCCCCTCTCCAGGGATACCTAGTGTTGAAGGCCATTTCCTTGACATGTGAAATAAATGGGTAGAAGCCATGTACCCTAAAATACATGCCGTGTAGTCCCTCCCAGTGTACGGGTTACCCTCAAACCGTGTGTTGACCAGTCAACGGCTGCGTGCCACGTTAATGGCCATGTTGGAAGCCTTGTGGTGACTATGTTAAATGGCCTAGTACACGCCGTGTACCATAAATTACAAGCTGTGTACTTTTGTTTTTCTCACCTATAAAAGGTGGGGTCCCCTCATCCTTTTCATCTCACTCCTCTCCCCCCATTCCTCCGAGCAGAGCTCTCCCAAGAGACTCGATGGATCCTTTTCATCCATAACTTCTTCATCTGAGTTCTGATTTACAATCCTTCATTGGCCACTGGATTGTAATGACGATGCGAAACATATAATCCTGGATATGTTGTCTTTCCTTCGGCCTTTCCATTCCAAATTCCACCTTAGGAGGTTTTTCCGGGACTCGACAGAAGTGACGGACGCTGACGGACGTCTTCTAAAGTTGATCTGGGGGAGTTTTTTGATCACAACCTATTGAGGTGTGGATATTAACTTCATCTCTCTAATTTTTGAAACATGTGGGGTGATTTTCCTCTTGTTTACATGAACCGCTTTTGAACCGGTTTAATAAAAATAATAACTGGATTATATAACGGGATGGGGAAGTTGTTATGTTTATCTTCATATCCTTTGATACTAGGTTTTGAATTGAAAAGGCTTATGCCTACTGAAAATCACAGTCGTTGGGGGCCTTTGCTAGCTCAATTAAATGTTTCTCTATATTTCTATACCTTTTTGTGGATGGAACCATTGATGAATGTGGAAATTTGGTTAATCACGTAATGTTTGCCAATTTAAATTTTGGAAACCTTGTGTGATCACCCCGGTTTAACAAAATGGAATAATGAACATGTGGGTGCTGGTTAGTGTTTATTTATGTGAAGGGTGTGTTTTGTGGGTTTTTGTGGATCGGGTGAGTAGTGGGGCTATGGTTGGCTTGGTTGTGGGCCGGTGTGAATTCTATGTTGGTGATGGGTAACGGGGCTGCGATAAATGGTATCAAATGGAATATTATGTATGGGTTTAAATGTGGTTGTGGTTATGGTGGTTGGAAGTGGGGCTGCATGGATGGGATTGAATGTGAACATGCATTGGGTTATGAATAAAATGTGGAATAGTTAATGGATGGTGGGGCTCGGTAATGGAATAGGAATAATAATCAATGGGATGGTTGGTTAATAAGAAGGCACTTGTTGTGCTGCTTGTGTTTTCCTAACTTGATTTGTTAATGGCAGGAATATGTTTCACGAATGATTGATATGGTTGGTTTTGGTTTTTTTTCCAGTAGATAAGGAACTAAATAAAAAAATTCTGCTAAAACGTGAAAACCTAAATGGGGTTGGTGATGTTTGTTGTATTCATGCTTCGAAGTAGCAGTGTCGATGCATGTGCTCAGTTTCGCTATTTAGAAGCCATAGGTTTGGATGTGTGTTTGGTATAAATATATGTATCTGTGTCTTTTTTGTTTTAGCACATGCCACCCATGTTGATCACTTAGTGCCGAACACTCCCATTTCATGGGAGAGGGTGTCTTCCCCTTAGTTACTAGCTCCACCATGCTCCTTCTTTCCTAGGATGTGATGTCTTGAGGCCACCTTACACATATGACAATTCAGGTAGGTTTCGATTGGGGTTGTTTCGGCCCAAGACTCTTCGACCAGGTTTGTTTTCCCAAGATTCTTTGGGATGAGGCCCAGGTGTCTTCGGGCGAGTGTTCTATTACTATTACTATTCCCAAGAATCTTCGGGTTGAGGCTCAGGTGTGTGCGGGCGGGATGCGTGGTTGTGAAGCCCAGGTTTGTGCAGGCGAGATACATGGTTGTGAGGCACAGGTGTGTGCGGGCGGGATGCATGGTTGTGAGGCCAAGGTGTGTGCAGGCGGGAAGAGTGTGGCAGCGTCAGGGCATTCCCCATTAGGAATAGCAGCCACCAAACGGGAAATGGTGCGGGGTACCCAATACTCTTGTTCTTATATACTACTACCTGTTGTGATTTTGTTTTTGGTGAGTGCAGCTGGTGTGGTTGGGTGGATAGATTTCCTTGGTAGGTTTCTTCTATTATTGTCACGAGAAATTACAATGTCTCCCCACCTGTGCACGAGAGCTTTAGGTTTCCATACTGAGTATACTTGTATTCTCACCCTACGTTTACTTTTAGGTTTCCAGGAGGAATACCAGGGTCGTGCGGGACCCTACTAGTCGGGACAATAGGAGTTGTTGCAGTTGATGTACTCTTGTTTGTTTTGGTATTGTACTTTTGAGCTTTCTTGTACTTGTACCTTGTTTCAGAACTATTTAAACATGCATGTGGGATTGGTTTGTGTTTATTTATATACACATGTTCTTTTCCTTTTTGGTTGTTGACTTGTCCTATTTTCTGATCTTAAATAATAGAAAGGGTAATGCCTCCCATATTTGTGAAAACTCTTACCCTTGGTGCTAGTCGCCACCCCGTGCCCAACTGGAGGTGGGACTCGGGGGTCATTATCTCCCTTTCACCATTGCCAGCTCAAGAGGGGCATCTTTGGTGGGAAGGGTTCATGAAAATTTATATCACTTTTTACAATTATTGGGTAAATTATTTCACCCTTTTCATAAATTTTATTTCCCCTTTCCATGTAGAAATGTATGATGTGAGATTTGGTTAAAAAGAGTTATGGTTATTAGGAACATTATGGAAGAAGGTTTAAATAGCATATAAATTAATGATTTTGTTTCCATGTTTACAATGGCCCTAGATATATATGATTTTGGTGTGTCTAATTATGTTATGAATGGAATATTCATCTATTATGATGTGATATCAATTTATGAAAAGTATCAGTCACTATAGTTGGTATCACAGCAAGGATTAGTTTACCAATAGAACATATGAAGATATTACATTAATGAGAAATCAAGGGTTAAGTCTCTGTATTAGATAAAATTACAATTTTTAACACTCATAAATGAACATGGTTAAAACTATTTTTTTCAAAGAAGAATATGCCAAATTTTATAAACATATTAGTTATTATTCATGAATATGGGGATTTTCACTATGATAATATTTTCCCAAACTATTTCTTATGATTTTTTTCGATGGAAGGAAGCTAAAAGAATCATATTAAAGGTGAATATTATGGTCAATTAAATGATTTTCCTCATATGTAAATTTGATTATGGAATATAGAATGAAAAAAATAATTTTGATGATCAAAAAACATTCTCAATCTATGTATCATGATGAACTTTAAAGGGAGAAATGGAAGAAACTAATTTTTTGGACTCTTCCATAAGTTTTCATCCACCTAATTTAGGTGTTATGTTGACCCAATAGTTGTCAAAAATGGATCAATATAACTGAAAAGTTATTTTTTGTTATTTTATGATCATATCAAGATAATGTTATTATAGTTGTTTATCATATGAATGATGAATTAGATATATAGTGGAATCTTAACAATAACACAAGGAAATAAAATGAAATTGACTTCATGGAGAAAAATAATGCTACTAGATTATTTTTCAACAAATACTCTCCCATATTATTTTCCAGAAAATAGAGAAGAAATTAAATGATCTAAATAATATTAATAATGAATATTTTGGTACCTACGAGTAAATGTTTACATGATTCTAAGGGTATGATTATAGTATTATCATTCAAAAATAAGTTAATTTTGAATGATTCTTCAATTGGTTAAAAACAAGTCTATTAAGGGTGTTGACTATATGGGACATCTGAATCCTAGAATAATTCATTTAATGTTCAATTATTGTATAGATGAATATTGGGTGTACCCTTCAATATCGGGATCTTGATAAGAAAATAAATATTTAATTCCAAAGAAAATTCTAAAAACCATAGAGGGAAGTAGATGATCATTATTTTATGTTCAAAATATTGAATGAAACAATAATGATATTGTATTGATGGAAGTAGTAAATGTTTCATGTGTGGAAAGGAAAGTCACTGAGAAATAAAATTCCAAATTTGTTGGAATAAGTAACCTAATGATGTGAATATAGAGAAATATCCAATGAATAAACCACACATATTCTAGTTCTATAAAAGAAAGGAGTCTAGGAATTTTGTGAATTAATTCTATAATATAACATATAGTAAGGATAATATTCCCCAATAACCTTTGAATTAAATGATAAAATAGAAATATTATTCAATTACAACAGTTTAAGTGAATCATGATAATATAGAAAAATTTATCCTCAACTACTGTGTTTGGGATTTCATGTTGAATTTTTATGAAATAAAACTATGAATATATTATAATTAATACTATTGTAAAATATGATGTGAATATAGACATTTATTACCTTTATCTACAAAGTCTTGAGAAAGAAAGTTATATATTTTAAATCATTACACAACATTTATATCAATGACACAAGATTTTCTGTGATCACTTATTATCTAGTGAGGTATATTACCTTGATGCTTGGGGTTATTGTTTTCATCATTCCCCATCTTCTTACAGGAAAGTAATTTCACATTAGAAGATTCTATCCTTACCCTTCAATAATGTTCATGGTGACCTTTCTCATTCCACTTATATTAAAATACCATTCCCATAAAGTATGTAATTCAGTGTTTCTATAAAAAATTTCCACATATGGTAAAATAATTAATTCCATTATTTCATTAATCCATATTTTAATCATCCATCATCTTCTTCAACTTTATCTCATAAAATATATAATATATTGTAAATTGACCTTATTTATATTTTTACATCATTATACAATTTACTAATAAAATGATAGTGTTTGGGATCCTATTCAAAACTAAAGACTTCATTAATCCCATCAACGAACTATCATTCAAATGCTGTGGATTATATGAATTGATGTAGTTCTCTTTCATTATATTATACCCAATTCTAAATGATTTCATTCTCTATATGAGGACATATCTTACTGAATCATAATAAATAATCCAAAATCCCGGGAGATAATTTATTTAAATTGAAAAATTTATGAATTTGTAATCTTAAAATCATAAGGACGGTTTATTTTCTAATATCTGAATTTCGAAATCCTGAATTATAATTTATATATATTTCTTGAATTATACAATGGATATATCCTAGTACTAATAAACCAGGTGAATATTAATGCTAATTTTCATGCACTAGGCGACGATCTAGTCAAGCCCAATGCTCCCATTATAGAGTAATTAAACCTTGGTAAAACTATGAAAGAACCAATTCAACCTAAAATATCATGATAGACATGTATTTCATTAAAATTCACAAAATATATATTTACCAATATTTTGAAAAATTCTTATTTACATATCATCAAATTTTATCATGGGGATAGGATCACTATTCTATGTCATCCAAAACATACTTTCCAAGGTTTCTACTAAATTTTATCTTATACCAATTATGGAAACATCAACATCAGTAGCCCGAAACGTGTGCATACATGATTACATTGGCGTAAGATACAAGTAATAACAACCCAAAAGATAGAAAAATGTTCCAGTTTTGATAAACTATGTATATACATAAATCGTTAATTACATTAGAATACAAAAAATGGAGGCATAATTATATTTTGAATAATAACATTATTAACTATAGAATATCCTTGAATATCAATCATAGTAATCATTATTAATTATTGGGAAAAAGAAACAAAATAAGGGAAAACTATAATACATATTATGGGTTTTGTAAAATTGAATCTATAATGAATAAACAACGAATCATAATTATGGAATGAACAAAATGGAAACATAAATATTAGAAAACACATTCCATTTAAATAATTGACTAGTATAACATATATAAATGTAAATAAATGTTGTCACAGAAAATATAATCATTAACCAATATCATAAATTTTTATGGAATAATCAATATGGAAAGATAATTAACATTAAAACACTACATTTAATTAATAACAGATAATGAAATTCATCAAGAGATACTATTATTTTGAAAACCTCATGGATAATAATAAATGAATTTTGAATGAAGGATATTCTTAATAATTGGAATTCATTTTTCCATGAAACGTGATAACATTACCATATAGACCATTCAAAAGTTTTTTATATCATACTCGAATAGAAATGAATCATTTTGTTTGATTATATATCTACTATGAAGACCATTAATAAGACTGTTTTAAACTAATGGTTACAAATTTATTGGGTTTTTCCAATAGAATTTTCCCCATGAGAAAGATATTTCATCAAGGGACATAATTTTAATATTCCCCAAGACATATCATTCATTTCAAAAATCGGTCCTAATACATAAAATAATTTATTTATTTCATAAAAATGTTCGTCATCTTAAATTATCCATACTATGTAAATGATATATGTTTATAAATATTTTCCTACTTAATTAATTAAAATTAAAATTAAACAAAATATTCCTAAAATAGGACATAGTTTCTTAAATAATCATATTGAATATTCATGAAAATGTATATTTAATTTAAATTTAATTTACAATAAAATATGATAGCTATGAAGTGATTGATTCAATATAATGTTAACAATAACAAAATAATGTGAGATTGTATAATAACTTTTTCCACTTGGTAATTTATATGTAAAATCCTCATCGATGATATGATTAAATGTGAAACATAAAATACCATAATTAGTGAAATACACAGAATATTAAATATTAAATTAATAATATATACACATCAAAATATAAAATTGGTTCAGAATAACAAGAAATACTCAATGGAATGTAACTAGAGACAAAATCCATTACCTCATAGTACCATTTGATTTAATGATATTTAACAGCATGTATAACAGTTTTATAATTTTTATTAACCTATAAAATTATAATATTAGTGTTTATAATATATTATATTACCCTTTGATATCATCTTATCACAGATTTGTGAAAAAAAATTCATTATTTTAATTATTCTATGTATTAAATACTGTGTTTTTTCATGCATGTGTCTTCATTAATGATCTGTATATTTCACATATTGAATAGTAATATCATAAAAATAAAAAAAATTATATAATTATCATATTTTTTAATAAATTATAATTTTCAAACCAATCATGAGTTATTCTTATGAATAAAAGAAGTCAGTTATGATCCTGGAGATGGTGGGTCGTATGTATGCACAAATAACACATACATTTTACAATAATTATTATAGAAATAAGTTATGTAATGTATAATATTTCCAGAATGTTAATTATAACATATATACCATATAATATAATAATATATATCATCCATGTCGATTGGTTATGAAAAGCGAGTCACATCACTACATGGATGCAGTAGTCTACCAGGATATGAATGATGTTATTATCTTAATGTGAGTAAGTATGAATGAAAATAATTTATACTATATTTAAATAATTATAAATATGAAAATAATACAATAATTTTTTAATTTATATAAAATATCATCATTAGAAATAACTTTATTATGTTCAGTGTACAGAGTTTGTGAAAGACATATAAATTCCTTTCTCAAAGAGATTGTCTACCATTCACACGAGCTCTGTTATCATTTCCCTAATGAATTTAATATATATATATATATATATATGATATATTGTATCCAGATATTTTAATATGGTATAAATATCGTCTATATATTTCATATACATCATCAAACACAACAATGAATGGTTGTAATGTAATAATTAATTACCTCTGTTGGTGAGGCGATAGTCCATCGTATACAGGATTGATGATTTTGTAACTCATTTGATGGATGTGGATTGGGTTTTAGGAAATTAAGTTTTTATAAAATATTCCCATGTTATGGAATATATTTTATATTTTATATAGTAATTATATATAATGAATTGAACGATGTAGGTGAATAAAAAAATATACATTAAATAATGTTACCACTTCTCCAAGTGTCCTCATTAGGATTGCACCAAATACATCATATGTCAATTTTATTACCAATATTAGTATTCAAGGATTATGATATGTATATTTTAAGTGGTTATTTAAGGTTTTTTTATCCAAATATATTGAGATGTTTGAATATGTGAGTACAAGGAGTTACCATTTATAGTTGAGGTGGAGTGACAATTTTATAAATACCCACAATTATTCAATATTTAATTATATATAAAAAAAGTGGATAAAAATTGATAATTAATTTATTGGATTTATTATATGGTCTATAAAATCCTCTTAAATGCAATGAAACACATGTATTAAAAATTTTGTTCGATAACTTCAAATTTCCCATACATTCACAATATTGTGTTTTCACTACGGGAACAAGAATTTTTATCCTACTAAATTAAAAAATTAATACAAAATTTATATTATAATTTTTGGATAATTTATAGCCAATTATTATCAATATGATACAATTTATAAAATATTAAAAATATATGTGTTGAAAATTTAATTTTAACAAAAGTAAATGCAATATGAAAAAAATTTTATTTGAACATTAACCACAAAAACATAAGATTTATTATTTAGTGGTAAATATATTCATAATAAAATAAATAAAGGTTTAGGAATAGAAAATAATTTATAATTATAAATATTTAAAAATACCTTTGTTGAATATATGATTTTTTGTATTTCTAAATTATTTAAAATAGTACCATATGTTAGAAAATAACATTTATGTCGATTTGGACATTATTCATTTAATTTGAATGAGAAAAATATCAAGAAAATGAATGAATTGAAATATATATTCTTAAAACTGTTTTTACATGATATAATAACAGAAAAATTTAATTGAAGATAATAATTCTTCCAATTTATATTAATATTAATATTTTTAGTTTCATTTATTTTATTTTATTAGAAACTAAATAATTCACACTTTGGAAATTCATTCATATTTAATGTTATTATTTCATCTGTTGAAAAGTTATATATATTTTAATGGAAATTAAAACTCACTTAGCTTTCAAAATAATACGTATAACTGATAAAAATAGGTTTTCCCCCAACGAAAGCTTTAATGAAATTAAAGGTAAGGAATGATTCTTTTTTTCTCCTTTTTCTATACATAATATGTTATGTAGATCACATTGAGTGAATATATTCCTAAACACTCATAAAAATAGATCATATGGTCTTTAGTGTATAAATAACTCAATTTAATGTGTGTCATAAATTTGTTTATGTCATTTAAACCATTTTTTTCTTAGAATAACCCCACGTATACACATTTTTTCTAAACCATGGTAATTAATTTTCATTGTTTTCACTATTAATTATAGTAAATAATAATAATCAAATTAATAGATGTTATAATTTATTTTTACTAAAAATATCGAGTACTTTTTTAAAATTTAATTCATTTATGGGATGAAATTTAATATAAAATTAATCATGCTTATGAGATGATAAAGCATGTTTTTTAGTGAGAATGTGGTCAAACCATTTCATTTTTTTTATAAAAATTCAATATTAAAATGATTCTAATGAACTAATTTCGGGAAATTGATATAAAATTTAACTAATTCTAAACAATTCACCCCATTATGATTTTTATATGTTGATATCAAAAATTATATTTATTTTTGAAAATAAATTTTCTATGTTTAATAAAAATTAATTCTAAATCAAGTGCACAAAAGTTCTACTAATCTGTTTTTGTTTAAACCAAATGTAATGTTAATTGAATGATATTGTTGAAATTAAATTTATTCTATAATAAATATATTGTAAATTATTTGGGTGTTACACATAATCTTTTTATTTTGATGATTTTAATATTAGTAAATTTACACTTCTTAAGAAAACTAATTTAGTTTCTTTCAACGTAACAGAAAAGAATAGTTTTCTTAGACTTTAGTACCCAATTCATATCCCATAAATGATCATTTGATTTCACTGTTTTATTTTTCTAAAAAATATATTTTTCTATAAAATTCCTATACTATTTTTGGTCATATAAAAAACATTATTAAACTGTGTTTCTTTGATTCCACATGATATAAATGTTTTTCCTGTTATTTCTGTCTTTTCCTCCAATTATAAAAAATATGATTGATACCTTCATCCTAAACTTCTTCATTATCCAAATGATTCATTGGTTGGGATCTTACATATTGGAATTTTTTATTTTATATTTTTTAATGTCTCTGTAAAAATCAATTTTTATATAACATCATAAATTTTATTCGTGAGAATGAATTATACAAAAAAAATATTTTTCACTCTATATATAGATTTATGGTTAGAGGAATGTTGGGATCCCATTTTTTTTACTTTATCTCTTAACTTAAACTCATAATTTAAATCTAATTCTCAATAAAATTTTCCTGGATTCTTCTAAAGGATTCCAAAGAATTATTGAATCATCACTAATACATGATAACCCACTTCTTCAATAGATATTCATAAAACGTTGTGAAATTTAAAAATTCTTTATCCATGATAATTATAAATTTTAATGATTAGAAAATAATTATCACATTTTGTATCCTTAAATAAATTTCAAAACTAAATTTTAACCAAGAATAATAAAAACACATTGTAAATATTTGTTTGTAATAAAATTGTTACTAATATTCCATCAAATCAAAATATTAAGCTGATTGTTCCTATGAAACCATTATATGAACATCATGGAAAACATAATCAAAAAATCAATTTCATTAGATTGATTTAATTATATATCATTGATGATATTTTTTTTTATAAACCACTATATGAAGATCATTATTCTAAAATGTTAATAGTAATATAAAAACATCAAATTTTCAACTTTATTTTTGTACGACCTATTGAAATTATTTTAAAATGTATTCCTAATAGACTTCTTATGATTTTTATTTCTTTAACAAAATTAATTTATTCTACAATATTTTCAAATGATAAACCATACCTTATTTTTATGACATTTGTACATACAAATTAATTTTCACCCATATCCAACTTAATAAAATATCTCCCCCTTTAATTTTAATATATGAAAGTAGGATTTTAAAAAACTCATTATATTAAGAACATAGGACAATTAAATAACCATCATATTTTATTCATCAAATATTTATTTCGATGTAATTTTTTATTATCAATAAATAATTTATAATAAATAATCACTCAATGATAATTATTCATAAGATGGCCTATTTTCAACCACATATCTTTTTTGCATGTAATGAAAAATCACAATTTAATCACCGCTCTTATGAAATTATCAATGTTATGTGAATTTAATATTGATAAACTTAATCTATAATTTAAACCAAAATTTCATTCAACTAGAATTTACTAATGTTCTTACAACATCCTTGAAACACATCCAGTATCTTAGACCCAACAATCACCCCTTTGGGATTGTTACAAATAAAAAATAATATAACATTACAAAAAATGAAATAGATAATATATCTCAAAAGTTCGATCCTTTATAAGTGAAATTGATGTATGAAAAATTTATCATTGAACAACAATACTATAACATTTAGAAGTATTAAATTTAGAATCTTCTTCATTTTCATCAATAAAATTTTCATCACTCATGAATGATGAATTTTTATTAATAATTTTATCTAAATACACTACAAAAATTGTTATAGTATATCAAGCAAAAACCTAATGAAATCACATATTACAAATTTTAATATCCCTCAAAAAACATTATCTTCCTCAAAATGAAAGGCACATACATATGGATGGATTTAGGTTGAAAAAAATTTTCAACACCATTAAACAATATCCAAATTGAAAATGGTTAGGGAGAAGATATCACATACCTTATACATGAATAGATAGTGGTTGAACACAGCTTATCAACCTTCGTCTATGAAATGAATTAATCTGCAATGGTTTTTTTAAAATATCATCATCTTGATTTTTTGGAGAAAAAAATCATGTATTAGTTTATTATTTTACCGTTTCTATTTTATTATCTGATATTTTGTACCTATGTTCATTAAAATTGATTGTTGTTTTATATTTTTAGTGAGGTTAGTGTAATTTTGATTATCACAACCAATGATAAGGGGAACATCATGTTTGCAAAAAAAATTCCTACAACATCTTCATCCAAAAAATTTATGATTTAGGTTGATTAGAGGAAACATAGTCATCAATTCCTAACCTATGATTTATTGAATTTCATTTCTTCATATGCTTGCAGACTGTCTATTTACAATGAAAAACACTTTACTAGATGTTTATTTTCTATCATCAACACATCCTTAAAAATCATCATCTTTATAACAAAACAAATCATTCTTTCTAAACTATTATATTTCCATATATAACCAGTAATTCCTTGGATATATCATGAAATTAGTTTTGAATCCATGAGATGAGTATCATTAAGTTCTTTTTGGAATAAATTATTATCTATAATATTATAATATATATCTATACATTAAATATTCTGAAAAATTTTATAATCTCCAATGGATATATGTTCATTACTCCACCCTCTTCTGATAATTTTTTTCCTATTGAAAAAATCATGGAAACTAGTTTTGGTCATCCATGAAAAAAATCCATAGATTTTACATATCATATATATCTTGAGGTAGAAGAATAAATTTCTTATTTTGTGATATTTATAATCGAAGAATGTATTTAGTTTCTCTGAACATGGACATGACAAAAGCATCTCCATATAGATAGTAAATATTGCACAAGTTTCTTCATCATTCCATTGAATATGATATCATAAATTTGTAATATCTATGTGATGGAAGCATATTAATATTATATTATTTGGATGTTTTTATAAAATTATCTTTTCATTATGTAAAACATCATGATGAATGTATACAATTTATAATTATATGATATCATATCTTATTTCAAATCATACAAGGATGTTTTCATCCTTTACACAAAAATGTCTTATTTAAAAATCATGAATCCACGTGTTTGTTCAATATAATCCTCTTTATCAAAATCTCAATTAAGAAATTATAACATGATATATGTTTGGATTATTTCATACATCCATTGTTCTATAATTAAAAATAATCATTCTAATAGTTTCTTATCACCCCACTTGAGGAAATGATTTACCTAAATTAATTCCCATTATTTGAGAGAACAAATTAAATAAATGTATTTCCATGTTTTTTATAAGACTTCCTTTGTTATTAAACATGATTTATAACAACCACTTTATAACAATCAAATATTAATTTTTTGTTTTTGGAACTTGTTTCAATATATCATTCTTCTCTATGTGATTCATCACATAATTCAGATCATCTATCCGCTCTTGTTAATCCATATCTGTATTAACATATTATTCATATAAATTTTTATATAAGGATGTACATGATAATAAATTTGATTATCTCTTGATTTGAATCTATTTATTTAATAAAAATTGATGATATGAATTTCAACATTATTCCTAATTATAGGATGATATGAAATTTACTATTCTTAATCACTTGAGTCGGTTGATTTTTGATTTTCAACTAGAACCATTTCAAAAAAATTAATATCTTAAAGAACATTTTTTTTTCACAAAAACCAAATCATCTTCATTTTCTTCAATATCAAAAACTATTTATAATAAAATAATATCAGGTAGTATAATATCTTTTTATCTATAGAATCAACTATATTTCCCTTCTCATTATAGTAACTGCTTAATACTCTATCATTAAAGTAATTTACACGAATTATTCCATCAAAACATTGATGGTCAATCCTTTCAAGATTTTTACCCTTGAATTTTATAACATAGGGAATTACAAAAACAAATATATGTTTAAATCATAGGGTTTCCCCACATTAAATCTCACAAGGATTCCTATCACTGTATGGTATATAGAAACAATAATTATAAATATAAGATACATATCTGATATATTTCCTTCAAAAATAATTATAACTATATTGTTCGGTCAATATTGTTAATTTAATATCAAACAAGTTTTTATTTATAATTTCATAAACTCTATTTTTCAATGGTGTGTGGGGTTCACTAAACTCTTAATTAATTTTATGATTTTTATAATAGTACATAACATTATCATTTTTTTATTGACCACCATTATCAATTCAAATATTCATCAGAAAACATACATTCCCTTTCTTCTAACTTTTCTTGAGATATTTAAACATATTGAGAGCCTATGATTTATGTTTTAGACTGATAATATTTGTATGTTGAGTAAATTCCTAAATGAAAAAGTGATGTATATGTATCCAAATGTTAATTTTTTAACTATCAAACAACAAATGTAATGATGTATCCAATCTAAAGGATGGGATAAATTTATCTCAAATATCATATGCGTTGATTTTTTAACATTCCATTTCTAGAAAATAGAACAACATCAATATCTGGTTCTCTTTAATTTCAGAAAAATCAAGAATAATTTATCCATGTATATTATTTTTCATGTTCCTTTGACACATATGTCCTATCCATTTATGAATATATGATTTTATTCTTTCTTACTCAGATAGTATAGACGTTGTATATCACTAAAATGAAGCATGTTCCCATTTTTGTTGTCCTCTCATTAAAAATTTTCTATCATATATAATTTTTTAAAATATTCATATTTTATGAAAAAAAATTGACTAATTCAGAACAGAAATGTGAAACACTTGAAAAATTATGTTTCATCACTTAAAAAAAATATTGTTTGGATTATAACATTAATTTCTCAATTATGGAAATCATATTCCTCAAATTATGAGTAACGCCTCACTACCAATGGTCATTGTACCTTTCTTATACCCATTTAAATGTATTCAACAACTTCAAATTACATTCCATATTTAAATAATAACAATACTCCAAAATCCAGGGTTGTCATTGTTTGTTAGAGAACAGATTCATTTATATGAGTATTTTTCTTTTCCATTTTCTTTCTTCTCACAAATATTATATTTTCATTTTATAATTTGTTCCATAATCATAACAATACACCATTTTTAGATAATCTTAAGTTGATCACATATTTCTCAAATAGTTTCCACTATTTGGAATCAATTTTAAATCATTATAATAATATTATTTGGAAATAGCATTTGATTTTTTTACGTCCACCTAAAAATATACCACATTGTTCTATATGATTTTAGATAATTTTGACTTTTAAACCAAAACACATATTATGTATACCAAAATCCATGAAATTATTAGTAAAGAGTATAAAAAGTTTATATACCTCTATAACATTTACGATATTTAGAGTTGTGTCTCTATATATCATCAATTTCATTAACTTATAATTTTTTATTTTATTGTGCACCAATTGTTTTGTGAACTCAAAACATTTTCTCCTTTAGATTAGATATCTTCTCAGCCTATTTATAATAACCAATAGAAGTCACTATTGGGATAAACCTTTTGTCATTAAAAATATTAGGGTTTTCAACACTTTTAATTTTTTCAACATACATGGTTTTATATAATTAATTTTCTTTTTTAGAATATTTAATTTTCTTTTCCACCTTTTCTTGTAACATATTTTTATCCTTCATAGGCATAAAATTCACTAAAATTTTAAAAAATTTATATCCATGTTATGGAAATTGGTAACTCATTTTTCCATTGTAAGAATTATTTGTTGAAACTTTTCCAACTATTCCACATTCACCTTCAAATATTAATCAATAATTATGTGAAGGATCTTTATTTGATTAAAAAAATTACAGATCATCATTATAATTCAGAAAAATAATTTTTTTTCAAGAAATTTATATAGATCATTTTCAGAATGGTTTCCTTTTGTATCCATTTTTATCTCCCATTCAGGTTTTATGATTTTCTCAAAACATTATGTAAACAATCTTTTAAATGTAAAACATGTAAAAGTATTTTATTATTTTAGGCCGCTATTTTCAAAAAAAATTGATCCTTCATTATTCTATATTGAACTGTGAATTTTTTTAGAATAAGCATCATTAATGTTATCAACTTCTTCATGACTATCATTATCATCATCTCATTTAGAAAAATAGTATATCCCTATGGGTTTAGAGAACATTTTTATCATTTACCATAGGAAATGATTTAGGTTTTTATTATTTCATACTAATAAATTGTAAGGTTTTTATTTCATCATCATCACATTCAACATCTAGTTTTTTCGATGAAAATTTTTCTGTAAAATTAAGATCAAGTACATTGTGAAAAACATTTATATTTAAAATCCCTCTATAAAAACCTATTCCAATTATTGAATTTGTATAAATAAAATAATTAAATTTTCTAAACATTTAAAAACCATGTTTTTGGTGTTAAAATCATAAAATTCTTCATATATGGATACTTTCTTAGAATTTCCATGATTATCAATTTTGATGAAAATATCCCGATCACCATTGTCCTTGTTAATCATATGATTTTTCTTCCCGTATTTTATGTGAATATAATTTTATGTATATTATCCATATATAGAGCATCAATAAAATTATCTTCTAGTTGATAAATATTTGAATCATATATATTTGGATGAATTTATATAATCATTTCGATAATGGTTGAATTGTCCATATACTCATGGATGCATCTTGTGGTGATTATAATTTCATTCACCGTTATAATGAAGTGACTAATAGATTTATATTATCCCATAATTATATCATTATACATTGAGACAAATATTTTCAACTTCCCTTTATTTATTGATTTATTTCACTAATAGATGCTCTTCACATTTTCCTAGAATCCATTAATCCTTACAACTCCCTTAATTGTACGAAGCTGACATTTAGTTACACAAGAGGGTTTAAAATTTCTATCATATGCATCCTTTTTCAAATCATTAATATCATCAGTATTTAGAAGATCTACCATAGATCTAGGCATGATCCAATATGTAGAATATTTAGAAAATTGTATGTACGATAAATAAGATAAGGTAACAATTTATATTTCAGAATTTTAGAGTTCTTTAGAACAAAAACTTGAATCCTCTTACCATTATCGTAATTATGAAAATTCATATGATCTTATATTTTCATAAAACTTTATAATTGATTAATTTAAGGGAACATTCACTTGGAAATCAGTTGTAAGTAACTAATAATAATTTTGTTATCATTGATAGCATGAAGAGTGAATATGTGATACATTCTTTTTATAAATTATTTCCTATGAAAAAAACCATTACCCCATCTTAAATCATTATTACCTTTTTTAATAAGAAAACAAGAACATCTCATTGGAAATATATAATTTACAAGGTTTACTACATTGTAGGAGAAGATAGTCCTTGTCATTTATTATTAATAATTCACTACCAAAAAATTCACTAGAGAATAATCATTTTTATGTGGTTATAGAAAGATTTATATATACATACACATGAATTAAACTGTTATCAATACTACAAAAAACATTCTATCTGCACATATAATATCTAACAATGATTTTTTAACTAAATTTAAATACTAATACCCATATGTTTTGAATTTTTCATAGTTTATCTTGTAATTCTTCAACATTACTATTCTTGTATAATAATAGTCTTCAGTTACATTCATACTAATAGTATTGAAATTTATTCATAGACATTAATACAAAACATTTATCCATTCACTATTCATATGGTTTCTCCATCCAATTTTCTATCTGATATGTTCATCTAAAATGCTCGTTCAGTGCCTTATGATATTCAATAAAACATTCTTCCACATTCCTCATATGATTTAACCTAATATAATTGTTTTTATACATATTTATATCAATTTACTCTAAAAATATAAACATTGATCGATAATAACATCTTAATATTCATCAAAAAGTATATTCCCTAGTTGTAAACTTTTCTCTTTGAACATAGGATTTTACATTTCATCCAACATCGTTATAATAAATAATTTATTCCAAACATCAAATTTATTATGCATGACCAATTCGTAATACACCATATATTATATTATATAGTATTCAATTGCGTGTGAGTAGAAAGAAATAAGAGATTTTAATTTTTTAATTTCTTTCTTGATGAAATCTAAAAAATAAAATCTACTGCTCAATATTGTGTAATGATAAAAATTATTTTAGAGTATTATCGAATCATATGTATAACACAGTCACAAAATAATTCAGTAGAATTGTGTAAAACATGGAAACAAAATGTGTTATCCTTCCATGATATTTGTAACATTGGGCGATCAGAACAATATTATTATTGTTTAGGTAATTATTTTTAATGAAATTCCAACTTACAAAAATAATAAACAACTAAAAAAATTTTCTCGAAAGAAAATTGATACAAATAATCCATATGATTAGAATATTACTTTGATTATTCAAATTAAACAATCATATTGTCTTCTCAAAAAAATTCTTCTAATTTTTTATTTCATCTATCAGAATTCATAAAAAATTATAAATTTCTTTTACCTGAATACCCATGTCTGGTGATATTTATACCAAAAAGATCATATGATCATCATATACAAACAAAAAAATTAGAACCTCATAATTGATGAAATGATAGAAATTAAAAAAAATAACATTAACCAACTTTTCTATTTTGGATACCATCAACAAATTTCTATTGTTTTCCAAACCTCACAAACACTGAACATAATAATCATGTTCTGTCCTTTTTACATAATTTTTTTATCCCCGTGATTTACTTTATAGAATATCTCCCCATTTAAAATAAATATAGAAACATTAGATACTGTAACACTAATGATATTAGTTACAAGGGAATACAAAAAAACCATTATATTTTATTCATTGAACATTTCAACTAGTGGATGTTTGTAAGAATTATAAATCCTTAATCACAAATCTTATCCTAATGAAATTTGTTCAACCAGTGGACATTGTTCATCTGATGAAATTTATTCATCCCATGAACAAACTCCATATGATCAATGTTTTTGATATCTTATCAATATAAAGTTGTTTTAAAAGTTGATTGAAAAATCCAAAACATTAACCAATATTCATCCAACCACCATCTCCATGACTTCTTCCAACATACGTTAAACACATCCAACTACATTGTCCAAACACATTATGATTTAGGAATATATTCTATTATTAAATAATGAAAACTCTATTTATAACATATAGAATTCATTTTAAAAAAAATAGTTTTATGTAGATTGTATAAGATACTATTTTAGATACCTTTAAAAAAATAGGATGGGAAATTTTAATGTGAACGATTAGGATAATACTTAGTATAGAAGAAATTCATATCCAATGGTATACAAAGAAGTGTGATTTTTATGGAAATAGAATCCTATATAGATATTATAAGTTGTATAAGGTTATGGAATATGTTAACCAAGGGGTAACAACTATCAAAAATGATGATTTGGTATTAACTCTATTATCACTAGAGCTTGATGAGTGCGACTATGAAAAAACACATGGATTGAAACTTAGGTGGGGATATTATGAGTTGAATTGAAATTCTTTTTATAATAAATTATAATGGATTTAATTAAATACTGACCATAAATGACATCAGTTATACCTATGGTTTCATATATTACAAGGAATGTTTCATTATTATGGCAACATATGACTTATTTTCATGATTATAGGATAGGTCACTCTGATTAATTATTTTTAATAGATAAAACAATTATTTTTGGTTTAGTAAGGGATTGATGATTGAATGATAAATTTGATGTTGTTAAAGGTGTGATAAGATATTGATGTAACTGTTTTGGGATTATTTATATTAATTCCTTAATATCGTTAAGTGTCACAAAAACATTAATTTATATCCATAATTATTAGATGTTGAATTAAAATTAACAAATTTTATTTGTAAAATGATTAAAACTGAAATATATTATTCAAATATATTATAAAATTAAAGGAATGTGTTTGGAAAAATATATTTTTATTCATACATAAGATGAATTTTATTTTATTGTTATTATTGATTTTGTCTCCCTACATATATCCCTTATAAAATGCTACAATACATAGATAAAATTTGGTATTCTAAACCATAAAAAGTTAGTATATCTATGAAAGGATAAATATTAAAATATAATGAAAATTAAATCCACACCATGGGTATTGATTCCAATTAAAATGGGTTACATTTCTAATATAGTTGGGGTGAAATGACATATTTTACACATTCCTTTTATATAGATATTTTTAATATCGTTTTTGAATATTTTCATTGTTTTCTTCAAAATCATGATGTTGAGTATTCGATAGTACTTAAAGATTGTTCTATAGAAATATCAATGATTCATATAAAATGCAACTAATTGTGATGTGGGAATTAAATAATAAACTCCATTATAGTATTGATAAAGGATTCATTTAGAAAAGTGTGACACCATGTTGTCCCACCTATTATTATGATAAGTTAATGATGAATTTAAGTTACTCTAAATTGAATATCATGATCATAAAATGGTTATTATAAAAAATAAGTATGTTATAACCCATCTTAATTAATTGTTTTATCAATTACTAATTAGATGATATTTTTAAAAGACTTAGCTTTTATATGGATATTATTAGTCGATTGTAAAAATTGATAACATACACAATACGAAAATCAGTTTGAGGAATGTACACAATAAATATATTGTGGTTAATTTGGTTCTTCCTACATTCCAAAATATAAATATTGATTTAGTTTTTAGGGTCTATAGATAGTACATTGATTATTTTTCCAATATTTTAAATTTAATTAGTATCATCAGAACTACTTAGAGGCTGGTTAGGGTGATAAATCTATGGTTATAATTTAAAATTTAATACCAATTGAAATTTAAAAAAATAATATGTTAGAGTAATTATACTTATAAAAAATATATAAAATTGATCGATAAATGATTTTTTATTAAAAATATAGGAGCCCCCCCCCCATCAAAACATAAAAACTATGGAGGTCTAAAATGATGTAGTCCAAGGGCATCCCTTTGAACAACATTCCAGTGCTCCACATGCAAGGATCCAAGACTGGAATAAACAATGATGGGATATTTAGAGTTACACCCTTTTGAGAGGGCATTCACCTCCTAGTTTTCCTCTCTTTTGACATGCCTCACCGAAAAAACCTGACTGATCTCCATAGAACATCTACTAATCATATACGTCACCTACCAAGGAGGCTTCGCCTTGACGTGAGTTAGTAATACCATAGTTTCATAGTCTGATTCCACCTTTGAGATAGTTATATCACCACTCTTACAATGTTTAATCCTGGAAAGTAGAGCACTTACTTAGGCGTCTAAAGAGTTTCTTGTACCATACCAGCAGCTGATGGTGGCTATGTCATTTCCATGTAAACTCTCATTGGACTATGGTAATTCACTATAACTAAAAAAATTAATATACGGATCCAAAATCCATTAGTATTCTTATATCTCCCAACAGATATTATTATAATAACTCATTTTATTTATAAGTCGTATATAGACTCAAACAAGTTGTAAAAGTATTTTTAGGTTCCCAAGTTAAAATGAGATAAGAACATTTTATGCAAGGATCACTTGATATTTATATTAAATTACTCCCTCAAATATATCAATATAATACCTTTATATAGTTCGCCTAATAAATAAATATATTGTATTTATAGGATGAACCTCACAATAATATGCTTATTCATGGAGATCTTTCTAATTATCCAATGCCTTGGGCTTCCTAACCCACACAAAATAGTTTTCAGATGCAATTATAACCTGATATACCTATCCAAATCCACTATATGATGTCTCTTAACTGATTGTATTTATATTATATGAAAAATAGAACCTCTGTTTGATGATTCTGACTATTATCCTTTCATCATCAACTAATTGGTATTTAATCTCACAATTCTCAAAATATTGGATTTTTTATTCTTTTAGTATACTTTTTCATACATTTTCTACATAAAATTCAGTTTTTGATAAAAATGATTATTAAAAAATTTAATATTATCAGTTATCCTATATTTTAGTTTCAATCAATGGAGAAATAACACAAAAAATCATTTTTCATCTCAGTGATAACTAAAATATCAACAATCTAGCTTACATGAAATAAATAAAATGATTCGTGATATTTATAGGATCTCCTTTAAACATCATGAAGAATCCATCATTTGAAACATTATTGAAATTTCCATAAACAGGGTGTTAAAGATATTACTAATACTTCATTATCTCTCCTTTATAATAATATTTTTTTGAAAACATCATTTTTTTCATTATTACAAGGATTTAAATGAAAACTAAAATCTCCACAAAACCCTATCTAGTATTATATATCTAGATTCAGTTTTCACAACACCCTTCATATATATATTCATTAATATACTAAGATTCCCTGATGATATCATATTTATTCGACCATTTCCATATCAAAACTTCGAGTAAATTTAGGAATTTAGATACATCTATACAATTTGATTGGTCCGATGACTCATTTTACATCCACATACTCATATTTCCTTATATAAAACTTCAGATAATAAAAAAACACATCATAATTGAGATTCATGGAATCATTCATCTAATGAAACATGATTCTATGTCCTATGATCGTCCATATAATAAACATTACTAAATTAATATCTCTGATAGATCTTTGTCTGATGAAATCATACCATTTATACTTATTCAAAGTATTCCACATCATATTTTTACAACATCAGACATCATATAGTGTATAAAAAATCATGAAGTTAATATAATTGATTTTTTTATAATGCTTTATTCAATGTATTTCTGATAACATCTATGAAACAATATAGAAAAGTATTTTAATGTCTTCACTATCTAGTTTTTTTCTCTATTTTCCTAGATCTGATATAATTGACATGATATCACCAAAAGATATACATACGTCATGTAAATCATATATGAACATTACATAGCTATAGAAATCAATATTTATGAGGCCTTAATAACAATTGTTAAAACCCTATGTTACTGATAATAGACAATATGTAACCATTATGATAATTATATTTTTTTGTATTTTAAAAAATACTCCACTTGATTACATAAGAATTGTTATTTCTAGAAATATATTTCCCATTATATGCATATGGTATCCCTCATATCCTAGTTATTTCCGGTACTATTGTATTCAATTTATACAACCATTTAATTTTTTTACTTCTTCATATTTCATTTTATGGAAAAACTATTTGAATTTAATCACTATTTTGGATTGTCTAGAACTTCATATTTAATCATTGTTTTATTTTTGATATTGGTAAATTCAAATATGACATAGTATCATCTGTGTAAAGGATTGTCTTCCAAATAAGGGTATGTAATTCTTCCTTCAACTACTGTAGATGCTCATTATAAAAGTATCCAAACCATACATTGAAAAAAATTATAACAATAGTAAATACTATTTTCTCATATTTAAAAAAATATTTCATAGAAATTTTTTTATTGTAAGTACAAAATATATTATTAAAATATTAAATAATATCATCAATATTATCATCTACAATTTTTTTAAAACCATTTTAATTACATAGAAATATTTTTTGTAAATATTTCATCAATTTATCCACTTTTTATGAAACCAACATACTTTCTCCTAGAGAATGTCCTCATAGTACACTACTGGATAACAAAATACTTTTGATGTAAATATATCCCTTTGTGAAAAGTGATTTTATTTCAATAATAATGTAAATCTATCAAAATATCTTCATATTAATGATTTTAAAAAGAAACAAGATTTTTTATTTTGAAAATATTGGTCATTAATGATTCATAAAATGTTTTACTAAATCTATGATTTTGAAAACATATTCCAAAACATTATGGAGGAATTCGAAATGAAATTTTGGAATTAATTACATGAGACTCAACATGTAGTTGATACCTCAATTCAATAATTCATTCGATTAGAATATCTATGATGAAAAAATCAATAAATATATAATTTTTTTAAATTTACTCAAGGATAACATCACCACAAGAAACATTATCCTTAATGAAGTGATAAATCATATCAATTTTAATTGTTCAAGTATAATTTTAATTATTTTTTGAAATATATAGTGTATTTTTATAATCACAAATGATGTTTAATGGTTTTTATTAAAAATTTATTTTCACATCATCCAACTAAACATTCATCTATATCATTGTCGTACAAGAACCTGTAGTAGTAATATAATAAACATATGATGAAATCAACATAACTTAATTTTGTTTCTTACTATGAAATCCCCAAAAAAACAATCTACATAGAAAAAAAATTTCTTCGTGTGACGATTTCATATAATTTCGAACTATAGACCAATCAACATCTATATACCCAGAAAAAATTATGTCACCACTTATTTTATGCAACAACCCAAAAAATATGTTCCATCAATAGATGTAATTATTCGTCTTTCAACCTACATATATGATTCCTATGGATCAATATTATCCCTTGCATATAAAGTCACACTATAAACAATATATGGAATTGAAGATGTAAGATAAATAAATATTCCAATCAAAATATTAAATCATTTATAATTAAAAATTTCCCAAGATTAATCTATAGATAACATTCCACTAAAAATGTTTTGTATGTTAACTTCATTTATTCTTATATGAAAATCAATTATATAAAATTCATGGAATAAATTTTGAGTGATAAGATGATATATATTCTCTTCACTTCAAAATATAATTCCTTAATGATATATTACACTATGAGCATTGAAATTACAATTATTCTTAGTATTTATTTAGAATAATCATTATAATATTTATCTGTATATCTTATAATAAGTAATTCATTATTATAAATAGTAAATATACAGGTACCAGAGGCTGTATTCATTACATATAATTTACCATCAAATTTTACTTTAAAATTTTTAACTGTTTTATAGAACGATCATGTTTTGATTACCAGGAATGGAGATATATTTTTTAACCATAAAAAGATCAATTGAACTTATATTCAATATTTTATTTTTTATGATTTATTATCCCACTAGGTTTCCAAATATAAACTTCATATTCAACTTATACATCTATGAAATTTGACTTGTCAAATATCTGATAAAAATTGCAACAACAATGTGAAAAACATCAAAGAATATTATTATAGTTTCTTATGTTACAATAGGGGAAACATTCTCCTCAAAATAAACACATTAAACCTATGACTGAAATTTCTAAATATGTCATTCATATTAATTTAAATTTCTCTATGATTATCCCAATTATTTATAAAAAACATATTTTTTACTATAATGTGATTTTATACTAGTCATGGAACAATATCCCATGTGTTGTTTTTAATGATATAATATAACTCTTACTTCTTATCATGTAACAATTTTTAATTCTCATCATCCATTAAAACTGATTCAAGTTCATACTAAGTGATAAAGAATGATTTATTTTCAAACAACAATACCATTGTAGTCAGAATTAGAGTATTTTATTTTTAATCATTTTGTAAGAATTAAACTATTTATATAATAAAAAAATTTAGATAATTAATTCTTGTCTCACTTTCATCATCACAAGATTTATCTGAATCATCTTATTTAATTTTTTTATCACATTCATCTTCCATTTTTTTTACTTATTGGATGTCATCAATTTATCATCTATTAATTTTTAAAAGAATTTTTAGTTTTATTTGAATATTCAATAACTCCCACATTAAAAAATATTGTAACTAGTATATATATATATATTTTAAACAATAATAGATTATAAAATTGGATGAATATTTTTGAAAAATTACAACCTCTTCCATTCCCACAAACATTCCAAAATCAAATTTTTTTTTCTTTCTCAATAAAGAAAATCCAAATCCATTAAATACATTCATAAATTTTGTTCCATATATCACATCACACAACAACTCATTTTGTATTATAAAACAAAAAAAATTACTTGAACAATACTACTATCAACTTCTATTTAGAAAATCATATATAGTTTATATTCATCATGTATACTTATTTATATTTTCCCTAAAATTATATTTTTCCATTCCATGACACCATATTTGTGTGTAGTGTATTTAGATATATATTTGTGTTTTATTTCATATTTATTCCTATAAGGATTTTGATAATTACTTTTGAACCCATATTTATTATTTGTTCTTTACATCAGTATAAAAAACCCCAACTATTTTTCATCATCCCTTTTGATCAATCTTAAAATCAATAGAACATGTGATTTATATTTCTTGAATATTATTTTTTTAACAACCACTAAACATTTGAGTGAATGATTTCAAGTCATCTGGTAGATTGAATTTTAACTTTCTTATATCATCCACTATCCAATTATTCATTTCATATATGTTATACAAACAAAATAATATATTATTTCTATCTATAGTATTTTTCTTACCACACATATATAGAAAGGATTATAATTCATTTCTAACTATGATTATCATGTTATTGATTCAAAATTTTGTTTTCATCCTCAACAATTATGGAACACGAGTTACTGAGATCTCTAATTCAAAATATATTTCCAATAGCTAATTCCCCCATGGTAATAAAATTTGATATATTCATTATTACTATTATAAAATAATATTTCCTAAAGATAACCTCACAAATATGATCATAATGTTGTCTCACATTATTTGATTTTTCATTTATCCCATCAATATATAGATCTTATTTTCAATTTTGTTTCTAGGTTTCCTTCTCTACATATTCCATTCCATTGATTTTTATGGAAATATTAATTTGAAAAGTAACTGCTCATATAGAAATTTATTCAATATATTTCATTATATTTATAAATAATGTCTTATGTGAGGAACACCATATTTAAGGAATACAATATTTGTTCTTTTTGTAAGATTATAGAATTATTTCAATAAATATGAAATTTTCATAATGCTCTTATTTTCAAATTCCTTTTATTTCATATAATATGAATCTCATCATATAATATTTTTTATTTTTTAAAAATAGATTTTATTTTTCACATCATTCACAAAAATCAAACATGAATTCAAATCAATTATGCTTTGGAAAATGTAATGCATTTGATGATTGGTGTTTTATTTATTACTATATATGTGATCATTACTAACATTTCATTAACCATTTATTCCATTCATTTAATGTTTAGTTATAAAAAGATATATATAGTTCCAAAAATTATAATCCTTGACAATGGATATAACTCATTAAATCAATATCCACAGAATCATTATCTTTTATACTTTAAGGATTATCCATATTGAAAATTTGAAAAGGTTTATTACTTAATTATATACAATGTTTACACTGGTATGAAGAATATTTATTTTGGAGTTTATTCTCAATTTTTTTTGATGTGATGTGTTATCCAAATCCATTCATATTTAAATCATTCTTATAGTTTTATAAAACAATAATTATTAGAAATATCTGATGAAATTTTTGTTTTAATTGATAAATACATCACCTAATTCATGGACGAGTATTCAAATAATCTAAAAAAGAATCATATTTTACCTTAGAATCATTGTTGATATTTGAAAATAGTTTATTTTGGAAAAAAGTTTCCCAAATAAATATTTAATATGGTAAAAAAACCTCATATTCCTCCATATAAATTTTTCCTAAAACATTCCACTATATTCCCTTAATTTGAAAGATTTATATTGTTGTTCTTAATTTCATTAATGCACACATCATATGTTCTAATAATATATTCAATTACTAAACTACATTCCACACATTATTTTTATTTAATTCATAATTGTTTCTGTTTTTATCAAGAAATTCCACATGTTCTGATCTCGTCTTATATTCTCCTCAAGATTCTTTTCTATCTTCTGCTTTAACGATTTAGGAATATTAATTTAACTAAACATTTATAAAAAAATTTATAATTATTTAGAATTTTAATCTTCTAAAAAGTCATTTTTAGGAGAATTTTATTCAAAATTATTACTAAGTGTACATATAATATTTAAATCTATTTTTTATGAGTATATAATTTGTATCATCTTGAGATGTTTTTCTCAACATATTCATAAAATTATATTATTCAGAAATATCGTCATATTCAAATACATTATCCATAAGTAAATTCTTTTTAATTACATATTCCACCGCACTCAATACATTAAAGTGGGTTTATATATATATATATATTCTATTTCTTGTAAAATAACATTTATGATAAGAGAGAAATTTTTTCATTAATTTCATCATTTTCATTATTTTATAAATCACTAAGGTCATTAATATTATGATCTGAATCATGATTTTTTATCTTTATAATAGATTCAAAATACATTTCATAATTGATTGATTTTTTTGTGTTTTCAACATAACATATTCAATAAGAAGGTTATAAAATTCATCATGAGATAAATAATCTTTATATTATAAATTGAATTTTTTGATTAGAACCTATCGAGATAATTTCCCAGGAGTTTCATATCAATAAAAGGATCATACAAGGAATCTATGAATCCTATTATGATTCAAAAAAATTATTAAACTATTGTTATGTAGTCATCAATATATTCACCATATTCCATTATGATATATTCAAACATTCTCATAATTATTTAGAACTTATTATCCTTTCATTAATATTTCCGCTAATGAAACCTTTGAGTTTTGTCCAGTTGTTCCCTAGATATTATGATAACCATTTAATTAATAATAAATTTTATAAAGAAAATTAAAATAAAATTTCTATCATTCTCATCCAACTCAATATTTATTATGACCAATAATTTCATGTTAGCATATTTAACTTTTCATTGAAACCGAACTTCTTTTTCATCATATACCTTCAATCTATGAAGAAAAACACAGTGTACCAATATAATTTTACATTGAATTTTATTTTTTAAATCTAAGGAGGGAATGAATATATTAGTCCATAGTTTAAATTTCATATAATAAGGATATGTGATAGGGACCCTATCATAACACCACATGAAGTTCTGTAGTTTCATGACAACCTATAAGAGGATGGGGTGAATCAATGGTTATATTATTCAATTTAAATTAACTATAAATTATCCCATAAAACATAATTGAGATATTATTCCATTAAAATTTATATTAAAATCACCAAATCTTATAATGGAAAGAAAGTGATGAATAGAGTGAATGATTTATAAAGATCATCTCTAATGTGGGTGACTACTGTAACACCCCGAACCCAGTTACCAAGAGTCGGTGCATTATTACATAAATTTGGAAAGATCACAAAGATCAGGCCTTGAAAGACTGATTAGATTAGCAGCCTTGAAATCAGTATATACAATCATAAAGATTACATTACATCAAAAAATGAAAACTACAACAACATAGTCTCCATAGTCCACACTCATATCCCCTCATACTATCCCTGCAAGTCATTCTTAAAATACTTATTCACATCCTAGGAAAAACAAAACATAGAAATTGGAGAGCTCAGATGCCCAGTAAGGATAAAAATATAGCCGAATCATTCATAAATAAGAATAAACTTTTAAAGAAAAGGATAACTAAAAGAAAATACTATTAAACATGAATTTCAACATAATATGTAAAATATAAAATGAAATAATTCCATATAATTATTCAAATGGATATTCTACTAGTTGAAAAATCACATTTAATATCAATAACAAGTTTCATAATGATTGAATGCATATTTCCAGACTATCATAACCACATAGTCAAGGCCTTGTGCCAAGACTAAATATATGATTTTGTCAAGGCCTTGTTCCAAGACACTAGTTAGTCTCATGAGACCTACCGATGCATAAAGGAGCTATTGTGGGCTCCACTCATCACATATTATGTCCAGTGAATTCCTCATATGAAAAGGTTTAAACATAACATAAACATTCATATTAAATATAGCTTACGAAATGTCAATACTTTCTCCACAAACCATGAATGGTATAATAATAACAAATCCACTATCAAACATATCACAAAACCTTCAATACAGTATCGAAGATTTGTATCATAATAAATAAGCTTAAAATCCATCAAAGGATGTTGACATTGATTAAATCAATACTTTTTGAGAGTAATATCTCTTTTTTATGAAATCATTTAAAAGTCACAAAATTATAAAATAAAACATTTACTTTGAAAATATACTTATTATATTGTAAGAGAAACTTCTAAGATTTTATAACAGTGGAAAATATCCACACACGTCGTATAAGTTAAAAAAGACATTCTTTCCGTAATTCTATCGAAATGGTTTAAAAGGACCCTGTTTGGAAAACGGAAAAACGATTCCTTTATAACATTCATATAAAAAGTCAAAAAGGGTATAAATTAATTTAACCAATAGTCTGTAAAATATTAAGAATGATTTGAAATACATTTTTAAGAAACATAGATGTCGATGATAATGAAGTCCCAGTAGATAATTACCTATAAACAACCTCGGATAATGAAGAGATTGTGAAATAAACCCTTACCTTGTATATTTCCTTGGTTTAGGGTAGTTTAACCTCCACTATATTGGTGAAATAATTTTTATTAAATTATAGATGTATCGTATACATTAATATGATATCATATATGATCTTTTAAAATTGATTTGTTAATAATATCTTAGTATTATCATCGTTTTGGTTGTTAACAGATTCATTTTCTATTATATTATTTTTTATGTGGGACATATTTTTTATGGATAGGATTTATATTATTCATATCCAAAGTTATATCATGTCTCTAAAATTATTTTTAATCATCAAATGAAATTTAGTATTGTATAGATACGATGGAGAATGAATCTCATCACGTTCAAGGAGACGGTAATCTGTACGTACGCATGAGCAACAATATCATTATTTTGTTATTAAAATAATATATAATTTGATGTTATATCATATATAAAGAATTATTATAATGTTACATTTATTATTTACATGAATTACACATCATTATTATATCAATCTGAATAATAATGTGTTGAATAACAATTACATCATGACGTGGAGACGGTAGGTCATTCGTACGCCCGTATGGTGGCATGTAAATCAAAGGATGGATATAATGATGAATACAGTTTTAACATATATATAATAACATCATTGTATATAAAAGATACTAGAGTTATTATTTTAGAATGGAAATACCAATTAAAGAAGAAGTGGAAGAATAAAGGAACTTGAAAGAGTGTGGTGAAAACATTACCCCTCCTTTGGGTTCTTCCTTTTTATTTGATCAAAAGGGTTCCGTACGTTGGTTTTATGATCAAAATAATGCTTATAGGTTGAATAGAGGGATGTTTATTGGATATATGGGTAGAGGTTTGCTGAGCTAAAATTCTTTGAAGGTGTGAATATTTGGCTAGATGTGGTGTTTTTTATAAGGGGGAGGAGGGGCTCTTTAGGAAAAACATAAACAATTATTTTATAATAAATGCGTTTTCGGTTTCAAATATCCCCAATGTGGATTATTCAAAGTCTAAGGTTTTTATGGTTCGAAATAATTACAACCAATATATTTTAGATAGGTTGGGGACTCTATATTAACCTTATCTTTTAGTTTTAACTCTTAGTTAATTAGTTTGACATTTACCATGTCACTTTTTATTTTTATATTATATAGTAAATAAACATACTATAAACATCATAGAGACCCCAAGTAGTCCATTAATGATACACCTATCATTATATAAGTCTATTGTCCTAACCTTAGATTTTTAAGAATAGAATATAAATTAATAATATAACATTTATTTTAAAAACTCGTTTTTGTCAATTTTTACACTATTGGGTTTTTTGTTTTTTATAAATTCTAAACAGCACTATTAGTTCAAAAAAAATTTATATAAAAACTAATAATATGTCATATTAACCTAGAAAATATCTTTCATTCATAAAAATTATCAAATTACATTTATTTGGATGTTTATAATATCAAATATTTTAATATTTCATTAATTAGGTAATTACTTTATCACCATTGTGTCATAAATAAATTAAATTATTTATTGTCTAAAAATTATAAATAAAATACCATTAAGTAGGAAATCTTTTTATCTTTCTAATTAATATTTATAATCGAATATATATTATGTATTACCCTATATTAAAAATGTTTTAGTTATTAAACATTGATTTTAACTCTTTTAACTCTTCTTTGAATTAAATAATAATTAATGTCCTAATATAACGTAAATGATAATATTTTATTCCTAAGGTTTTTTTTGGTCAAGATTAAATTATCCAATAGAATTAGGACATGTGTTAGTGTAATATTAATGTCATTTCTACCCTTAATTACCCTATTTAATTTTAACCGTGGTAAATAAAAGTAAAGAGTTATTATTCACCAAAAATTATTTTTATATTATTGAACCACATTTACTCCTTGATATTAACCGTGTCTCTTAGATTTTCTAAATTCAACTCACAGAAGTGGTAAAATTATGTTTTATTTGGATTTCCAAATTCTCCTAGGAATTGGTAAAAGACGGTGAAAAGGTCAATAAAATTTTAATATGTCTAAAATTATTATAAAATGACTCCAATGAATTAAATTGAACTTATATAGGTATTATGTATCTATTTTTACCTTAATTAAATTTAAATAATATAAATGATTATTTAAAAAAAATAGTTTTAAACTATAACTCAGTGTTTTTTCATTATTCATGAAAAATTGAATTGTTTCAGAAAAATACCAAAAATTCACCATAAGCTAATATCGATATTCCTAATCCAATAATGAAGTCCATTTTGAATGATAAAATTTATAAAATTTAAAAATGTGGGTATTACTATTCATAACGGCTGGTTTGATTGGTTGTGGTGTGTGTTTGAACTCGAAATTTCATACAACACACGTTACTATATTATTCAAAGAGATGTGTACCGTGGAATCTTGGGGTGTTACATTCTCACCTCCTTCAAATAATTTCGTCCTCAACATTTCTAGAATACTACCACATGAAATGACTCGGGTGGTTCTTCATCAAAAGTTCCTCTGGTTCGTACATTACTTCTTCTATCTTATTTTTTCTCCGTAAACCATTTACAAGACAAGTTGTCCATTTTCTCGTCACTTGTTCTCTCATTTAACGAATCTTGAAATGCTCATTGCAAAAATATAGATCCGATTCCAGTTATAATTCTTCATTAGTGAGTACATGTGTTAGGTTAAGCATGTATTTTCTTAACTATGATATGTGGAACACATCATGAACTTTGGATAGATTTGGAGACATTGCCAAATAATAAGCTACATCCCCAATTCGTTCCAGAATTTCGAAAGGTCATATGTACATGGGACACAATTTACCTTTCTTACCAAAATGTATAACTCCCATCCATGGAGATACCTTTAAGAAAACATGATCTCCTACTTGAAATTACAAATACTTCTTCCCGTTGTCAGCATAGCTCTTCGGCCTACTTTGAGCTGATTTTATGTTGTTTTGGATTACCTTCACCTTTTCCATTATTTCCTCCACTATCTCTGGGCCTATGAGTTTTCTTTCACAAATTTCATCCCAACAGGTTGGTGTGCATCATCTGTTTCCATATAACGCTTCATATGGTTCCATCTGAATACTCTAATGGAAGCTATTGATATAGGAAAATTCCAACATAGGTAAATATTGATCCCACATAACTTGAATGTCATGTGAGAATGATCTCAAAATTTCTTCTTAGGTTTGAATAGCCCGTTATGATTTTCCATCAGTTTGGGGGTGGTATGCAGTGCTTAAACGATGTTCAGTATCTAAGGCCTTCTGATGAATTTTCCAGAATCTTGAAGTAAAACGTGGATCACAGTTAGAAACAATAGATATGGGTACTCCATGAAGTCTCACACCTTCATTAATATATAGTCTTTCTAGACGTTCAAGTGGAATATCTTCTCTTATAGAAAGAAAATGTTCTGAATTGGTTAGACGATCAACAATGACCCATATTGCATCATTCATTTATGAGCCTTTGGTAACCCCATGAAAAAGTTCATCGTAATATTATCCAATTTCCACTTAGTTATGGGAAGAGTTTTCAATACTCCACAATGTTGTTTCCTTCCAGCATTCACTTGTTGACATACCATACATCTTGACACAATATCAGAAATCTCCCTCTTTATGTTTTCCAACTAAAAATGTTCATTCAAATATCTATACATTTTGGTGCTTTTAGGGTGTATAGAGAAATTGGAACTATGAGCATCATCTAACAATTTCCTTTTCAGATTAGGTATATCAGGAACACAATGTCTCTTCCCAAATTTTAAAATTTTTTCTTCATACACAAAGTCTCTCTATCTCTAATCATTCACAACTTTAATTTTCTTTTGAAATTATTCATCATCAGTTTGACATCTCTTAATCCTTTCTATTAATGATGGTTTGGAAAATATTTGAAAAATTATCGATGTGTCACCTTCCATGGTTATTCCAATATCCAACTTTACTAGATCCATGTATATTGGATCCTTTTCAAATCTCATCTTGTTCAAAACTCCATGATCCTTTCTGATAAATGAATTTTACACCTTATTTGCCTTTCCCGAGTGGTAGTGTATCGTGCAATCATAATCCATGAGTAGTTCAAGCCATCGCCTTTGCCTCATATTGTGTTCCTTCTGTGAGAAAATATACTTCAAACTCTTGTGATCAGTATAAATCTCAAATTTTTCACCATATAGATAATGTCTCCATATCTTCAATTCTAAGATTACAGCAGCTAACTCAAAATCATGAGTATGATAGTTTTTCTCATGATTTTTTAGCTATCCTGATGCATAGGCAATAACCCTATCATTATGCATAAGGACACAACCAAGTACTTTCTTCGATTCATCACTATAAATAACGAATCCATCATTCCCCGATGGTAGATTCAATATAGGAAAATTGACTAATATTCTCTTCAGTTCTTGAAAACATTCTTTACACTCTTTTCTCCAATCAAATTTATCCCATTTACGTGTGAGCTTCGTTAATGGGTTAGCAAATCGGGCATAATTCTGGATGAAATGACGATAATAACCTGCTAGACCAATAAAACTGCATACCTCAGTTATACTCGTCAGGGCTGGCCATTCTTGGATTGCCTTGGTCATTGAAAAATCAAAAGAGATTCCATCTTTGGAGATAATATGGCCAAGAAAAGAAATATCTTGAAGCCAGAATTCACATTTGCTAAACATAAAATATAAATCATGTCTTCTAAGAGTCTTGAAGATAATGCACAAGTGATTTTTATGATATATGTATCATTTGGAATATAAAAAAATATCATCAATAAAAACCACTACAAAATCATTGAGATATTCCTTGAAAACCATGTTCATTAGATCCATGAAAAAAGTGGGTGCATTAGTCAACCCAAAAGGCATTACTGTAAACTTGTAATGCTCGTACCTGGTTCAAAATGATGTCTTCGGAATTTCTTCTTTCTTCACACACAAATGATGTTATCCAGATCGATGATCAATCATTGAAAAGTATTGAGCTCCATGCAGTTAGTCAAATAAATCATAAATGCGAGGTAGGGGATAGATGTTCTTTTTTTATAGAATTGATTTCCTAGTAGTCGATACATAACCTCAAGGATCCAATTTTCTTCTTATGAAAAAGGATAGGGGATCCCCATGGAGAAACACTAGGGAGAATAAATCCCTTATAACTCAATTCCATTCATTGTTTTTTTGCTAAACTAATTTCACAGTGGCCATTCTATAAGGGGTCTTTGGTATGAGACTTGAACCAGGAATTAAATCAATGGAAAACTCAATTTCTCGTTCTGGATGATGACCTAGTAAATCATTTGGAAACACATAAACATATTCTCTAACAACAGGGACATAATCTATTAGAACATTTCTATCCTTACCCATAGTTATTTCATTCACTTCCTACCCAATAATTGAATTTAGTTGAGCTACTTGGGGTGGATCTGAGTAAGGATCAGGTGGTGACGATTCTACTCTAAAGATAAGGCATTCCTTATCATCATCATCAAATAATTTATCCTCCTTCTTCATAAAATAAATCTTCTCATTATGGTCCAAAATTCAATCGATGTCGAGGATTATATCAAAATAAATCATAGATTTGATAGTGAGATATGTAGATAAAGAACATTTATATGCCCTAATGAGAACAGATCCACAGAACGTTGTAACAATGATTCTTCCCTTAGGTGTTTTAACTGACAACTCCATTGTTAAATCAAATTCAAAATATCTAATTTTCTTAGCAAACTAGGAATATATAAAACAATGTGGTGATGTAGAATCAAATAATGCATTTTCTAAACTTGAGGAAACCATTAAATTACATGACACCATGTCTTTCGGAGCATATTCTTCAATATTAGTGATAACATAAGCATGTCCATGATCCCTTGGAATTTTTGGAGGTATGTTTTCTCTTACACTTCGGAAATTAATTTTCATAATGTCCCATCTCCCTACAGTTGTAGCATTGAACATCAATATCTTCTTTCTTCCCCTTATAATCACGAGCTTTGTGTCCTTTTCACCACACGTGTAACAGACTAATATTCCATTCAAGCAAGTACCAGGGTGTTTCTTCCCACATTTACAGTTGGATGGATAATCAAAATTTCCCTTATTCCCTTTATTTCCATTTCCAGAGTGATCATCCTATCTTTTCTTCTCTTTCATTGCTTTAAATTCATAAGACATAGAGAATTATTTTTCTGTATTGAATGAACATGAAATGATATATTCGTACAAAAAGAAGGATTGTGACACTAATTCTTGACGAAGAAATGGTTTTAACCCATCAAATAATTGATCGATATTAATTCATGGGTTACATATATAATCTCTAGAATACCATTCTAACCATGTAAAGTGAGCCTAATACTTTGCGACATTTTCATCCTCATTTTTTCATAGACTCTGAAATTTCCTTTCCATATCTTCTTGATGGTCATGTGGAAAGTCTTTTACTATGAAAATATCATTGAACTCTCTATATTCCGTATTTGATACTTCATCATTATTCTTTTTATTTTGAATCAATGACCACCATTGATCAGCATCTCCAGTGAGGTGACAAATTACCATGATAACTTTTTCTCTTTCACTACACCCCAAAGCTTGAAATATTTTCTCTAGGGAAATTAACCATTTCTCAGCTACCAATGGATTTGTACTCCCATTGAATGATGGTTGTTGTTTCCTCAAGAAGCAATCTAACATTGATCGTCCACGCAGCGGATTGGGGTTCTCCATACGGGCAAGGTTATTATTCATAACCTAAGTGAGTTGTACTAGTATGGTGATTAGCTGATTAGCACCAGTTGCATCACCATATCCAGTATAATTATCTTGAGTAGGATGCAAATCCCTACATGGAGTGTGTGCATTGATATGGTTTCCATTTCTTCAACTAGGAACCATTTTTAAACAATGGTTTACACTAGATTTGTTTATAAATTGAAATACATAAATCCAAACATGTAAAACACTTAACATAAATTGAACTATTTTTGGATATAATCCATAAGCATAAAAAATGTTTTCTTTGAGGAAAAATATATAGTCATAAACCCTTCATAATGGTTCGTAAGGAAAATGAGAATTATTTTAAGCATATCCCCTGGGTGTGTCGTAACCAAGAGTGCAGCAAGGCCCATTGTCATGCACGAGTTCCTGTTCGAGTCTAGCTCAAAGCAGTGTTTTTAGGTTTTACCCCTAGGTACATCTGTTCCAGAGATGCCTCTACCTACTCGTATCCAGACATGGATATATTGCTCAGAAAACTCACAAAATCTCTAAAATACCAAAATTCTAGGAAGTCCTTATATACTAATCTTCAACGTCCATCTTAGGTCTATGTTCTATAATAAAAGTTTATCTAAATCTAGTTTCCAAGGTTTGTACTAAACTTCATCTGATACAAACTATAACGCCCCGACCTCACTTACCCAGAGTCGGTGCATTATTACATTACATTGGCATGATCACAAAAGATCATTTCTCGAAAGGCCAATTAATTTAGTAGCTTTGGAATCACTACATAAATTCATAAAGTTTACATTACATCATAAAATGAAAACTAGAACAACATTGTCTCCATTTTCCACACTCATATCACCTCATACTATCCCTTCAAATCATTTATAAAATACTTCTTCACATCTTGGGAAAAATAATACATAGAAAGGGGTGAGCTCAGAAGCCTAGTATGGATAACAATATAGAAAAACATTCATAAATAATCATAAACATTTAATGCAATGTATAATTAAAACAAAATCCTTTTTAACATGAACTTCAACATAATATGGAAATGAAAAAATGAAATAATTCCATTCACTTATTCACATTGAAATTCTTCTAGTCAAATAATCATATGCAATATCATTAACCACTTTCATAAGGATGGAATGCATAATGCCAAACTATCATAACCACATAGTCATGCCCTTGTTCCAATAATAAAAATAAGATTTTGTCAAGGCCTAGTTCCAAGACACTAGTTTGTCTCATGAGACCTACCGATGCAACGAGGAGCTATAGAGTGATCCACCCGTCACATATTAAGTCCAATGCATTCCTCATATGAACAGGTTTAAACAGAACATAAAAATTCGTATTAAAACTAGCATAGGAAATGTCAATACTTTCTCCATAAACCAAGAATGGTATAAAAATAACACAACCACAGTCAAACATATCACAAAACCTTCAATACAATATAAAAGTTTTGTATCATAATAATAAACATCAAATAATCTTAAAATCCATCAAATGACGTTGACAAAGATTAAATCAAAACTATTTGAGAGAAATATATCTTTTTTAAAAATAATTTAAATGTCACATAATTATAAAATAAAACATTTACTTTGAAAATATCCTTATAAGCTAGTAAGGGAAGCTTAAAATATTTTATAATGGCGGACAATATCTACACCCGCCGTATAAGTTAAAAAAGACATACTTACCTTAATTATGCCGAAAAGGATAAAAAGGATATTGTTTGGAAAATGAAAAGAAGATTACATTATAAAATTCTTATAAAAAGTCAACAACAGTATAAATTACATTAACCCATAGTTTGTAAAATAGTAAGAATTATTTGAAATACATTTTTGAGAAACATGGATGTTGATGATAAAGAAGTCCCAGTAGACAATTACGTATAAAAAACCTCAGATAATTAAGAGATTGGGAAATAAACCCATACCTTGTACTTTTCCATGGTTGAGGGTAGGTTAAACATCCATATAATGGTAAAATAATTGTTATTAAATTATTCAAGAATCGTATACATTAATATGATATCATATATGATCTTTTACATTTATTTGTAAATAATATCTTAGTATTATCATCATTTTGGGTGTTAATGGAATTCTTTTCCTTTATATTATTTGTTATGTGAGCCTTCTTTGTTATGTATGGGATGTATATTATTCATATCCATAATTATATCATGTCTCTAAAATTATTTTTAATCATCAAATGAAATTTAGTCTTGAATGGATTTGATGGGGAATGAATCTCATCGCGTTCGTGGAGACGGTAATCCATACGAATGCATGAGCGACAATATCATTATTTTTTTATTAAAATAATATATAATTGGATGTTAAATCATATTTACAGAATAATTATCATGTTATATTTATTATTTACATGAATTTCACATCATTATTATAACCATCCAAATAATAATGTATTGAATAACAATTACACCACGACATAGAGACGGTAGGCCATACGTACACACGTATGGTGACATGTCCTTCAATGGATGGATAGAATAATGAATATGGTTATAACATATTTATAATAATATAATAGTAAATATAAGATATTGGATTTATTATTTTAGAATGAAAATAACAAAGAATGAAGAAGTGGAAGAACAAAGGAATGTGAAAGAGGGTGGTGAAAACATTACCTCTTATTCGAGTTCTTCCTTTTGATTTGATTAAAATCCCTCTATAGGATGGAATTATGATCAAACTAAGGCCTCTAGGATGAAGCGATGGGTGTTGGGAGGTTATTTGGGCCAATGATGGACGAGCCAAAAGGCTTTGATGGTGTGAATAATTGGTTAGATGTGGTGTCCTTTTATAACGGGGAATCGGGCCACTTTAGGAAAAATTTAAAGTATTATTTTATAATAAATTCATATTCGGTTTATAATTACTCAAATGTATATTATTAAAATTATAAGGTGGTATGGGTATAAATACATAAATCCAATGGATTTTAGACAGGTTTGGGTCACTATATTATCCTTAGCATTTAGTTTTAACTCTTAGTTAAATAGTTTGACATTTACAATGTGACTTTGTATTTTTATATTATATAGTTAATAAAATTCCAATAAACATTCAATTTACCTCTATGTGGTCCATTAATTATACACCTATAATTATATAAGTCTCTTGGTCGAACCATATATTTTTATCAATAGAATATAAATTAATAATATAATATTTGTTTTAAAAACTCTTTTTTGTCAATTTTTTTCAGTATTGGGTATGTTGTTTTTGATAAATTCATAACAACATTATTAATTTGATAAAAATTCATATAACCAATCCTAATATGTCATATTAACATAGAAAATTATTGTAATTCATAAAAAGTCTCAATTTACATTTATTTGGATATTTATAATATCAATTATTTTAATATTTTATTAATTAGGTAAGTACTGCATCACCATTGTGTCACAAATAAATTAAAGTATTTAATCTCTGAAAATTATAAATAAAATAAAATTATGTATTAAATATTTTTATCTTTCTAATTAAAATTTATAATCGATTTTAACTTATGTATAACCTTATATTAAAAATGTTTTAGTTAATAAAATTTGATTTTAACTCTTTTAACTCTATTTTATATTAAATAATAATAAATTTATTAATCTAATTGAAGTGGACATAAATGATAAAATTTTATTCCTATGTTTGTTTTTTGGTCATGATACACTTGTCCAATAGAATTATGACATGCGTTAGGTTAATATTTATATCATTTTAACCCTTAATTACCAAGTTTACTTTTAACCATGGTAAATAAAAGTAAAAAGTTACTATTAACCAAAAAATATTTTTATCTTATTGAACCAAATTTTACTCCCTTATATTAACTGTGTCACTCGAATTTTCAAAATTCCCCTCATAGAAGTGGTAAAATTATGTTTTATGTGAATTTCCAAATTCTTCTAGGAGGTGGGTAAAAGACGGTGAAATGTTCAATAAAATTTATATATATCTAAAATTTTTCAAAACTAACTCCAATGAATTAAATTGAACATATATATGTATTATGAATATATTTTTACCATAATTAAATTTAAATAAAATAAATAATTATTTAAATAAATATTCGGATTTTAACTATAACTCGTTGTTTTTTCACTATTTATCAAAAATTGAATGTTTTCAGAAAAATACCAAAAATTCACCCTATGGTAATTTGGATATTCTGATTCAAAAAATGAATTCCATTTTGAAAGATAAAAGTTATAAAATTTTACAAAGTGGGTATTAATATTCATTACTGCTTGTTTGATTGGTTGTGGTGTGTGTTAGAAATCGAAGTTGCGTACAACACATGCTACTGTATTCTTCAAAGAGAAGCGTACCATGGAAGCATGGGGTGTTACAACTACATTCTTTTCATGGAATATTTAGTTATTCAATGAAAAATAAATATTATATAATATTGGATTCTATGGAAAAATTATCATTATAATACTTCTTTTTCAAAACATGAATGATTTTAATCACTTCCATTGTTTTCGATGATTATAATAACTCTTATAGTTATCAATGATTTTCATTCACTGTTATGATAGAGTAGTATAAAAAATTTCTGGACAACTCAATGAATGTTTTTATAATATTCATCCTTCTGGTATGTCCATCTAATTTATCCATCTAGTGAACCTTCTCACTTTTATGGTATTAATAATCTTGTGTGCCTCACAGTACGACTAATGTTATCTTAGAAGATTCCACTGAGCAAACTCATGCATCACCCAACATCTTAGTAAATATATACAATGAAATCACATTCTGGTATCTCTGATTAAATCCTTTATCATATGTATCTGAACTAAAAATCTATCTAGGAACCCAAAATTAAAATCACTATCAAAATATTCCAACTAGTAAGCTTTATTTTTTTCCAATTTGGTAGGGAAATCATAGTACTCAAAACTATGTATTTTCTCTGTCTGTATAGTATATGTGTCCAATAACATTTGTGAAAAACAGTAACTTCTTGTAACATGTTAACAATATAATTATTCATTATTTAATTTCACATATTTTATAGGCTAATTGAAATTAGAAAATGTGACCTTAGAGACTCATTTTCCTGCTTAGAAAAATCTCAAATATCAATAAACCATCTCATTTGATATTATCTGTATACTTATCATTTCTTATAAGATCTTATTTAAGCTTCACGATGACTCTCAAATATATTGAATTTTTAAATTTACCATAAACAAAAAATTATGGAATATTTCCATACATCATTATCTAATTTTTAAAAAGGTTATTTTAAGGAACAATATCACATCATTATAGTTTTGAGGATTTTTAATGATTTGAAAAGAATCTCAAGACCATATATTGTATTTTATGTCTAATTATAATTTTTAATACCATTTTTTATATCATCATCAACCGAATAATATATTAAATAGATATCATTTTTGTCATAGATCAATTCACTTTTAATGATTCCTTTGACTGAAGGGCCATGGATGTGGTCATCTATTGTTATTCATCTCATGATTCAGTATTGATTTATCTAATCATCCCAACTAATCATAAAAATCAGTTATTTATATAAAATATTATAGTAAAAAATCCAAGAACTGTTCATCCAATGACAACCTATTTTTTCGATGTTCATCTAACCAATTCACTTAATTTTAGGGATCCATCTGATTGTTCTTTACCTAAGAACCTCAAACCAATTTTCATTATTCAATAACATTACAATTCTAGATTTTACTAAATTTATATTTATATTGTTTGTGAAATAACAATTCAACTAAAAGATCCTAAAAAATAATAATATATATATCCAAAACAAATTTCTATCTCATTACCTTATTGAGACATCTAAAAACATCTGTCACTGAAGTGTTATCTATATAGTGCTCTTTTTAGATTTCCCCCTTCTGATGTCTTTGAAAATATATCATTAATAAATTTAGGTAGATAATACAAATAGTGGATTAACATTGTATATCTTATGAAATATAAAGTTACGAAACCATCATAACATTTTCTATACACATACATAGTTGATAAAAAACCTTTACACAACCTATTTACAACATCATGAACATGATCTTCTTATAAATTATCTATCTGATAAAATTATCTATAGTTTATCAAATATATGTATAATGATTTGAATTATACAGCCTACGTATTCTTTCTATATCTAGTAATATATTTTACACATTTTCTAACAATTCAAATTTTTATTTCTATAATTTTATATATTTCGTAAAACTATTAGAATATACACCCTCTGAATTAAAGTGTACAAATTTATCTTGGATTAGGATTTTCTTTATGATGTTGGGAACTTGAGAAGTGCTCCAGAATCATTCGACATAAAGAAATTTTTAATAAATTATTTATGAAAAATATTAATACACCACATATTGAAACCCAATAATAATGTTTTACAACCATCATTAATTATAATTTCTTATTTAATATAACTAATATTTATCAACCATTTAAAAAAATTCATAACAAAATATATTGAAAAAAATATAAAACATGTTAGGAAAACATTAATAATAATATAATGTACTTATTCATTATATTCATATATATTCCATGATAAAGGAACATTGTTAATATATATTGATGATTTTAATATTGAAAATAAATAATAAAAATTTGTTTGAAAATTTTACCAATCATTAATTTAAACCTTATGATGATTATTTTTAGGGTTATATATTGTCATTTTGTGGCATATTAGTTAAAAATAATAATGTTATTGAAGAATGGGCTAGACCAACCACTGTAACATAAATATATAGTTTTCATAGTTTTGATTAAAATTACTATAACATGGTGAACTATTTCCAATAGATATATAATCTTTTACCCAAACTTACTAAAAAGGATTTATTTTACATTTTTACTATTTAATGTGAAGAAAAAATTAATGATATATAGAAAAGGTTTTTTCGTTCACATTTTTTCATACAACCCCAGTTGAATGTGGTTTTCGATTTACTATTATTCAAAAAAGAAGGGATTGCATATTTTCTTCTATAAAAAGATGTAGCTATAGATTATTCCACATTAATATTGATGGTTCATGACAAATATTTACCAACTGAAGATTTTTATATAGAACTGGAAAACATGGAATTAAGGATCTGCTGAAATAATCTGAATTAGAAAATGTGTGGCCTATATATGATAAAAAATTTATCTTTTATATTCACATATAATTGTTTTATTATGCACTAGACAATATGGTTAGTGTTGATTAATGATTATGACAATGAAATGAATCATCAACATTGAAATGTAAACAATATGGATTGTTATTTTAGTAACTAATCATGAAAAATCATCTATTATGAGGATAAAAATATCCAATATGTATGGATTTTGAAACGACATACCTTGAAATATTAAAGGATGACGAGAAACTGTATCATTCTCTTATGAGTGTTCCTCCATCATCCATGGGAATATTATAGAGAAACATAAGTTAGATATGAAGATGGGAAAACAATTGTGCAATTTTCCTATGTTCCAACTTGATTGGGATGAAATTACATTTTGTTGGAACCAAGATTGTAACTCTCCAATAGAATACATGATAAAATATATATTGGAAGACGCTCCAAACTCAACGAACTCTATTTATATCAAAAGTATGAAGATGTATTGGGGTTATATTTTTTAATTATTAATGGAAAATATGAAGAGAGATATTATAGATTATATTTCTTGGTTCATAGAATACTAATAAGTTACGGATAAGGGAAAAATGATGAATTGAATTTTACGACAATAACCCATAACAAAAAGAAATTGAAATAGCATCACCATAAATTTCATTATGAATCCACCAACTACATATAAAGATTATAATAATATTTTAATTGATGTCAATCACTATACAGAGTCCTCACACCTCATTTTTATTGTGTATTATTTCGTTACAAATATGATTTACATGATATAAGTTCGTGAAGCATTATTGATTCATGGAGTACAAAATTTATTGTATATGGTAAAAATATGATGTTTAACATGATGTTTTTGAGATGTCTTTAGAAGGATATGGGTTTATAGTTATGTTTATGTACATATTATCTTCCACATAAAGATGGTTAGTCTGAGAGGAACATTTACCCCATTTGCGATATGTTGAGATACAATTTTCTATATTTTAAAGGATTTTGGGATCAACACATTCCTCTAGTAAAATTTTATTATAATAATATATTTTATTCAAGACATATAATAGATCCTTATAAATACATCTATGTAAATAAGGGTAAATGATAGATATATTGATATGGTGCTAGATAAAGAATTCTATTGGGCCCCAATATTTCTGAGGAAGTGGAAGAGAAGGATTGAACCATTCAATGACTAATCACAACAGCTCAGTGATGAAAAGGTAGTTATTCTGAATGTCATAAATTAGCTCTTGAAATTAACATTTGTGAGAAGGTGTTACTATTAATTTCAACATCAATGAAGGATTTTGGAATTATAAATAAGTTAATGTTAAATGATTGATATTTTTAAACATTGTATATTGTTAATTGGATTGACAATATGTCTTATTACATGACACTCCCATTGAAACCCTCTCAAGTTCACATTTTCTTCAATGTAAGGATCTTGTGGAATTAAATACATGTTTAATCACATGTATTGAATTCTTAGTTTATACTATTAGATAATAAATTTTCTAATGAATAAAAATTGATTGAAATTGTTGATTATATAAATAATGTTCTAGGGAAAAAGACAACACATCTAGTTAAACTACTTTGGTGGAATCCAAAATTTCAAAAAGCTACATGAGATCTCAAGGATTTGATGAAGAGATTATATAATATTATATATATATATAATTAATTTAATTCAATGTGAAAAATTCATTTTATGTTCGGTATAATGCAATACCCAATGATTTTTTTTGATTTTCATTTAAAATAAACATGATTTATTTGACAAAATTCCAAACATGTATCCCCATATCTAAATAAACCTAATCTAGTTATCATTTTTAACATAGAAATTAAAATGGATAGTATTAATAGTAATAACCACATAATAAGAAATATTTATAAATATTTTAACAATATTAATATTTATTGATTAAATTATAAAATATATTTACACAATTTTCATTAAAGTCATTTTACGCATGAAAACTTTTATTTATGAAAAATTTATTTTTATTGAATTTTGTTTGTTTAAAATATATTTAATTATTTATATTTTTATAAATTTTACTGTAATAGATGAATATAATTTTTAAAATTATTATTTAAATATTATCTTTGGTATAATTTAGATATTTTTTCAAAAAAGATCAAATTATCAGGGAATAGTGAAAATAAAGATTTATATAAATACTATAATTTATTTTTATGTAAAAGTCGTATTATGATTCAATTTTTTTAAGTAATATATTAATTTTTAATTATAAATAATGTAATTAGTTACATAGGAAAAATATTTATATTTTTTTAGAATAAGTTTACCTTTTCACTTCAAAACTCATTTATAAAAATGTTTTTTATGCGTGTAATTTGTTTTAATGTTAAAAAGGTACATTAATATTTTTTTATTTATGGTTTTAATAAAATTTATATTACATATATTC